>OY720445.1:36368335-36769183 GCA_963082915.1 Dolichopus griseipennis
TCAATTTTGTTTTACAAGTATTTAAAATTTTATTATTTTATAAATAAAATTAAAAGATATTTTGTTAAATTTTATTCATATTTTTTTTTATAGAGTGTTAACAATGCCATAAATTTTACTTATAATGTTGCAAAAATTTTTTAATGATTTATTTTTAATGTAATATTAAAATAAACATTTTTTTATTTTAATGTGTAATTTATTCGTACATGTATGTTTGTTAAATTGAATTACATTGATCATATTTATAAATAAAATTTTATATTAAAAGAAGAATTTTGTAAAATAAATAGAATTCTCAAATAAAATAATTAAAACAGATGTAAAACAGATTTAGGTTTTGTTTTCTAAATAAACTAAATATTAATTTGTTTTATATGAACTATTTTTACTAAAAATAATATATAATTTTAGTTTACATTCATATTTAAATTATAATTTATGTTAGACAGATCAATTAATTTCTGATCTTATAATTTTTATTTAAAATATGACCAACTTTTATTCTTCAAGTATTTGAATCAGGGTTGTAAAAAGCTCAAATTTCGAATAAACTTTTCAAAAATTTTCAGTCCACTAAAATAATGAGTCCGCTTACGGTTTGAGCGATACAATGCGCTCAAAGGTTTAACGGACTGATCATTTGAGTTGAGCTATGAGTTGAGTTTGGCATTTGAGTCCGCTCATTTACGACCCTGATTTGATCCAAAGTTAAATCCAAAATGATTTAAAAAAGATTTGATGCTCAAACAATTTATTTTTCTTTATCAGAGCAATCTGATTATAATATAATTGGTTTGCAAGTGTTTTGTATACTTCTCATCAGATCAATAAATAGACTTTCAATATTTTGAATATATCAAATTAGATTAGATTAAAAGCAGAATTAGCATGTATGAGTATAGTAATATTTGTTTTTATTCATCAGAACAATTTGATTGATATAATTGATTTGCAAGTGTTTCATACTGCCAATCGTATCAATAAATAGGTTTACAACACTTTTAATATCTCAAATTAGATTAGATTATATAATTATGCTTATAATCATATATTAGCATACATTAGAATAATAATAAATATTTGTTTTTATTCATCAGACAAATTTGATTGATATAAATTGATTTAGAAGTGTTTCTTATTCGCCAATCAGATCAATCTGCTTGAACGATTTACCTGTTTAAACTCTTAATACTTTTAGTATCTTTAATTAGATTAAATTATACACAGCGTTAGCATATATTATTTTTATTATATTTACTTTCTTTACCCCTAAATATTTGATCTAATTGATTTACAAGTGTTTCTTAATCCCACTTAGATCAATCTGATCAATTTAAATATAATTTCCTCTATTTTTTTCAATAATTTCTTTGATTATATATGAGTAAATTGATTTTGCAAATAAATTTTTCCCACATAATTTATTTTTAAAACTTAAATTATTTAAATGCTATTTTATTTTAATTTTACAATTTTAATTTCTATATTTTATTAATTAATGAAATAAAATAATCAATTCAACAATTCAAATTTATTTGTTTATTCTTTGCAACAATATTGCAAAATTAGAGAATATTTATATCAATTTGATTTCATATTAATTAAATTATTCAAAATATAATTATAATAATAATAAAAATAATAATAATAATCAGAATAATAATTAAATTATTAAAAATAATTGAAATATGAGATAAATATCTGTGAATTTTTATTTTGCAATATTATTATTATTGAAAAACTTAAATTTTAAAATTAATTATATTCAAATTATGATTTAAATTGTACAAAATACACTAGCTCTTAGCTGTGGACGCTTGTTGCTAATGTTACCAAGATCGATTTTCAAATTAACACAAAACATTGGATTTAATATTAAACTTTTAATCAGCTTTGCAGATCATAGTATATATGTACGCTGTATATTAAATTGTCCTGCCCTGCATAATTGCGTAATCAGCCTTTATATTAAGGTATCACTTTTGAAATCGGGCTTATATTTTGCGCTCTATTTCAAAATAAAAACCGGGGCTTACGAAACTATATAAATAGATTCAATAAAATTTAAATTTGAGTCAGGTACGAATGCCCGTATCTCAATATATCGTTTTTTTTTTTTAAATCTCGTTTCTTAAAATCGTGTTTTATCGAATCGAATTAATAATCGAGTTTTATTTCAACCATGGTATTGAATACAATTCTAAAATCGATTCTAATTCAAAAACATTAGAGTAAAATTTACGAAAATTCCGGGAAAAACGTATGTAGGTATATAGTAAAAGTAATTTTTGAAATTTTTTAGAATAACTTATAAATTCCATCTTTCGTTTATAATACTTTAAAAATAAAAATATTTAATTGCAAAAAGGTTTAGCGAGTTTTTAAAAAAAGAAACAGATTTTTAAAAAATCGACATTTTAAAAAACGAGATGTTAAAATACGAACATTCGCATATTTCTTTTTTTAAATAAAAAAATGTACCCAATTTATTTTTAGCCTATTTTTAAAATTTAATGGTCTATAACAAAATTTATATATTTATTTAAAATTGATTGATTATTATTTAAATCAAAGGTTAACATCAATCAAATTTTGACAGTAAAATACTCTGTATTTTGTAAAGAATTTTCAATGCGCGCAAATATTTGCGCCCTTCCATTTTGCGTAATTTAAATTCAAAGTTCTTATATAATTTAAAATTCAATAAATTCAATTCTTTGTGCTTTGATGAATTTATTTTTAAGATATTAATTTTGTTTTTATACTTTATTTTATTTAAATTACTAAATAATATTTATATTTTGAAAAAGTTTAATGATGAATTCATTTAAAAAAAAAAAAAAATTGAATGAAAAAACCAAATAAACCAAAGTATTTTTGATGTTTTTATTATATAAATTAAACATTAAATGTTTTTAACATTGAATTTTAAAATTTTAATTGATTTATTTTAGTAATTATTTATGGTAAATATCATTTCCAATTAGAGACACATCAATTTAATGAATGTATATATATATTATTATTTTTTTGATATAAAAGATGTCCCAAGAGAATAAATACTCTTGGGAGTAGGAATGTTAAAAAATGCTTAAGAGTTATGAAAAAGTTTTTTAAAGATTCAAAGGTTTTTCCTATAAATTCCAAACGTAAAGTCGAAACAATCCGTGCTCTTATTAATCTAAATTATATTAAGAAATTAAATACTAATGCGTTCAGAATATTTGAACCACAACGGGCATGATATGATGTCATTTGTGAGAATTGAATTAGTTTTCTCAGGAAACTAAGCTAGACATTGCTTCGTTTAAAGCTGAGCGATGTATATTGTAATAGATGCATTTATAATATTGAAAAGAAGGTCTGTCTCAATTTTAAATTCGTGGATCTGGTTTCAACTGGTATCAAATTTTTACTGAATGGTTTCAGGCACTATCTCTAAATATTTCTTACAATATCTTTTCAGGCACAGTTAAATATAAAATATCTTTTCAGGAACAGTTAAATATAAAAGATATTGTAAGAGATATTTAGAGATAGGGTCTGAAACCATTCAGTAAAAATTTGATACCAGTTGAAACCAGATCCACGAATTTAAAACTGAGACAGACCTTCTTTTCAATGCATTTATTACAACATACTTCGCCCAGCTTTGCCCAGTGTTTTAATCCTCCCTCCATGAACTTTGAACACCTGTAAGTTATTAGAACACGAGGCTTTATTATTCTGCAACTATTTTCTAACTATAGGGAGTAATAATCTCTTTGTTGATAATTGAAGCAAAAATTGGCGAATGTTGACATTTTATTTTATCATATGCCAACTCTTAAGCAATTATTTACGCAATAAATGCTGCTTGAATATTTATACTATTATCCTGTATCTATCAATAACCAAGTTTCACATATGACTCTTCAAAAGATTGAACTCAATTGAATTCAACATTATAAAATTTTTAATCTTAAAATCATTAGTTTAGGCTTTTCTCATCTGGGAGCAGAAACCTTCAAGGAATATTAATTTTTATGAAAAAGAGACATTGGTTCAGTAATTTTTGAAGATTATTAATTTTTTATTGAGGCCTTTTAGTCTGGTAGACATTTTATAATAAGTTAATATTATTAAATTTTAATATTTTATTTATTTTTTTTTTTAATATTAAAATCTTATTTATTACTTATTGGACATCTTGCAAATTATTTATATACAATGTATATGATACAAGTGAATGTAGAGTCTATACATGTACTATATATATACGTAAATATTTTTGTTTTCCCTTGATTATTATTGAATCATTAACAATGATTCAAATATTTAAAATAAAATAAATGAAATTAAATACATTTAATGCAAGCGCAAAAAGTGTATTGAGCCCCAAAGATATAATATAATTAAATTTCAAAATGCAAATTTTGTATTGCAAAATCGAAAAAAAAATTCCCAATAATATATTTGTTAATGAAAATAAATTTGATGTAATTGAGAAAATATTTTAATTTAATTTTTTTGATATTTAAATGTTAATATATATAAAAATATTTTCATTTAAATTTTTATATAACGTATATATGTATATTTATTAATTATTAACTTATGGAAGTTTAATATTTGAAAATATAATCTTTAATATACGGAATTTTCTTTTCCGCTTCAAAAGTTTTAACAAATTAATATAGTTCGTAATAAAAGAATTGTTGCTTCGTGTTTTGGGTTTCCATGGCAACTTTAAAATACAATAAATAATGACTGAAATGAGATTTAGCCTTATTCAATATATCTATAGATTAGAATGGTTTTGTTATAAAATTTGCTTTAACTCATGTGCTTCATGAGCTTTGTATTTCCTCCACAGTTTTGGAACATCCAATTTTTATGAAAATCCCAGTTGCAGTAATGAGGGTTATTAGTTTTTAAAATTACTAGAACAATACTTTTACAGCCTTTCTTTATAGTGTTTATATATTACACAAGAAAAGGTTATAAGTTCGATGTTAAAAAAAAAGTAGAATTTGTTTCGTTCTGACAATAGTTTTTTCATTTTTTCGAAAACCCGTAAATGTGTTTCTGTTAACACGGTAACTCGTGTAAATTTTAACCGAATTTGAAAATCGGACTACGGGACCGGAAGACTCCCGTACAAAAATACTAGACTTTTCGAGAAATCTGAAGTTCTAACATTCGGAATAATTTCAATATTATATAGCCATAACGAGTAGTTTTTATAAATTGATTCTTGTTTCATGGGATCTAGAGATTCTGGGAGTTTTGGGAATGTCAAGTTCTAATAATTCATCAAAATTTCAACAGATTTTAATGAAAATTGGTATGAATGCTTTCTTTTGTCAAAAGAAAGTTCTACTTCGTAGATGGTTCACATTGAACCACGGAAGTGGAAGGGCTCCCATATAAAAACCAAGCTTTACAAGAAATATTAACAGACTCTATAATACGAATCACAATTATTATAAACAATTCAATAGATATTCCTAAAATTAGATTAAAATACACAAATGATTGAATACAGAATACTTGATAATTTATTAAAATTGTTCTCTTTTAAAATTTTAATAGTATAGAGCCAAAACCATATTAACTTCTCATATCTAAAAGGATAGGAAAACTTCCTTCGGAGAGTACATTACAACTTTAACAAGGTTTTATAATATGTGGCTATTTTAAATCCAAATCTTCTCTAATGCATATCTCAATTCATTTGTCATACTATAAATTATAATATTTATTAAATGTTTCAATTTTATTACAAAATTATTATTAATAAATTTTATTAAATACATGGTACTTAATTAAATACATATATGTCTATATATATGTCATTAGTACACGAGTGTGTATGAAAATAAATAAATAAATCTTAAAATAATTTCAAAATAATTTTACATTTACCTATGCAATATTATTAATAGTAAATTTATTTTGCAAATTTTTTATTTGCAAAATAAAATAATTATTTATTTTAAAAAATTTTTTAAATTTTTCAATTATTGCACCTGATTGAATTTAAATTGTGCAGGTGAAATAATAATGTCGTCACCAATATGAAAAAAAAATGTTTTTCACAATTTTCTTGGAAAAATATTCAATAAATTTTAATTTAATTTTAAAATATAATTTTATACTTATATATTATTTAAATAATATATCTCAATAGAATTCTCCAGATCAAAATAAAAAACAAGGTGCTGTAACATCCTTTCAATTTCAAATTTTATACAGTTAAATTTTAATTAGAATAATTAACATTTGTGAAGTCCTTGGCACATTTGGCATAAAAGGGCCAAGGGGCAAAAAGATTTATGGTAATAGTCACATACTAAATGAAATGATAATTATTATCCCCAGTTAAAGCAGTGTAAACCAGCTTTAAGGACATTAAGAAGCTGATCAAGAACATTAAAAAAGCGAAGAATGTTAACTTAAAATAAATATATACATGTAATTTATAAAATAAGTCATCTACTGATAACAGCTCATTTTTATTTAATTTTTGGAACAAATGAGCTTTAAGGCTAACTATTTTTAAATTCTGACTTTTTAAGATACTACAGGTTCATATTATCAAAAATTAGTTCCTTGCTCACAGGTCTATCGAATCACCTTTGTGTTTAGATGTAAAATTTTCTACATGAAATATGATCTTTAAGATTCAATAATTTTGAATTTAGTTTTTTAAACATACTATAGTTTCATATTTTAAAAAACATTAAATCCCTGGTTAATCCCTGGTAAATCTATTAGACGACCTTCAGCAAAATTAAAACAAATTTCATGTAACAAAAAATAATAATGAAACATTAAAAATTATAATTAAAATGTCCCAAAATAATGAAGTTTAATTAAAAAAAAAAGATATTATTTATTTACAATAATTAAAATAAAACTTCTGTTGTAAATAATAATCTATCATTATACTTATCATTATCAACCTGTCAACTCTTTTATATAATAGATATAATATAACAGATATTTAATTATATATATATATATGTATTTAATTAAATGTTATATTAATTTTGTTATAATCACCTACTAAAATAAAAAATAAATAAAAAAAATAAATATTAAAATAAATGTTTAATCACGATATCATCATTTTAACATATCATTTTCATCACATACTATTAACATATTTTTTTTATATATAAGTCAACTTATATATAAATAAATATTAAATAAATAAAATTTTTTTAAATAATAAATACTTATATATATATATATATATATATATATATATATATGTATAACTATATAAATAAATATAAACTTAAGTTGTATATTATAACAATATATACTTAATATGAAAGTCTTTTAAGGATTATGATAAATACTAAAATGAATTGTAACACACCTTAAATCACATGCAAGTATTCCCACCTGTCTACTTTTCATTTTGTTGTTTGTTTGCTGTTTTTTATTTTATTCTGTTTTTTGTTTTTGTTTTTTTGTTGTATAAATTGTATAATTGTGATTGCGTGAAAATATGAAAAAAAGTCAGTTATTATATATATATGTACATATATATTTATATTCAGGGTCGGTTTTTGAATTTTTTTTTAATTATAATAACATTTTTACCTCGCATTTTCTTGTGTATTTATAGTTTATGAACTATGAGTTATGACTTTTTTTTGAGTATAAGTTGTCAGCCCACACCAACCAACTTATTACGCAACAATTTTTATTTTTAGTCTTATTAATCTATATATTATGAAAGCTCAGAATAAGCAATGCAGTTATTTTTCAAAATTAAATCTATTTTGATAGTATTGTGATATTGTGAACTGGTAAGTCTATTATAATAATATTGGGTTTGTGTAAAATTCTGGCTTGATATTAAAGATCAAGTTACATTTCAATTTGATTTACTTAGATTTACTTGGTCCAAGTAAATCTAAGCAACGTCTTGAATACCATTTAACAATATAAAATTAGAATTAACTATCTGACCGATAGCTCAGCGGTAAAGTAGTGGCTTTTCAATCGAAATTAATTATGCTTTAAAAATTATAATAAATCTCCTAATTTGGCACACCCACTATTTCTATACTCTAAACCCAATATAATTTCTAAAAATTTATTAATTTTAACAGGTATCCAGAGACCAGATATTTTTTTAGAAAGCAAGTATCATTTAAAATTCCTTCATATTTTTTATAATTTTGTGTCTTGGATAAATAATTCGTATTGGATATTGGTTTGAATATTATATATGTCACTCAAATTTGAGTTAAAAATTAATGAATTAAAAGAACTTCGCCGAATTGCATACTTTTAGGCCATATAATTTCGTTTTATCCAAAATTTATAAGAAATGTCATATTTACATTTTTAATTCGTTAACAAATTTTGCCTGCTAATTTTCCATGGGCGCCTAGTATTTTCTTCTGTCTTTTAAAATTGACTTTTTTCCTGAAAAAACATGAAATCTGTCAAAAAATTTGTTATAAAATTTAATCCTTATTTATATTGTGAATTGTTATAAATACTTTTAATATTAAATCTTTTTTTTAAGTTTTTAAAAATTTATTTTATTTAAATATTAAATTATTTTAAATTCTATAAAATATACTTTATTACAATTAATTGCTTTTAATTTAATATTACGAATTATGATACAAAATTATTGAAACGTACGTTTAACCATATATAACTACTTTAGAAAGTATAATAATATCTGGACCATAAGTGAACTTAAACTTGTGTGAAAAGTTTCGAAGTCTTATTCGAATTCGATAATATACTAATAATAGACTATTAATATACAAATATTTGAATTGCATTTCAAATTTATTCAATTAAAAAATATATTTTTTTTTAAATAAATCAAATTTCTATTGACCTCATTATCCATAATATAACAAACTGTTTACATTTCTCTATTTTTGATCCTTTTATTATCCTTTTATTTTCTAAACCTATACTGGCTCCGCCTCAAAAATTCCAAATATTAATATTCTTTATTTCAATTCGATCCTGTTTATTTATTTTTTTATTTAACTTTATAATAAATTATATATACACTATTATACACTTAAATAACATTAAACTTAAATAAAAGTAATAAAGTGAAAAATATTATAAATATATATTATTATAAGGGGTAAAATTAAAAAAAAAAGAAGATTAAAACCAAAATAAATATAAATAATATTCAACAACAGTAACGACAACTATGGCACAATCTACAAGTGATGTACTGTCACCACCAAATTACTCTACCACCTTTATATTAAATTATTTATTAAAGTTTATATTAGTAAAAGAAGAAAAGGCTATAATTTTTAATGTCAACAAGTTCTTATTTTATTTTTTTTATTTTTTTCAATTCATATTTAATGATAATTCTAACACAAAAATTTTATCACGTTTAAATAATCAATATATATATATGTATATATATATATATATTTATATTATCATTATTTATCCAAACATATATACTTATTATTATAATAACTGTATTATCATTATCATTATTATTATTACGATTTTTATCAGTTATATCATTATCATTACTATTTATAATCAATATTTGCAACAATAATAATAACAAAAAATCAAAAAAAGAAAAAAAAAACAAATAAAAAACTGTATTATATTTTGGAATAAAGACATTTTGATATTCTTTAACAATTTTGTTTTCCAATTACTGAAATTATCGAAATATTAACTTTTTCATTGACATTTCTTTGTAGTCTGTACACACACATATGTAAACGTATGTGTTTAAATTTACTGTTATTTTCCAAAAAAAATTTGTGTGTAAGAAAAGAATGTTAGTGATTATAGAAAGAAATAAAATACAAAACTTTAATTATAATTGAACGTTTATTTTGTATTGTAATTATATACTCTTTTCACATAAACTTGATCCTTTTTCTCATGAAATTTGTTTGTTTCTTTTAAATCAATCTTTTTTCAAGATTTTCTTTTTTATTTTTAATTTATTAATTAGTAAAGTCAGACAAAAGCTTCTTTTATTGTGTCTGGATTCTTATAATGTTTATTTGATAATATATACTCTTTTCACATGAACTTGGTCCTTTTTCACATACAAATTTGACTTTTTTCAAATGAATTTGATATTTTTTCAAATGAAATTGATGTTTTTTCAAAAAAATTAGTCACCAATTCTGTAATTAAAAAAAAAAAAATTTATACAAATTTAAAAAAATGGCACCTAAATATAAGGGACTATTTTAAAGAGTAGAATTAAGATTCTACCTTTTTTACTTTTTTTTTGCTGAATCAAGATTCTACTATAAAATCTATGAGTACATTTTTTTTCTAAAATGTTGATCCAACTGCTGGGTCTCAAGAAGTGGGCTGCTTAAAAAAGAACCAATTGTTTTTGAAGAAAAGGAAAGGACTTGAAAGAACTATTGAGGGTTTGAAAAGACTATTTATATATGAAAAGATATCTAAATCTTTTGAAAAAAGCCAAATTTAAATGTAAAAAAGGACCAAGTTCATGTGGAAAGAGTTTATATTACAAAATAAACATTATAAGAATCCAGACACAATGAAAGAAACTTTTGTCTGGCTTAATTAATTAATTAATTAAAAATAAAAATAAAAAATTTATTTAAAATCAATATTTTGAAATTATTTAAATATAGTTTTAAAAATAATAAAAATAAAAAAATGAGAAAAAGAATAAAAATGAAATTTTGAACTTTCTTGCATACTTTATACATATACACGCTTAAGAAATCACACCTTTATTCCATAATATGAATACTAGAACCTATTAATAACACAAAGAAATATAATAATATATTCTGTAAAATAAAATTGTCGTGCGTTTAAATATGTAATTATAAAAATGACACGACAACAAATTTTCTTGTAATTTTTGTAATTGATTGGTAATTAATGCAATTTAAATGCTATTAACTTTATTTGTACTTATATAAATTTTAAATAAGAAACATATAACTTTTAACTAATCGTATATAATGATTAATTGATTGAACTTGAATATTAAATTAAAATTAATTTGTAATGGAAATGTTAAACATCTGTAATTATTAAAAAAAAAAGACTGAAAGTTTTGTTATGATTTATCATTACTTTTGTTTAAAATTTATTAACCTTAAAATATTAAACCTCAGACACGCAGCAGTGAAAGATTTTTTTTTTATGAACAAATGATTATATAAAATTGGTCTCGTGTGTCACTCTGTGGTATGGAATTTTTACTTATATGAAAAGCAATATGGTTTGCTTGCTGTCTACAAGTCTGGTGTCTGAAGTCGAAACTATATTTTAACTTCGTATAAAATTTACGAACCTTATTTAACCAACCATTATAAAAAATACTTTAACATGTTCAATTGAAAAATCAATTCAATTAATTTTAAGACTTTTTAAACTTAAATGGTTGTTTTCCTGCACTTAATTTCAAATCACTAATTTTTAATTACATAGTCTTCATTATTCGGGAAAAAATCGTCATTTATGGCTCTATATTATTGAATTTAGGTTCGCCAACTGTTCAACCTATGAACTGTAACTTTCTTCCATCCATGGTGGACCACGTAATCAGACAAGTATATAAAGGGTATTTACTAATTAGGTGCACTGCTATATTCCACACCATAGGTACTTATAGTAGGCACATTTTCTGTATGGGGGCTAAGCTGGCTCTTTCCTAGTTTCCAAGATATGGGGGCTTAAATGAAATGTTTTGTTTTTTTTATCTACTCATAAGTATACCACACCATAGGTACTTATAGTAGGCACATTTTCTGTATGGGGGCTAAGCTGGCCCTTTCCTTGTTTCCAAGATATGGGGGCTTAAATGAAATGTTTTGTTTTTTTTTATCGACTCATAAATATGTATGCAGTAGTATATAGCAGTGCACTTAATTAAGAAACACCCTGTATATATTAAGAATAAATATAAAACCCGAATTTATTTTAAATCAAGCCTCCTCGTCACATTTATTCTAATAATCTTTAATAACAATCAATAAATAATAAGAATGACGAAAGAATAACAGTGCCGAAGTCAAAAGTCCGTTCAGAACTTAAAGTTGTATACAAAATCAAAGTAATAATAAATTATACTCTGAAAAAAATTGACAACTAGTTTGCGAAATTTTAAATTTTAAAAAAGCGATTTTTACAACGTAACGTTATTTGGTACTAAATTGTAAATATTTTATTTTATAAAGTCATAAACTCCGGACTTTTGTCCTTTTTAGCTTGATTTATAGTCAGAATTTGGATTTCCCCGAGGACTTTTGACGCCAATAACAGACAATTTAAATTATTAAATACAAGTAACATTTTATATTTTTCACTAAAACATCTCTTGTATGGCCCACATCCAAAAGGGAAAAGGGCCCGCCATTTTGCAAATGCATTTAATACCCTTGTAAATATTTAATAAATAAATAAATTAATTCTCTTGCATCAATTCTCATTAAATTTCCAAATAATACATTGATAACAACCCACATAATCCATTTTATATATTTCCTTTAATCTCATATAATCAAAATAAATTAAATGAAAATTTATTTGTCATTTTAATTAATAAAACAAAAATTAAATTATTGTTAGCAAGTATAAATTTATTTATTTATACCCTCATGTCATAATATTTTGAAAATGTATAATTAATTTTTATTAATTAGATTTTCATATTTTATGTTTGATAAATCTAACATCGAGAACAATACAAATTCAAAATAATTAAAATGGAAAAAATGACCATATTTAATAAATTTTATTATGATTCATGTCACATAACTTTCATATTTAATTTATTTTATATATAAAATTATATTTTATTTATTTTATTTTATTATGGATTTTGTCCATTAACTTTTTATTTGTGTCCATTCATGCCATACAAAATTATCACATTATGTATTTTGTTGAGTAATATATAATTAAAAAACTATAAAGTATAAAACCAGTATATATATATATATAATAATAATTATCCAACTAGAATTTCCTAATAGAAATATATTATCAATTACCAGACAAATGATATAATCTATACATATCTGTATATATATATATGTATTATATAAATTAAAACTAAAATATTTAATTCCAAATACTAAAAGTATAATCGAAATAATAAGAATTTATTTTAATTGTTAAAAATTGGATTTAATTATTTTGGATTATTAGTATTATTTTAATTGTATAATTTATTTTACTAATCATATATATATATATATACCAAATGTATTCTAGATTATATACTATTTTTACATGAACTTAATCCTTTTTTAAGAAAGGATTTTTTAGAAATAAATTTGAACTTTTTTTCAAATACAATAGTCCTAAATTTTCAAGTTAAATTGGTCTATTTTTAATCAGTCCCGTTCTTTGAGATTTGGTAGTCGGATCAACATATTTGAAACAAGCATACTCATTGATTTTATAGAACCTTAATACAGCAAGTAAAACAGTTTGACTAAACTTAAGTGCCATTTTTAAGGACTTGTCTTAAATATTTTCATATTTTCCCTTTTTCAGTTTTTATTACAGAATTGAAGACAAGATTTTTAAAATCATATGTCAGTTTGACTTCTGAGTTCCAAGGTACGGGAGGGTTTTTAAAAAAAAGATCAAAATATTTTGAAAAAAGTCCAATTTTATTTGAAAATTTGCGGGACACATATAGGACAATTTTTAAGTCCAACTGTACAATTGAGTTTTTAATATTCAATATTTTACATCTTTAACTTCTTTGACTTGTTTGAAGGAAGTTTAAATTAAAGTCAACTTTTCCACAGGACCTATTCGGACATATTTTCTTTTAGTAATATATATTTAATAGAAATGTCCCATTTCACCAAAATAAGGACCCGAAATACTGAACTTCTACATACCTTTTATTACATTAAAAATTAACTTACTTGTAATATATTTCAATCAGTCCCAAGCTTCAAATTTTAAACAAAGGTATAATATCTATTTATATAAATAAAATTAAACAGAAACAATATATATATGGATTATGGATGTATATAACACACACACATAAATAAAAAATTCAAGTATCATATTTTTATATAAGACCCATTTATTTAATAAAACATGTATATATTGCGGAATTTTTACATCAATTTGCTATCACATAATACAAACCCACATTAAGTATTTTATATAAAAATTGTCATCATTTGAAAAATAAATTTTTGATTATAATTTATAATAAACGTTAATTAAAATTTATTATACCCATCTTTATTATTGAAATAATAATTTACCACTTAAAAATAGATTAAATGAAAAATTATCATTATATAAAATGACTTAATCACAAAACAAATTAATAATTGTGTAAATACACACATATACAGGGTTATAAATATACTACAGTATCCCGTATCGTTGTATACATATATATACATTAAAATGTATTTATATACAACAATTTTACAAATTATTGTTCTTTAAGGACTTTCTATATATTTAATATATTAATAATTCACAATAGTTCATTTTTCACTAATGTTGTTCTTTTTTGTTTTTTTTTTTAGTTCATTGTGTCAAATTTCTTATCCTCTAATCTATCTATTCTATCTGTTCTATCTATTCTATCTATTCTATCTGTTCTATCTTATGCTCTATCTATAGCAATTCTCATTCACATCTGCTCAATCATATTTTAGTGCACATACATATTATATAGTGTTGTATAGAATAGACACATTAACACTTGGGAACAATTTAAAAAAAAAAAAACAACAACAACAACAATATTTATTAAAAAAATGCTTCTAAACTATTTCTGGTCTGGTGTTAAATGACACGAAGAAAAATTATTAGAAAAAAACAAAAAAAAAAATAAAAAAAAACATATTTTTTCATCAAAATTAACTTGTACAACAGCAGCAGCAGCAGCAACTATAACAGTATTAAAAACCCACAATAAATAGCAACAGATTAGACTTTAGAGACAAAAGAACAAAAAAACGTATAAGTGTATATTAGTTATAAAGTCATTAGTTTTAAATATGACAGATAATTTATTATTGGATATATATATATACATATATATACTGTGTTGAATAGGTGATTGAACATATACAAACATATTATATACGTCATATTCATCTATTGGGAATTTTCCAATACGTAACAGTTGTTATGGTATGTCTCAAATTAATTAGTTAAGTTATATGGTAACATTGGGTTGTAAAAAAAAAAAAAAAAATAATAAATTTGATATTTTTTTGCTGTAACTAGAATGATAGTAGGTTGTTTAATTTGTTAATTTCTTTGGAGAACATGTTATACATCATTGTGCCTGTAAATATGCAATTTAAAAAAAAATATATATTAAAGCAAAAAGGATACTGATATACATGGAGATTTTTCTACTAGTCAACATATGTATATATAATAAACTTAACTAATTTTGTAAATATTTTTTTAAAATATTTATAGAGTTCTTGTACGTGTATTACATAATCATAATACTTGGCCGGTATATTTTAAGTATAAAATACTAATCAAGGTCTGGACAGTCTTTAGATATCAATTTTATTATTATCAAAACTTCAAGAAAAATAATCCAAGTTTTGTACTTTATAACATAAGAACATCATACTTTACATTATTCGCAAATTGTGAATAGAATATTAAATTCCAATACAATCAATAAATATCATTTTTATTAATTAACTTTTCGGATCATATACCACTACAGATTATTAGATTTTGTATAACAAGATATTATAACCCCATTTATCTTTAGTTTTAATCTTATGTTAAGGGAATATAAATTGTTTCCATTATTAACTGAAGCATTGAATTGAATAATATTTATGTAATAGAATAAGAAAATTAGGTCTACGTTTATTTTTTTGGGTTCAAATCTTCTTCAAAGTTTGAGAATTATAATTAAGAAATAAAATACTGAAACACAGTTACCGCTCCCCATTATACGCTCATAAAATTAGAGAAAATTATTTTTTCGACCCTAAGATAAACCCTTGTAACCGCTTAGTGATTTTAATTAAAATTTAAATTTAGAAGAAAATTAAACCTTTTTTGGGAAATAAGATCTTCAAAAATAAATATGTAACTAGTCCCCCATTTCTCCAAATTTTAAATCTTCTGTTGAATTTTTATAGTACTTAGAATCTAATTTTAAATTTATTAAAATTAGCAAAAATTTATAAAATGTATATTTTTATTAATAAAACAAAGTACTTTTAAATATTTTAAAAAATCCGTTTTATCAATTATTTATTAATATAAAAAATAAAAACTAAACAAATAATTTGAATTATTATCAGCTGGAGTTTAAGTTCAAGGGCAAAGTATTTTTACTATAAATAAAAATTTAATAATTTTAGTTCCTCTACTCGCTACCAGGAAATAAGATCTACATAATCATTAAAAATTATTTAATATTTTTCATATTAAACTCAACAAAATAATATTCTTTTGACATTTAATACGTCATTGAACATATGAGAGCTTTTTTTAAATTGATAATTTTTGTGATATTTATTTTGTAGTTTGTCATTTTCATTTGAAGATAAAAGTATTAAAAAAAGTTAAATATTCTTTTTTTAATTTTATATATTTAGTATATGTTTATTTAATTAAAATATTCTTTAATAAATTTAAAAGTATTTATTGAATATTTGTATTTCAACTCACAATTACAAATACTAAAATATTAGATAACAAATTTATCTATCAAAAAAGAAAAAAAAAGTGATGACAAGTGCAGTAATGAATTTCGCCGGCAAAGTTGTTTTGGTAACTGGTGCAAGTTCTGGAATTGGTGCTGCTACAGCAATTAAATTTTCAAAATTATGTGCTCAATTATCATTGACTGGACGAAAAAAAGAAAATTTAATTCAAACTGCAAAAGAATGTAAAGAAGCTGGTGGTTTAGATCCATTAGTGATAACCGGTGATTTAACCAAAGAAGAAGATAATGTAAAAATTATTAAAGAAACAATTGATAAATATGGTAAATTAGATGTTTTGGTAAATAATGCTGGTATTATTGAAGTTGGTACTATTGAAAACACCAGTTTGGAACAATATGATCGTGTTATGAATACCAATGTCAGATCAATTTATCATTTAACAATGTTAGCTGTACCGCATTTAATCGAAAGTAAAGGTTGTATTGTTAATGTTTCATCAGTGAATGGTATACGTTCATTTCCTGGTGTATTAGCCTATAATATGTCAAAAATGGCTGTTGATCAATTTACACGTTGTGTTGCATTAGAATTGGCCGCAAAAGGTGTTCGTTGTAATTGTGTTAATCCAGGTGTAACTGTTACCAATTTACATAAACGTGGTGGAATGGATGAAGAAACATATAAGAAATTTTTGGAACATTCAAAAACTACACATGCTATGGGTAGACCAGGTGAAGCTAGTGAAGTTGCTGAAGCAATTGCATTTTTATCAAGTGATGCTGCCAGTTTTACAACAGGTTGTAGTCTTCCTGTTGATGGTGGACGTCATGCTATGTGTCCAAGATAATTATTTTATCATAATTGATATTTTTCATTGTTACTGAAAGCATTTAATAAATATATTACGATTCAAAAGTGTGCCAAATAAAAGTAGATATTTCATTAAAATGTTGAGTTATCATTTTACAGTAGGAGAATACAAATGATTACTTAAAAGTATCCTTTACACGTGCGACTTATAAATATTATAAAACTTCCGGTTCATTTATTCAAAAAGTTTTTTAATACTTTCAAGATTCAAGAAAAACCAAAGAAAAAAGAAATCTCTAAACATAATCAGAATGCAAAAATAATAAACTTAAGTATGTATTCCTTAAACTAAAGAACTTACCTACTAGAAAATATATGACGTAAAGGTACGTGAAAAATATAACAGGATGAAAATATATACTTGTTTAAGGTAACGATTTTGTACCTTTTTATATTTATATGTTTTTGTTTTTGATAAAATTCCATCTAAAATAATGGTAGTGTGGTAATATTATCTTATATTTATTTTTAATTTTTAAAAACTCCTACAAATTATAAAAAAAAATTTAGTCTTTTTCTTTTCAAGTGGAATTACAAAGAAATGAACACCAATTCTTTATAGATTTTAACACAGATACAAATTGGTATTAAATATATACTTATTAAGAAATCAATGATTGAAATCCATTAAAGGTCTTGAGATAAAACTTTTTTATCATTATTAATTTATAATACAAACTAAATTAAAACAAAAAAATATTTTGAAGCAGTTTTGGAAATTTAATTAAATGGCCAGAAAATTCTCCTAAACTTTTTTCTAAATTAATTAAAAAAAATTTGAAACAACTAATATAAAAAAAAAAACACAGTAATTGGTTTCTTAAATTTGTAAGATAGTATATAAAAGATAAATACAACCCATACACCTTAAAAATATTTTAAATTAGAAAATTAATATAAAACCGCTTTAAAAATTTTTTAATTAATTTAAACCAACTCTGATATTAAATTTGTATAAATGAGAAAAAAATTTTTTAAAGATTTTTTCTATTTCTAATTAAAATATTGGCACTTTAATTAAGGAATATTTTAGAAAGTTTAAAAAGAATTTAGTAAAATCATAAATTGGCTGTGTTAACCATATCCATACCGACTTTTTTTGGTATTTTAATACTTATGTAAATCTCTGTAAAAGGGAATTCTTTTATTTTTAATAAAATCTTTTTAATATTAGCAGCAAATTTTCTCTTTAAAATTCAAATTAATGAACGCCTAGTCCTATTTATTCGGTTTTATGGAAATTTTTTCTTTAAGAAGAAGGAAGAAAAGAAAAATTTTATAAAAGAATTTTTGTTTGATCACTTTTAAACAAAAAAAAATATTTTAAAATAAAATTGTTATCAAAGCCTTGGGTTACTCTATAAAAAGTTTTTTTTCAAATTTTTTTTTTATTTTGGGCCTTAAAGTTAAATCTAAAACCAAAATATATGTTGGTATCTATAGATACTTTTTAAGTATTTCAAGGATAAATATAAATGAATAATAGTATATATATGTATAAAATAGTGTTATGATTGCTTTTGTTTTGTCGCTTTTTATGTATGAACTTACATAAATATATAAATTTTATGTTTAATATGTATTTTAAGATATTTATGTAAATACATATTATATAGAAAATCCAAAGTTCAAAAATTTGTTTTTATTTAGTAATGAAAAAAAATATCTAACGATTTTCTTTATCTTAGTTTTTTGATAATAACATTCAAAGGAAAGGATTGGGCAGATATTTTGTAAATATTATTAAAGATTTTAAAAATAATTTAATCCATTTTTTAATACACAATACTATGTGATGACCTGCGATAATACTGTAGGCTATGGTATAAAATATAAAATAGAGTGGAATACAATTTGCCAAGAAGTGGATCGTAAATGAAGTGAAATGGGCAGCATGAAATATAAGAAGGGGTTTTTGAATTAGTTACAAAATCAGGACTAAACGCTTTGTCTAGAATATTTTTATATATAAATCTAATATCAAATTGCATAACCTATTTCCTTCTTTGCATTTAATAAGGAATTTGAATTAAATATATGATAGTGGCTGTCTTATTTTTTTGCGAACTTATTTGATTAACAAATAGTCCTGCAATTCGATACAAAATTTTATAAAACTATACATTATGTATGAGTTATAATATCTTATTAGTATAGTATAAGAGTATAAACTACAGTGTAGAGTATAAACTTACTTATAGTGTAAAGTATAAACCCTTCTTATTCCTTTAAAATTTACAATCAGTAGAACCTATAAATAAAATTCTCATCTTATTTTTGAATAAATAAAACAAAAATTCAAGTTTATTTTGTTGTAGGCAGATTAAAATTTAGTTCTTTCCTTTTTCATGTTTAGTATTTTTAAATAAAAGTGGGTGGTTTCATTTGGCATATTAAAGAAATCTTGACACTGAAAATCCGATTTTTGTTGTTTTTCCAGTTTTACTGTAAGTTTTTTTTTTTTTTTTTTTGACATGAATCAACCATGAAAACCGGCACCATTAGGTCTGATCTTAATTCAAAGAATTTTTTTTATATATTTATACTCTTTTTTTTTCGAATTAATTTTATATAACATCCGGTACTGAAAAATAAATTTTCTTTTTGGGTTCTGAATTTTATTTTGTTGTTAAATTTTTTTATTTTATTATTCCCTTCTTCTTTAAATTTTTTTTGTTTTTAATAAAATTAAGAAATCAAAAACACTTTAAAACATTTTTTCTTTCTTATTGCATAAAGGGAAGAATTCGAGGGATTCTCAAAAAGACAAAACAGAACAAAAAAAAATGTAAAGATACTCAAGTACATATTTGACTCATAAATAAAAGAACGTGCTATGAAATTTTATTTTTTTTTTTTAAGTTTTTTTTAAATTGTTTATCTTTTTTTTATTTTTGAAAAACTTTCAAGGTTAAAAATACGTCACAGATTTAATATTACAGAATTGTTATGTATTTAAAGCCATTGGCTATATATTGTTCTTTTAATTTTTTAAAGTTCTTTAAGAAAACATAATAACTTTAAATATGTAGTAAAATACAAGTTTTATAGGTTTAATTGAAACTGTAGATAAATTTTTCTTAAAAATAATAATTAAGTACTTGGTCTTATCTTCGTATAGAAACTCATATAGAATATGATATAGAATAAATCGTATAGTAAAACTTTAGCCTTAAATATATTTGCAAAAATCTTTAGATGAAACCAGAATCATAGAACAACCAACTAGGCGTCCTGACCAATTTTTTTTAATAGACAGGGGAATACATTGTATATTTACATTGTATACCAGTATATATCACTGAAATTAATTATAACAAAACCATTACCTTTGATACCTTTTAAAATCCAAACGTTTTTACATATTTAAGTTTAAGGAATTAAATAAAAACAGGATTTGAAAAAATACCTAGGGTTTTTAGAAAAGTACTTTTCCAAAATTCACACATAAGTACATACATGAATATGTCCAAAAATTATACAAAACATAAAATTGATTTTTCCTGATAGCACACTCATCTAGAGCTCATTAATGAGTACATTAATGAGCTTTAGATGAGAGTGTATTTCATCTAATCTAATGTAATTCATTTTAATTTAGTGACCAGTTTTGTTCTAGAAGGCAGGGCTAAGTTCATTCATATACTTTGGTTTTAAATAATGAGTAATTTTATTTGCTACGTGATGGAGTGCTGGTACTCATTAATGACGTACTACAATCATCCAGAATGAATTCATGAGTGATGTGAAGTGTAGAGTCACTAAACTTTTTTATGTATGGTATGTACTACAATCATTAAAAAAGTGTTAATAAGTCATGGGATGAATTTAACAAAAAAACTGATCAGGGTACACATAAAGTACGAGCTTGGATATTTAGAAAATGTACATCTGTAAATTGGTTTATGAGGAAATTCCTTCTTACCATTTATTAAAAAGCAATGAGCGGACATGGGTTATTTTTCATAGAATTTTATTTATCTATAAAAAAAAAATAATAAACTATAAGATACACTTTCTTCAACTTCAAAAAGCCAAACAAAGTGAAATCAATAAATCAATAGTTTAATTAAATTCTTTCCTTTAAATTCAATTCAATGTTTTACTTCTCAGTTGTTGCTGAAAAATTCAACCTTGCAACATACTGATAATATTCCAAAAGAAGTTGAAGAGGTTTGACCTTTTAGAAAAACTTATAATATAATTATATAATAAAATTCTTTAACCTTTAGTATTTTCAAATTGCATTTTTTTTTTTAATTATTTAACTCATTATTCATTAAATTCAAATCAATTTCTTAAATTGAAAGTTAAAAGTTATTGAAATTTAAATGTTATAGAAATAAATATTAAAAAACAATACAAAACTATAAAAAAAAATTTATTACAATAAATACAAAAGTTTAAAAAACAATAAAAATAATAATAAAAAAAATAATTTCACTAAAAGTTTAAATTGCATTTAATACAAGTTTGTAAATCTTTAAAAAAAAACCATGAACACGATCACATAATATTGATTGTTCATGGTAACCTTAAGAAATGGCCTTAAAAAAAAAACATCAAGCAATATAGTCTTTAAAAGGATTAAGTTTGAAGTGTCTCTTTTTTTTTATTATTATTATTCCGGTCCTCCTTGAGAAATTCAATTTAAAGAACATTAAAAAAGAATTTATAACATCTATTGTGTGGAGCTACATTATCAGACAAAATATGAGGAATTACGTAAATTATGTTTTATTGAAAAAAAAGTGTACATCCAAATTCTTGATATAGTGGAAATGTTATATTGAAATTATAAAAAAAAGCCTCAAAAGGAGTTCGTTATATACAACTAATGATCAGGTCCTAGTCACCTGATGCCTACAATGGGTATATCAAATGACTACATACCTTAAAGGTACTGTGACTGACTCAACACATCATGCAATGTTTTACACTATCGGACAATTGACAATTTTTCTCTTTTAGTTGGAGATCTTAAGTTATTCTACAATGTTACTAGGAGACTAACAAGAATAGATACATTAAAAAAATAATCATGGATAGCATCAGGTAACTAAGCTTATAACTAAATAAAAATAAATATGGCAGTAACTATTTGACCTAACCTGTAAAAAGACTTTGTTTTTCGTTTTAAACACCATTTTAAGTCAAATAACAGTAAATCCGGCATGAATAGCAGTACAAACCTAAAGAGATTAGTTTGAGATATTTAGGATTAAAACTGTTGCTGGAACAAACTGCTTAGGATTTTAAGTACATGAATGTTTAGGGAATGTAAGAATTTTTAAATTAATGTACACCACGTCCTCTACCCTCGTCCTCTAGGTAAATTCTCCAGCATTTACCAGAAATATTAATCCTCCACACTTTTTAAAAACATTCCAATGAAAAACGATCATTTGAAGTTGAAGAGAAAAGTATTCTAAAAATGAATGCACTTCTTATTTTATCGAATACAATATTATTATGTATATTATTATGTATAAAATAGAATATAATAAAATCACGATTCACTTTTATGTGTGCACCCCTTTTTCACTATTTTTTTATTAAATTCCTTTTGTTTTCAACTTTCCAATTTCATTGTTCCAACATTTTACCCGCATTTTAAAATGTACAAGTATAATTCTAACATAATTCTTCTGCTATAGTTTTTTCCTTGCAACATACATCAGTATATATATATATATATATATATATATATGTTTCTAGAAAATATGAGTGCCTTGAAATGTCAAGGATTTAAATGGTACTGACTACAACTGACAATGACTTGATGACAATAAAATACATACAAAAAAAAAGCACATAAAATCATAAAAAACAACCCAAGTTATCGTTGAGCATTTAAAGCACATTAATAAATTGAATGAATGAAAGAATAGATGAATTGAGTGAATGAATGGTTGACTAATGTTCTGGGCTGGGATATTTTAAATATAAAAAAAAAAACAATAAATGCAAAATTGTAAAATACTTTCTGAATATTAAGTTTATGTCTGTTACTGATGCTATTTGTTTTACAAATTTTTTTTTTTTTTTTAATTCTGTGTAGGTAGATAAAAAACTAGCTATCATTTACTTTAGGTTCTTCTTATTCTATTATATACATCTAACAATAGAAAAGGTTGAGGTTGCACTTTTATTATTTATTATGTACCATGTTTTTTGTAATGGGATGAGGTCAAAAGTTATTGTCTTACATTACATTAATATATATATGTATATATTTTAATATAAAATATATAGGAATGGAAAATAAAAATAAAATATTTAATGCATAATAAAGGTTATTTAAATAAAGTTTTTTTTAAAAAGAAAGGAAATAAAATATTGAAGAAACCTTGCACAATGTTAAAAATGATAGTAATAGACAACCATATGTGCAATGTATATAATATATAAAAGCAATTATGTAAAAGGTATATTTTACGAGTTAAGGTTCATTGATATAAAAGGTTGCAAAATTATAGAAAAATTTAATACTAGTACAATATACTTATGTATTTGAAACTAAATTTGAATTAAGGAAAACCATTTGAAACAGTACTCCCATATCACTTCATAATACAATACTAGTGTTAAAAAATGAGATGTTTCATTTTCTTATATTGTACCAAAGAAAATCATTTGAAAAAGCTGCAATTATAAAATTATCATAATTCAATCAATCATCAGGCTGGAAGGGGTCATTTCTGCTCTCTTGTAACTCCGACATGTTTCAAAACTTATTATAAAAACTCTTCTGTTTTGAGTATTGTTAGTTCTAGAACGTACATCCATCAAATGTGTTCATTTTTCAATTTACAAACATTTTAAACAACCTTTTCGGAGATCCTTTCTAAACTACTCCCATGTTTTAATATTCTTCCTAGATCCTACTCCTGCTAAATAAATTAACGATTGCACAAAAGAATCGAAAGAATCCGTAGTTAGTGTTAAGATTTTATATTAAAAGGTATTTTAAATAATACCTATTATTAAAACAAGTGAGGGAAAAAAACCAAGGGTTTTTAAAAAGCACATTTTCAAAATTATATACGGTATCTTACTGAGTATTTTATCATTTATTTTTATAAAAATATATATTATGATAATATTATAATTTTGTTATTTCATTAATAATTAATTATATGACTATGAATTACTTAGAATATAACCCCAATGCACTCAAGAAAACCTGTTAATAAGTGCAAAACATAATGTTGGAGCTTCAATGTTAATGTTTAATTTTGGAAAAACTTACACTGGTAAATAAGTTACTGTTTTATAAGAACATAAAATTTTTAATTTTGAAGACCTAGTAGCCCTTCAATGGGGAAGGTTCCCAAATTTTTGTTTAGCAAACTTATGATGGATCTGCTCACCCCCCCTCCTGTCTTCACTCTTCCATTTTTTTCCGGTTCTAGGAAATCAATTTGGAACTCCAACAAAATTTGGAATTTAACGTAGAATATTAATATCAAACCAAAAATGGTTAAGACTAAGAAACAATTTCTTCATTTTAAAGAGATCCTTTCAAATTTAAGAAAAACCTTTAACGTATGTTGAAATATAATGCTGCAGCTATAAATTTTGCATATTTGTAAAAAAAAATTTGAACAGGTGTTAAAGTTACAGGTGGTTGAAAAAAGCAAAATTTCAATTTTCGAGCCCTTATAGCTCCTAAACAGGGGGCGTGACAAAAAAATTGTGTTAACCGACTCCTACTAATTTTGGAGGACCTAACTTCTCCCAAAATTTCAAGACCCTAGGTTGAACCGTTTAGAAGATATATGGGGCCAAAAATTTTGCAAAAGTTGAGTTTAGCTTAATGGTAAGTTTTAGTACCGTATGGTAATCCTAGACATTTAAACTTTATATTTTTGTAAAGCCTATAAAACCAGCTATCTTTTGCCGTTTTCAGATTAAAAATACACTTAAAGAAAGTCTTGTTATAACAATTTAAAAATAGAGCTTTTTCCAACTTTGGGAGGCTGTAGCTCCGTAACGGGTGGGGCTACAGAAAAAAATTCTTCTACGAAATTATTTTTTTTGTAATATCTACCCGTGGTTAAAATTTCTTTAATCTATTTCAAACGGTGTAAAAGTTTTTGTAAACATACGGACGGACGGACGGACGGACAAAGTCAAAATTAAGAAAAACCTTTGACACTTATTGAAACTTTCGTTTTGGAGCTTTCAATTTTGTATCCAAATAAAAAAAAATTTTGACTGGTACTCAAGTTATAGGTGTTTAAAAGCTAAATTTTTAGCAAAATTTCAATTTTCGACCCCTTACACCTCCTAAAGAGGGGGCGTGACAAAAAAATTTTGTTAACTGACTCTTACTTATTTCTAAGGATCTAACTTTTCCCAAAATTTCAAGTTTCTAGATTTAGCCGTTCCGAAGTTATGAGGGACCAAAAATTTTGTAAAACTTAGTTTTGAATAACGGTAAATTTTAGTACCGTATGGTAACCCTATGCAATTGGTTTTTAAAAATATGTAAAGCTTATAAGAACAGCTGTCTGTTACCGTTTTCAGGTTGGAAATATACCTTATAGAACTCTAGTTATAACTGTTTAAATATGGGGCTTTTTTCGACTTTGTGGGGCTGTAGCTCCGTAACGGGGGGGGCTACAAAAAAAAGTTTTAATATTAAATTATTTTTATTGCAATACCTACCCATTTCTGATATTTTTTAGTCAATCGTAGGTAAAAAGGGACGGACGGACGGACGGACAGAGTGAAGCTATATAGGCACATTTTTACAAAATTTTTTGAAAATGTGCTAAAAATTATTTAATGCGCCTAAAAGTATGCAAAATTTAAAAAAAAATATTTTGTTTAAATTCGAATATTCAAATTAAAATAAAGAGGCTTAGCAGCCGAGGACTGAGCTAGTATTTTATAATTTATTATTTAATATTAGAAATAAAAAAAAAAAAAAAAATTAAGGCTCATAACAGTCATATTGAAAATTCGAAGTTTTTTAGGAAAAATAGAAGTTCGAATCCATGTTTTATTATATAAAATCTAATTCTTCGATATTTTTACTTAAAATTCCACTAAATTTATAAACAAGTATCTACAGCTCTTCTGTACGTTTTAGAGTCCTAAATTTAAAAAATAACAAAAAATCTTTTAAGACTTTCTGCAAAATAAAAAACAATATTTAAAATTTGATATCTACATAAAATCTCTTTAGAAAAAAAAACTTTTTATTTATTTTAAATTTTTTTTTGTTTTGTTTTTTTATTTATGATCATTAAAATTCAATTACTTTGTTATAGTTACTTACTTCCAATAATTCTATTATAACATTTAACTTTTAAGATATTATATTACTGTTTTTATTTTTATTCTTTTTACTAATACATTTTTACAATACATAAATCCTTTCTTCCTTTAAAAAATAGAAACCAAATATTAAAATTCAAAAATTTCTTTAAAAAAAAAAGATCAAACTTTTAAATCTCTAACACAAGTTTATTCAAAATTTTTTAAATGCACGTGCCTTTTATTCTTTCATTATTAAACAAAAAATGTAAAATAAAAAATCATGAGCTTAAAGTATTAATTTGATATGATTTTCTAAGAATTGTTTCGTTCTAAAAAAAAACAAGAAACAGAACAATACATTAAAACATTATGTAATGTGGGAGTTATAAAGGTAACTACAAATCATATACATATATTAACTTACATTATAATGGGTAATATTATTCAAAAAAAAAAACTAAATTTGAATACATAAATAGAAATTCAAATGAAATTTATTTTTAGATGTCATTGCATCCATATATTTATTATACAGGGTGGTCCGCTTAAGAGTTCATATATTCTAAGGGATGGTTTCTGCCATCAAATTGACTAATATCTGGGAAGATTTAGGTAAAAAATTAATGTAATAGAAATTAATGGAGCCTCTCAAGATTTCTATACATATTTAAATTTCTTATTTAAAGTGTAAGGAAAAACCGTTATTTTTTAAAAATTAATTAATCTAGAAAAACAATTGTCTTTTTTAATAATAGGCTTTCAAATAGCACCAAGTAAGTTTCTGTAGAGCATGTAATACCAGTTACAATTTCGAATGTCGAACCAAGTCCTCATATCCTAAAAACTAAAGAAAATAGAACCGCCATCTACGATTATGATTGCCATACGATTTTTTTTTTCATTTTGATGTCAAAAACCACCCCCTAGAATATGTGCATACTTAGGCGGAATACCATGTATAAAACAAAAACCTTAAATAGTTTCTCTATTCTGTTTTTATTTTGAAACATTCTATTGTATACGTTGAAATATTTAAAAATTAAATCTGTAGTGAAAATATATAATAAATGTATAGTATATATCTAATAAATGAATGCCTGAAGGTATACATAAGATACATTGTATTTGCGGTATATATTCTAAATTTAATTTTCAAGATTTTTTTATCATTTAAAATCTCTATAATAGGTAAATTGTTTAAAAAAATTTTCTTTTATTATAAAACAGTTGTTCAGTGCGGTTTTGTATACCTATGTACAATTTAGTTAAACTTTATAATAAAAGAAAAGTTTTGAATCAATTGTACAATATAAAATATGTTTTTTTGTTTTTATTTTGAAATTTCAATTTGAATAATACCAAAGACGTTGAAAAATTATTTAAGAAATAAAAAGACATAATAGTATAAAAATAAAGGCTAGACAAATTAATCAATATATAGGTTATTCCACCTGATGCTGACACCTATTTAGAAATGCTAAGATTTATATCTTAAGGTTTTCTAACGAAATATTTTAAATTAAAAATTATGTAATACGTATAGTGTAGTTATTTATCAAATTTAGATATTAATTTAGTTTTAGTAAATAGATACATTTTACTATATTAAGTGGCTTATTATATTCGAATACATTTCATATTACTCTTTGCATTCGGCTTAGGACTTCTGAAGTTTAGAAAAGAATTTTATTTTGATTTTTTTTCCAATTATTATAGATAAGGCGTGCATTTAAAAAAAACTAACAGAAGGTATTCTATATCTGTTTTGGAATCCACCCGCATTTCCCCAAATTTTGGCAAACTCTATATCAAATTTTAAATATTATTTTTAGTTTTTTTTACGAGGATTGATCGAAACCCACTTAAACCATTGTACGAGGTTCATTTTTGTAGTGTTGGGCTCTAATCTGTTGGTTCTTTTTTTAAAATCGATATCGGGATTAGGAAAGGAAATTGAGGATAGGATTTGGGAGTTGGGATTAGTTGGATAGAATGTAAAATTTTGAAGGCTGTCATAAAGATGGATATTAATATTTCTTATTAAACCTTTTTTGAAACCTTCGTACATATATAAATCACCAACTTTGGGAAGCACTTTACATGGTTCCATAATCGCGACATACGTATAACAAACGAATCTCCATAAACCGTGTTTCGTAATCGTACTAATTAAGTGGTGTAGAGATGTCGAATCCTTGTTTCGCGATGGAAATATTGAAAATTTTTGCATCTCAACTTTATAAATTTTTATTTAGGTCTTCGAGTTCTTCTTCAACTTAAACTGTCCTCTGGTGGTCTTTGATTGAAAAATAGTTTTTGAATATTAGGCTTTTTTTTAACTTTATAATTTCTTAGCGCCGGATCGAATCGATTAATTGATTTTTATTAGATCTACTTTAATTTAAAACGAGTTAAGTAAAAATGAAGACGAACCGACAAATGTAAAAACGAAGTATATTATTAATATTTCAAAAGTTTTTAAGAAATTGTGCTAAAAAAATACAGATTTACATATATTTCAAATAACTTTGATTTAAAATAAAAGAAAAATTGTATTAAATTTCTAATGAATTGGAAAAGTTAGAAAAAAGGGATAAATAAATATGGTAATTTTTAAACAAAGGCTGACAATTTTAGAAATATTGGACTATTTGTTTTACATTTCTATATATACATATATATATATATTAGAAATACTATTAATTTAATAAAAAACATTTATTCAAATGAATCCAAATTAAAATTTGTTTTTTCAATTTTATGTTCTTCATTTTCTTTTTTAAAATCTTGTTCGTTTAATATTCATTTTATTTTTTAATATTTATTTAGTTCATTTTAATTTCGACTTTTAAGTATTTACAGAAGAATTTATTTTTTATATGTATATGTACTATGTACTATGTACAATAAAATATAACACATGTAAATAAAATGTTAATTAAACTTTATTATAATTGGCAAATGGCAACACATATTATGTAGAATTATGTTCTAAGTTAAATTTAGAAGTTTTCAGATATGAATAGATCAAAAATATAGATTTATTCCAGCAGATGTGTGGTAGCGTTATTTAAGTTCCTACCCATTGAAAATTTATGGATAAGGTGAGATCGTTTCGAACCTAAGCCCTTTAATCATTCGCTTTCCCAGATAAGTTTAATTTATTTAAAATTTTAATGCACCAGCTGTCCTAAGAGAAGCTTCAATAAGAACCAGCTACTAGATAGTTCGATAGAGCTTCATTTTTTCAAAAATATATATGGCTACTACTCGAAAATGAAGTTCTAAAACTTTGAAACTTTACAGAAGTACTTGCCCTACATTATTAGTTATCCAGTGTAATTTTACAGCCTCCCAGTATTAGATATAGATTTACAGAAACTCAAATTAGTTCCAAAAACTTGTATGGCAGTAACTTGAAGCCGTGGTCCGATTTTAACCAAAAACAATAGGGATCTAAAAATTTACCAAAAAACAGAATTTGTTTAAACTTCAAGACACTAGATTTTGAATAAACGCTTTAGTTTTTAAATTATTTTTCGGAAGAGTGGTGCAGTAACACGCGGAAAGCAATTTTATTATACTTCAAAAGTATAATTCAGAAGAATAGAAATATTAATAAATGTCCCCAATACGATAGACGCCAATGTATCGGCTTAGGTACATGTTTTAAGATTAAAGACCGCCGTTAATGTTTTGAATAAAACTTTCAAATTTTAACTAATCAATTTTTGTGCCTGATTATAAGGCACCTTAGTTTAATTAATAATACACCCCAATTACAAGGTGCAAAAAATCTTTAGATTTCTATTAAATATTAGATTACAACCGCAATTCATCATTTCTAATAAATTTTTACCAAAATAGACTTTAATTGTATATAATCGAAAGTTTATTAATCCTTGCATAAATGATTTCATTCACTACAACTAATTTAAATTTAATAAGAAAACTTTTAAACTTATTTATTAAAATAATTATAAGATTCTTGTAATTTCAGCAAAATAATAATTATAAGTTTTTTTAAAGTATAATTTGTCTTTAAAGAAAATTAAAAGTTCAAATTTATTTAATTGAGTGAACAAACAAAAGAAAATTTTGATTTTATTGAAAATAAAAATAAAAATAGACAAAAATTTTGTTCTCTAAGGAAATTAGATATTTTTAGAATTTGAAATAGAAAATTTTGAAATAAAAAAAATGAAATTAGAATGAAAAAATAGAAAATTCTTTCAATTTGTAATAAAACTTATTCGCAATTCTTTTATTAAAAGGGAAACTTTACTGAAATTATAAACTTACTAGTATATAATAATAGAATTTAATTTTATAATCAATTAGTTTTGGTTTTTTTGTATAAAGCTATAATTATACTAAATTTTACTAATCGTAATTGTAATTGAATATACGAGCTCAAAGTACAAAGTATTTTTAAGAAATTAATTTAGTTTTATGAGTTTTAGGTTTCAAGTAAAATTAGTTTACTAGAGTTTTGCAAAAAAATGGCTTTTGAACATTTTCGCCTGTAAATATGCAAATTTATTATCTGTTTGAACTAAGTGGTTTATAAACGTGACTGTCAAATGAACAAAACAAAATTATCTCATCTGACACATAGTTCAGTAGTAAAGTGGCGGCTTTTTAATCGAAAAGTCTCGGGTTCAAACCCTGGTCGGATCATATCTAATAAAAAATATAGTGTATATTAAAATAATTTTAATAAGTCCAAATGTCAAATCGGCAAAGGATTACTATTTGCAGGCAATATTTACTATTGTCTGGTACTAAAAATAAATAAATAACAAAATTTTCATAAAACATAGTAGCTCTAGAAAGTGTAGTTGTTCGGAGGGCCCTGTTACTCCAATAACGTAATCTTAATAACCATTATTTTGATAAATTTTTGTTGCACCAAAACCATATTTGACAGTAAACCAATGACGTTTAATTATTAAAAACACTAGCTTTTAAAAAGATGATTATTTGATTAGTTATAGGTGGTTTGTGCAAAAGGCCTAAGTGTTATCCATTGATGGAAATATTAATATTATATTGAGAGCTTTTAAATGACCTTATAATTTTGGTCTTAATGATAAATGGTACTTCAGAATTTAAAAGCTTATAACTCGAAGCAATGTGGTTCGTTTCCTTGTAAGCAATTTTTTGCTTGTCTAAATCTCTACCATCACCTGCACATCTATGGATCACTGAATTTGAGCTATTGTTAAACAGTTATATTTATAATACATAATTATTCAGGTGATTTTCTAAGGTTTTTTCACTCACTCACTCAAATATCACTTTTTCAAAAAAAAACTACAAGTTTAATTATAGATATTATTTGAAAAAAGCTAGATTTGAATTAAAGTTCAGTTTTATTCATTCAACCCAATATTAAATATTAAAGCTTCTAAACTTTTTATTTTAATTAAAATAAAATTTCTGAAAAATCAGTTACTTTAAAGAAATGATCATAAAATTAAAGGGTTCTATATAATAAAGGGTTCAATTTAAAGTACAATATTAGATTATTAATATATTCGCCTGTAAATATGCAATTTGTTATACTTTAAGACTCGTACAATTTTTTTAATAATCTATGCACCTAAAAATATCAAAATACTTTCTATTAAACGTTCTTATACTTATATGTAAATCATTCTTAATTGACTATTTATAGATTTTTTTCGCTTTATTAACCGTAACTCAATTATAATCTAATTTTTTTTAATATTTTTTTTTTGTTTACTTAAAATATAAGCAACATTTTATTAGCTACATGAACTTTATTATCAGAGATCTTTAATATTGTTTGTTATGCAACAATGGCTAATAATAACAAGGACTATTTTACAAAAAAAAATATATACAATTATATGTATATATATAATTTATATATTGTTTATGTTTATAGTATAAACATATAATATTATATTGGGTATAATATAAATATTGATTGATTTGATTGATTGATTACTATGAAAGAATTTTTTTTTTGGCAACAATTTATAGTTTTCTTTTTTTTCCATTAAAAGTAGGAATTTCACTATTTCAATTTTCGTGAATTATAGATTAAAAAAAAATGTAGGAGGGAAAATTCTTTTATGTGTATGTAGGGAAATTTATTTAGAACAATTAATCAAGAATCTAAAAATTCCTTTAGGATATAAATCTTGTGGAATATTTGATTATTATATTGTACGAAGTTCAATAATGAATTGTTTTGTAATTAAATTATTTTGAATTTTATTAATTTTTAGAAGCAAAGAGCACCAGTAGAGCACAAAGTAGTTATCTATTTTTATATTTAATTAAATTTTAATTGAAAGAATGCATCGTTTTACTCAGCTGAAACTTTTACATAAAAAATTATGAATTACATCATAATTACTTGTACAATTTAAATACTAGTATTCACAAACCAGTAAAATTTTAGATAATCATTACTTTAGTACTTACAGTTGTCAGTTCCAATACAATGAGTATCAGTCTACTTTGTCTAGTACCAGTATTACTTGAAATTCGAACCTTACAAAATTTAGGCCTGTTTCAATTTCGATACCCAGAAAGTAATTAATTTTGAGTTGAATTACTTTTGCAATTATTTTTTAGAATAAAATAAATTATTTATTCAATATTGTACGAGTTTGAATTGAAATTTGTATGATTTTGAACTCCAGTTGCATTGGAATTTATGAATGGAAATATTTTCAAAATACTTGTATACTTGGAAAATAATTGCATTCTTGATACTTAGGTATTTCGTGGTACTTAATTACTCGAAAATACTTAAGGATCAAAAAATAATTAAAAAAACTAATTACTCTCTGGCAATTATAAGTATTGGTTCTTTTACTGATACTCAAAATTTTGTAAGTACCGGACTATAAGTAATACTAGTACTTGAGAAAGTAATGAGTATCAGGTAATGGTACTCACAACTGTACTTAAGTAAAAACTTTATTTTACTCGATATTATACTGGTCTGAAATGTATTAGTATAGTTGGTTTGTTAATAAACCTTACATTTTCTAATTAATGGAGTATTTATGTAGACAATGGATGATCAACCAAAAACTTTTTCGAAACCCATGTTTTTACAATAATAACAGTCAAGTAATCAATGGCTAGAAGATAATTTCTTTAAGTACTTTAAATTAAAACTTAGTTCAAAGTGATGTGGCGGATGCTTAAAACTAAATACTTATAGAATTAAATTTTTTTAATATAATTCATAGTTGATACTCGAATCAATAATCGATTACTTATAGCTTATTCTGAATATTTAAATTATTTAGTGTATTTAGAATAAACTCCGAGATTATATAATACGGAAAATTTATATTTTTAATTCAAATTTATTTCTAAACAATAAATTTTTTGAACTCAATAATTGATCCGTCATATATCTGAGGATTTTTCACCAATTTAAAGTAATCAATTTCAAAATTAAATTCACATTTTCCAATTTACAATTCAATGTGTATCAAAAGTAATTGTTAAATTACTTATCAATCAATTTTTTGAATTAATAAATTGTTTGCCACAAAATTTCCACTTACCTTTTCTTATTTTAAATAATCAAAACTTACAAGTACAAGAAATTATAAGTATCATGCTATTCAAATATCCCATTTTTATTATTAAGACGTCATTCTGAAAAAAAAAACAAAAATTTACAAAAAGGAATTGAAGATTAATATGCCTTTTCATAGAACATTTCAAAAGCAACAATCTAATCAATTTTGACGAGTACTTAAAGATATTTTGAATTGAAATTTTTGAACGAATGAAATAAAAATCAATTTTATATATTTTATGTATATATATAGTAACTAATTCAAGTAATTATTTTGTTTTAGTTCTTGTTTTTGTTTTTTTATATTCTAATACACTTATAATACCCTCAACAGAAGAGGCAATCAACATTTTTTATGTTATTGTTAGTTTAACAGTTCTATAAAAGATTTACACCTCCAATCAAAATACATTTTTTTTTTTGAATTCTTATGATATTATTTGTAAATTTTTTTAATAAAATTAATTTCATTTTTAATTGAACTATCATAAGATAGATATACTCTTTTAATATGAATTTGGTCTTTTTTCACATGAACTTGAAGTATTCTCAAATAAATTTGATCTTTTTTCAAAATACAAATAGTCCTAAAATTTTAAATTGATTTGGTCGATTTTTAATTAATCTGGTTTCTTTAGATCCAGGAGTGGGATGAACATATTTGAAAATAGATATTCATCGCTTTTATAGTAAAACCGAAATACGGCAAGTATAATTAAAAAAGTTAGACTCTTAAGCCTGGCCTTGAAAAATTACACAAAATATTTCGGTGGCATGTTTTGGGACTTATCTTACTTTATTATTCTCTTTTTTAGTTTATAGTACAAATTAGGGGACTATATTTTTCAAATCATGTCTGTTCGATTTCTAGGTCGCAAAATACGGGGATGTTCTTAAAAAAAGACTTAATTGATTTGAAAAAACAACAATTTCGTTTGAAAATTTCCGAGATCAATTTAATTTAAAACAAGCCCAAATTGATTTGAAAAAAGGTAAGTTTTATGTAAAAAAGGACCAAGTTCATGTGCAAAAAGTATATGTATATATAAACCATAGTGTGATAGATACGTTAGCTATTTTATTGTGCTTTTATACTATTTTATGAAATTAAAACTATAAGGCCCTTGGAAAAACCTCTTAATGTAAGGTTACAAATTTTGTACATACAAGCACTTTTAAAATATTCTACAGGATTTTATTCTATAGGTCTTATATGAATCATTTTTCCGAGTCATATTTTGACTATAATCTTAAATAATTTTTGACAAATAAAAACCCAACAATAAAACAGAATTCTGAATTCTATTAATAACTCAGAAATCATCAAAATACATGAACATTTATTTTATTATTAAATTATTTTCTCAATCAACTTTCAAAATCAATGTCAATGCCTAAAGTAAATAATACAACAATTTAACGAAAATGATAAAGTACTTGAAGTATTTCAATGATTTTCGTCAAAATTCAAGTTAAATGATTAATTGACAGATTTATTAAAGCAAATAAACAAGTGTATAATGATTCAATCAAGAGTACTTTTAGATATTAAATGGAAATTAATTAAATATCTTTAATATAAATAAATATAAAGTGTTGATATACTTGTGTAAGGATAGATAAAAATGATGGGGCATTAAGTTGGAGAAATATTCGTTAATATTTTGAAATTAATTTTTAATTAAGTATTATATTAACACTATTCTTCTTAACTTCTTCTTAAATTCCTTAGGCTTAAAATTACTTTTAGTTTTAAAAAGTCTTCAATATATTAATGTCAGTGTAAACTGAAACGGACCTCATAGGATTTAAGCCCACATTTTCTAATTGTTGATAAGTTATATACCTTGATTGCTTTTAGAAATAAAGTTGAACTTCACCAATTCGATCACTATTCTTTATTTCGAAAACAAATCTTTGCTCTCTGACTTTTCTAATAAATTTGATTGAAAAAAAAACTATAATTCGAATTTCTATAAATCAATACAGAAAATTTAAAAATTTAGATTTTATATATTAATTTTATAGAATTAAGTATACAATTTAGTTTCTATTCTAATTCACCTTTAATTCGAAAAATATATAAAAAAAAATAAACTTTTTTAGTCAAAATTGATTTGCTGGGCAGTAATTTTGAATAACATTTAATTTATAACTGATTTTACTTATCTGTTACTTATCTTTAAAACGATTCTACTTTTAAAAAGTGACTACCAGAGTTGTATATGCATTTTTCAAGGACTAAATTACAATGAAATTCATACAGTTTTTTGGAGGTCACAATTGACGCGTACGGCGTTAAAGGGCTAAAATTATTATTTGAAAACAGGTACATGATGCCATATAAACATATATCTAACTATATTAGTGTCAAAATCTAGGTCTGACAAAAGCTTTTAAAACATAGTTTATACACTTTAGGTTGTTCCTTTTGGGTACAGGAATACCCCTATTTTAGGGTAGATAAAAGTTAAGCAAAAATACTTGAATTTCCTTTTTTAAGTATTTATAGAACGGTACTTCTTTTTCTAAAAATTGAGATCTTCTCAAATTTTAATGATCTTCATTCTAGTTTTCGAAATTTGCGAAATTTATGCGTTGATGATCTATTACAAAGATTAACCTTTAAAACTTGTAGGTTGGTAGATACTTAATATTTATATATCTGAAATACTCCAGTAAAAAATTAGAATACCTCTACATTTTAGTTCTATACCATTTATCAATAAAATAGTTGGGAAACTTAAAGTTATTTTATTTTTTTACTACTGGCTACTGTTTTCTGGGATGCAGATGGAATAATCCCAATCGACTATCTTGAAAAAGGAAAATCGATAACAGGAGAATATTATGTAGCGTTATTGGACCAGCTGAACAATGAAATCAAACAAAAACAACCTCATTTGGCAAAGAAAAAAGTTCTGTTTCATCATGACAATGCATCTGTACATTCATCGGCAATTGCGACAGCAAAATTAGTAGAATTACGTTATGCATTGCTTCCCCATCCACCATATTCTCCAGATTTGGCCCCCAGTGACTTTTTCCTGTTTCCTCGCCGGAAAATGCCTCGCCGGAAAAAAATTCACATCGAATTCTGAAGTTATAGTTGAAACAGAGGCCTATTTGGCAGACTTCGACAAATCGTACTACGCAGATGGCCTAAAGAAGTTGGAATATCGTTGGACGAAGTGTATCGAGCTAAAAGGAGACTATGTTGAAAAATAAAATGTTTTCTGGTAAATACCTTAATCCTTTGTTTCATTTATCACTGACTTTTCAGACAACCCTCGTAAGTGTAACACTCTACAGTAGTTTTGTCTTTATATTTTAATTCTGAATTACTCATTTATTATGAAAAAACTAATGAAATACATAATACCCATATACTAATGTATGTAATAATAAATCTACAAAATATATTAAATTTAATTCAAAATTTTCTGAACTTGAACTTGATATTAAATCCATTTGTAATTCAAATTAAAGAAATTTAACTGCAATTGTACTTGAAAAAAAAATTGGTCACATTAATATAATATATAAAATGCACATAATTATCATAAAAAACTCATACCATAAATATGGTATATATAAAGTCTTCTTTAAATATGGTGTCCTTTAAAAAAAATAATAATAACATTATTTAAAAATATCAGTTAAATGATCTGTAAACAAACGAAAGATAATAAAAACAAAAGTATAAATTATTCATTAAATATACATATATTGTTATTTTGACCATTTTGGAAATTTTTACTACCAACGCATCCTTGAAAATTATACATTACAATATTAGGTGGTATGTATGTCACTATGTATAGTGTGTACATATATGTTCATAGAGATAAAAGTGAAATAATATTATCTTTCATTTTTTATTAAGATATATTATTGTTGAAAAATTTTGGCAACTAATAAAAAGTGAAATGTAATAAAAGAAAACCAACACACATATACATATATATATAAAATTACGTTTATATAATAATAATAAAAAAAATTGATAAAATATTTCCCAATTAAATTTTGTGGCGACTTAATGGTCATCGAATTGTTTTTTAATGGGAATTTTTTTTTATATATAACTTATAATATTTTATGCTCCTTCAATAATTCTTACAATTGATTATAACAAATTGGCATTCAACCAGTTTATAATTAATATAATTATCATTTTTATGATTCACTTTCAATGAAAGGTTGTTTTTTATTTGAAAAAAAGGATGCTGTAGAATATTGTTTGATTTCGAGATTTTATTGAAAATTAAAACCAAATCTACTCAATTTTTAAAGTTTGTGGCAGTTTGCCTGCATTATATTTTATTAGTTAATAAAATATTAAATATAAAATTTTAAATATATTAAAGGAATCAGTATTAGTCTTTTATCAGTTTTATAAAAAAAAAAAACAATATTTGTCTTATTTGTAAAAGGCAAAACATTATTTTTTATACAAAAAAAAATTACAAAATAAATAATTTTTTGTTTCATAAATGCTTATATCTTCTAAACGCCTAAATAGAGGCATACACTATGTATGCATAAATGATAGAAAAAAATATGACCTTTCCAACGATGTAAAAATATTTATGGAGTTTCTTGGCCAAATTTTGAAAAATATGACTAATTTAAAGAAAGATGTTAAACATTTACTTTTTTGCAAAAATTTTCAACTTTGAACTACAATATCTCCAAAACGGCAGCACCTATCGTCATCAAAAAAACGTTAAAATAGCCTCCAGACCGTTATCTTAATTAATAGCATTAATTGAATATAAATATACTAAACAGATCGCTTGATAGATATAACGGTTTTTATAAAATATACTAAAATAACAAGAATACTTTGAAATGTCCTTTTCTTCCTTAAAGGATAATGCGCCATTAAACCTATATAATTTTTAAAAGCTGGCAATACCAGCTATCTTTTAGATATAGTCATTTGGTCCTACGCGGATACTACTAAAACGACAAAAAAGCCGATATTTTATTATTAAAAGAAATCTTTTTATATATCAAGACGTTTTTATAACCTTGCTTTCCTTGGATATATGTTCAGTAAAATTTTGTTTTAAAAACGATTTAAAACGTCCTTCCCGACCGATGAGCTATAAATACAAATTTTAAACTAAGATCATAACTGCATGATAATACAATATAACATTATTAATTTTTATTTATTTATCGACATTAAATGATAATGTAACATCTTAAAACTATTGGTTAGTGAGGCCAATGTATATATTTGGATACAATTTTTAACTAATACTAATAGTATTTATTACATTTATTTAATTATATTATACTTCTTTTTTAAACATTTGATTGCAAGAAGGAATTATTATAATAAAAATTACTTTTTTCCTTAATATCCTTGAAAATTTTCTTATGATTTGTGCGGGGATCGGATCGTATTTTCTTGCTTTTTAGACCAGTTTCTGAACCACTTAACCATTCCTCCCTCTTTATTAATTCTCTTATTTAACATTTTTACGGAAAGTAAATTAAGACTTATTACAGAAATGATTCTGTGAAGTTATAGTTTTATTTTATATATTTTTTAATTTTACAAATGGAAAATTTATTAAATTTGATTGTAGTTAAGGAAAAATTAAAAAAAAAACAATTCCCGAAATTTTGTTTTAGTAAAAAACTAAATACTAACTGTAACCTACCCTTAAAACTTAGCTTAACAAACTTACCCTAAAGTTATGTTAATGTTATATTTTAGACTAACTTAGTCCGCAAATGTGAATATTTTTAATTTTTTTAAATATTTTTAATACTCTCATCATTACGGTACTAAGTAAATATGCTATATAAGGCCATTTTCTATTTTTTTTTTTAGAAATCTTACAATTTTGGCTTTGTAGTAAAAGCATTTATTGAAATAAAAATGTTAGTAATCCGTTTCAGGTTTCCTATGTAGATTTACGCAACCTCTTATGCATTTACGTTCAAATTCTCCTTTAGACTTCCACTTAAATTGTAGGTATAGTCTTATTTAATTCCATTTCTCATTTATTTATTTATTTAAATTATAATATTACAAAAAAAGTACTTTTAACATTAATTTTTTAATTTTTGCATACTTTTAGGATCTCATATATTTTTCTTTTAATACAATATTTAAGAAACCATTTTTCTTAAAGAAAAACCATGAAATAAAAAAAAATATATATATAAAAATTAAAAAGGAAATATTAAAACCATATATTTTATAAATTAAAAAATAAAAAAAAATATTTCTTTAAAACTCTTTATATAGGAAACTACAATATTAAATTATTACACTCAAGTTGAATTTGCTAACAAAAAACGAAAAATCTTTGATCATATTGTGTTTAAATGGTCGGATGATTCATTTCCTTTCAAATTTCGAAAAAAAAACCAACTTAAAATAAAAAAAAATAAACGTTTTGCAAGAGTAGCGTTCTATTAACAAAGAATAAAATTGTTTTTTTAAATCTTGTTAACACTTCTTATAACTACAGTAGCACATTATTATTAAGTATAGTATAGTACATACATAAAATAATATTAAAATAATAATGTAAGGAATGTAACAGGTTTCAATTTAGTTTTACTATTTCATTCTTATAAATTTTTTATTTTTTTTTTTTGTATTTAAAAACAAATTATAGTTAGCAGTTTTTTGATAGCATTATAATCACTATTCATACTTAACTTAAACACACTAAACTATACTTTAATAGATGGTTTAATAATTTTACCTTTATTCTAAATTCCTTAATAGGAAGAAATAACATTACAGACGTCATGGCAACTATAGGATTTAAATATTTAATAAAATTTACGGTGTAGTTTATGATTTTCGATTCTCGATTGAAAATCCCGAATTCTTAAATCAGGTTTAAAAAATTCTTCATATTAAATCCTGAATTTTAGCTTTCGTTATATTTATTAGAAAATTTTTTATGGTAAATTTTAACAAGTTCAACAGACAAGATTTAACTCCTATTCCTTAATTTAATCCTTCTAAAACCAATCAGAAGAAAAGTTCTAAAATTTCAATATTTTAATATGTACATTGTATCAGCAAGTTGATCATAAAACCTTCAAACCTAAATTACCTTATAAAATTGGATTTTGCCATAGTAGGGATTTAGTACTAGATGTCCCATTATCTGCATGAAACTTTCATTTTAAAGTGGAATTAGGGAATTGAATTACGACTATTGTAATAATATCGCACTTCTTCTTTTTTTTTCAGAAGAAATTTTCTTTATTAAGACAATTTATCTTACAAATCAAATATCAATTTCGAAACACCTCTTCAAATTATTTTAGTGTATAACAGGACAGGGTGGTAAAAACATAGTATGTATATGGAATTTCCACCTTTGACTTCATCGTTTATTTACATAAATCAAAATTTCCAAATTTATCAGATTTCACGTGTAGAATTCTTAAACAGCCTAAACTTTGCATAAATAATTTTTAAATAAATATATAATTATTTTTGTTTTAAAATTCCTCTGTCAAAAATAAATTCTGTTAAAATCTTCCGACTCAAGCACACACACGCATAAAAATATATATCCTCTTTATACCCGTATGACTATATAGTCAAAGGGTATAATAAATTTGCCATTACGTTTGTGACGCAGAGAAGGAGGGGGGGTAGATATAGACTCAAGTGTATGGATCGGATCAGAATCTAAAAATAAATCGATTTAGCTATGTATGTCCGTCCGACCGTCCGTCTGTCTGTCCGTCCGTCCGCACGATAACTCAAAAACTAAAGGAGCTAGGATCTTGAAATTTTCGCAAATTCGTTTTTTTGCAATAGCCGCCATCGCTATTTAAATCCAGCCATTTTGGTCCATGGGTTCGGGTAGCTGCCATACAACTTCTTTTTTTATATGAGCATTACTCTGTACCTATTACAGCTGCGTGTCTGAAATTTTGCCAAAAGTAGTTTAGTTTTATGGCCAAAGTTTCTGCAAAATTTGGTTGGTCTAGTGGAGTGGGTTCGAGTAGCTGCCATACAACTTCTTATTTTATATGAGTATTACTCTCCACCTAATGAAGCTGGGTGTCTGAATTTTTGCCAACAATTGTTTAGTGTAATGACCAAAGTTTCTGCAAAATTTGGTTGGTCTGCTGCAGAGGGTTCGAGTAGCTGCCATACAACTCCTTATTTTATATGAGCATTACTCTCCACCTAATGAAGCTGGGTGTCTGAATTTTTTCCAAAAATTGTTTAGTGTAATGGCCAAAGTTTCTGCAAAATTTGGTTGGTCTACGATAGAGGGTTCGAGTAGCTGCCATACAACTCTTTATTTTATATGAGTATTCCACTACACTTAATAAAGCCAAAAGTAATTAACCGGATGATATAATGTATATGTTACGGTCATACGGGTATCTCAGAGTTGACACCGTCTACTCTACTACACTCTTCCTCGTTTTACATGAACTTGATACGAGCCCTTTTTAATTTTTCTTGCTGTATTTGATTTCTACTATAAAATATCTAATTCATTTAAAATTAGACTGATTTCTTGTGGAAAGGAGCAAGTTGCAGGACAAAGTCCAAAAGAGCATATTTATTGTTTTATAGTAAAATCATTTAAACAGGTACAGAAAGTGAATAGAAAAAAACAGCGTCAAGTTACTATCTCTATTAATTTCGAATACATGCTTTAAGGTCTTGGGAGTAGTGGGCGTGGTACGCCAACGCTATTCCAATTTATCCAAAATATTACGGACACAAAGCAAATAATAGGAAACCCCTGTGCCCCAAATTTTAAGGTTCTATCTTCTTTGGTTTCGAAATTATACTCATTTAGCTTCAATTCGATCAAAAGCTTCTAGAATCCGAACTCATTATCCAATCTCGACCAGAACCAATACCCGCGGTACTTTCATTACTAGTAAAGTTTAAATTTCATCAAAATAGCGTTAATAGTTTTTCAGTTATGGTATCTTTTAGATATATATTCGTTGGCCCTTGAACTTTTCAAAGGTTCCAGAACCCGAAACCATGGTTTAATTTCACCCTTATGCAGTCTCCGCCATACTTACAATACTAGTTAATTCTAGTCAAATTTTTCAAATACATTTAATAAAATAAATTTTTTACAATTGCAATACTTTTCATGTGTAACCTAAAAATTCCAAAAAAAAACTTTATTGTACACAAATTAAGCCTTTTTTTATGCAATCCAACCTAACTAAATTGTATTTTAATTCTTTTAATTTTTGCTTCTAGCTTGTTTCTTTTATTGTGTAAGTGTTTGTGTAATGTTTGTATACTATTTTATTACTATTATAAAATAATTTTTGATCTCTTAACTCTTTTGTTTCTAAAGTACTATACAATTTTTATAAAAAGTATAAAACAAAACGTTTTTATTTTTTTAAGTTTTAAATTGTATTTTTTCTTTTCTTTATTATTTCCATCAAATTTAACATTCAAGTATTAGAAAATGGACATTTATATTTAATTATACTTAAAAACACAACTATATATACATACTTGTGTATATACGTAATTTGTTTTTGGAAGAAGGACATTATTGTTATAGTAAAGTATCATTACTTAAACAAATAGTAAACAAACACATAAAATGGGGAAATCAATCAAATAATGCTCGAGGATCTATTCTCGAAAAATTTATCGAAAGATTTAATTGTATGTATAGGATTAAATTATATTCTTCCGATATACCGTCATTTCCGAGAGGAGAATCGTATATCGACATATTCCTAACTGACATAAGAATTAATTTAAAAACTAATAATCAGAACCAAATAAAAACATATTCTTATGATAGTGACCATTTAGCTTTAGGGACTGAAATTAGTTATAATAATAGGGAAGAATATTTAGTGGCTCCATCACCTGAAAAAACTTATTTATTTAGGAAAGCTAAATGGAACAAATTTAAAAAAGTGTTAAATAATTTAGTAAGAAATGACGATGTTCTTAAAAATATTCCTAACAATAAAAACCTAACAGATAGGGACATTGACTTTTATATCGAAAACATTGAAAATTCAATACGGAAAGCAATGTCGTTAACAATCCCATCCAAAAACAATAATTTTAATAGCCTAGATATTTATTTAAATCCAACTATTACTAGACTTAAAAAATATAAAAGTGAATTACTTACAGCTAAATTTAAATTAATTAAAATAAAAATAGACAAAAACGCACCATCATTTCTAAGAATTAATTCATTACTGAAAAACATAAATTCGTTAATAAAACAAAATATTAAACTCTCAATAAATAATTATTGGACTAACAGAATCAAAAACATAAAATTATCAAACAATAAAAACTTGTTCTCTGAAATTAAAAAAATTTATAAAAAACAATCCTCAAACAAAATTGACTACTTAAAAATTCCAATTAACAATACGCAAATTTTAAACGACGCCCAATTAAATTTAAATAAACTTAAAATAGAAAACAATAATTATATTATCAAAGAAAACGAACACATAAATGAAGTAATGGCAACACATTTATACCAAGTTCAAAAGCAAGTTGCAAACAGATTTTCCCCGATAAGTAACATTGTAGAGCAAAGTATTAACAATTTAAACCAAATAATTCAAAATAACAAAACAAATAAAATATCCCTTGTTAAATTTAACAATCATTTACACTCAAATAATTTACTTGATAATGAAACGTTAAATAATTATTTTATAGCTCAAAATGAACTTAAAGATATTTTATCAAAACTTAAAGGTAAAACATCGGCAGGTATAGATAAAATTCCAAATATAGTGTTAAAACATCTTCCTATTTCAGTAATTAACTTATACACAATAATTTTTAACAATTGCCTTAATATAAGCAACTTCCTAAATAAGTGGAAAAAAGCAGTTGTTATTACATTAAAAAAACCAGGAAAAAGTGCTTCAGATCCTAGCAGTTATAGACCAATAAGTTTATTACCAAATATAGGAAAAATCCTAGAAATAATAATAAATAAATTTATAGTCAAAATAACTGAGATTAAAAATATTATACCATCAAATCAGTTTGGTTTTCGTCATAAACACAGCACAATACATGCTATGACGAAGCTTTCATCGGATATATGTAGAAATATAAACGATGATAAGGTTGTAGCAGCATGTTTTGTGGACTTTGAAAAAGCTTTTGACACCGTCTGGATTGATGGTATAATATACAAACTCTTAAAATATCAATATCCCTTACATTTAGTTATTCTGATTAACAACATGATTAGAGGTAAAACTTTTAGCACATGGGGGTCGGATAATCATTTATCCAAAGAATTCAAATTATCCGATGGGTTACAACAGGGCACCGTAAATTCCCCTATTTTGTTCAATATATACATAAGCGAATTACTGAATTCTCTAAATAAAAATTTAGAGCCCAATTACAGTATAGCATTTGCGGACGATCTGACAATTTACGCAACAAGTAATAATCTAAGAGATGCACAATACATTTTACAAAAAATGTTTTATAAAGTGATATCTTATAGTAATCTTTGGAAGCTAAAAGTAAATTATCAAAAATGTGAAACTATGTTATTCAGGAATACTATTAACAAGGTAAAATATAATGTTAAATCATGCTGGAGAGATTTTTATATATTAACTCCAGACAAAACAAAAATTAAAAACTCTGTGAACTTCAAGTATCTAGGAGTTCACTATAATTATTTGTTAAACTTTAACTATCACGTTAAAAATCAAATAAGAAAAGCAAATAACGCCTTTATTAATTTAGGAAAATTGTTCTTTTCCAGAACACTTTGCAACAATGTTAAATTGCTCTGCTACAATACCTTAATCCGTCCAGTACTAACATATGCCTGTCCAATATGGTATAATGTTAATGCTTCTGTGATGGAAAAATTAAGAATATTCGAACGCAAGTGTTTAAGAGCTTGTACAAATTACAATAGAAAACCTAACACTAATATGCACTATTATTCAAATAAATTTATATATGATAAGGCGAACATAATTAGAATCGACAATTTTATCATTCGTCTCATACGTAACCATATACAAAGGAGTAGTGAATCATGCGAGAACTCATTAATCTGCCATCCATGGTACGAAAATTTTGAGTACATTAAAAACTGTCTAGTTACAGGTTTTTTGCCTCCAGAAGGATTCGTGTTTTTGGACAAACATAATTATATTGAAAATAGTCAAAATATTCCGATTTTATACCACTATAAAAGAAACGCGAAAATTAAACAAATACCTTCAAATTTAAATATAATAAATATTAATGACAATGAGTTGTTTAAATATGATATGTATATTCCTGCAAAAAATAAATTAGAAATTAACAAACCATACTTTTGGAAAAATTTAGATGTAACGTAGGTTATTGTAGGTTTAGGTATAGGTATAAGTATTAGGTTAGTTTAGTTTTAAGATTTTATAAAAAATATAAATAAAAAAATTGGTTTTTATATAAAAAAAATTTTTTTCCAATAAATTCAATTATATTAATATTACATTAAAACTAAAATTAAATTATGTTGAAATCAAAATAACAATATTAAAACATGAAAAGAGATATATATTAATATAGTTCTAAATAAATTGTGAGAGCTGACATATTGGTCAGCCATGTACAAATTACATTTTAGCATATAAGAATTCTTTTTAAGTTTTTGTTTTTGAATTGCAAAAAATAACATAATGAATAGAAAAATAAAACACTAAAAAAAAAAAAAAAAAAAAAAAAAAAAAAAAAAAAAAGTGTTTGTGTAATGTTTGTATACTATTTTATTACTATTATAAAATCATTTTTGATCTCTTAACTCTTTTGTTTCTAAAGTACTATACAATTTTTATAACAAGTATAAAACAAAACGTTTTTATTTTTAAATTGTATTTTTGCTTTTCTTTATTATTTCCATCAAATTTAACATTCAAGTATTAGAAAATGGACATTTATATTTAATTATACTTAAAAACACAACTATATATACATACTTGTATATATACGTAATTTGTTTTTGGAAGAAGGACATTATTATTATAGTAAAGTATCATTACTTAAACAAATAGTAATAGTATTTTAATGTGATGATGTGATACTTAAAAAAATTTTATTTATTTTACAAAAGATTTTTATTATTTTAAATTCAAAAACTGAAAATTAAATGTAAATTTTAATTTGTGTCGGTTCTTAATTTTAAATTATTTCGAAATTAAATTATTTTGCATTTATAGAATTTAAAATTTTTATTAAGATGTAAAATTTTAAACTATAAAAAATTTTTTTATTATACTATTTAAAAAAAAAAAATTTATCGGATTTTAACGAGTGACATGATTTTTATAAGTGATTTAAAGATTTTTTGCGCAATATAAAATAAATTTTATTATCGTGCGAATACTTCATAAGATGTGAATCATAACTGTTCAGTGGTGGTAAAAAAAACTCGTAAATCTGGATATATATACACATCCACATCATCATCACTAACAATCGTATTAAAGACATGCACTTTAAAAACTCTATCAAACTCAAATTTAAATTTTTTTTTTTTTTAAGTGAAAAATGCTAGGATTTTTTAACTTGGTGAAATGTAATTGGATAAAAGTTGATGATACAATGTTTTTAAAGTATCTAGGAATTTATATTTATTATTAAATTGCTTGTCTGACTGGAATTTATAAATTTTTTAATCCATCTTAACCTAAGTTCAACCCAATGTACTAAATGCTTTAAATTTTAAATATAGCGTAGAACTAGATTACAATGCAATATTAACACTTCCTTAAACGATTTTCTGTCCTTAACGAGCGTTTTTTAAATTTTGAGTTTTTGCATATTTTTAGGATGCAATTTTTTGGAAACGTTAACTGTATAAATTTTGTTAAACTTCGTCCAAATCGATGTTGAGACTTAATTTTTTTTTAAATAAAGCTCAATACTAGATGAAATTGCAATATTACTACTTTACTTTTTGAAACGGTCTCAATCTTCTAAACATTCTTTTGGACTTAGAATTTTTTGTATATTTCTAGGAGGCAGTCTTTTAAAAATGTAATTTTTAATTTAAAATTATTGCATAGTTTTAGGATTATTTTTTTTCATTATCAGAAATTTAAAACTAAACAGACATAAGAGTTTTTTACTTAGGAGTAACATTGATTAATAGCAATTGAGCCTTAAAGAACTTATGAAACTTTTAAAAAAAAATATTTAAAACTTTATTAAACATACTTGGTAATTAAGTTGTTTCCTTTAATTTCATTGTGTTAATATACTTATTTATTATAATAAGTATATGCTGTTTCATTTTTAGTTTAATTAAATATTTGATTACTATGATATTGAATTAATATACTTAATTAATATTTTTTCAGGGAAGAAGCCATGGTTATGGCTAATTTAAGAAAACGTGTAGCTGCTGTAGATTTAAGTCGTAAAGCAAAAGATGATCCTAATGCAAATGATACTGGACAATCCGAGCCATTAGATAACCGTCCTTTATTGCCAAAGGTATGTACAAAACTAGTTATTATATATATCAACTTTCATATATTTTATATTAAATTAGTATATTTTAAAAGCCAACAAAACGTTGGCCTCGTTTCAAATAAATTTATTGTTAAAAACCGGAAAAGCCAAAAAAATATTACCTGTACATTTTACCATTTACATATATATGTACTACTTCCATTATAATATTATAACAGATATTCATAAAAGTCTTAAAAATAATAGTTTTTCACAGTTTCAACCTACATTTTTCACTATTTTCTCTTGCTAAGTATCTATTTGGTTTTTTGTTTTTTTTTTACCGTTTTTTGGAAATCAAATAAAACAACATACCAATTTCCAAACATATTAGGAGAAGAAGGAAATTAATTTGAACTGAACTGAATTATAGTAAAATACTTCCAAATTTTAAATTTTATACATTATTGAAATTTTTTATTTATTATGTACTTGTTTATGTTTCACCTATTTGTATCTTTCAATCTATTTACTATATCTGGTACACTTCAAATTATAACTTTTTAACATATTGTACAACTGAACTAGTTTTTGATTTCTTATAACTGCTAAAATATAGGAGTATATTTACTTTGGCATAAGATTTAATGTTGTTAGTTAATAAGTTCCATCTGTATGTTCGGTCTGCATGATAATTAGAAAACTACTTAAGTTATTTATCGTAAAAATTGGACTATAGGTTCCGATTATAGAATAGAGATTCCAAACGTGATTGAGAGTAAACTAGGGTATCCCTAAACCTAATATAGATAGAGTTTTTAAAAATTGGAACAAGGGTTCTTGTAACACCATGTTTTCTGTGTATATCAAATTTGAAATAAATTGGAATGGTGCGTTTAGGTTGTTGTCATAGACCTCCAAAAGAACTAGAACTTGGTTTTATAAAAAGGCGTGCTATATTGCTTATTTTAAGTTTCTGAAATTCTAGTATAAATACAAAAGTAATTGGAGATCTGCATATTTGATATAGGCGTATGTATATTCTTGAAAATTGACTAGATTTTTGGGGTAGAGTATTAATAAGTAATTAAAACTTCCTGAAGGCCTAAAATCTTAAAATTTTTAACCATAGCTTACAATTCAATAATTGCGCGATTGCTTCTTGCCCTAAACCTTTGCGAAGGTTAGATTTATTATCTATTTATTATGATTGTTCATCTAGCCATCAATTACGACTATTTTTAATTTATTTTTCTCTTTCTGGGATGTTTTTTTGGTCTTGTAAAACATTCTTTTGAATTTACAATTTTTGCATAATTTTAGGATGAAAAATTTGTTTTGAATTTTTATTCTATGCCAATAATTAGAGTTTTTTATTTAGTAGCGTCACTTAACTGTTGTTTCATAATATTTGTACTAGACCAATTTTTAAAGGTTCTTAATATTGAAATAATTTTAATTTTGTGGAAATTAAGTCTTTTGTCATAATAGTCTAGGATCACATTCTGTGGTTAAAAAATTTCCAGGACACTTTTTTACTTTTCTTTAAAAAAGTTCAACTAACAATTTATTTCTATATTTCGTTCATTCAACAGCACTCTTCAGTCCACTAAATCTCATATTCTAGACTTAACTTTTAAATATAGACTCCAAGTTCTTAATAGATTGAAATATAATAATATTTATTAAGGAAATATATGCATTTTATTACATCCCAACAATCTCCAAACATCTTTACGAGTTATTTTTTATTTTTCAAAATTTATTTCTTAAGTATATATTTTTTTCCTAGTTTTCAGGGACTTTTGTGGTCCAGTTTTATATCTTACTTAATTTAATTTTCTCTATTACTGTATGCATATATACATATTTCTTTTTATCTAAATCTTACTTCAAGAACAATATTTTTTTTTTTTTTTGAAGAAAGTAATAAAGATAAAAATTGAGAATTATTATCGCAATATAAAAAAGGAATAATAAAGTCAAGGTTACATTCACACAGCCTAAAAAGAAATACAAAATGTGAGATACAAACATGCAAAAAAAAAATGGTAGACTTAAGTCCTAAAAAAAAATTTTCCGGATTTAATAATATTATGAAAAATATTAAGAAAAAAAAACAACCCATATATGATCATATATATATATATATGATGAACCGGAAAATATATATATTTTCACACATAAGAAAAAATATGTTGGAAAATTGCCCAAAGCAATAATTAGACTAGTTCATATCTTTATGATTTTCATCAAAAAAAAAAAAAATTTCCATCAGCAACAAAATTTTCTATTACTAACATTTAAAAAAAAAAATGTATTTTTTTTTTTTTTTTTGGACAATGAACATTCATATAAAATATTTAAAACTTAATTATTAAAAGTGCTTAGTATTTTTTTTTTTAAATATATTTTTGAGATTAGGTTTAATTAAAAAAAACAAAAGTGCATATGTATGATGTGTTATGAAGGATACAAACATTTAACTATAAATTGGTGCCAGAATTTTATGCAATAATTAGAGTCGACCAATTAAGAGCTTGATTATATTAAAAAAAATACCCTATATATATTCCTCCTTTTTCTCATAAAAATAAAGGTTTTTTTTAATTTTAATATAAGACAGAGGACTGGGTTTCATGGAATAGTTTTTTGATGATTCACTAAATAAATCAGAAAAAAAGAAAATATATTGGTAATCTTATTAAACAACTGATCTGAACCCTATTGTACTAATAAATTATTACTAATCAAATAATCCAAACATCAAAACCATATTTGACACCAAACTCATGAAATTTGATTATGGTTATACATTCACTTCTTAAAAAAAAAAAAACAAGTTATTATATTTGGGTCCTGGTGAACTATTATTACCTGGTAACTGTTAGTAGACTGGGGAACTGTACTTAACATCCCAAAAATATAATAACATTACTCAAGGTATAATAATTGGATGCAAGTTTATTTGTGCTAATGTAGCCTCCTACGTTCATAACATAATACAAGAAAGAACTGGATTATAATTTAGTTATGATTTGGAAAATGTTAAAAAACACTTATTTATACAATAACCAAAAGCTATCATAATTTTGCTTTATTATTAATAAGTACTGTATTCCAATATTTCGACTAAAACTAAAGCTTAGAGAGGAAAACTAAAAATAGAACCAAATTTTCCAATTTCCTTTTATTAGTTAATTCATTACATTCAGTTTTGTTTCCCAATATAAATATGTACTTCAAACACGATTTTAAAGCCTAACTGTTTAAGGGCAAAAAAAACCCCAACATTTCAGTAGAAATTCACATCTAAAATTTACTAATATATGATTTATTCAATTTATAACTTAATTAAATTCCCAAAATTCCCATTTTATTACTATAAAAACATGAACTTATAAAAATATCATTTGATTAGTTTAAAGTGATTGTGTGCAATTGGGCTCTGGTGATTGGTATAAGTAATCATTGGATGCAAATCTATTATTAGTCAATTCTATTAATGTTAAATTATATAAATTTGAGGAATTCTGCTATACAGTGGAACTGCCATGATATACAAAAAAATGTTATAAATATATTATAAATGTTATATCTGACTACTGGTTTCAATGACAATGTTAGAAAGCACTTATAATTTATACAATAACTAAAAGACATTTTTTTAATAGGTTGATAAATGGTTCTACTACTGGACTATTTCCCAATGCAAAGTATCTGCATCAAAATCATATTCTTTCAAAACACTATACCAAATACAATGCATTTTCAATTATGCGTATAACTCCATTATTTTGGGCTATAACTGAAACTTTAATTATAAAGATATTATTGCGGTGTTTAAGAAAATCGTTTCCTCCTTTAAAAGGAAACTCCAAAATTTTTAAACTCCCTTTTATTACAATCAATTTTTTCCCAATATCTACTTGTTCTCCAAAATACCAACTTTGACTTGTTAGGCACAACCGTTTAGGATTTGGCAAATAACCCAACATTTCAATTGAAAGTTAAATTGTCAAATTTACTAATATGACATATACGTTTTTCATATTTTTTTTTTTTTTAATAAACTTTTATTTTGTTATCTTAACCTACAAAACAAAGTTAACAAACAAGGTATATCTCTTTTATTTTTAACATTTAAAAATATTTGGATTTTTTTATTGTTAAATTTAATATATAGTAAGTCAAATTATTTCTGTTTCTGTAAGAACAAAACTATTGTAATATAATCTTATAAATACATTGTAAAATTTAAAAAATCAATATTTAATAATTTTTTTTTTTTTTTATAAAACTTAACTAACTTAACCTAACTTAACCTAAACTTAAATTTAAATAAACTAACTTATTGACTATAAAATAGCACAAATGCTTTTAGAAATTATATTAAGATATATTTAACCACCAATAATCTTTATTTATAACTTTATCTTTTTCTGATATGGACATTTCATATCTTAAATTATCTCCGTTAATATTGCCTGGGATATACTCGATTTTTTTGCATGTAGCCCGTCTACTATAATGAAATAGTATAGGGACATGATCTTGGTTTTGAGTGTATCTATATTTGTCTAAGAAGATGAAGTGCTCAGGAGCTATAAAACCCGTGAGCAAGGTCTTCTTAATGTACTCCTCATTGTGGTAAAATATATGTGATATTAAACCATTTTCTGGAGTTTTTAATGCTCTATCAAAATGACTTCTGATTAATTTTATCATAAAATTATCTATTCTCATGATTTTGGCTTCCTTGTACAAATATTTATTAGAATAAAAATGCTTGTATTCGGACTCAGGCTTTCTATGTTTATTAATACAAACTCTTATGCACTTTCTTTCGAATTTACGTATTTTTTCCATTAAGCTTGCACTAATGTTGTACCATATTGGTACCCCATAGACAAGATTTGGCCTAATTAATGTCTGGTAGCATATTATTTTAACTCTATTGCTAATATTTTTGTTGTAAAAGAGTTTTTTAGCTGCCATAAAGGATTTATTGCCTTTATCTATTGAGTATTTTACATGATCTATGAAGTTTAAGTTTCGATGTAACTGAACTCCAAGATATTTAACGAATTTTTTGTTTGCGAGAGTTGACATAGGCGATTTAATTTTAAATTGTTTCCAATTTTTTCTAATGTCTGAACTAGTTTTGTCAACCGTATTACGGAATAATATGGTTTCACATTTGTTAAAGTTCATTTTTAATATCCATATCTTGCAATAATCCTGCACAATATTAAACATTTTTTGTACATTATATTGTATGCTATTTACAGTGTCATTCGCAGAGTATATTATAATATCATCTGCGAATGCCAGGGCGTAGTTATTTCCTTTTACTCGTTCTAGCAAAAATAAGAGATCTGCTGTATATATAGTAAAAAGGATAGGTGCATTAACAATACCTTGCTGAAGACCGTTTTCAATTAGGAATGATTTGTCAGACTCGTTATTTTTGCTATATACTAAAAATTTGTTGTTATATAACATATTTTTAATCAGTATAATTAAGCGTGGCGGGAACTTATATTTTATTAGTTTATAAAAACTTAATTTTTATAATGATTCTAGTAAATTTTCAGTTGATATTTATTATTTTAATAAAATAAAATTATTATGCAATAATAATTTTCAAACCTTTTCAACTTGAAGAGAAAACTAAAAAAAAAAACCATAATAGTCAAAGGAACTTAATATTCCATTTTAAATATATATAATTTAATTAATTAATGCTCATTAAAACTAGAAATATTTTCAAGATTTTGTTTAAAAATACTCAAAAAAGAAATATTATGCCATCTTATTTTAAATGATACTATGTACAAGTACATTATTAGATAATTTTTGAATTGCATCAACATTTTTTTTTATTTCAATTCAATTTCAACTCACCCACCATTAAAAATCCACCACAACATTTGCTTTTTTTTTTCAATTTAAAAAATTATTACATAATTTTAGGGGCAACACCCATTTTTAAAATGTACTTAATAAAATTAGAAAAAAAAACAAAATAAACCAAATAACATTAGTTATAAAATGTTAAAGGTTTTGAATACTAACATAAAATATTGTTGAATGAATATTTGTACATGCAATAAAATTTTGTTGTAAATGTTGTAATACAAAAAGAGAAAACAAATTTATTTTCCTATAGTCTCCTGTATAATATTTTATAAAAATGTCATAATTTAAAATTAGTGTTATGTAACATTCGTTTTTCTCCTCCCTATTGAGTTGAAGGTGAGCAGACATACATAAAACTAAATAAATAAATAATATATTATATGTATGCATATATACATATATATATACATAAAATATAATGTACTTGAAAATTTGACTAGGATGCTTCATACAGAAAAAAAAAAAAAATATAAAACTACTGAAGTCATCCTTTTGCATCATTTTTTCCAGAGAAAAATATTAAGTAGTTTTGTTTTTTGTTTTTTTTTTGTTGCCTTCATCTTCTTTTTTTCAAAAAAAAAATTTAGTGATGTTACAACACATGCAACAAAAAAAAAATTAAAAACAAATAATATTATTATAGAAAAATATCCTTTAAATCTAATTGTACATCCTGGCGCCAATATAAAATTTTTTTCACGAAATATTATTGTCTACAATTATTCAAGGACTCTTCTTTTAGAATTTATAAATTTATATATACATATATGTATATATATACATATACATATACATATATATATATATATATTTTAAAGAAATACACATAAAATATTATTATTATATATATTTTTAAATAAAAATATAATTGTTTTGAAGTGAAATGAACTGTTTTTAACAAAAAGTACTTTTGTTTAAAAGGAAATCTTTTTATGAGCAATCCTTTTTCTATTCCAACTCCTTTTGTATTTTGTATATACACATTTATCTTATATACAGAATTGTTATTATTGTTAAATTTAATTTTGAAAAATAGAAAAACTAAAAGAACCACCTACCCACAAGTCACAATAATATAAATTTATTAAAAATACATAGTATACATATTAAATAATATTATATTGTACATTCATCATAAATTTTATATAATTTTCAATGGAAACTTTAATCCTATACTATAAATCTTTTTAACCTTCTAAATGGATTAATGAAGTAAATTGAAAAAAACTTTTCAGTTTATGCTTGTGTAAGTTGTACTTGAATAAAATTTTATTATATTTTGAATAATGTTTTTTTCAAAAGGATACACTAATACTATAGGAAAATACTTTAAATCCAGGTTTACTTCAATTTTGAGTTGTTGAAGGTATTCAAATTGATTAAGAGTTTTAATAACAAAAAAAAAAATTAAAAGAATTCGGTTAATATGTGTTTAATTGTAGGACCTGTATTTTATGGAACCACAAACTAAGGCCCTACGAAGTAAAACTCCTAAGTGTTTTTTTCCTTTTGATGTAATTTTTAACCTTTAAGGGTGGAATAAAGTCGCGTGGTGTTGATTCTTATTGGGTAGTGTGCGACTTTAACGCACCAAAACCACACCCTTTTTGAACCAAACTTTAGGAAGGAACCTGTGATACAAATGTACAGTTTGGTTACAGGCATGGGATATGAAAGGATTTTAGGATTGTGGGAGGTTATTTGGGAATTTAGGATTATGAGGGAGGGGGAAAATTTAGAAAGATATTTAGGAGAAAGATGTATATATTCTTCTTAAATTTAAAATAAGATATTTTGGAGGGATCTTATATTAAGATTCAAAAACAGGGTAAATATTCCGCTTTTCCGAAATTTTAAATCCAAATTTAAAATCCCCTGTAATTTAGAATCTCACACATATACATATATTTAAAAATATCCTGATTTTAAATACAATTTAAACTCTTTCTAATTTAAAAGTTTTCATATCTAAAGATATAAGAAATAAGACTCGCGTGTGTTATTACTCATTAAATGTGAATTTCAAACCTTTTTGAGATTTAAAGCTCCTTCAATTTATTCTTCAATTTCATAAGAAAAAACATTAATGGGCTTTAATTTTCAAAAACTAGAAATTGAAACTAAAAGACAAATCCTACGAAGTTTTATTTCTAATCCAATATAAAATAACATCCTGACGCCTTATTTCTTAATTATTGAAATTGAAAAATAACACCCCGAAGACCAAATCCCGGCTCCAAATATTTTATACAGCTTTCTTGCAATATAGGAACACAACATAACTTTATTATAATTCCGTATTTGTTTTTAAAATGTAAAACTTCTATATGAGTCAACCTATTGCCCGTGGGTTGAGTCATGAGCTACTGCCCGAAATTTCCCTAGGTAGTTTTGAATTTTGATCTAAAACTAATTCCATGATTTTAAGATGATATTCTACTTCAAACTATATTTAGAAAAAGGAAAACAAGTGACCCAGTGGTGACCCTATATTCTGATGAACTTTAACCTATCAGAATCACTTTCCTTTAATACGAAAATTTCATGATTAGATCTTAAATATAAATGGATACAATCAGGAATTTGTATAGGAAATAGAAAATTCCTAATAAGCTTCTAAAGATATTTTAAATTATATAAGCTAAAAAGGGGAACTAAATTCAATTTCTGAACCTTATATTAAGCGTTATATAATTATCCATACCCTTTAAAAGTCACTTTTCTATATCTATTCCTTTTAAAATTCCATTAGTGTGTTTTTCACATATACATAGAAAAGACACTCAAAATATTTTTGACTTATAATTGAAAAATTTAAATCTCAAAAAAAAATAAAGTTTAAGTGTTTTCAAAACCTTTACAAAACTGATTTTATTTCATAGTGTGCTGTCATCTACAATTATACATGTATAATACAGTAAAGTTCCCCTAAAATTAATTTGAAACAAATTGATAATAAATTCAAAATTCCTTTTTTTTTTGAAAACTTAATTTTAATTAAAAAAGAAACTTATATATTCTAAAAAGAACTGAACCAACAACCACTCAATATAAAATATATTCAATTTATATAAGCTTCCTTATATACAATTATACCATAATGCAATTAAATTTTTAATATGCATAAAAATTTTAGTGATCTATATTCTGCTAAAAACTATTGATATAAGTTATGTGCATTTTTAATACATAATTTACACATATGTTTACATAATATGTACGTGACATACTTTCAAGACAATTGATTTATTTCATAAGTGACAGGAATTTTGTACTGAAAGATATATGTAAAAATGTATATACTTTATATTATACCACATGTATGTATTTACTATAAGGCAGATGATATTTTCTGTCATTAAATAAAAATTGAATGGTGATTTAATAACGAATTATTAATATTTATTTTAGTTATTAAATTAAATCAGAACGTTATTGTAATTTAAAAATAAAACCTTCATCCTCATCAAAATATAGGCTTAAAGTATTATATAGTTATAGTTTAAGAGCTTATTCCTCGTTTTGCATGTAAACTAATCAAATCTTATAATATTTTAATTAATTATACTATAATAAAACGAATGAGAGTGTATAATAGACAGTGTAAACTGCCTAGGATAATCGCATGAACGTAATATAAACAGTATTACATTATAAAATTTTAAACATAAAACTTTTCTATACTCATAGTATTGTATAAAATAAAATATAAGTAGTCTGGCAGTTATTCGAACTTCTTGCACTAGACCAACTTTAAGTGCAGACGTTGGAAATTAAAGTTAACTATTTTTGACAAAATTCCTGATACTCTCAGCTTCAGTATATATTTAGTTATTCTCATATTAAAAAAGAAGTTGAATAAGAGCTACTCGAACCCGCTATACTAGACTAACCAGCAAATTTTGCACAAACCTGGTCATAAAACTGAACTACTTTTGGTAAAAGAATTTTGATCATAAAAAATGAAGATGTTGTATTAGAACCCGTTGAATACCTTAGCTGGATTTTAATAGCTAATAGCTAAAATGTATGCCAAATTTGATATACCCTTTTCATGTTCATGCTAGTATGAAAAATCATAAAAATAGTTTTTAACTCGATCATTGATTTTAAAAATATTAAAATAGCATGTTTGCATGGATAATTTTTTGTAATTGATTTGAATCTTATTTCCCGATCGACTAGAGACTTTTACCGTTTTAAAAATAGCTCGGAATTAGATGAAAAGTAATAAATTATTTATCTTATTTAGTTCATATTAGATGTTTGAATTACATTTTATTTGGTCATCAGTCGATTCTTAAATAATTTTTCTTCTAATGAAAAAATACGCCCTATACTGCAATCGCATGCGCCCTCCATCGTTTAATAAGCCATGGGCTTAGACCTTCATAATGCAATATTAATTTCCTCTCTCGCTTCATTTTAAATAATTTTATTGCATACTTTTAGGATGACATTTATTTTGAAGGACTTTTGATAAATTTATACATTAATACTCGCAATAGGATATTCAACGATCTTACAATCGTGTCAGAAAACATATATTCCTTTAATACAATAAAAAATTCCAATTTTTTAAACAAGTTTTTCATTATAAGGAATGAATTATTAATTCTTTAAAAGATTTTTAAAAGCATGTAAAATATTTGAATATTTTACACAATTCCAAAAAAACCTTCTCACATATACATATTGAAGTCTTCCATTACATTATAAAATTTTTATAAATAATTAAAATCCCAAAATACTACTATTAAAAATGTTTTATTTTTTAAATTCAATTCTAATTCTTTTCCTTTTTGCTTTTTTATAGCCTTAAGTTATCCTATGGGAATAATTATTTAAATTAATTTTACTTTTATATTAAAATTACTCTGGGATAACAAAAATTTGAACAATCTTGAATAATTTACAATCTCATTTTGTTAATTATATACTTTATATTTAGCCATTGTTTTTATTAATCGATTAATATTTTTTAATTTATTCATATATTTTTTTATACTTATTAATAATTTAATAGCATGAATTTTGAATATTTCATTTAAAGTAATTCGAAATATATTTTATTAATTTCAATTTTATTTCCGTACACGTTTTAATGATAAGAAAATCTATAAAAAATATAAAACACAACTTAATTTAGATTCAACTTATTTATGAGTATTAATAAATATAAACTAAAGTATATAAGAAATAAATTGTACTATAAAATTAATTACATTTAAAAAAAAGTTTTATATTCTATGAAAAAAAATCTAAAAATTACTTTTAACATAAAAATCCCAAAGCAAAAGAGAAAACGTGGAATTTAGTAAAAAAAATTTATTATATTACATGATTTAAAATGGTCTAAAGTCTTATAAAAAGTTAATATGTATTTGAATTAAGTTTCAACTACGATACGACTAACTTTATTTCGAATAGTGTAAACTTTTTTTTATTATTTTCAAAGCTAAAATCTCCTAAAACTAACATTAAAAAGACTTTGATTTCCTACGGACTGCCGTCTAGTCTTTATAAGTCTTAATAAGTCATTAATATAGTCTTTATAAGTCACTTAGCAGTCCTAGGTCTCCAAAGCTTTTACTAACTTGACTTATCTTCATTTTAAAAACTAATGATTAATAAAAAGTTTAGCATTTAGTTAACTGATTCCCGAAGGACGATGAAAATCCTTAAAGGACATTAAGAAATCCTAATTTTCCCTCATAATATCCTAAACATTTTCTTACTTAACCTTTCTATACTTCTTACAGGATTCAATATGCTTAAGTCACATGCAAAGTTAATTTGTATATCGAGTTTAATAGGATAAGCGCTTTAATAATAGAAAATAAGTGAATATATTTGTCAAATGTTAAATGCGGTAGCTAAATCTATATTAATATCGATCATAGTTCAAAGGAGGCTTTAAGAACTAATGTCTAAAGAATTTTAAAAATAAATTCTTAATTTTTCAGTTACAGTATTACACTATAAGTTAAAAGTAGTAAAAGTTGAACTAAATATAAAACAAACACTTAAAATAAAGAGAACACGCTTAATACGGTGCAGGATTATAACTCCCACAGTAATAATTTCCTTAGGGACTTTATGCCTCATTTAGTGGGAAATACGACCCTAAGGGAGTTAAAACTCATAGCACTGAGCCATAGCTGACTGGGTGACTTATGACTCTGAGAATTTTGACCCAGAGAAGTGGGTTCTTAAGTAGGTTGTTAGTATTTTTTTTAATTATATAACGTCAGTGAAGGATACGAATATATACAAATTTTCTTCAACTATGATATTAAAAATAATTAGCATAGAATTCGAAATCAGGGTATTCCCTTTTTCCAAAATTAAGAAATTAACAATAATTTTACATGTAAACTACATTTTGAAGGCGTATTTTTAAAAAAAAGGACAATCCTGATTTTGTTAGCAAAGTTTCGCATACATGAATTCATAAATACTCTGGAAAAAGGACCAACTTTGGTTTTTTAACCAACTTAAATATGCTTCCTATTATAGAATCTCACATACACAAATAGTTTACATAAAAAGGACTTATGACTCTGGGAGTTATTACCCTACCCTGCTTAATACTATATTTCAATTGAATTTTTATGATTTTTTAGCATGTTTAATAAATTTATTCTATTTGTTTCTTTTGTCCAGTAAACCAATAAAAAAAAACACTGCGTCGAAACGGAGTTAATGGGATTATTTTTATTTTAGTTTGTTTTTTTTTTTGAGGAAAACTAATAAAAAATTCCAATTGCTAAACAAGATTTATTATATAGTTCCTATTTAAATATCAGAATACTCTATTTTCATATACTAGATTTTCATATACTTTTTGTAACTCAAATAACAATTACATAATTCAATGTTACTATAACAAAATACTACGTTAAATACTTTTATGTTGTGTTTCCTTTTCTCTCCCATCCTTAGAACGGATTAAGGACACGACATAATAAAAAAAAAAGCGTGAATTACATAAAACCCAAATTTCATTTCTGAATTTTTAAAAAAAACTTAAAAACTATTAGTTAAAAACTAATATACTAATTAAAAGTAACTATAGTACATTAGTACTAATAAAAAAATTTCTCTAATAATAATTCACTAAATAACTATTCTTCTAGTACTAAAAGAGACTTAAACTTCATAGGTTAATTATTTTCACAAAGCAATGTGATTTTATGGTGTGATTTTATATTGCCAGTTATTAGATTCAAATCAATAATAATTATACTAATTAATTAGTATAAGTTCCCTACAGCCCTTACAGGAATCTTATATCAACCTTTTGAACCAAAGCCTTTCTTATTTAGAGTTTATACACACTAAATATTTTGGTTATTTAACTTAATGAACATCATTGCCTTTTTGCAATACAAGGCCTGGATAATCATTTCCTTTGCCAAAAAAACAATAGTTAAGGGACTAATCTTTTGAATCTAAGTGCGGCTTAATAATACACACTAAATATTTTGGGAGGAACTCAATATTTAAATATATTAACTCCATTATCTAGGTACAATACTAGGCCTCGGTGGAATTATAATAAAAAGTCATTTAACATTTCTATATCATCATAAGTTTTTGCTTAGAACACCTCTTCAAACCAAAAATACAAATCATAATTAGTATAATATTTAATCCTGTTTTGTTTTTTTTTTAAATCGAGTATATTAACAAAAATAACAAATATGAAAGGTAATTATTGACCTTGGTTAGAAATTGGTTTGTTATACATATGTTTTATTTCATAGGGTGTGTAATTGACCTTTGATATACTAAAATTAGGGTTGGTTTAATATTACCTCAGGCCATCAATCAGTCAAAAAAATTAACCAAATTTTTTATTTTCTAATTAACATTTTTTGCTTTAATTTTTTTTATATTACTTTTTGTATATTTTTTTGGCATATTTTACTTTAGTTAAGTTTTATTTTTTTGTATTGCCTATGGACAGCTTCAAATGACTTTTGATTTTTTTTACAATCATTTATTTTGATAGTATCTAATTAAAAAATAAATTAAAAATCTTAATATAACCCTATTTTTAGGTAAAATTAGTTATTTTTTATTCTTACTTCGTATCCAAAATGTAATTTTAGGGTTAATTTTAATATAAACCCATTCAATACTGTGGTATAATTTTAGAAATTGTGGGGGAAGGATTATTAAATAGAAAATAAAGGGAGCAAAAATTGTTATAGAAAGAGGTTTTCAATGACAAACAAACACAATATTGAAAGCCCTTTCCAAGCCTATCAAAGCCTTTTCAAAATTATATCAAACCTTTTCAATTAAAAATAAAATAAGCACGCTAAGAATGCTTAGATCTCAAAATCATGTTTTATCGAAAACTTGTTTTTTTAAATTTCCCTAAATCTGTTTTTTTTTTAGAAAGCATAGAAGGATTTCATAATTGATTGAAAATCCGGATTGTCCATTTTCCCTTAATATTTATATATATGTATACACGTGAAGTTTTTAATTAAAAAAGATTTTATAGTACAAACTACAAAATCTACACTTTAATAATTTATTTAATTGAAAAATTCTTTACTTTTTGAAAGTCGAAATTTATTCCAAGGCAACCAAGTTTTTCAATTGACATTTGGTTTAAGTCGATATTTAGTGCACGGCAAAGACGCTTTGGGAGTTGACATTTTTGTATCGATATTTTGAAAATTGAAATAAATTTTCCGACTCTCAAAATAAATTAAAATCAATTATAAAACAGTTTTTAAAAACGAGATTTTGTACCCAATCCAAATAAAATTCTTTCAATTTATCATACAACTTAATTTGAGCTGTAATTGAAATTGAATAAGTTTTTATTCATTGTCAAGAGGTTCTTTTTGAACTTGGATTTCGATTGGTTTACGACTGACTTTTAATTGGTTGAAATTTAATTTGAAGAGCTTGTAATTGATTTTGAGAAGGTTTATTTTAAAGTGTAAAATATATATATATTTTCAAGCACCTTTAGAGACATTTATAATCTTGTAATCAATTCAAAATTTCGATTAGTCTCCTTTCCTGTAATAAAAAAAAACTCCTGTACTTTTAATTTTTAACCAGGTTACGATTCCTGTACATATATATGTTCTTTTATATATATACAAATAAATGAAAATTAACTGCTTTAATAAATAATATTTAAATAAATTATTAAAATTAAAAATTAATTTAAACCCATCCAGCGATCTATATTATACAAAAAAAATAAAATTAAAATTAATTAAAAAAAAATCCTCTAATATAAAAAAAGATCATAATTTATAATGAAAAAAATTCTTAAATTCGTCCTCCAAAATAAACTTGATAAAAAAACCCATCTAATAATGAACTTCAAAAAAAAATTTTTTTAACAAACTACTGACTTTACTTTCACTACAATAAAAAAATTCCCACTCTTCAGTTTATATTTTAAATATGTATCTAGTAAGTTCTTTAACAAGTTTTTTCATTCTATACTCTACAAACAACCCATACATACAAAGATTCACTTCTTCATTCCAAAACTTTCACTTCCAAATTGAAAATTACAAAAAAAAAAAGACGGTGGTAACAAAAGACATTAAAATATTGTTTCAAATGACTTTAGATAACATTTGCGTTTTTTTCTTACGTTTTTTTTATATACCTTTAAAAATAAATTCCGTTATGTTAACATAAAAAAAAAAATAATAATAAAAATAATAATAGTAAATTGTTTGTACAATGGTCACATAAAAAAAAAAACAGATTTTCATTTAAAATACAAAAAAAAAACGAAATTGTAAAACAAAAGGCATTGGATCAACAACAGTTGAGGATTAAGGATTGCGTGTTTGTTTATAATTTGCTAACAAACTACGTACAAAGTTTATAAAAAAAGTATAAATATATATATATATATAACAAGATTTCCATAAATCAAAAATACCAAAATAAAAAAAAAAATTAACTGTCGTAAAAAAAAAAACAAAAAATATATAAATGACAGTTCCTTTAAAATCGGTATAACGTTGAAAATATCATTTTTTAGAAAAAAAAAAAAAAGTATTTTATAAATGAATAAAAATGTAAAATTAATGTACAGCAACTTAAAAACACCATCGTTGTTAGATACTTCTTAGATGGGATTTAAAATAAATAAACCAAAGACTTTAAAGTTGCATAAATCATTTAGTTTTTTGTTTGTTTTGATTTTAAAATGTCAAATTATTAAAAATTTTTAAATACAAGTCTCGACGCCTGTTAGTTTGACATTTAAAATAATCTTTTTTTTATAAGTTGGCAATAGTTATATTCAGAGTTATAAAAAGCTCAAATTACAACTCAACTTAAAACTTAGCTCAAGTATAAGCTGACTTGAGTTTGTAAAAAGCTCAAATTTAAACTCAACATAAAACTCAGCTCAAATATGAACTGACTCAGCCTAAGCTTTAAATAGAATTTAAGAAAAATCAATTTTTTAGTTGTGTGAGTTTTTGTACGTGTAAATTTTTGTACACAGATCAAAATTTAAGTTGAGTTTAAGTTGAGTTTTGTCTATTGACGTCTATCTTTTGCAATCCTATGGTTATAATTAATCTCTCCAGTGTAGGCGCGCATGTACCATAAGTATATATCGGAAGAAGAGAAAAGGAACTTGAAGTTTACAACATTCATTTACTATGAAATCGAATTTAACGTGCAATTCCTGCAGTATTCTTTACTACATTCAGAGTATAAAATATATTGTAATAAATTTAAATTTTGAGTTTATAAATTATATTTCATTACCTGCGAGTTATGTTTTTAAATTAAATGACTTTATTTTAAAATATTTTAATTAATATCCAATAAATAAAACCAAATGGAGAATGGTAGATAGTAGGTAGTAAAAAATCAAAATCCATTAATAAGATTAACAGTTTTAGTATTCTAGATTTAAATCTAATAATACAGTTGTTCAAGCTCTTCATTTAAAAAATTCAGCAACTAAATTGGCTATAAAAATTTTGTAGATGGGCGAATAGAATCCTTTACATAATCAATAAAATAGATTTTAAGATCAGACTCAAAAATTCTCCGTTTTAAAACTTAAGAGGAAAGATTGTTCTTATTTATTAAAAGCTTCTCATCATCAATCCGAATATATATTAAGTTTTATGAGATTGTTTATAAATTGGATTTTGTTAAACTCTTATTATCATAATATAATTTTTATTAATCACTCATACTCACATAGAATGTTCGTCATGCAGTAAAAAATATCTTAAAGTTGAATAGAACAACGGTAAAAGAAAAAAACCTATAGAAAAAAATTCTTTTGACTTTGTTTTTTTTTAATTCACACCCAATCTATATGAAATAATAGAAAATAAACCTGTACAAATCCTGCTAGGATTTTTATTTTAATTAAAAATTATATACATGTGTATGTGTATGAATGTATACACACTACTTGAAACCATATTTCATTGGCAAGGACTTACCTTTTACATTTTGTCATTGATAGAATCAAAAAATGTTTTTACATTTTTTTTGGTTTTAGTATTCGTGTCTCTTAAGTTCACTCAAATTAATATGATAATCCGAAGCGGGATTTGAGTGGATTTTTTTTTTTTTTTTTTAATATACACTCCTAAATAATAAGAGAAACAGAATAAAATATGTAATACAAAACGAGGATCTCTTCTCTACGTAAAAAATGGTTTACAAAAATGATTTACCTTTTCAAAAAAAATTTTATGATTTTAAAAAAAAAAATCATTTCAAAACTTCGTCAATCTATTTAGGTATAAACTGCAAAGTGTGAGAGTTTTTAGCACATTTATAAAAAATTTTGAAAGAAATGTGCACTCTGTCCGTCTGTCCGGAGGTTTACAAAACTTTTACACCGTTTGAAATAAAGAAAAGAAAATTTAACCAAGAGTACGTATTGCAAAATAATTCTTTTCGTGGAAGATCTTTTTTCTGCTCAACTCGCTACAGAGAGGTACCGCCTTCCAAAACTCGAAAAAAACGCAAATGTAAATTATTGTAACTTATAGCTTATATTTTCATTTCATTCCGAAAGCACCAAACGGTATAGGTGTTTTTATAAGCCGTATAATTACATGTAATATTAATGTACAGGGTTGCCAACCGGTAATTCAAATTACTCTTTACTCAAAATTTTTAATTTGAAAAATATGCTTTGTTTTCTAAGTAAAGAAAAAATATTTAAAAAGGCACCTCTAGTCCTAGAACTCCGATAGTGTGGCATTCCAACTCACTTAAAAAAATCTCTCCCAGTAGCCAAAATAATGGGATAAGCACCCAACCTTTAACCAATGGCTGAAGAGTAAGGTATAAGATGACTTCTTTCTTGAATTTTTCAAATTCATAATTATTGGAAAACATATAGGGGGGTAATAAGTTCCACAACTATAGAGGTACAATTTATAAAAGAGTTATGAATGTATATGAATGCGATTTAGTTGCTATGCGTGTATTTTGACGGTAGGATTGGATCTTTGGTATAATATTTTTAATTTTTTCTGACCTGGTAAATGACCTTTGAATTTTTTCATTACTTGTTTCATTGGTACTTCTACAACGACAGATCATTAAATATTTTTTTTTATATATTTTTTTAATTTTTATTTATATGCGTGGAAGTGTATATTTCAAATTTAATTTGGTACATTAATTTACATAGTATCTATGTTTATTGGAATTATAATAGGTTTTATAAAATTCTATTTTAAATTATTGGAACAAAATATTTGTTTTTATACTTTCACTTCTATTCAGGGTTGGAATTTAAAAATACGATTTAAATTATTTGTGCTAAGAAAGTGGCATGATTGAAGTTTTCTGTTTAAAAAGGAACTTTACACAAAAGTGTTTACATAAATAGAAACTAATAACGCCAAAATTGTATAGGCTTTTCGTTTCGATTATAATAAACGTAATATAGGTGGCCGAACATAATAAAAATTCCAAAACCTAGAACTTATCTTCGCAGTCCTGTATAACTTAAGTACAATTGCAATTACCAGTACTATTACCTGATACTCGTTACTTTGTCAAGTTCTAGTATTACTTAGATTTCCATACTTACAAAATTTTAGTGTAAGTAAAAGAATCAAGTAAAAATACTTGTAATTCTTAGAAAGTAACTAAATTTTGTATTTAATGAATTTTGTAATTAGTTTTTGATACTTAGGTATTTTCGAGTAATTAAATACCAAGAAATACCTAAGTATCAAAAATACAATTATTTTCCAAGTATTCAAGAATTTTGCAAATATTTTCGTTCATAGAGTCCAATACTTAAATCTGTACTTAAGTACCATTTAATTCAGATAAAATTAATAGATAGTATAATCTAACACGCCTGAAAAGTGAAGGCTTCCCTTCGCTTCCTTATCTTTTTGTATGAGGTAAGGGACCTTTTATAAATAAAGTATTATATAGGGCTGCTTTAACCTAAAGTTTCCTCAAATTTTAAATAGGTCTTTATTTTAATTAACTAAAATTCATTTTAAATAATTTGATCTTGGATCCTGTCATTACTTACTTGTCAAATCTTACTTTCAGTTTAAATTATTTTCAATATATTTTAATTTTGATAGGACGTTACAATATCGATTTTCACTTAAAATAAAACTGAAACACTTAACTTTATTTTCAGAAAACTAAATTTTAAATTTATTCTAAACCGGACGGAACTTATAAAAAAAAATAATTGAATATTCAGAACTGTAAAAATATTTCAGATTTTATTTAAAGAATGATAATGTTCAACCAAATTTGTACTAATTTTTTTTTTTAATGTATCATTCATTTTAACAGTTTAAATGTTTTTTAATTTTAAGTATACATGAACGAATTCTTAATATATTCATATATTAAATCTAATTTTTTAATTTTTTAATTTTAAAAATACTTCTACAAATTTTTTATTCCTACTTGTAATTGCTTTAAATTCCATTTTATTTAAATTGTATATATTTTTTTTTTCAAACTAAATTAAAGAGTTTATTTAAAACAGTTTTCGTTAAATACTACAACTAGAAAAAAACTTAAATACATTTATGTATATATTTTACAACAAACATATATATTTAAATTGTTTCATTTTCCATTCCAAGCCTTGTTAACTTGTCACATATCCTTATATTTCCAACCCATCCAACAATAAAGCTAAAAAAAAAAAAATACAAAATAATATGGAATAAATTGAAATAAAACTATGTACAAACATAGTAAAGGAAACTCGTTATTTGTAAAAGACATCCATTTCAAATAAATATTACAAATTCATGAATAAAAAAAAATACAAAAAAAAAGAAAATGCAAAAATAAATACAAAAAAAAAAAAAATAAAAGCAGTGAAAGAATAATAAATTCTAAATGACTTATTTAAATTGATGAACAACTTGATATATTTGCGTATTTAATTTAAGAGTATATAACTTTTTGTATTTAACATATACTTGTAGAATAAATTTTTGAAGTATCTAACACATATACACATACATCTTGTAAATGAATCTAATTTATTTTTAATTCTTAAGTAAATTGTATTATACAAGTTACTTTCGAATTAAAAATATGTAAGTTTATTTAAATGTAATCTAGGGCGTAATGTAAAACGGGTGGGTGGCACAGTGGGAAGAGTGTCGAATTCTCAGTCTAGTTACCCGGGTTTGAATCCCAGTATAAAGATGATATGTATAAAAAAACGATTTAACTTGAAAAATATAAATCACAGATACAGAAATAATATATAACTTTACATAAAAATAATATGGTAGATATGTAAAAAATTTAAATTCCAATATAATACATTTAACGTTTGATAGGGTCTAATTCTGTCCTTATACTAATCGTATGAGAAATGATATTATATGTGCAGGTCCTTTTTGTTGTTTCAAAATTTACTTTTGATTAAAGCCTAGTAGTTGAACAATTACCACGTAAAATAAAGATTTTTTAACTTTGTTTTACACTCCTTTTTATTAAAACAAAATAAAAGTTTTTTTTTTAGATTTGAAATATCTTTTAATTTAATATTTGCAAATGGAGTTGCTACTGGAGTTGATTTATGGATTGGAGTGTATAATAATTATAATAAGTCTCAGCACAGTTTGAAAAGTGTAGTCTTCTTTTGTTCCAATTTAATTAATTGTTGATTAATCCTAAATATTATTTTAATGAAAAATCGTGTTCCACTTTTACTGAAATAATCGAACCTTAATTTATCAAATGGCAAGTTAACCGTATGTCAATTAGGCTATACAAATTTTTATTTAACTAGCCTGTAAGTGATTTTCATTTGTTAATTCATTGTTTGGAAACCATCCGAACGATGACGTAGGGGTTAGGACGTCGGTCTTTCAATCAATAAGCCTCAGGTTCAAAGCCAGATCATATCTAATTGGAATGTCCTTTTTTATTGAGCGAATTTTGTTCAATTCTAAAACTTCGATCCTGCAACTAATTATGCAACCTTACAAGTTTATATTACATATTTTATAATATTTTATTCCTTTATCTGATGGCTGATTGAGCAGCTAAATTCGAAAAGCAAATCAGTCAATAAAATTAACCTAAAATTTATTTCAGATAAAACAAAAGTTTTCAAAAAGCAATTAGATTAAAGGACTTTGTATATATTTTTATTTTAAATTAACTCTTCAATATACAATATTATTTTAAATTATTAATTTTAACAGTTTAATTTTACATAATTTAAAGATTTAAATCAAGGATTATTAAGCCACATTGAAAAAAAATTTAATTGAATATCAAATATATTCCATTTTTTATACGTTTTATTTTATATCATCCAAAATAACTTTAAAAATCAATTGAATATACGATTACTTCCCATTATCCCAAAATATATGACGTTCATTTACATTTTTAAAATTTATAAAAAAATTTTTTTTCCATTGTCTCATTATTTAATGTACAGGGTAAGGGGTTATCAAGTAAAAAAATATTTTCTAAAAATATGACAATTTTAAAATTCAATTGCAAAAAAAAAAACAAATGCACAAAAAAATTAATACATTTTTTTATTATTCTAAAGTGGTTACAAATTTGAAAATAGAATAAAATATTCTGATGGTGATAAATTTTATATATAAAACCGGAAATAAACGTTCTATATATACCATATATACTCTATTTAGATTTGTAAATATTTAATCATCAATCACACCTTTACCACAAATATATATATATATATATACTATATTTATGCAACATATGACACATATGCATACTAATGCATTCAGAAAAAAATGCATCCATTTTTTATACTAAAGTATAAAGTTAAAAAATAAATACAAAAAAAAAACTAACTGACATTTAAATTTTTTTTGCATTCTAATACATATGCAATATTGAAACTAATTTTTTTTTATATTTTAAACCAACTGACACTATTGAATGACATTTAAATTTATATATATAAATGCATAATTGATTTTGAATTAAAAAAATATATTTTTTAAATTTAGCTTCCATTTTATATTTAGTGAATTATTAAGAACTTTAAAAAAATTTAAAATTGAAAATTTGTATAATAATTTTTCTTTTTTTCATAATTATTTAGATATATAATTTATAACATTAACTCTAGATTATGCAATATATATGCTATAGAATATATATACAGATACTTAAATAAATAATATAACTCCATATAAATTTTTAAAATAAATTGCATACTTTTAGGTTCGTTTTGTGAAATACTTGTATAATAGTTCTCTTTATTCAAAATTATGAAAAAAATTAAATGATTATTTGAAAAGAATTTAAAATTAAAAATATTTAGTAATTACTTTAAAGGTAAAAAACTTATGTTTACTGGTTTTGATACAGGAAAGTACTTAAGGGTTGATAGTGGAAAAATACTGGCAATTACCAGTACTAGTATTTTTACACTTACTTTTATTTTTTCCAGTATCGGTACTGCTAATGGATTGCTTATTTAAGTATCAAGTACCAACATATATTTTATCTACCATATTATTAAAGATATACCAAAGTAATCAATAATATATTAAAGTATACCCTCTCAAGGGTTCGAAAAGAAACCGAACTGCTAAAGGAAAAAAAATATACATTTCAATTGAAATTAAAGTCCCTTCTTTAATTCAAAATCCATTTTACTAATTAAAATTATATTCCAAAAAAAAAACTATTTCCATTGTTTTTTTGGGAAAATAATAAAATAAATTAAATTGCTTTTATTATTATTAATAACTTCTAATTTAACTAATATACTTAACTTATAATACACATGGATTAATTTATTATATTTTTTATTTAAGATTTTGTAATAAAAAAAAAAATTTAATTTAATATTTTTTATTTATATCAACTTTTAATTTATTACTATTTTTCTTTATACTTATTACAAAAACTAATATACACTTATATATTTTCATTTCTTTTATTTATATATAGCTCTCCCTTTCTCTCTCTCTATCTTTCTTTCTATTCTAAAAAATGTATTATTTTCATTTATACAAAAAAAAAATTGTATAATTTTCTTTGGAAATTCATGATTATCTTCTTAAATAAAATTTCATAGAACTTTTTGCAAAAACAAAATAAAAGAAAATTCAAAAAATCTGTTGCAAAACAATTTTCATTATTAAAGTTAGAACTAACAATAAAAAAAAAAAAAATGAAATAAAAATTGAATAAAAATCTACAATTACTATTGCATGTGGACACTACTGAATTTAGAGAAAAGGTACCTTACATATAAAAATACTAAGTAAAAACCGAATGGTATTAAAAGAAACTCTTAAACCTTGCATTATTAATTTTATTAGATGGTATTTTTTTCCGGAAAACTTATTTCACCTTTTGATAAATATAATTTTATTAACCTTTCTGTAACATCTCCCCTTTGAATCTATATACTTTTTTTTGATTACAAATTATATACATAATACCTTTTTAAACCACCTTTGGTAATCTTATCCGGGACACATTACTGAAAAAATGTTGAAAAAAGCACCTGTCGCAAACTAAATATAAAGTAATTTTAACTTTATCAATAAATTAAATTGAAAAATCATGACACAATACAAGTGACACACTCAACGAAAAGCGTCGCCATACACATCAAAATAAACAAAAAAAAAACTCTTTTGTTTTTCTTTTTTAACTTTAGAATAAACCCATATTGTATACCCATATAGTATTGAATAAACCCAAGACTGTAAATTTAAATAACGCATTACGTTTATAATGTCAATAAAAAATTCTTATTTAATGATTCAGTTTTAACCATCAAATCAAGATGAAATTGTACTGAGCTGTGCTCTCTCTAAATTCATAATATAGATTATAGAACGTTTTATAAACTGATTTTTTGAATTAAGTTATATTAGCTATTTTTAAATTTAAATAATTTTAAAATAATCATTTAATTTTTTAAATATCTTATAATTTAATTACTTTTAATAAAGAAAATTTTAATAAGAAAACTTACTTAATACGAGTATTTCACACAACGAACCTAAAAGTATGCAAATTTTTTTTTTTAATTTATCTGGAGTTATTTATTTTATTTAAATATCTATCAAGAATTTGGTATATAACTTAATCAATTAATAATCTAATATAATGAAATATTTTAAACTAAAATCACTAGATAGTATCAAACTTAATGTAATTTTAAAGAGCATCTTTTTGGAATATATTTGCCATTGAGGGCAAGGAGTTAAATATTTCAAAAAAACTTGACATGATATTCAAAATTATTGATTTTTCTACCAAACTAAAACTATTTCTAAAAACTACAAATTTAAAAAAAAAATCTACATCCTATAGATACAAATAGAGTTTATACAACAATATTAAAAATTTATGTAAGTTAAAAATAAAAGTAAACAATTAAAACTTTTATCTCAAATAAAACTTTTTACTAAAGAAAGAATACTTTTTATTGAAAAACAAATTTTGAAAAAAAAACTTTAAAGCTAACAATTGAAAGAAAATAAGTAAACAATATTTTATACAAATAAAAAAAAAAATAGGTTATAAACTTGAAAATTTTTGCAATAAATATAAATTCTTTATTTGAAAATATTTATAGTGTTTATTTAAAATTTTAGGAAACTTACTGAAGTAAAAACTTCCTTTACTTTTTTTTCAAGAGACAAAATAAATGCATTTATATTACACACAATAGATTTTAAAAATAAAAAAGATAACCTACAATTGGTCAGATCATTTTTTTTTTAAATTCTTCTGGACTCTACATTTTTTTTTGCTTCTTTGCTTCTGACTAAAATTTGATTTCCCCTTAACAGAAAGAAATTCCCCACAAAAGAAAATCGCATATAAAAAAATAAAAAATTAAAAAAAAAAAGATAATAATATTCGAAAAAAAAAAAAAAATACATTAAATAATACAATAAATATCAAGGACATTATGTCTATTTAACAGACCGGCACGTACGCAACATTCACGTATGCATCAAGCATTTTATTTCTCTTTGTCCTTTTTTTATTTTTTTTTTATATTTAACGTTTTGTTTTTTTAACATTGTTTTTTAACTTTTTTATACATATTGAATAAGAGTTGGAAAAATGATTATTATATATTTTCAACTGTTTGTCCATGCTTCAGTTTTTCAATTCTTGTGCTAGACTTCCTTTTTATAAATCATTTGTTTAAAAAAAAGTAATTTCTTGAAAACACATTTATCTTAAATCTCTACAGTTAATGAGATACACAAGTGAGATTCCAATTTCAAGATCCCAAGTGAGATCCCAAAAGTTAATACACAACTGTCTTTTCACTTTTGCAGTTGATCTATATTTTTGAGTTTATTATTAATTCAATTTTGACTAAGTCCAAATTAAGTATGACTAAGTCCAAAATATCAAATCCAATTCCATCAAAAGACTTCAAATTTCTTACAATTGCATATTGATTAAAACAAATAGCAATTTTTATAACTTCTGCAGTTCACAAAGCTTTTAAATTTTAACCCATTTCAGTATATCAGAAAGAAATTTTGTGCTTACTCCATATATTGAAGCTAATGTGGAATCAAAATTTAAAAATTTATTAGGCAATCGAAATCTGACTTTGACTGAAGACTAAAGTTCGATGGAAAATGTATACTTTAGTTATTCAAATTAACTTTTTAATTCCTATTTATTTTAAGGAGTATAGGGCTAGACTTCAGTTTTTTTTTTAATCGTTACATTCACAAGGCGTTGATTACTCGGCTATAGCAAATCTTTAAGATTATGAATACACAAATTCTAAATTTGGTACGACATTTATTATCTTCCGCAAGAGTTATTTATATTTTTATATAATCTTATCTTATTTTACGATATAAACTATTACAATATAACTATACAATTTTACGATATATTTTTTTATTAGATATGTATGATCTGCCGGAGTGGTATGCTCATATGTATGATCTGTTCAAAACCTTCCGCTTGATCATTATTTAAAATAAATAAACTTTATTTTTCAAGACAGATAGTGTTATCTGATTTTCGACAATTTGTTTTACAATTTTTCTTTTATTTTATTAAATTCTAAAATAAGTTATATTTTTGTATAAGCCTAATGTTTACCTATAAACTTGCTATTTTATTCACGTTTATACATCCAACTTTATAGAAATGTTTGGTTTAACATAACCACCTTATTTATTTTATGTTTTATCCATTGATTTTTTTTTTTATTTTATTACCAGCTTAAATTAATTTTTTTTTTATTTTTACACAGCTAAAAAAAGTTGTGGAATATTAAGAAAATAAAAAAAAAACACCAAATGGTTTTTTTGTAAAATTAAAATAAAGGTTAAGCTGATCTTAATTGAAAAACGGTTTTAATGAAAAAATTTGAATTTTAGTTCAAATTTAGTTGTTGTTTAAATTAACTTTCATAAATATGATGTACCGGTATAAAAGGATCTTTAAAGGACATTTTTAATTGTAATATACTTTTTTTACTTTAAGTGAATGAATTTTATTTTAACAGAAACGAAATTTTAATTTAGTGAAAAGATTTTAATTTTTTATTAAAAGGGTTTTTACTTTGAATGAAAGTTTGTAATTTTAATTGAATATTCAAATCTTTCCACTTTAAGTGAAAATGTCTTCAGTTAAAGCACAAGATCAATAAAGCGATTATTTTAAATATAATTTAATTTTTATTATTAAAGTTAATCGCTTTTAATTAAAATTTAGTTTAAATAGTGTAGATACATTATTGTGAAGACTTCAAGAAGTAACAAATAATTGGGTATAGACCAGTAAATCTAAAAATTCTAATTGTAAAAATCCACTTTTTCTAATATTATTTCACAAAAAACTTAATTTGGTAAAATATATTTCTGAAATGCAAAATACACTATGGCAAATTAATACAGATTATTCTGAAAATATAATGTGTATATGAGAAATTCTCAATTTGTAGACATTTTAGAGTTTAGAGAATTCAGGGTATAACCCTTTTCTAAAATATTTAGATATGTATGTATGCTGCGGTATTCAGTCCAATGAAATACAGCAACTGAAATGTGCATCCCTATTAAGTAAATCAAAGTTTGATCGGCAAGTTATATTATTAAATTAAATTATTTTTTTATATGTATTTTTATTTTAAGAATATAATTATTAATTAATGTATGCCATTGATTTGAACCCAGTGGCTAATGATAGCTGAGTCGATTTTGAAACCCAGATAAAAGATTTTTCACGGGAATTTAACCGAGTTTTTTCGAATTTAGATATATATGTAAGCGAAATCCAGTCCAATAAAATACATAAACTGAAATGGGCATCCCCTATTATAGCTACATTAAATTGCATCAAATTTTGATGCACAAATTTATTATTCAAAACTATTGAATTATAATCCAATGGTGTAAAGATACTCTTTAATAAAAAATATTTCAAAACTTTAACAGTACTTTTTTTTGAACAATATGCTCTTACATTCAATCAAATATGTTATCTATTACATAAAAGAGAAATAGAAATTTTTTTAATAGTCACTTTAACATAAAAGAAAATAAAGTCAATGCAAAATAACTCTAACTCATACCTGCTCCTATTTTCATCTTGATGTCAGACTCTATAAATTTTCCTCTAATTTTTTTTTTCAAAAAACCAACGATAAAAAAACTATTTTTATCTATATATGTATAATGTTATTTTAACTTTGATGTAATATGCTTTCTATAGAACATACGTTAGCGTATTCTGTTTTCTATAAAAAAAAGACAAAGGAGAGATAATATTGAATATTACACACCTTCAATGAACCATAAAAAAACAAAAAAAAACAAAAACAAAGATTATCGATTATATAATATACTAAACGCCATTTAGAATTTAACAAAAGAGTGTTTAAAAAAACCATTAGAGAAAATAAATAAAAAATAAAAGAAAGAAAATAAAAATATAAAAAGAATGTTAATGTTAAAAAGTAATGGTATTTTTGTAATGGCATTTTCATCATTTCATTAAAATTCTCAAAATTAAGATGGATCAATTATTAAAAACAAAAACCAAAAGTTCAAACTTATCGCTCCAACTTAAATATCAAATACAAAATATGTACCTATGTGAAAACAGTCATTTTTATGACGTATATAATGATTATTCGAGTATTAAATTTCATTTCTAACTATATATAAATATTGGGTTGGGTCTGAAATCTCGGTTTAGTAAATCTCGTTTAAGAAAATCTCGTTTAGAAAATCTCGTTTAGAAAATTTTGTTTTTAGAAAGTCTCGTTTTAGAAAACCTCGTTTTTAGGAATTCCTTTTTTTAATATTCTGGAAAAAGCTGTTAAATCTAGTTTTGTATTCAACTCAAAAATTCTTAAAAACCAGATTTTTCAATAAAAAAAGAGATTTTCTCTTAAAAAGGGAGATTTTTCAATAAAAAACGATTTCTAAAACGAATTTTCTAAAAACGAGATTTAAAAAAAAAGATTTGCGGGTTGGGTCTGAAATCTCGGTTTAATAAATCTCTTTTTAGAAAATCTCGTTTAGAAAATCTCGTTTTTATAATCAGGAAAAAGCTGTTAAATCTAGTATCCAACTCAAAAATCCTTAAAAACTAGATTTTTCAATAAAAAAAGAGATTTTCTCTTAAAAGGGGAGATTTTTCAATAAAAAACGAAATTTTCTAAAACGAAATTTTGGAACGCTCCCATAAATATTTTTATTATATAAAATCATTTATTAAAAACATATAAGAATTTTTTTTTTTAATTATATTCAAGAAATTTTTTAATACATTTTAATGAAATTTTATACAAGCAATACAGCACTAAAAACCCCACTAATGATGCTATGTGATAAGTGATTACTCAAAAACTATGGAACATTTTTTAAAATATTTTAACTTTCGATTTTGCCATTTCTCGTTTGTCATTTTTTTGACTGTATGTTTAGTACCAATTTTATAATCAATTTTAATCGAACTTCGCGATGAACTAAAAACTTGAAATTTAAATAATCGACGCCAATGATATATTAAGCAGGGTTAATAAATATAAATACTAACCAATAATACTAACTTTTTCTTTTTTCATTCATCATTACACTCATCAGATTTTGCATCTTCTACTCTTTAAATTTAAAAAAATACATTAATATAACAATATAAACAAATAATTTAATTGAATAATATAGCTCACAGATATAGAATACCAAATAACTTACATAAAAAATATTACAATATAAAAAAAAATAGAACCATATCTATTGAAAATCTAAGATGTTTCTACATGTTATAAGGTCTAGTACTATAATGTGAAATTAAATTAGACTTAAGAAAAGATATTGTTATTTCTTTAAATAAATATTTCTCAAGTTTTATTTTAATACTTTACAAATACTTAAAACTTACAGAAATTAAATTCCTCAAGAATATTAAGTCACTTTCTTTAAAAATGTTATTTTAAATTTATAATTATTGCATACTTTTAGGATGATGTCCTTATAAATAAATTTTTCTTGAAAATTAATATAAAATTATACAAAATAATTAAAAATAATATTATTTAAACAAAAAAAAAATGCCTTTAGATGGGTGCTTGGGTGGCGCAGCGATTAAGTACCTGGCGTATCAACCGACGGGGTGCGGGTTCCATTTCCGCTCAGACTGTAAGTTTTTTTTTTAAAGAAAATTACTGAAAAAAAGTACTTTTGATTGCAATTTTCCCTTACGATTAAATATAATAATAATATAAAATAAATAAATATAATAAATAGTATTGATATAATCTAATAAGACTATTCTAACCTATAATATTCTCAATAACCGATGGTTTTAAAAATATTGCAATATAATTTAAGATTGGTAATATTAATATATAAATAAAATAAATAAATAACTTCAATTATTTTTCTCCATTCCTTATAAACCTGCAGTTTTTAATATTTAACCTCGTTTGTTTTTTTCCACTAACTTCATTTATAACTTATATTTATAATTGTAGAATTGTATTTCTAAGTTTATATATATTTTTTTATTTTAGATTACTTCTCGACGAGACTTGAATAATGGAGAAGAATCACCGAAACCTTTATTACAAGATAAAGACTTTATATTAGATTGTCTATGTTGGCATAATGAATATCGTGCTAGACATGGAGCATCAGCTCTTACTGTTTCACCAGAGGTAAGTTTAATAAAATTTTTTTATTAATTTTATCAATTGTTCAATTTAAATGAAATCTAGACATCTGTTAAATTTTTAAATATATAAAATACAGACCAATTGTATACGTTTTATTGCATTAATTGTATTGATTATTATCATGATTGTTATAATTTAAGAATTAAATTTTTTAATTAATGTTTTATACATATATATATAAAAATTTTTAATTAATATAATCTCCACTACAAAATTATATTAAAAAACTTTTTTTTTTTTTAGAACACACAAACATTTAAGTGATACCAAATAAAAAAATTTTAAAATTTAATTTATAGATAATTTACAATACAATATTTTTTCAAAATAAAAATTTTTAGAGCACATCAAGAAATATTTGAATGTTACAAAAGTTTTAAAATTTTAAGAGCATCCCACTTATAACATCTTTATACATTAAAATTAAATAATTTCAATTGCTTTAAGTAAAAATTTCATGTTATTATAATTTAAACAAAATATTATTTTAATTGCATTATTTGTTTAGTCCTTAAAATTTTTAATTTTGATTAATTTTAAAATAAATAAAATTAAGAGTAAACAGGGTGTGTAAGTTTATATATAAAAATGTATATATTTTGTCACATTCCATATAAATGTTTATATAAATCATAAATGTAATTTTACATAAATAATAATAAATAGGATGATGGAAATTTTTTTTAAATATTTGTCAGGTATTTGTCAATGCACTGAATTTATAAATACATAAGTGATGTTTTGTAGTAAAATAAATAGGGCAAAATTATGTCACATGCATATTATAGACATATTGAAATGTTGCCAAAAAATTCATCAAAGCCAAAAATATGCAAAAAAAAAACAATTTATAAGAATGTACAAAAGTTGAATGCAATTTTGCGTATGTCAAATAATAAGCAAATAAAAATGTGAGTACATTATATTTAGAAAACACATAATACGCATTAAAAAACCAAGTAAAGAAAAAGACCAAAGGTTTTTAAAAAAGCACGTTTTCAAAACTAAATAATGATCCATAATAAGTTTTGGGTTGAAAAACAGTACATAATAATTTTTTAGAACTTTTGTTCGAAATTTAGAAGAACGTATTAAAATATATTGTTGAAGACCTAGGTTTTGCATTTTTTTTCAAAAAAATTTGGACAGATTTTCAAGTTACAGGTGTTTAAAAATTTGAATATTTCAATTTTTGATTTCATACAGCTCCTAAATATTGATGGCTGCTTCTTTAGCCGTTTAAATAATATAAGTTGTCGAAAATATTTATTTTGCATACATTAAGTTTCACATAACGGAAATTAAAATACCATATGACAAATATATATTTATTTTACATAAAGCTTATCAAAGCACCTGCCTTTTACCATTTCTAGATTAAAAATATGCCTTACAGAACTCTTCTTTTAGCAAATTAAATATAGGGGTTTTCTGGACTTTAAGGTGATTTAGCCCCATTATCTTTTCGTAGTTATAATTTAATATCTTAATTTCAAACAGTGTAGAAGTTTTGTCAACTTATGGACGGACAGACAAAATGAAAGTGACATAAGAACATTTTTACAAAAATTTTTGGAAAATGTGCTAAAAATCTTTTTTAGTTGAAAATCATGCAAACATTCATTAAACAAAGTAAACATTGGCAACAATTGTAAAAAACAAAATTAAATTTTGGCAACAAAAAACATAATATCAAGAACTTTAATCACTCACGTTCAGATGGATTTAAATGAATTGACTTATGATTTTTAGTCATTTGTTCTTTTCTTTTGTTCGTCTGTTAATAAAACTTCTACTTGAAGCGGTTTAGGATAAATGAATGAAATTCATAATGAAGAAAGCATTTAGAAAAGACTTTACAACAATGTTTTTAAAATAGGTCTAGTTGTTTCGAAGCTGCAGCAACTAAAAGTAGGAAGAAGTTTTACTTAAGATAAATGTTTTGGACACTAAGAAGATAATTCCTACTTCATAAAAATATGTTAATTCCCAATTTATGTATCAATGTGTCTTAACAACCCTTCGACGACAACACTTAAAATTTTAAAAAAAAGTATCTTATAGTTTTACTCAATTTAATTCATAGAAACTTCTGATGTTCTCAATTTAAAAGTATCGAATTTACATAAAGTCATACCCTCGCAAAGAACTCCTTAGGCATAAATCAAAAAAAAAATCTTTCTTTTTAAATTTTGTATCCAATAAGTTAAAATAAAGTGTACAATGAATCCCCAGTGTAAATAATATTTAAACCAGTATATTTTATTATTTAATATTCTATTAAAAATAAAATTAAAAAATAAATAAATACTCAAAAGTTTTTCCTATTATTGTGTTAATGCGTATATTTATCAACAAATAATTTCTCAGAATTTATAATGATGAGGAGTATCTTTTTTTGTTTTTTTAATATATATATACATATATACTCGTATATATATACTGATATACATATACTTTGTATAATTCGTTCTATTTTATAAATTTTTTCTCTTGATATTTTTTTTAAAAAAATTAATTGGGTCTAGGAAATTTTTAATGTACCAATATACATAAAATTTTCTCAGTGTGTATTTAAATTTAAATTCAAAAATTAATTGAAAATACACATTTTTAAAAATTTATTTAATTTTTAAATTATTTTAATGAAAAGTGCAGTATCTCAGATTATGAAAATGGAGTTTCTATTCTAAATTAGATTAATCTACTTTAACTCGACTCAAAACGGAGAAGTGGATATTGGATATTCTAGAAATAGAATAGAATATCCTTATTTTTATTGTCAATCATAGAATATGTTGATAGAATATCTGATAAGTGATAAGATAAGTATTTTAACAACCAAAATCGAATATTAGGCTTCATTAATAAAATAGGAATATCCAGAATGAAATAAAAGTTAATAAATACAAAATATTAAAACATTTAAATTTTTTACATATCTGTAACATATATTTTAATTTATTTTATTAATAAGTAATTTAATAAACATTAAATGAACATTTGAACTGTTATTGTATATATACATAGTACTTTACAAATTTACTTTACAAAATTACTTTTCTCTGCTAATATATTGATGGTTATACACAAACAGCCCCAAATTCACATTTAGTACATTTATTTTACACATTATAAACTTTATTTGATCCTTCACGATTTCATTGGAAAATATCAATAATTTAAATAATATAATTTGAATGTTAGTAATTTTTTAAATATGTATTATTTTACTAAACAAATACACATTAAATACTAATTTGGTTACTTCTGTAAAACTTCCATCTACGAATTAAGTCTTAAAAAGGTGTCAAAATTTATTTAATATTTTTAGTAATTTCGACTTGGACTTCCATCTTAATTCTTAAATATACAGACAATTTTTGACATATTATTCCATCATTTGACTATTTTATAAATATTTTATTTTTCAACTTCACAGATATAAAATACCATATAACTCTAATACAAAATATTATAATATAAACAAAAAATAGAATTGTGCCCATTGAAAATCTAAGACGTTTCTACATGTAATAAGACCTAGTACTATCTCATGTTTAAATTGTATATGGAATTCATTAAGATCATTTATAATAACATGAATATAACATGATCCCCTGTTCCAACATGTACCTATAGTAAAGGCAGGCTTATTAGCCTAACAGTTGAAATTTCGCACCGCCTTTAATTTCAGCTCATCAAATAACAAATCCTTGAAATTAAAAACCACTTATTTATATCTTTCTGAAAAAAAATATTTAATTTTTAATTAGTAATTAAAATTAAATAATTTTTCATCTTAATTATTTAATATTAAAATTTATAATAATAACAATAAAAGATTTTATTACTTAAAGTTGAAGAAGACACTTTGATTTATTAAAAAAAAAATATTATACATTTAATAAAAAATAATTTAAAGAAAAGTTATATTTTTATATATATATATATATATATATATATACATATATAATATATTTTTTAAAAGAATTTTTTTAAACATATTCCATTTACTATTTATATTAAACATTATTTATTTTATTATTTTTCATTTATTTAAAAAGAATTGTTATTAAAAAAATAAAAAACATAATAAGACAAAGTCATCTGCAGTAGAAATATCCGAATAAATTTAACATCAGTATTCTTTTCTAAATGACTTATTTATACAAAAAAGAATTTCTTTCCCATAGATTTTATATATATATATATATATACTTCCATCTCTCCTATATTCTTTCATCTCTCCAATATTATAAATTTAATATCAAAAACAAAAGGGACAAAAGAATTCAATTTTTTTTATTATTATATCTATATCATTATATAATATTGTTTTTTATCTTTTAATATATTATATGTACATGTGTATATGTATTAAGAAATATCAAATACAATATATTCATTAATATATATTTATACTTTGACATATAGTCATATTGATATTTTTTGCAAAATATTAAGCTGAGTGCACACTGAAAATCAAAAATTGATAAAGCTTTAAAATATTTTTCTCAAAATATTAAATGGATTTTGCATGAGTATGCAACTCTAGAGTGAACTTGGTCTATAAAAATTTTGATAGAAAATCAATTAAAATTCATATAAATGAATTTTTATATAACTATTGCAACGGTTTATGTATTTTTCCCTAAAAACATTTTTACCACTACATTGAAGGTTCGTTTAACTATCAATAGCTAGCTGAAATTATCGGTTTTTAATTATAATTTCCAAAAGATGTTGTAAAGAGTCACAATCCGGACTTAAATCCAAAAAATATTTATATTTTTAAATTTTTTTTAATTAATAACCGTACTTTTTGTGAAAACACTATTATTAATGTAGCAATTATATTTAATTTTTGAAATCAACTATATTCTTCAGCTTCAGTTTAATTCACGACAGGTTTCTCGTACCATTTATCATTTACGTGATTATCATCTCCAGAACAATTGTTCCAGATTGCCTCCAGAACAATTTTTTTATGCCTTGTGAACTTCTCTATGAAATCTGGCATTCATGATTTTGTACACCCTGCATAAAAATGAGTTAAAAAAATTCTCTACTTAAAACTTTAATTCTATTCTAAGTCTCTTTTGTGGATTCGATTTAGAGCTCTATTAACTTTACCAAAATTGTACATCTCGTGTGTACTTGGCTTTATGCTTTTTATTAAAACATCTGTACATATATATATAAATATGAATATATGATATTAAATTTAATAATCATAAAAATAAAAATATTTTTAAAAAATTCATACAGGATGAAATCTGATCAAATACAGAAATTCCTATTTAACTAATAATAGTTGAATCCTTTTAATAATGACTCATATTTAAAAAAAAAAAAAAAATCAATTTTAAATGTCACAATTAAAATTTTAATCAAGTTTCAAATTAGGTATAAACTTTTTAATTAAAAAAAAAAAGGTTTTGAATAGCAAAAAAAATATTATAGGTATCATAAATATTTCAGATAATTTTTAAAATTTATTCATTTAATTTCTTAAAATTGGTTCCATTAAGGCTGCGCTTTTTATCCAATACTATAATTAAATAAATTTAAATTGAGTTTTAAATAAATGGCGATATGTTAAATATTTTATAGTTTTTAAATATTTCGGATAAGTGTATTTTTGGGTTGGGTCTGAAATCTCGGTTTCGTAAATCTCGTTTTAGAAAATCTCGTTTAGAAAATCTCGTTTTAGAAAATCTCGTTTTTAGAAAATCTTGTTTTTAGAAAATCTTGTTTTAGAAAATCTTGTTTTTAGAAAATCTCTTTTTTTTATTATTCAACTCAAAAATCCTTAAAAACCAAATTTTTCAATTAAAAAAAAGATTTTCTTAAAAACGAGATTTTCTAAAACTAAATTTTCTAAAAACGTGATTTTCTAAAAACGAGATTTAAAAAAAAAAGATTTACTGAACCGAGATTATGGAGCGCTCCTGTATTTTTAATGTTTAATTATGATATTTTATATATTCAATTTTAAATTTTATGCTGATGTTTGCATATTAATTTCTGCAGTTGATTTTAAATAAATTGGAGGAAAAATTCGAAATTTAATTTTTAAATATTCAAGTATAAATTATTATTGGAACAGTAAGCTAATTTTATTCTTTAAATAGAACCCTGTATAAAATCACATATGTTTCTTCTATACTTGTATATTTATATAGATACTTTGTTTTTGTTTTTCTTTTTTGATTAAATATTCAAAAATACAAAACACTGTTTGAATCTTTTCAAAAAAAAATTTTTAAAATAAATGAATAATATATTTTGTATTACAAAAAAAAAAAAAACATACAATATAATGTTAAAAACTTAATTTAAAATTTTGATAAAAGATATCTGTCCCATCATTATTATTATTATTATTATTTAAAAAGATTTTAATGATATAATAATTTTAATAAAAATGAACAAGCAATATTAGATCCCATATTATTTAAAAAGATTTTGAAACTACTTAAATATCTTTTCATAAATAAAGTTAAGTTAAAGATTATGTAATTGTTTCATTTACTCTTTTCTTTTCAATTGTTGGTTCATTTTGCGTAATAGTTTACTTTTTTACAGTTATAAAAAAATTTGGTATTAAATATCTTTTAAAGTAGTTTATTAAATTAGTGCATGATTATTAATAACATAATATATGACTAAACATATGTATAATTTAGTGGAACTCTAATACGAGTACTTCGAAAACTTCCTTGGTAATACCTATAATTTTAATTTTAATTATAGTAATTAATTTATTTAATAATACATTTGATATTTAAATCAGTAAATAAAATCAAAAAAAGTTGACAAACAATTTAATTTAAACTTATACTTCACAGATATCGTATTTATTTTATATTTGGGTTTTTGAATATCTGTGAGTTATAACTCAAACATTTCTAACTTATAGAAACTTAAATATGAAAAAATTTCAATATGTAACAAATAGAATTGGTATAAACTTCAATCGAATTAAAACGGTGATATAACAAAACACCCTCAGTCAAAAGTCCCCCAAGGATTTGTACGAGTCAAAAAATAAGTCAAAGTTGCTAAGGAGATTACACCTCGAAAAAGTTAGAAAAAAGTTCCTCGGGATTTATGGATTTACAAAGATAAATATTTAAAATTCAGTATAAAAGCTATTTCTTATTTCCCAGGAATCCTTTTCACTTATTTCCCTAAATTTTAAAATTGATAAAGCTTGAAAATCGTTGAAAGAGAATGAAATCGAGAATTTGACCTTTTCGAGAACTCCAATTTTGTAACCAACTTTAAAATGCCTCTATACTAGATTCTAGCATAACCAAATATATAAATAACTGTTTTTTTTTACATAATAAATATATAATTTGACTTTTTTTGATTATCAATTTCGGCTTTATTTTAAAATGCAATTTTAAACTTAATAATATCTTTGAAATTATAATAGAGAATTGTCTAAGGGACTTTTGACTAACACAGTCGGAGTTATAAACTCCTGTAGAGTTTTGATTCAATTTTTTAATCACTACTTCCTGGAGGACTTTTCACTTTAAAACTTTTGTCATATGGCCGATAAAAACATATTAAGTGTCATAAAGCCGAGTATTTTATCGTGAAGTAATTGAATATTATACTAACAGCATATTAATATATACATTTGTTAATTAACTTGATCACTAAGACTTATTATATTAATATTATATTTAAAATTTTTTTTTGTTTATTACAGTTATGCGAACATGCACAAAATTGGGCAAATCACCTAGCAAGTACGAATGAATTTTATTATAGATCAGAGAAAAGTCTTGGACAAAATTTATTTTGTTGTCCCATAAGTGCACTTGTTACCGATTTAACAGGTAAGAAAAAATTTCAAAAAAAAAGTATATGTATGTTAAATATACATATATATATATATAAAAAATTATCTAAACTTTCCAATTTTATGTTATTTTTATTTTTCTCTAAAATTCTCATATTTAAGGTTCGATATGAGTATCGATATAACAAAACTTTTGCAGTAATGATTTAAAGGAACCCAGTTAGCTGCTTTTAGAGCAAAATTATTTCTTTTAATTTAAGTCATTGTTACTTAAAATTGGTTTTATCAATGAGGTACCGGGGTAATAGTGTCAGAATTTTATTGACAAAAACCACCTGCATCAATTTACAAAATCGCTAAGGAATAAGAATGAGGGACCTACTAACGATGAATATAAAAATTTTGATTAAAAACACAATTTGTTCATATAACATTTTATAATAAAATATTAATTACTTTGAACTTAAATGAATTTTTTTTTAAATTACCTCAATAACAGAACTGTGACAGTACAATTACCAGTACCATTACTTGATATTTATAATAAGAATTTAAGTTAAATACAACACTTTCAATATGGGTTTGAAATTTATATGATTATGACTTTATGCAAAATACTTTAATACTTGAAAAAAAATTGAGTAGTTGATACCCAAATACTTAATGGTACTTAATTACTCGAAAATACTTAAGTATCAAAAAATAATTACAAAATTAATTTAACTCAACCAATTACCAATTTCTAGAAATTACAAATATTTTGACAAAAAACAAAAAAAAAAAATATAAAATATAAAAGAAAATACAATTGGAATCGTTATCAAAGTAACAGTATTTGATTGATTCCTTTTTTACTTAGATAATCTGTTGATTCCCCTAAAAGTATGCAATGCAAATTGCAAAATAGTACCTATAGAAAAGGATTTTATTGAATTTTTAAATTTTAAAAGTTTTTCAGTATTTAAATAAGTATAAAACAGGATGAAAATAATATTTCAAAGGATCACAATAGTTTTAATTTCAAATTATTTTATTTTTTTTACTCTACTCTAAGCAATTTTATTTGAAATTAATAAAAAAAAACACTTTTATACAAGAAAGTTTTTTGGAAACTTAAAGTAATAATAATCCAAATATAATTTAACAATTAATATTTATTTAATCATTGCCATAATCTACAGTAAAATCTCAAAATTCTTTTTAAATTCTTGTACTACCTACTCATATTCATACAGATTAAAATATTTTATAAAACATACCAAAAACCAAATCTTTAAAAAACAAACATAATAAAAATTTAATAAAAAAAAAATTAAATTATAGAATTAATAAGGTTAAATAAACTTCAGGTTTTTGTAAACATCTCGACAAACAAAAATAAAAATCATATCCTGTGTTTTTTTTTTTTATTTATTTTATAGCTATAAACTCTTAAAATCGACATTAAGTCTAGTACGTATACATACATATACATAGAAAAAGTAAAATTAAAAAAAAAAACAACAAAATTATAATAAATAAATAAAGAAGAAAATATGTTAAGCATTTTGATAAAGATATTAAGTATATATACAACACTTATACTCATATAATAATCTATAATAATAAAATAAAAAAAAAATAAAAATAAAAACATTTTAAAAAAAATATATTCCTTGAAAGTAGACACTTAGGCTCCTTTACTCTTCACATATACATATACAAACTAGGATTCCATATTGTTGTTGTTATTTTTTGATTATATTACATTTAAAATTTTAAAGCTGATATAGCTTATATAAACTTATAATTAAAAACACCTTTGTGTATTATTGATTTTACAATTTATTCGGGAAAAATTCTAGAAAGTTTTAGATCTTTGAAAATCCATAGTTTAAAAATCAGTTACTTTATTTTTCAATTCAGTTTCATTTGAATTGAAGATTCGAATAATTTTTATTAGAGAAAAGAAAACCTCACACATATGCTACCTTTTTATATGTAATAGTGCAAACAGTCTAACAGCAGTCATGCAAAATTAGTGCATGTAACTATATGAACCCTTATTAGAAGATTTTATAGGAAATCCGTATTCATTTTAGCTATTTTTTGTTAATAGTTGAGAACAAGTTCAACTTAAAAAAATGATTTGATCAATTTCTAAAAAATTATTGAAAAAATTTATTGCATTGGGCTATTGTAAATTATTGGACTTTCGCTCAATCCCACAGATATGGTGAAAAATATAAAACGTAAAATTGAACCATTAATGCAATTTGAACTTCTCAATAACGTCATTAGGAATTTGGACTGATTCAACAAACCATTTTTACATCTAATAAATTTCAATTTACAATCAATTTTTAAAAATTGTACAAAATCAGGTGTGGGAGTTAAAGGAGAATTTACCGAAAAATTTCAATTCAAAAAAAGACTTATTATTAAATAAAGGCTCATAAAGACCCATTAAAAGACTCTTTATTTAATACAAAAATGTTAGGTTTCAATTTACCAAAACTAAAATTTGTTTATCAACATTTTTCGAAATTTGCTCCTTGACAAACATGGAAATCTAAATTTATACAATTTCATGGTATACTTCTATATGATGATTAGATTAGACGGCTGGCTGGGTAGCACAGTGGTTAGAGTGCTGACCTTTCAATCGAAAGGTCCTGGTTCGATTCTCGGTCAAAGTGAAAAAAAAAAAATCTTTGTATCTGGTTTTCGAAATCGACTCAGCCAATTGACTAACCCATAATTAATAAATTAAAAGTATATTATTATAACCATATAAACAAATAGAAAATATAAAGAAATAATTTAATTTAATGATAAAAGTCACATATATATATAAAATCTAAAACAAAAATAAGACCTAGTACTATCTATTGTTTAACTGTATGTAAAAATTAGTCCCTACAAATACCTATAGTATAGGCAGGATTTTTAGCTTAACATTAAGCACTTTAAAAAAAAACGATTAACCTTACTCTCAATTAAATTTACAATTTTAAATTTAAATATGAATAAGAAGAGTAAATGTTAAAACTTAAAAAGCAGAATATTAGAATAATTTTAATAATTTTAACTTTATCAAAAACTAATTTTTTTAATACTGAAGATAAAATTAATATTTTTTAAAATACATTTAAAACATCAAAAATAAAATTTTTAAAATGTCCTGATTTTTGTATCTAAATCTAACAAATTTAATTTTGAGAATGTGTATAATGTTCTCTATAAATTATTATTTTGCTGACAGTTCAAAGAATTGAAAAATTACTTAAATCAATTTCAAAAAAAAAAAATAACTATTTATTTATTTTTTTTCAACTAAAATCGATTTAATGAATTAAAACCCTTGTGATTTTAGAAAAAAAAAAACTACAAAAAAAATAAATTCGAATAAAAAAACCCTAAAAAATTGCTGGATAATGAAATAATATTCAATATACATTCGAATAAACTATTCGATATTCAAGGATATATATCTTCAATATAAATTTTTTTTAAATATATAAACGATTAAAAATAGTATACATATAAATATATAAATACATGAAAACAAAATATATATATATATTCATAGAGTCGTAAAAGTCTAAGTTCAAATTCTTAATTTATTATTCTTTAGTATATAGAAATTCTAATTCCAATACTAATGAATTATTTAAATTAATCTTTTATTAAAAATACTTAATACTTATAAATTTTTAAAATCGATTTTTAATTAATTTCATTATTAGGATTTTATTTAATTTTTCTAAAATTAATTAATTTAAAATGTTTCAACTTTATTTGAATCATGGATCATTATTTTGACTCAGTTGTTAATTATTTGGCTGTTACAAAACTCAGAAAGGACTCAGAACAAAAGTGACCTAACTTTAATGACAAAAAATTTAGCTTTAATTGCATAAATCGTATTAGAATTAAATATTGGATGGACCTTTACTTTCAAAAAAGCGATTTTTATCTTTGGATCTGCGTTATTTTCTTTAATCTAAGCTATTTTTCTTATTTTTTTTAGAAAAGCCACTTTGGCTTTGACTTACTCATATTTTTTGAAAACTTGTTTCAATTTACAAACAATTTATAATATCATAAAACTTAACTACACCCTGTTCTTAAATTAATAACTGTAAGAAATTTACTACACCCTGTCCTAATTAATAAAACTTAAGAAATTTCCTATGATTTGGCGTTGTCAGATTGAAAAAATATTCAGTAGAATCCAAATTATACGCATTTGAATATACTACTAGTTTCCATAACAGAATTAGGTAATAATAAAAATTTTATGGGGATTTTTTTTTAAATGTAATTATCTCTGAAAAAAAAAAAGAATTTTTGTGAGTTAGGCCCTTTTGGTTCTCATCGCCATCTTTCAACTAACATTAATAAGAATTACTTATTATTATTTACTTTATACTACGATAACTACAATTTATGATATATAAAATATTACAATATAAATTATTACGAAATATGGCTTTAACCTCGAGTTTCTATCTCTTGACTTTTCAATTGGAAGAAGGCCGGTTTAACACTACGTCAGTGATCAGACCTTATACCGACAATACAATTTTAACACAACATAAAACTTTTATTATAAAATTATGTTACAAATTATAATACGCGAATATTTTTAAGTTAATAAACTTTTTGCTTAAAATCGAAACTGTGTGATTTTTAACTAGCATACATATTTCTGATACCCTACTTGCATATCATCAAAACTAAAGATTATAAGGTTAAAAATTTAAACAGCCTACAAAAATTCAAAAAAAATTATGATATATTTTGATTATTAAAATTTTTGGATTTCATATTTTCATAAGTTTACATTATAATTTTGAATATATAAATTTAAATTTAATATAAAATAATTTCATATTTCAAACAATTTCAAACATCCATAAAAATATTAAATACGTAAATAATATAATTTATTTACCTAAATAAAATAATTTAAATAAATATTAAAAAAAAAATAAATCATGATTTTACTCTAAATTTCATTATTTATGAATATTTTTTATATATTTTAATTTTAAACTATTTAAAAGTTTTAAAAAAATGACAATTTTCAATTTTTTCACAAAAAAAAACGATAAAAAATCCGAAATTTTCATTTTTAAATTCTGAAAATTCATTTATTTTACCAGGCGCCCAGGAACGAATTTTATCAGAAAGCAAATACATTTTTTTTAATTTTGTGTCTTGGATAAATCTCAGTATAACAGTTTGGTTTAAGAATTTGATAAATTTTTCGCCGAATTGCATACTTTTAGGCTGAAAAATAAAAATTTCTCCTGAAAGTATGCAATTCGTCGTGAAATTTTTTTTAGAAAATTTGCCTGCTAATTTTTCATGGGCGCCTAGTATTTTCGATCAAAAATTTAAAATTTTAATCTTGTAAAATTGAAAAAAAATTTTGACAGAACAAATTTTTTTACTGTCTTGAAAAATAACAAAAAATAGAATTATAATAAATAAATGACTGTGGGGGGGCTTACTAATTTTTGTCAATTTTTAAATAAATTTTTTGGACTTTTTAAAAGGATTTTTTTTTGAAAACTATTAAAATACTACATTCAAAAATCTCTTTTTTTTTTTTAAATATTTAAAGAATCTCAGACTCTTAATATTTTTAAATAGTTTTTGTTAATTTAAATAGAAATCTATAATATTTTTTTTTATATATATATTACCCTCATTAATATATATATATATGTATATCCCTTATTTAATTTATTATAATAAAAAGTTTTCCTGCAATGGGGGGTTTTTTTTTTTTTTAAATAAAAAATAAGATTTTAATTTTCTTTATTCATTTATTATCTTCAATATTTTTATTCAATTATTTTAAACAACATTTAGTACAATTTCTTTTGATTTATTTTAAAAAAAATTATCAATTTTTTTATTTTAATTAACATTTAAATATTTTTAATACATTTTGCAATATCAAAAAATTAGAAAATCATAGTAAAAAATAGTAAAAAAGTTTAATACAAAATTTTGTAAAGCTTTAAATATATATTTCAGTAGTTAAATCAAAAGTTAGTAATTAGAGAGTGCTGATCTCTTAATTGAATAATGCCGAAAAATGTAATCTGATTTTGGACATTTGGTTCAAATTGATGGCACAAAAACATAACTATAAAATAAAAAAAAAAACAATAATTTAATTTAAATGTATTTGATATTACTACAATATATAAATAAAAGAATAATAGATACAAACTATATAAATTAAATATATTTATTTTATACCTTATATAATAACACAAATTAGAAATCATTTCCATATACAAAAAAATGTAGAATTGTATCGATTAAGTGGGAAATATTTTATATATGATATGACTTTTGGCAGTTCTTCATTTAATAATTCAATGTGAATTTACTATAAAATCCATTAAAATAATAAATAAAATTAATTAAAATAATAATGATAATAAATTATAATATTATATTAACAGTAGATACTATATATTATATTTTAAGATTTACCTATTATATATCTATGATACAAACAGAGTTCATCAAAATTCAATTATACATTTTATAGCGTTATTGTTGATATGAATACGAATACAGCTCCAGTTATATCTACAAAATTTGATTTTAAATTATATTTAAATTATTGTATAAAATATTGTTATCATATCTAAAAATTTAATAAAAAATAGTATATATATATTATTTATAATAATAAATTATTTAAAAAACTAATACCCTTTTTTAATTTTAAATAATTGCAGGTCAAGAGGTAGCTTCCTACTGGTATAGTACAGGTAAACAATATATCAATATTTTAAATTATCAAATTACTTTTTTTTCAAATATATTTTATATTTTTTTTTTCTTTTATTTTCATTAAAAAAACAACAAAAAGTTCGGCGTTATAATTATTTTAAGGAGCCCAGTCTATTGCATACTAATGTAAATGCCGGACATTTTACACAAATTGTATGGCGTAGATCCAGATATTTTGGTGTTGGTAAGGCAACATCCAGAACAGGAAAAATATTTGTTGTAGCATATTATTATCCTCCAGGTATGAAAGCATAGATATCTATAGTCTAAAATATTGAATTTGAATATTTTTTTAATTTTTAATTAAATAAAACATAATATAATCTAAATTATATACTTATTATTTTTATATTTTGTTATATAGGTAATGTGGTTGGACAATTTGAAGAAAATGTTTTACCACCAATATTGGATCCAGATGGTCATCAAGCAGCAATTGATTTGGATACAACCCCCATTGCATCCATATTAAAATCCAATAGTAGTGGCAGTGGTTCAACTAACTAAAAACGAAAGTTAAATAATATAAAAAACAACAAAATACAAAAAAAAAAAAAAATGGTAAATGTAAACCACCTGTATAAAAGTTGGCATTCAAATAAACAAAAGACTTTTAAATTACATACTATGGTACTCCAAAAAAAAAATAATTTATAATTGCATGCATATATATCTTCCAACATAGATAAGATTCATAAATAACTATATATATTATATAAATATATATATGTATATTATTTTATTTTAACTAATCAAATAAAAACAGCTTTTAATATTTAAAGTATAAATAATATTTTATAATAAAAGAAAAATACGATAAAATAAAATATATTAAGTTTTTTTTTTTAAGTTTATATTAAAAATACCTTAAATTAATTTTTTTTTTTAATTTTAATTTTGTATATATACTTTTATTTTAAACATTTAGTTTATATTTTATATTAATTCAAATTTTTCGATATTGTTTTTGAAAATAATTATTATTTAAGACAATCTGAAAAATTTTATATTTTATATTTTTTTAATTCTATTTGTATTTAGATCCTATATTATTAAACTTATACCAAAGTATATAAAGAAGATATGTTCTACATAATATATGTATTTTTGCTCTTTGGCAAGTTCAATCGAACTGAAATTGACCTATATATCTTTAACATTTTAAATTGAAAATTCTTCCAACATTTTTAATAAAGGCTTAAATATTTCCGAAAACCCAAATATGTAATTTTATATTATTAGTAAAGTTTAATATTAAGCATTTAAATCTAGTTTATTAAAATATTTTTATATTAAATCGATACCATGTTTTGATTTCAAGGCAAAGTGTATGATTTATTTAGTTAGAATTTTAAAATTAAAAGCAATACTTAATTATTATTTATAATTTTAAATTTGGAAAGCTTTAGTTTTTCATTTTTTTTTTTTTTTTTACATAACATAATATAAAATTTAATGATTATGAATCTCAGTCAATACAAAAATTTGGGTATAAAATATATAGGCTTCATGAAAAAAGTTTCAAAAACTAAAAACCATAAAAGTCTTCAACATTTGTATTAAACTTTGAGGACTTTTTGCATTTAAGTTTAATATTGTATAATAACTAATTGTATATTTCCAATACAAATATTTTATAACAATTTTTTTGTGAATTTTTCTCTTGGAAACTTTTTTCACGGAGCCTTTAACATATATATAATCCATAAAATATAGACTTCCATTTTTTAAAAATTTTTTGAAAAATTTTTTATTTATTTTGCAAAAAAAAAAAAAAAAATTACAGCGAAATTTTCAATCAAAATATCAACGTTAAATAATAAATAACGATATTTCAAGATGAATTTATTTTTTAAAAATAAAAATTTAAAATAAAACAAAAACAAAAAAAACATTAAAATAAATTTAAAAAAAAATACATTGTTACATTATTATAAGAAAAACAAGTATATTATAAAAATGCTTAAATAAAAAAATAAAAGAATTTTCCTAAGCAATCATTGTTATATAGTAAAAACCAAAAATGAAATTTATGTTTAATATTTTTTTATAAAAATTAAATAAAAAAAAAAAACCAAAACATTAAAAATAAAACAAATTATATATATATTTATATAAAATATTATAACAAATTATATGCATATATACATTGATATTGTATAACAATATTATTGAAAAAAAAAATCCTATTGAAATTTGTTTAAAAAAAATTCTCTAAAATCATTTCCATCCTAACAAAAAAAAAAAATTAGATGGAATAAATCCCCAATCTATTATATTATGTAGTTATATAAAAATATAAATTTATTTAAAATTGCTTAATTCTATAAATAATCTCTAGCAACTTTTTAAAAAGAAAAATTAACATTTATTAGGTAATTAATAAAAAAAAAAATATCCTAAATCCTTTATAAACCTATATAAAATTAACTGTAAATTATCCTATACAATTAACTGTATTATCCTATTATATTAAATATAGCTTAAATTAATTATAGTTTTTTTTTTGAATTGAAAAAAATAATAAAAAAAAAACAATATTTATTCCCTGCTGCTTTACTAACATATAAATTGTATGTTTGTGCTTGCAAATTTTTTGGATTTTTAAATTTTGGAAATCCTGGAAAATTTCAGAAATTTAATCACAATTGAACGAAATAAAAATAATTTTTAAAAATATATATGTATCCATATTTACATATTATTACACAAAAATAAAATTAATACTATATACTATTTTACAATCAACTTTAATTAGACAAAAAAAAAAATTAATAAGAATTACCAAAGAAATTCAAAATGCAGGATAGGATTTGGGTTTACCATAAAAACTAAAATATATACTTGTATATAAATAAATATTTAAACTATAACAGTATAAAATTCATATTTTTAAATTAATACTAAACTAAAATTTAAATAACATTATTAAACCTTAACATTATATAACTTAAGCAATGGTTGAAAAACTTATTCTGAGCAAATAACTAAAAAGAGTCCCTCTAATATTTACCTATTAAATTTTTTGTTAATTATTTCAATATTTTTTTAAATTTACATAAGGATAATTAACCAAATAGAAAAGAAGTTTAAATAAATCCCGTTCAGACTTTATTAAAATAGTTTTATTTTGACGTATTATGTTTATATATTTCATTTTTTTTTTTATAAATATTATATTACAAAGTATATAGTAAAATTTTCAAAAAAAACTAAATTAGTAATTTTAAAATTTTTCCACTTTTCTTTCATGAAAATAAATATAAGCGATTACTCTCGGAGAAAAATATGTTTTTTTTTTTATTAAAGGGTATTATGAACTGTATTCGCATTTTTGATATTTTAAGTTGTATAATTCCTTGTATAATTCCAGTCTGAACATTAAACATCATCTATTTATAAAAATATTTTTTGTAGTTTTAAATAAAAAAAAAAAAAACTGCATTAAATTTCCTTATCAATTTGTTAATGCTTCATTTTTCTTTTATTTCAAAATTAAATAAAAAGTTTTTTATTAAATTTAAAAAAAACCTAAACAAATAATAGAAACAAAGTTACGTAAAAAAAATTATATATAAACAAAATAAAATAAATATTATGCCTCTTATGCCTTAAGTATAAAACAAAAAAAAAAACGTATAATTTTGCATTAAATTAATAAAAAATATAATAAAAATGAAATTAATATAAAAAATCATATTATATAACATTTAATATGTTAAATTTTTATGTATATTAATTATAATTTGAAAAAAAAAACAAAATATATATTAAAAATATAATTATAAATCAAAATTTTTATTCAATCAAAGCAAAAAAACAATGATATATATATATATATACATGTATATATAAAAATATTCTTACATATTTTGTAAGATATATTAAATAAAAGTATTTTTCTTTTTTAATATTTTATACATTTTTATTTTTATTATAAATTTAATTAATATAAAATTAAAAAACAAATATATGTTATAATTATTTTTAAATATATAAGGAATCTTTAAATTAATTTTTATAATACATATTCTTAAATTAATGTAATGTAATTTATTTCTTTTTTTTCTAATGCAGCCTATGAATTTTTTTAGATAAAAGACATATATAGATATAAAAGTTTATAAAAAATAAATTATTATTTTTAATATATGCCATTAAAAAAAAATAAATTAATGTTAACTACCTATATAATTTCTTATAATTTGCATAATTTAAAAGCAATTTACTTGATTTTATGTTCTTATATATTATACATATAAAAAAAAAAAATCTTATTGGAAAATTCTATGAAAATCAATGCTTATAGGTAATTTAATGAAAATTTACTTATAAATTTATAAGTAGAATCAAGTTATAATTTAAAAATTTTAAAATTCCAAATTTCGAAATACTTAAATCCCAAGGTAAACAAAAAATTATTGAAAATATTTTGAATTGAATTTTAAATTAAAACCTTAACTTTGTAGGCAAATTTAAAACCTTGTTATGCTTTTTTAATATAAAATGTGTCCCATTTAAAAATTAATAAATAAATTTGTTAATGAAGTTTGACTATTTTAATGAAAAAATAGTTCATTTATTAAATTGTAATTTAAGAAAAGTTCCCACACACCTCTACACTCAAACAAAAGTATTACAAAAAATTGTGCTAGTACGAGGAGAATAATGAAGAGTAAAAGTAGAGTTGGGTCACACTCATTTTTTTTTTTTATTCCTTCGATCTATTCATTTTCTAGTTTTCAAGGAACTGGAGCTTCTTCTTTTTTCCCCGTCCACATTAAAATATGATCAATATATGATCAGGAGCCTTTTTCACCAAATTTACGATTCTCCAACGTTCATAATTTTTATAAATATTGTATTTGTAAAATATTTTTCGGAAATTATAGGATTTCTAATTTAATGAAATAGGTCCCAGTCTATCATTTTTAAAATACAAATAAAACTTAAATACAATCATAATCTGTTAACATACTAATGTTGATTGGAAATTAGTAAATTTCAATAAATTGTTGTAACATGTATTTCAAGACTTTTTAAACGAATCCAATATGTATTTACATCCTTTTTCCTATCATATATTCAATCCGACAAATTAAGCAAACGCAAGAATTCCGTATTGTCATATTCCAAAACTTCGAAAACTTATTTATATAAAAAACCTTTACTTTTTTTTTTTTTCAGAATTGAAAATTGCTTTTCGTAGATTCAATCCTACTAAACTCTTTAGAATTAGGCTGATAATCTTGGAAAATGTTTATGCATAACCACAAAACCACTACTGCATGCATAGCCAAACAAAAAATATTTAGCCTTGAGTTATCGCAGCAGTGAATAGTGGCAAGATCTTATATATTAAAATTTGAAGTTATAGAAATTTTTTTAATAGTTTATAATTATAAATGCAATACAATACAAAAAAAGGTATACTGCGAGTTCATTAATTTTCAATATTATCTGTTTATAATTTATAGATGTAAAAAAATTTATTAAAATTAAAAATAAGAACTTACATAATAAATATTATAAAAAAAAAACATGTTAAGCTAGAGGCTGTGAAATTAACTGATATCGAAATCATAAAATTCACAAACACAAAGTAAATAAGTAAGGTAAATAAAAAACAAAATAAAAACAACAACAACATAAAAATATAATTTCATATACTTACAATAAAAAAAGTGGAAATTTCCATGCAAAGAATTGGAATATTGATTAATAAAATAAAATTTTAAAAAAATATTTGATTTAGCAATAGATAACTCTCACAAAGTTTATTTTAATTAAAATTTGAACAGAAATAATATTATAATTTTATAATTTATAATTACAATATTTGTATTTTGTGAGCAGCTACAATATTTATTTAAGTTTTTTTTTATTTAATATAAAAATTCTAAAATATAAAAACACGTAAAAATAAATATAATTTTTTATGTATAAATGTATAATAAATACGCATAGGATGTACCTATTTGTATAAATATGAATATAAATAATAATATATATTTTATATAATATTGTTAAAAAGTTGAATTTAAATAAAATAACATTCGTTCCAAGTCAAAAATTTGTTTTTATTTGTTTTTTGTTTTTTTTTGTTTTTATCTGTTTTCCATATAAACTGTTTAACAGATCTTTCTATTTTAAAAGCTTTTACTCCCCTCTCCTACAATACAATTTCTTTAATGCATTCCGAACATGAAGGATTTGAAGTAATTCCTGTTGCAGTGTTTCGTGAAAATCGGAGGCGAAATAAGACCATGCGAAAAAAAATATCCTTCGGGGTGGTATTACTTATTCAATGAGGAGTAACGATCTAGAATTTTATTTCTCATATGTTATTGGGAAATAAGACAGTAAAATGTGATGATTTTCCAAAATTTTTGGACCCAACTTTAAAATATATCCTGATTCAAAAACTCACATACACCTGCAAAATCGGAATACTCTTATTTCGAGTACAATTCTAAAATTCTATCTAATTTAAAACCTTTCATATACAAAGGTTTAGGAAATAATTAAAGAGAATTAAAGTCCCAGAGTGCGTTATTGCCTTTTCAATTTAATTTTCGACTTTTGAGAAATACCTCTTTGGGTCGGTACTTTCTATTCTCAAGAAGCCGAAAGTGAACATAAAAGAGAAATAACACCCCGGGCTTTTCTTTCAAATTCAATATAAAATAACAGACTCGGGTCTTATTTCTACTTACCCTTCAATTCAATGAGGTTTTCTTTACAGCTCCGTTAATGCTCATCTACAAATTAAATTTATAGAGATCTGGAGGGATTAAAGGTAGATTAAAAAACAGAATAGAACCTTTTTCCAGAATTGTGATTCAAACTTTAAAATCCCTCCTAATTCAGAATCTCACCTAGCAATATATACATAAATATTATTTAAATATAGGTATAAACTAACTATAATTTGTTAGAAAATTAAGACATTAGTTTGTTTATATAGAAAATTATAAATTTTAGAAATTTAATACCTATGTATAAATTTAAATTATTCGAACAATTTTGTTGGGGAGATATCAATTCTATGTAATTTATAATATTAGAATCAAATATCAAATTACATTAGTTTTGGGTTATTTGTGGTATTCCTTTTAAAATATGTTCGTATTAAGTTTTTAAATTTTACAAATTTCCTAAAATAAAAATTAAATTATTGTGAATTTTGATTTTTCAAATGGTTTTTATGTATGTATATGTATTATTACCAGGCGCCCTAAATCAAAATTTTGAAAAATAATTTTTTTTTTTTTTTTATGTTGACAATTACACGGCGACCAAACGAGACAGTATTACCATCTTGCGACTTACGATTTACCAGTGTGGAATATGAAATGTCAAATTTTTATTGTGTTACGTATGGAGCATTTTTACTATTAAGTCATTTTATTTGTTATTCTTATAAAAATGTAATAAACCTAACATAAACCTAAATGTAATAAACCTTCTTTATTCTCAATCTTTGTTTTCAAAATGTTTCAGCAGAAACTATGGTTCTATTCAGGCTGAAAATAGTTGCAATTCGAAATATAATATCAAATGAAAGACCAAACATAACTACAAAAATTTATTCCATTGACATGTAATGAAAATTAAACTTTTGCTTGAGTCTTAATTTTTCTGTTCGTTGTCATTTTTAATTGTTCGAAGCTAGAAAACTGTCAAGACATAGAGAAGATATTTGAAAAAATTTAGTAGTATGTATTATCAAAATTGTAAATACATAATATGTGCACTATATTTCTGGTACGATCTCGTTTAGTAGTTTGGTTACTTAGAAATATTAAATATTGCTATTGCTACTAAGTTAAATATGAACTTTTATTACTAATACATATTACATTTGATAATTAATGATTTTGACATGTTTATAAATTTTGTCCGTTTTTATGATAAATAATTAATTTTACTTCCTTTAACATATCGTCAATAATACATCGTTCTAGTGAAAATCAACCTTTATACTATTTACTTTTGGAATTTGAATTTCTTTCATAAGCGGCAGCACTAACTTTGACAGTTGACACACCTTAAAGTAGCGGCAAACAAAATGAAAATCGAATATTCTCTATGTTCTGTTTTCCTAAAATGAACATGAAAAGTCAAAAGTTATTAAAGTGTATTGCAATTTGCGAATTTTGTTTATAGGAAGATTCATTAACCACATTCTAATTAATAAAAAAATAAATACTAAGTTAATAAAATTATAGTTTAATTTTGTTATTAAGACTTTAAAAACTTGTATATATAAAATTAACAAAAAATATATAATCAATTATCTTTGAAATTATTGTTTAAATGACCAACTCATTGGGCGTTATAGTCTCTGGTAGACTAGTAAGTATTTATTTCAAATAAAATATAAGTTTTACATATAAATGATTGTTTTAGCCTGAAACTGATTTTCAAACAGTAGGAGAAAACAAGTTCCTAATCAATATAGCGGATGCTGACAATGTTAACCATATTGTTGTATTTTTAACTGGAACTACTCCGTTACCAATCGGAATGGCAGGTATATTGCAATATAAAAAAACATAAAAAAATTTTTATAACATTGAAAATCATTGATTTTAAGGCGCTGTTTATTTTTCTTGGCCCGATCCTAATGCTCCACCTTCTTGGCAATACTTAGGTTATATTTCAAATACCAAACCTTCAGCTATATTTAAAATATCCAACTTAAAAAGTTAGCTTTCAAATAAAAAAATATATTTAGTATTTTGTTTTATTCTAATATATTTGTTTGTAGAATTGCATGAATTAGAAAACTCGAATAATCCACTTAATATTTTTGGAACACAACCTATATCACATATAGCACAAATTGGGGTAAGTGTTAATAAATATTAAATATAAATTTGGTTTTGTTTTACGCGTTAGAATTTATTTTTAAAAAAATCTATAAACTTAATTAAAATTTTGTTTTGTAATGTTTGTTTAATTTTGAAGGTGTCTATAGAAACAGAGTCAAGTGCCGCACAAATGACATCAGCTGCTGTAAGTGTAATAATTTTATTAATTAAATATTTTAATTAATACTTGCTTCTTTAGTCTAGTCCTACAACATATTTGCAGTTTGGTCAGAAAATGCTAGAAAATTTCTTTAATTTTTCATCAAGCTTTGCTGTAACACAAGCGCAGATGTTACCTAATCCAAATGAAACATTTGTACCACTATCAACACTTACAACATGGTTTACAAATTTCCAACGAAGATTAGAGCAAAATCCGAGCTTTTGGAAATCATAAATTAATTTTTTTGTCTGTTTTGTTGAAAAATAAAGTAATTTACCATTTTTAACATAGATTGTCAAACATTTTTTTATTATAAAGTTTTATAACCAAATTATTTTGAAAATAAACCTCAGTATTTATAAAAGAAAAAAAACCATTTATAATAAAAACAATTTTTATATAAAATTTATTATTTTTATTCCTAAATAGTTTTTAAAATTAAAATTAAGCAATTGACAAACTAATATATTTTATATAATTACGATTATGTTTTTCTATTTTTTTTATGTAATCTATGAATTTCTTTAAGGTTGATTGGTTTAATTGCATCTATGGGTTTTTGGAATGGACGAGCACGGCCACCAAATCTTAATTGACCAGATTCCTTACGACCACCTAATCCTCCGCCTAAACGCCGAGGTTTCCATCCTTTAAGTGTTCTTTAATGAAGTATAAAATTAGTGACTAACTTATCTAAGAACATTTTTTGTTGCATAATACCTGCCAAGTTCAAATTCAACAATTATGTCAGAGTTATCTATAATCTTTAAATTCATTTTTCTATGTGCTTCTTTTGCCGAAAGATAATTTTCAAATTCTATAAAAGCATAACGCTTAGTTATACCAGTATTGATATCACGCACAACTTTACAATAAATTAATTTTCCATAACGGCTAAATTCTTGACTTAATTTTTCCTTTAAATTTACATACCTATGTATTAAAAATTTAAAAAAAAAAGTATATTTTACCTCAGTAGTTTTAACGTTTAATCTTCCAATAAATAGTGTGTTTTTTGGATTTCCTTTTAATTTTCTATCTGGAACATATTTTGAGTTTATAGCCCTTATTAGTGCACGGTCATGGGGTCCTTTATCAATCCCTGTTCGACATTGAACTGATTTAAAACAAGAAATGTATTTTTTTATTAAAAAATTACCATCAATAGAGCCACTTCGAATTGGATCATATTCTCCATAATCAATTGCATATTTAAACCAAATTTGAGATTCCCCGCTCATTGTAATTTATTATTTTAATAATGTTTGTATATTACTAATAAGAAAATTCGAAAAGAAGTTGTAAATTAAGATTCTTGAAAGTGATTTGCTTTTAAAGCAATGTATAATTATTAAAATATGGATTTTTTTTTTTGCCTCCAGAAATGATATTAAATCAACTTTTACCAACCAATAATATATAATTTTTCAGAAACAATTAAATAATAGAAGAAGCTGTTTTATTTTGTTTTTACTGACATAATTATGTATTTGAAATATATATATTATATGAGATCAGAATTACTTTATTTAAATGAAATTATTTGTGATTTTTTTAATATTTTAAGACAGAAAATATTTACAAGGTATGATAATTTCTCTCATTACGAGCTTTATAAAATTTATAGCAAATAAAAAATATAGCTAACAAACCCATAGATAAGATAGTTCCACCTATAAATGATGGACCATCAAATCTACGACAAGGTTGTGGTGGTTGTGGAGTAGTAGAAGTGGTTATTGGTGGTTCTTTAGTTGTTGATGATTTAACGGTACTTGTTGAAGTACTTTTATCTGTTGTAGAAGTTTCTGGAGCTGGAGTTGTATTTGGAACTGTAGTTGTTTTTGCGGTAGTAGGAGTTGTAACTGGTGCAGTAGTTGTAGAATTATCTGCTGTTAATGTAATTGATACCGTATTTGTGTCGCGCACTGTAGTATCCCCAATTGTCTTGTTATTCTTATCTGTACTTATTTCTTGACCCAATGTTAATGGCAGCGCAATGACACAGCTGATTATACATAGGTATGTTAGACTACCAATACAAAGATTCATTTCTAATTATGCACCTAGGAAAATTTTAAACTATACTTTGGTTTACTAATATATATATTATCGATTACATTAATATTATACAGTATAAAATGACTAATTACTGTAAACTAATACTTACTAATTTTAAATTGAGATTTTCTTATTTTTTTTACGAAACTAAAACAATTATTTGACTAGTAATATCTTTGTATTTAATTTTATTTAAATATTTTTTATTATTTCTTAAATATAATTTTTAAAATTATGGAAAATTGATAAAAACTTATTTGAATGCAATTTGAGAATATGAAATCCGCAAAAGTGAATAAAATAAAAATGTCCAATTATCTGCGCAAACTCTGAGAAACACTGTTGAACGTCATCGTAGGATTGACAAACATTGACATTTCAAAATTTTTGTGAGGCTTCGTTTTTTTTGTCAAACCAAAAAGGTAAAATAGATATGAAATTATTAACGAAAAACGGTCCTAAAAAAAGTAAATTGTGACTCCTACCAATATGCAAATATATTTTTTTTTATAAAAACTTTTTATTTGTTTGATTTTTAGTTATTATAATAAAATTTATTATTCCCGCTCAGAAAACATAAATGTTTTTATTAATACTTTAATTTATTTTCTAAGTAATATTTTAATACAGTTATATATTAATAAATATTAATAAATAACAAAAAAAAATAGGTCCATCCAACTCGACAAAAAAAAATATTTGGTCCTCTCAAAAAGCTAGTCCGAGTAATGTCAAACTTTGTGAAAGCCCCTTATTACTTTATTTTCCCATTTAAAAATTTAATCTTTTAGCTCCATTAAATTCTCACAAAAATCGAATTGAGAACTTTGTATGACAGTTTAGGAAGCTGTGGAATGAAGTGCAATTTCCGAAGAACCAGTTTTACTTAATTTGATGTAAAAAAATTCAAAGTTTCCATATATAATAAACTGATTCGAACGTCATATACCCAATAAAAATAACCTTTAGGGACTTTTTTCCATAATAATCTTTCTAATTTTTTTTGGACTTTTTTCATATACAAAAAGTTCACAAAATTCCATTTTTTATAAAAGTCCCCAAAATTTAGGAAAAGAGTTCCCAAGGTTTCATATAAAAATCACACAGGCTCAAACTTGTTTATAAACTTTCAATTTCTTTTTATTCTAATCTAGCAACTTTTGTTTACAAACAAATGCAAAAATGTAAACAAAAAAAATTATTATTTTCATCCATTCTCTATACTTAGAATATTTTCATATATATATAATATATACATTTATATATATATATATGTATTTAAAACTAAAAAAAAAATTTAAAATAATTAAAAAAATCCAAAAAAAAAACAAGGCCGTCCCTTAAAATTAAGAAAAATCCATTTTAAAATTTCTTGATTTTACCAGGCGCCCAGAATTGAAAAAAAGCAAATATTCATTTTGTCTCGGCTAAACAACTTTTGTGTCTTAGCTAAAAAATCAATTTTTTTTTGTCTCAGCTAAAAAAAATCAATTTTTGTGTCTCAGCTATTAAATCAATTTTTGTGTCTCGGCTAAAATCTAGTTTCCAATAGATGTCAATACAAACAAATAAATTGAAATTTTTTGTACTAAAATTTTTTTATGGCCAATAGATGACTCTGTCAACATTAAATTTCTGTCACATATTTGCATAGTTTTAGGCGGATTAAAATAATTTCATCCTGAGAATATGCAAATATTTTTTTGATTTTTTTTTACAATTTTTGCCTGCTTATTTTTCATGGGTGCCTGGTATTTTTAGTAAAAAATTCTCAATTTTTTTTGTTTCAAAATTTAAAATTAAAATTTTTTTTTCTTCAGATTTAAAAATTTTAACAACTTTTTTTAATTTTTGAAGACTATTTTGGTTTTTTTTTGGGTTTTTGGAAAATAATAAAACTTTTTTTTTTAACAAATTTTGACTATTTTTTTCATATATTAATGAATTTTTCGAATTTTTGAAAGGAAATAAATTATTTTTAAATTAATGAAAATTTTTATTTTGAAACTATTTGAAACTGTTAACAAGTTCGTTTGTAAATTACAAGAAAATTAAAAATATTTCGAAAATATTCAAATTTTTCTATTTTAAGAATCATGAAATTAAAAATAGTACAGTAGATAGATTATAAAGGCAAGCAATTTTTCAAAGTTTTAAAGTATATTGATGCTATGAGTTAAAGGTCAGTAGCGACCTAGATTTGACAGGCCTAGATTCGAGTCTCAAAAAGGGAAAAATTTATATAAAGTTTTTCCCGTTACGGAGCTACAGCACTCCAAAGTCTAAAAAAGCTTTATATTGAAATTGTTATAACAATATTTCTGCATTAGGAATATTTTAAATCTGGAGCCCCCAAATGAGAGCTGTTTTTATGTGCTTTGTAAATATGGGTTTAACTAATATATAGAGTTGCCATATGATATTTAAATTAACCGTTATGCAAAACACAATTTTTGAACACTTTAATATCCAAACGGTTTGAGTTGCGAACTTGAAATTTTGAGAGAACTTAGATCATAAAAAAGTTTAAGTATTTAAAGAAAACTTTTTAGTATGAATCTTTCTTTCGGAACTGAGAGGCCAGAAATTGAAAATTTTTACATTTTAATTTTTTTTTGAAGTAATATGCTCAGAATAGAATAGAGCCCGAACATTATATTTTAATTTGTTTCAACAGTTTTTCTTAATTATAAATGGTTTTCTTAAAATCGAAGAAAGTGGGTCTTTCTACAACTTTTTTTATATAAAATAAATTTCTATGTCTAAGCCTCTAAAAAATTATTATAAAAAATATACTCCTTACTCAAAACTTATTATTACTTTTTTAAAAATCCTAGGTTTTTTCATTCCTTTTATTAATTAAGTAATATGTAATATTTCGTTTAAAAAAAGGGAAAAAATATTATTTTGAAATTAATATTTCACAAAACATACTTATCTTAACTATTTGTGTACGATATTTATCAAAAAAACAAGCTGTTGAGCAATATTTCTAAAGAGTTTTTTTTTACACATATCCGATTTTTCGAACTAATGCCTATGTTATGTATATCCGATTATCTGATCTCTTGATATTCCGTTGTAATCAAAATCTTAAGCCTATAAAGAATCAAATTTAAAAAATAAATATATACATATTTGTGTTCATTTTCTAAAACTCTAAATTAAACAATTTATAATTTAACAGATTTGTAAAGCACTTTGTAAATTTTTTCCCTTTCTTTGCATACGTCCACACACAGTGTGTCAAATTTGTTTTGACATTTCTTATATGATTTTCTCTTGACGTTTCACTCCCTAATAACAGGTAGAACAGACCATTTAAGCACGTTGCAATTAATTTACATTTGCAATTTTAGAAAAACTGATTTGAACATCTTTTTCTTTAAATTTTGCCTAAAATAAATTATTATTTTTTAAATAATTAAAAGTAAATCAATTTAATTATATAAACAATATAATGTCAAAGAAGAAAAGTAAAAAAAATCTAGATTTCGACGATGACGAAAATGAAGAAACCGTTCCAAAACCCGTCGCTCCAAAAGGCAAAAAAGGTAAAAAAGGAAAAGATGATGGTTGGAGTGACGAGGATACAAAAAAAAATGTAGCAATTGAAAAAGAAAATTCTTCAGGAACAAATAAAGCTTCAACAACAAATAACAAAAAGAAAAAAAATGAAAAAAAAGGGAAACGTAACGATTGGAGTGATGACGACAACAATGATACAATTAAAAATTCTGTTAATAAATTTAGTGATGATGAAGAAAATGAAACAAAGCCAACTACTTCCAAAAAAAGTAAACAGAATAAAAAAAATAAGAAAAATAAAAAAGATGATGACGAATGGTCAGATGATGATAGTAAAAAAATTGAGTTACTAAAACAAAGTGATGAAGAAACCGTACCAAGTCAACCAATTAAAAAGCAAAAAAACAAAAAAAAAATTAAAAAAACCGAGGATGATTGGTCAGATGATCAAATTGATAGTAAATTTGCAGATTTAAATTTGGAGCAGGATTCTGAAGAAGAGAAAACAGTTCAAATAGTTAAAAAGGGAAAGAAAAATAAAAAAGAGAAAAATAAAGAACTGAGCGAAAATGAATTAGACGATGAATTAGTATCAGAAGATGAAAAAAGTTATGTGATTGTTGGCAAAGTAGAAGGTAGACATATTATTTTTTTTTTGTAATGTTAATAATTAATTTTATTTGGGTTTTTAGAGTGTCCTGAAGAAATTGCCGAAATTATTAAACCTATTGAACCGGAGTCAAAGACTCAATTTGTCGAATCTGTTGCAACTCAAAACAAAATAAAAGAAATGTCAATTATAGAAGAGGATAAAAAATCAGAAAATATTGTGCAAGAAAATGAAGAAGATATTCAAAATACCGATGAAAATGATTCAAATCAGGTATCCGACTCTAACCAATTAAAAGAGAAGAAACTGACTCATAAAGAAAAAAAGAAACTAAAAAAGCAACAGGAATATGAAAAACAAGTAGAAGCTTTAACAAAAAAGGGTGGACAAGGACAATCTGAATTAGATAGCAATTTTACTATGTCCCAAGCCCAAAAATCTGCTGGACAAAAAGCGCAATTAGAAAATGCTGTAGATATAAAAATTGAAAATTTCACAATTTCAGCCAAAGGAAATGATTTATTTGTCAACGCAAATTTATTAATTGCGAATGGTAGGCGTTATGGCTTAGTTGGACCAAATGGACACGGAAAAACAACTCTGCTTAGACATATTTCTTCAAGAGCATTTGCAATTCCTCCTAATATTGATGTGTTACTTTGTGAGCAGGAAGTTGTTGCTGATGACAATACTGCCGTTCAAACCATACTTATGGCTGATGAAAAAAGAAATAAGCTTTTAAAAGAATGTTCAGATCTCGAAGCAAAATTAGAAAGTAAATTTGAGTTTTTTTTTTAAATATTTTTTTCTATAATGCTTGAAATATTTTAGAAAAACATAACTTAGAATTACAAGAACAGCTTAATGATGTGTATGCTGAGCTCAAAGCTATTGGCGCAGATTCTGCTGAACCGAGAGCTAGAAGAATTTTAGCTGGTTTGGGATTTTCTGTGGAAATGCAAAATAGAGCAACGAAAAATTTTTCTGGTGGTTGGCGTATGCGTGTGTCATTAGCCAGAGCCCTTTATTTAGAACCAACTCTTTTAATGCTTGATGAACCTACAAATCATTTAGATTTAAATGCTGTAATTTGGCTTGATAAGTAAAAAAAAGTTCTTTAATAATGGCTTAAGAATTAATATAATATTTTTTTTTTAGTTATTTACAAGCTTGGAAAAAAACCTTATTAATAGTATCTCACGATCAAAGTTTCTTGGATAATGTATGTAATGAAATTATTCATTTAGACAATAAGAAGCTTTTTTATTATAAAGGAAATTATTCCATGTTTAAAAAAATGTACGTTCAGAAAAGAAGAGAGATGATTAAGGAATACGAAAAACAAGAAAAAAGAATTAGAGAATTGAAAGCACATGGCCAGTCCAAAAAAGCAGCGGTAAAATAATAAAAATTCTTTAAAGAATTAATTTTGAAATTTCATTTCATAGGAAAAAAAACAAAAAGAAGTTTTAACTAGAAAACAAGAAAAAGGAAGAAATAAAGGTCAGAAGAATGAAGAAGAAGACGGTCCAACTGAACTTTTGGCAAGACCTAAAGAATATATTGTTAAATTCCGGTTCCCAGAACCGTCACAACTTCAACCGCCAATCTTAGGCCTTCATAGTAAGTAATGAAAAAAGATTTCAATTTCATTTTTATAACAATTTTATTTTTGTAGATGTAAATTTCAATTACGAAGGCCAAAAACCGTTATTTATTAAAGCTGAATTTGGTATTGATTTAAGTAGCAGAATTGCTATAGTTGGTCCCAAGTATGTATTTTATTTTTAAAATTTCTTAAACATTAATGATTAATAAAAACATTTTATAGTGGTGTCGGAAAATCTACCTTTATAAAACTACTCGTCGGTGATTTATCACCGATTCAAGGTGAATTAAGGAAAAATCATCGTTTGGTAATTATAAAAATAAATTCATTTAAGTAATTATTAATTGGAAAACAAATTTAGAGAATTGGAAGATTTGATCAACATTCTGGAGAGCATTTAACCGCTGAAGAATCTGCCGCAGAATATTTACAACGTTTATTTGACTTGCAACATGAAAAAGCAAGAAAACAATTAGGTTCCTTTGGTTTAGTAAGTCATGCACACACAATCAAAATGAAAGATTTATCTGGCGGTCAAAAAGCTCGTGTTGCATTAGCCGAATTATGTTTAAGTGGTCCCGACGTTCTGATTCTTGTGAGTAATTTTTTTTATTTTTTTTTATCTTTATTTTATTTTAAATTGATATTTTTGAATAAACTTAAATTAATTTAAAAAAAAATTTGTTTTTATATATAGGATGAACCTACTAATAACTTAGACATTGAATCAATTGATGCCTTAGCGGAAGCAATAAACGAATATGAAGGTGGTGTTATAATAGTATCTCATGATGAACGCTTAATTAGAGAAACGGGTTGCACTCTTTATGTCATTGAAGATCAAACAATTAATGAAGTAAAACTTATTTTTTTTTATAATTTTGCATAAATATCTTTTTTTAACTTTAGATTGATGGAGATTTCGATGATTATCGTAAAGAAGTATTGGAAAGTTTGGGTGAAGTTGTTAATAATCCTAGTGTCGTTGCAAATGCAGCTGTATTACAATAAAAAAGAAAGATATTTTTAGACAATTTTTTATTTTTTGCTTTACCGTTAAAATTATTTTCTTTATTTTGTATTTTATATCTAATATCATATTTAATTTCGTTTATTTTGGTAAATAAAATGTATAAAACATAAAAGTTGATTTTTATTTAACTGAAATATTTGTCCTGTTAACCAAATTAGTCTCAATAAATTTTTTTCTATTTTTTTTCCATCCAATATAAATATCTATTTAAAAAATGAATATTCAACACTAATTCGTAATTCATATTTGAAATAAAGAACCAAATTTTTTGAAAAATTGCAACATCGATTTTATTTTTTGTAAACTATTTCGGCTTACATACATATTAAACATTTTTAAACTAAACTCTACAAAAAAAAAAAAGAGATATATAAACTTGTATATAATTTACAAAACATAACAATAAGAAATGATATTAAAAATGACAATAAAAGCAACTTTGTAAAACTTTATATAAAAAACGTGTGAATAATTGCACATATAAATCTGTATTTAATATTTGTTCAGTACATATAAACTTAAGTTATGTTAAAAATTTTAATTGTTTCGTAATGCATAATTGCATTCGTTCAAATTCTTTTAATATTAACAATTGTCTCGCAAAATACTTACAATAATTAATATAAAATAATAAAATACATAAAAATAATTTTTATTTATGTTTTTATAATATTTCTAATTTATTTGCTGAATAGTATTAATGAAATATTTTTTACTCTTGATTAATTTCAAAAACCTTAATTTTTTCATGTCAAGTAAAATTTTCGATATTTTTGATAAAATTGTATTTCAGAAATATTTTACTAATTTCCATTGTTAATTTAAAAATATTTGTATTTATAATACAAAATAAAAATATCTGTTTAAAAAATAATTTTTTCAGAAATTTTTTTTTGGAATAGGAATGTTAGCACTTCATATTCAACTGATTTAGATGACACATAATATTAGATAATTCAAAATTACTACCTTAAAAAGCTTTTTAAAAAAATATTAACAAAAATAATTGATATAAACAATTAAAGTTATATCGTAGAAAAAAATTCCTGTCCTTAATTTAATTTAGAAAAAGAACTAGAAGATCTTTAACCATATAAATTGTTTTTGTAAGTTGATAATACCAAAATTTTATATTTTTTTTTAAAAAACTTAAAATTTTTTTGACCACCAGACGTAAAGTAAGAAGCATTAAAATTTTAAATTAAATATTACAAATCTTAATGTATACTAGAACAAAAAATTTTTCGTACATTTACAAACAAATATATCTTTATTTTTTTATAAATTTAGATAAATTTTTAATATATGTAATTCAATATTTTTTATAACATGGTATGATAATGTTTATGAATATTTCCTTATTTGCTTAACCAATATAAATGCAATTTGTGCTTATAAATAACATTAAATTTTATTTAAAAAATTTTATTAATTGATCACTTTAATATATTTCAAATCTCAAAAACAATTAAAATGTTAAAAATAAAATTGTGTGTATATGGCACAAAAATATATAATTATTTAATTTAAAAAATGTCAATGGAATTCAAATACTTAAATAATTAAGTGTGATTCCAATGTATGAAATTGATTTTGAAAAAAGATATATTCGAAATTACAACTTGAAGTTGAAATAATTTCTGATACAAAAAATTTTTAATGGATCGATCCCTAATTTGACCGGGTTAAGCCTTCTATTATTTCCGAAAACTTGATTCTTTGTTTGCAATTTGTTAATTTTACTTTAATGAAATCTATAAATATAAGGCACTTAACTATAACAGTTAAAATATAAAATTGATTAAATATTTCTTAATATGTATAATTAATTCTAATAAACAACATTGTATATAATATATGACGATAATTTTTTATAATACTTTTTTAAACTTTTTTTTACTTAACCAATATAATTTTTTTACAGTAGTTTTGTTTTATTAAGGAAATTTATTTTATAAGTCTTAATAAATATTTTTAACAATTTAAAATCCTTTTCATCCTAAGCTTTAAAAAATTATAAATATGGATACATAAAAAAATTAATATTTAACTATAAAAAAGTACGATTGCAATTTATATATATATATGGATATGTAAGGAATTTTTCGGTTATATTATATTTTCAAATGGAAGCCATTAAGTTAATCTCAAACTAGATAATATTCTTTCTGTGTTTTTGGTATTAGTAATACAATTTCCATCATCAGCATTTGATTTAACTGAAATATGTACCAATAAAGAACTAAGTTCTAACTCTTCACTAAATTTATTTTTTAGTGGTACACTTCTATATCCTGTGAGTAAACAATTAACCTAAAATAAGAAAAATAAATTGTCCAACTTTATTTGATATTTTGTTGCAATTTTATATTTTTTTACCGGAAATGTAGCCTGAGCAACAAAATGTCTTTCAGCAAACATATCTTCATCTTGCACTTCGAATCTTATGAGAGCAAAATATGGATTACGAATTGTAAATTCACAAATTTCATTCCAAAATGGATTAAATCCATTATCTAAAATAAATTTTAGATAATTAAAATTATATTATTTTAATAATATTTTATATTATTTATTATAAATTATATTAAAACAAAAACTACCTAAAACTCTGGTTTTATGTTTTGTACCACAATCATAACTAGCTCCCAAAATTTCTACTACCACTAATGGATTATTTGGAATATTTTTTCCCGATCGACATAAATGTCTTGCAGCTATTATACGTATTGAAAATACCTTCTCCGATATTCCAATTAAAGTCGTAGGATCATTTGGATCAAAATTATTATCCAACATAAACTTAGGTTTTAAAATATAACCACAAGCACCATTGTCACGAAATTTGGCTTGATTTAATTGCATAGGTTTGTCACCAGTTTGATAATTCAGTGCTATCATTTGTGATCCAACATTCCAAAATCCCATTGGATTAAAATTCGATGAATCTAAACGTTGACCTTTAGGATAAACTCGACTTATCTGCTGACGGTGGTATGATAAAAATAGAGCGGTATTTTGTTGTAAAAATTGTTTTTCAGCTTTGGTTTCAGGAAAACTAGACATTTCATAAAACACCCAATTCGTTTCTCGAAATGGAACGCTACGAAAATAGATTATGAGATCGGACATTTCTTTGGCAACACGTGCATTTCTTTCTTTTTTGCGACGTTCATTTTCCAATTGACTCGCTATTTGAGCTGCCGCTTGTATTGCTTGAATCCACTCAAATGCCAAATTTTGATTATCAAAACCGATTTCAAAACTATTTTGCATCATTGGTGTTTGTATATGCATTTTTAACAGTATATCTGGTTCGTTAGAATTATATAAAGATGCTACAGCTCCATGAATTTCAATTGAATCTGTTCTAGTACAACATTCACTTGCATCATCACTTACGTTGCTACAAACATCATCATTAATTGATTCAATTACTTTAACATAATTTGCAGGGAAGAAACGTTGAATTAAACCCCCATAATCTCCTTTCCACCACATTGAATTATCACGTTGAACATTTGTAATTATTGCATGTTTTGCGAAAGATAATTCATCAGGTCTATTGGCACGATAAGAGTATAATGCTTTACATGTCACACGTTCATCTGTACAGCAAGGATCCATATAACTAGAACATCCATTATTACCGTTTTCTTCATTCTAAAACAAAATTAATATATAGAACAGAATTCTTAGTTTGAATAAAAAACTTACAACCGCATTATTAATCGCTAGTTTATTTTTAAGAGCATCTTTCGATACTGGATGCATCAATTTTATATTTCTGTAAAGTGGATTTCTCATGTAATAATTAACTAAACTGACCAAGCTTTCGAATTGTGTTTGACCAACAACATACAAACGACCATCAACTATTATACGACAATGTTTAATTTTGTTATTTACTGTAAATGATATGACAAAAGCATTAGTATTTTGTTCGCTAGGTCTTACAAGAAAGGACCCGATTTCTAAACGTATCAAAACAGCTTCCGCCTGTTCCTTTGTTGTATTAGGATGAAACCATTCTTGACTCTCGTGTTTTTTTGGCTGTGGAACTGGTTCCCGCAACATAATTGAAAATTCCTAAAATAAATTAATGCTTTAATTTAAATTTTTAATTGTCAGTAAATTTTTATTATTACCGAGCTTCTCAGTACATTTTGTCGGTAGTACATTATTAAACTGTATAAACTATCGAACATAAAGTTGTCCATTAGATAATATTTCGTTGTTCCATTTTCATGTTTTAATTTTATTCTGAAAAAAAAAAAATTAATTTAGTATCGAAAAAAAGTTAATAGTTTAGTACTGACCTGCAATGATTTGCCCGTCCTTTCCTCCAAAAAGAAAGGCTATAATCACCTACAAATGTTGCAGATTCTCTTACTAAAAATGTTCCATCGCCTAAATGCTTATAAGATTCTAAAAGATCATCTGCTTCTCTTCGACCACCTTCTAGTTTTCCATGAAACCAATTTTCGCCAAAATGTAATTCATCATTTATTAAATTTTCCTTTGTACGGGGAAATGACTGGTCAAAATCATCATCACGATTTTCTTCTATTTCGGAACTATAGATTAGTTCTTGTTGAGTTAAAACAAATTGGCACAGATTCCAAGTTTTATCTACCGGGTCTTTGAAAAATAATTTTCCCTCCTTCAAAACATTTCTCATATTTTCATTTTCATCAGAAGATCTAATTTGAACACCCTCCTCGAATTCTGGTAATTTTTTGTGTTTTAATATAATTTTTTTTCGCAAGTGATGTGGTGATGGTAAACAGGTCTCATTTCTATCAACAAGTTGAACTAAGAGCATTTCTCCAAAAACATCAATTAAAGCCTGGGCCATATTTCTTTGCTGTTCTAAAGAACAATTTTGCTCAATTGATAGTATAACTGGATAATCTGAAGTAACAAAAGCATGTTCCTTAATAGTTTTAATTACATCAATAAACTTGATTTTCGACGTCATTGTATGACCGTGGAATATATGAGGTAAATTATCTGGTCCATTCCAACAATCCAGTTCAATACAACGACATCCCATACGCAATGCGCGTGCGTAAGCTTCTGTTGATGATTCACTAGAAAATTGATCGCCTGTTAAATATGTATTATGAGAAGAAGCAATCCAATAATGTGACATTGGTTGTTTCATATCCATATAAATTTTATCACATTGGCTGTCCCAAATTTCATTTTGTTTTGAAAAAAGATAATCAACAAACTAAAATGCAAAAAAATATATAAAAAAAAATATATAATTTGGTTTCACATACTTCTCCTATTGATAAATAAGGATCATGAGTTTCTCTTTCAATGTCTTGAAGAAAATTGCATATGAAATTTGAAACAAAGTTTTCATCGTTACCTAAAGGGTCATTCTGTTCTTTTACCAAAAAAGATTGAAATTCTTTTAAGGTTACAAACTGTCCATCAGTAGAATACGAAAAGCCATTACAAAAACATTCTTCAATAAACTAAAATGGAAATTATTTAGATAATAGAAAACAGTTTCAATTACAAACCTTACATTTGGCGTAAGTAATAAATTTCTATATAATCTTGAAAAATCATCAAATCTAAGATCACTCTTTTTTCTAATGTCATCATCAGGAAAATATTCCATTAGTTTACTTGTCGGAATTTTACAGCTTACCCCAGCCAAAAAAGATTTGAAATCTTTAATTGTTACAGCTCCTCTAAAAAATAATTTTATTATAAATTTGAAAAAAGCTTTTTATTTTTACTTTACCCTTCTTTAGAGTTGGAATGTAAATTAGCGTTTTCAATTGAATAATATTCTTTTCGAAGCCATCGTTCTACTTGTAATGAATATGGAGCTTTAATTGTATCACACATCATGTATTTAATGCCTTTAACCCAATTTTCACATTCTTGTTCCGAGAAAGCTGAAAAATGTATTAAATCAATTTTTAACAAATCTTTATATTAGTTGTTGAAATTGAAAAATCTCTTACCGACAACTGAAAATGTTTTAAGTTTAAAAGACTGGCCATAAAGAACCACAAAACACTTTCCTAAATCAAATTTTTTTGTATCTTCAATAGAATATCGAAATTCTTTTGAATTTTTTCCCAAGCGTACCTCTTTGACGTCTCTCAATTCCAATGATCCTTCAAAATCTGTCCGAGTGTTTGCATTAGCTGAAGACCACAATAACTGATTAAGATTAAAATTTAAAATATTTTTAATAGAGTATTAACGAATTATATTTTTAATTGTAAAATAACATTTATAATATATTACTTGACGTGTTTCTCTGACTAAAATCAATTTTTTCTGTTCTGGTCTATGTTTAGGATACAACTTTGTTATAATAGTTCCACGTTCTAGTAAATTAATTGTTTGCTCCATTTCACCTAAGCTGGGGGAACTTAATGTACTGAAACAACTCAACATCTTGAACTTTTAGGTATCTCGAATCACCTAAAATAAATATGAAGCTAAATTATTTCTGTTTACGAATTTATCAAATATGTGAAAAATAAGAAATAATTTATATGTGAACATAATATGTACATATGTACATAGTAAGTACACTTTCTTTATCAAACATCTTTTTATCAAATGTAGACACAAATAAAAAAATTTCAAGAGGATATGTCTTATCAAAAACGAACATTTCAAAAATTCTTTTATATATTTTAGAAAGTTTTTTATAAGTATTTAATAAATAATATGATCAATTGAAAAACAAGATTTTTAATGCATGCACAAAATAACCACTTTTTCTTACCAATTAAAATATTTGATACACTTCATAAACTTTTAATGAAAATTAATTTTTGAAAAGCAGATTAATTGTGAAACAAAATTAAAAATAAAACTAATGAAAAAGTTTATTAGAAATATCTGATTGAACAAAAAATTACTTTTTTCATAAAATTATAAAAATTTGTTCCATTACTTCCATTATTTCGAGTGATTAGTTTGCTGTTTGTCTAAAGTTGTCAAATCTTTTGACATGTAATTTTAATTGATTCTAATATGATTTTAATCAATCTTGGCTTGGCAGCACTTCGAATTATTAATTTATGGACATACTGTACCAGCTGTATATATACAAACTTTCATACTTAAATTTATTCAAAATTTATTTTACTTTTTTCCCATTCATTTTAATTTTTGATATATATATATGTTTAAGCAGTTTTGCAAACAAGTTAATTAAATTAAATTTATTTTTTAAATTAATAATATTTTCATATTTTCAATTGAAATATTTAAATTTATTTATTTAGATTTTAAGCATGGCGTTTGATTTTATAGCAGATAGTGTGTGAAAAGTCAAAAGTGATATCATTGTAGTTGGCAGCTTGGCTGTCAAAATACTTTGACAGTTGTTAGTTGTCAAATCTAGATTTTTTATTTCATCAATAATTTGGTTAAACGTAAATAATATAAATTTAATAATAAAAAAAATAATTATGGAAGCTAAAACTGTTGAAGAAAAGCTTAAAGAACGAAAAGAGCGTCTAAAAAATTTACATAAACTTCGCAATGAAGCAAGAGTACAAAACCATCAAGAAGTCATTGCAGAAGATGCAAGAAATAAATTGTAAATACGCACATATTTTAAAATTAATATCGGGTAGCAACTAGTTGTTACAAATTATTATTTATAATTTATATAAATGTTACATATTTTTGAAATATCAATAAAAAATTTTTATAAATCGATAAATATATTTTTAGACCAAAAAATTGGGAATCACGAAAAAGACAAGCTGATTGGATTTTGGAGGACGAAAAAGCTAGAACAGCCGCAGAAGCTGATGGGGAAGATTACGACCGTTTAAAACTTTTAGACATTTCGGCAATTGACGCCGAAAAAATAGAAAGAAAGAAAAAAAAGAAAAATCCAGATATAGGTTTTGCAAGTTACGAATCTCAAACAGCGCGTCAATATAATAGACTTGTTAAAAATATGCCACCACGGGACATGACAAAATATGAAAAACAAAAACAGGAACTAGGTGAAGCATTTTATGGTGGTCCAAATTCAATACTTCATAATATAATAAAGGATTCCCCGTCTGCCGTTGATAATATGGTTAAAGATTTAGAACAACAAATTGAAAGAAGAAGTAAATTCTCAAGACGAAGAACTTATAATGCTGATGCTGATGTAGATTTCATTAATGAAAGAAATTCGAAATTCAATCAAAAATTGGAGAGATTTTATGGAGAACATACTGCTGAAATTAAAGCAAATTTGGAAAGAGGCACAGCTATTTAAATAATTTAAAATAAAGTACTATTTAAGATATAATAGAATGTAAAATGTTCTATAAGATATTTTTCTATTGTTAATTACTAATCAGTTTATAGAAAATACTTTTAATGTACATAATAAAATTTAAAATAAAAATTACAAATCAACTTAAAATTTTTATGGATAGTGTAATGTAAAAGCGAAAAGGTACATCCTAAAATTTCAATATTTATTTGAGGTTAATTTATTCAGGATAACCAGATATACATAATATTAATATAAACAATTTCTATTATATGACTTGCAAGATTATAAATCTACATTGTGCATACACCCTTAATTTGATTGAAATAATTTTACATTTTGACCAGCAGTTTTCAACTCTTTATTAGTTGGAATTTAGAATATCCTTGCACATGGTAAAAATTTGATCGGATGTGTTAAATAAAATAACTAAAAATTTAGTTTTATTTTTTTTTTTGTTTATTTTAAAAATCTTAATTATTAAAAAAATATATACATATGAATAAATACGTACATATTTTTGCACATATCAATAAATATAATAAGTATTTATATCGTATTTATTTACATTAATATTTATCAATTTCTTCCTTTTTAACATTAGTTTTTATAAAATATTTTGTTTACATGAACTTATTACATAATATTACTTAAAAGGTCAAATATTAGTTAAAGTTATATATAATTATATATTCATATATATAAATTTATTTTATTGTCTTATGATAAAATCCATGAGTGAACAACTCCTGCAAAGAAAAAAAAATTTTATTAGTTGAAAAACATATTTAGACAAAAAATTGTAGTAAATAAGAAATTAAAAAATATTTAGTTATCAAATATTAAAGTCAAGCTTTAATAAAATTAACAAAATCAAGTTAAAAATTCAAAAATTTTTTAAGGGGAAACAAAATCTTACTATTTTCTCCTTGTGATAAATGAATATGAATATTCTCATGTCGAGCAACCATCGAATCTGTTATATAAAATTTTATTTTTTTTAGTAAGTACAATTTTTTTTTTAAAAATTTTTAGTCTTTAATAAGTAAAATAATTTTCTAATTTTATACACATAACAAAAAGAGTTTCATATATAACAGTTAGAACTTTATGAGTAGCTATTATGATTTAAAGTTAAAAATATTTTATTAATTTTTAATTTTAGATATTAAGACGAAGTAAGAATTTATTATCTACATTTTTAGTTATATCCAACAGTGAATAACATAAATTTAAGGATATTCATTAAAATGCATAAATATTTAAACAACTTAGTAACTATAACACATCTTAATTCTAAAATTAATAAAGCATAAACACAGTTAAAAAGACAAACTAAATTTTCAAACAATTTTTAATGTATTGAAAACTACTAAAGTTTACAAAAGATGTTATTAATAAATTCACAATTAATAAAAGAAATTTAACTTTGATTTTTGGGATATTTTAATTTAATAAGAAAAATTTATAAAAAATGGTAATTTTATATTAATTAACATATAATTTTCAATACATATTTGTTTTCGTCAGTTAAGAAAATAAAACTTTTTTAGTATTGTAGATGAAATATTTCCATAGAATGTTTTTATTAATAAGTTAAAAATTTCTATTAAATAATCTAAATATATAAATTAATACAAATGTTAATATTATAATAAATTTAAAACTGGTAATTATATTCGATGAAAAATAACGTTTACTTAATTATTTAATCAAATAATAATACCACTCAATTCAGTATTTTATAAATTTTCCTGTCTTTTATTCTGCCAAAAAATTAAACTTTGAACTAAAAATAATTATAACATAGCTTAATATTTTTATATAATTAACTCTAGTTGTTTTTTTTATTATTATTTTATAGTCTATAATTTGTATAATACGCACTTTCTTTTAGAATGTATCAATATTTCTTGGTTGATATCACATATAATTCACATAAAAATCTTGAAACAATTATTTAAAATTTACAATTCAATGAACCTATTTTTTTTTTAATACATTATATTAACTGAATTTTAGACTAAATGTGTTTGATTTTTTCAATAACTATATTTGGACGGTAAAACAAAACTAGTTTGGTTCTGTGGTATAAGAATATTGAAATTACAAAAAACTCCAAATGATTCTTCAGAAAATAAAAGTACTTTAGGAAAAGAGAAAACGAGATTAACAAGTTGTTACAAAAAAATTATTTTAAGTTTCAAGAAAATTGTTTTTTTTTTATTATAATCTTAAAATAACATTGTGAAATACTTTGCTTTCCATATTTATTTTAAATTCAAAAGTTTAATAAATTTTATAACTTTAATAAAATCGTTTTGTTTATCTTCTAATAAAATGCAAAATTAAAAAAATTAAAATAAAAAATATTCAAAAACTATTATTATTTGTAAACAACAAAATTAAAACAAAATCAATCTTATAAGCAATGATAAGCTGTTGTTGCATTTGCTGGCAGATTATTATTTTCAAAACTATTATCAGTAAATGTTGTGGAATTTGATGATGTTGTTGTTGATTGTGTCATTGAAGTTGTAACTATTCCATTTACATTATTATTGTTATTATTCATGTTATTACTATTGTTAATATTATTAGTAAAACCTGATTGGAAATTATTACTAAAATTAATATAATTAAAATTATGATTAGTATAAAATTTACCAGGAATTTCTCTATCGTAGTCACAATTTTCACATCTAATCATTAATGGATCATTCAGGAATGTACAATGTTTACAGGACCACTGTGGACCATCTTCATCTGTTAAATTATTTATTGTTGTTGCTGCATTAAAATTAGTGTTACCAGTTTGCAACTCATTTGCAATATTAGAAGCTGGTATTAATGAAGTAGGTGACATTGAAATTGAGGACTCAATTATTGGTTCAACTGGATTAGTTGATTGTGAAGGTATTAAACGTGGTGGTGGTGGTCGTGGTGGTCTTTGTCTTAATTGACTTCTACTACTATTGTATTCAACACCATTCGAAATATTTTGTTGACCTAAAAATATAATTCCATTTTTAATTCCAATTTGCAATTTAGTTTTACATATTGTATTTTAATTAAAAAATTCTTACCAACTAATCTTTTTGAATTTTCAATTTCATTAAATAAAAGCTCACAATTGTTACGCAATATTTCAATATCATTATCCAGTCTTTCTGATTCACCAGGAATATCTGGCGATTTTAATATATGAATTTCATCTTGTACTAGTTGTAGCTTTTTCTTATTTTTTTCAATTGCTTTTATCAGTTGTTCTTTACGAATTTTTTGTCTTTCGACCAATTGAAAATTAACTGTCAAATGAAAAAAATATATTTTAATAAAATTAGATTGATATTAAACTATATAATTTTAAAATATAATCAATATAAATTGTTACTTAAAACCATTATTTTTGATATATTGAGATGTTAAAATAATAATATGAAATTAAAAAAAAAAAATTAGTTAATCAGCGATTCAATTTCGATAAGATAATTTTTTGTTGATAAGAACATAAATTTTTCTTACTTTCCCATTAATTGACAATTATAAAAAGAACAAATAAAATAGAAGTTTTTCTTTAAAACATGTCCCTAATTACAAAATGACTAAATGCAAATAGGCATTAGAATTATGAAATAAAGAGAAATGTTTTAAACCAAAATGGTCATAATTTAAAGTAAATTGAGAATTAAATTAAATTCTGAAATAACAGAAATGAAATCAAATCATAGAAGTCAGTTAAAAAAAATTACATTATTGAAATAATCTATCTCTTAATAATTTTTGAAAATGTGTGAACTAAATTAAATATTGTATCATCATTAGGAAGTAAATACACGAACAAAATGTTTATAAAATATAAAAATACCAAAAATAATACCTACATACTTATTTGAATTAATATACCTACATTAAAATAACAATATTATATAGGTGCGATTAAATAGAAAATTATATAAAAAAAAGAAAATAAAAATAAACGTATTTAGTAAAATGACATTAGTCAAATTTTGTTTAAAATTATCATTATTTCATCATTCTTTAAAAATAATTTTTATCTTTTGAAAAAAATTTTTGATTTATTAAGAGTAATTTTTAAAAACACATACATATAATTAAATTATATTAATAAATTAAAAATAATAGTAATATTTTTCTTAAAAAAACGTATCTAAAAGTATATTTGAAAAATAGGAACTTTATGCTCCTATAAAAGTATAAACTATAGACTAGAACTATAGAGAGACTACAAACTATAGATAGATTAAAAAATTTGCGATAAAATAAATTTCAAAAATATTTTTTTGGAATGGTTAATTTGACTCTTTTTTAATATTTTGAAATGAAATAAATATGAATATTTCTCTCGTTATTTCAGAGTCCAAAATCTTATCAAATTGCAGAAATTAAATTAAAAATATAAATTAACTACATTTTCTCTTATAAATACAAGAAATTATGTAAAGATAATTTTTGATTTATTTTTAATTGGAAGTAATTTAAATTCCTTAATAAAAAATTTGATTATATTATGCTTAAATATGATAATATTAAATTGTGTATAAAGAAATAGGATAATATTTAACTATGAAAAATAATGTTGCATTTATATAGAAATAAAAACATCTTTAATGAATGAAATATTTAAAATATTTTCTATGATTTTCATAATTACACAAGAATTTCCGTTTCATTTTTAGGTTTTATTTTTATAGACGGCATACTTAAAATGAGTTAAGTTAAAAGAAAGATATATTAAAATTGCAACAAACAGACAAGTATTTTATTAATAAAAAATATATATTTTAAAAATTAAACTTTATGACATTCAAACTTTCATTTCATTTATACTGACGATATAAATATATGTATCTACACGTATGTTAAATGAATTTTACGAAATTCGTTGAAGCTTTAGTCTTGCAAGTAGTTACTAGTTAGTACTGCTAATGTACTATAAATTTATATTCTTTAAAAAAAATTTATGTATTAAAATTTTTTAACTAATTAAAGTTATTTTCGAATTTTTAAGATTCTTAAAATAATAAGTAACAGATATTTATAAATAAATTGTAAAGGATAGTTCATACCCAACTTTCTACCATATATCTTTATTAGGTAAAACTGATCAAGTTAAACGTTTTCCTTGAACGAAAAATCGAATATCTTGAAAAATACAAACTTTAATGAGAATTTCATACATTTTTCATTTGTTTTATAGGAAAAAATTTTAAAATTATTAGTTATATTTTTAAATTAAGAAACTTCCATATTTATGTTTAAATGTATGTCTATAGATAGGAGCATAAAGTTTCCATTAAAAAAAAAATTGAATTAAAAACTCAAGATCTTTAAAATTTTTGCCTCAGTCAAATATTTTAAAGGGCTAATTCCATAAAAATATTAACATCTAAATAATATCAAAAATAAAATTAAAAGCTGAAAACATAATATAAAAATGACTATTATCACGTCTCTATCTTATAAAATAATATATAGGTATGATTTATTAAGATATAAAAATGAAAACATTTTTTTAAACTAAGTAAAAAATATATATATAACTATTAAAATTTATTTTATATTATAGTTTTTATTTATATATTTTGTTTATTTTCTTCAGTGACGTCATTTTTTTTAAAAATTGCATTCCTGTAAGCTATTTTTAGCGAAAGTTTTTTTTGTTTTTAAATACAAAAAAAAATATTAAAAATAAATTTTGATATTCTTATTAATTTATTTTTACTTTTTAAATTAGTTTATTTTTTTGAATGAAAATTTTTAAAATTTTGTTTTTACTATTTTTTGTTTTTATTATTGTTTTTCTTTTTGTCCTTTATTTACATACAAAATTTTCGACATAAATGATAGTATAAAAATATTTTATAGCTATATTTATTTAAATAAATATACACGGTTTTATAAAATCACTTAATTACAAGAAAAAGTTTGAGAAACTGTTATTAATTAATATTTAATAAAAAATATATTTTTCTAATATGTAGATATAACACTATAAGTATATAAGAAATCGTTGAATAGTATGTACAAATTGATTGAATATTTAAAAAAATATGTGATTAATTTATACTCAAATCTCTACCTCTCGGCTCTCCTACCCCCACCCCTTACAATACATAAATTACTATTGAATTTAAATTAAAACTTACCACCATTATATCCTTTTTCTTTTAAAGGTGAATTTAATACAATATTTTTATTAAAATTATCACAAGGAATATCAATTATATTGTTATAAAAGTTTTGTTCTGATGAAGCTGGTCGTAATACATTGGGAGGCTCAATATTTTGAAATTCTTCTTCTGAATGTGGAATTGGAGGCATATAAAAACTTTTTGGTCTTATACTACTAGCACGAAAAACTCCACCTTCAGCATTAACACTTATATGAAATTTTTTTTGTAAACCACGTCCAGCATCAAAACTTGAACTGGAATATGATAAACCTGGTCCAGCTGTTATATCAATTGGGGATTGTGGTGTACTACTTGGTTTTCTTAATGTTAAATTTAAAGATGTATAACTTCTTTGTGATGGTGGAGAAGGATTTTGTAACATAAAATCTCGTGTATATGGTGGTTCAGGCTGTAATGTAATGGATGTTATACGTCTTGGTGTTTGGGGTTGAGCATGTTGTTTTCCTATATTGCTACCACAAGTTGTAGTTAATATTTTTGGATTTTCTAAAGTTGGTGATAAAGATATGCTCACAGAAACTTCAGATTCGGCTGAATCTGAAAATGGACTTTGAATTGATGAGCTATAACTATGATCAAAATTTGATAAACTTTGTTGATTTGTAAAACTTTTTTGTGATGACGATGTTGGTGTTGCATGTTGAGAAGAACAAGAACTTAAAGGTGTTAAATTACCGTCAGATGGAAATAATATTGAAATTGGTGGCGCTGGTGCCTTACGCACTGGTTTAAGTTGAAAATTATTTAATTTATTCAATGATGATTCTTGAGCATTATTTTGATGAAATTTATTATCATTTACATTTGGTTCACGAAATTTTAATGTCGTGGGTCGTTGCGGTGATGATTTAGATGTGCTTATTCTATTGTTAATTACGTCTTTTTTATCACTAAACCCAGTTAATTTTTGGTGATTTTGATAATTTATTAATGGCACTGACGGTTTTTTTTGTACAGAATGTTTTGTATTAGAATTAGTTTTAGCAACATCACAATTTAAATTCTTAACATTTATTTGGGGAACTGGAGCTGGTCTTGTTGGTTTTAAAACTTTATTGTTATTATAATTATTATTGTTAATAACAAATTGTTGATGTTCACTTGGCAAACTATTTTCGCAAATCGTATTGCAATTTAATTGTTGTGATTGCAATACTGAAGTTTCTTGAAAAGTATTTGCAGAGTTTTGATTACGAAGGGCATTGGATGGATAAGCATGAGATGTTGCCGAATGTAAGTTTAATTCATTTTGTAAGCTTCTTATGCAATTATCGCGATCATGACAATTGCTAATTACACATTGGTTAACAATATTATCAGGTACAGTAGGAAATTTCTGTTTCATTTCATGAAATAAGTGCATTATACTTATATTTGTACAAGGGCAATCGTTTTTTGCTGTTACTTTTAAACATCTATTTTTATATTGTTTTACCGAATTACTTAATTCTTGTTGCAATTGTTTCTTTTGCTGATCAGAATATGAACAATTATCACTTGTTGAATTATGTATTGGAGAACTTCTGTCAGGGAAATTAAAATTATATTGATTTATTCCTGTAATTAATGATGAATTTGCATCTTCTTCACTATTAGTTGTCGTTACTTCCGGCGGCTTTGGAGGTCTAGCCGCCATTTTTTGCCATCATACATGAAAATTTATACCTGAAATTTAAAAAATTTCATTATTTTTTATGAAGAGAAATAAATAAATGTTATATCTAAATTACAAATATTTTTGGGAATAAAATATAAGCACCCAAAAATATGCAATAATTTTTCTTTTGAATTATGTATTCATTTAAAATGAGATATTTCTGACAAATATAGGTAAACTATACATTCAAGATTAAAAAAATTTCAAAGCTTTCCTTTATATATTTGAAAAAATTAAAAATAGAATATTTAATTGTAAATAATAAATCATAAAAGGTTAAATGTTGACTGAGATAACAGAACTAAATGAAAAGTTGCTAGATAGTTATGAACGCAAATCAAATATTATTTCAGTTTAATAAAAACTATCACCAGATCTACCAAAAATTTAAAATAATTGTTTCTTTGTTTTAATAAAATTTATTTTTTTAGTTAATCAGTTATAATGACTGAGAAAGTTGTATTAGCGTATTCTGGTGGCTTAGATACAAGCTGTATTTTAAAATGGTTATTAGAAAAAGGTTATGATGTCTATTGTTTTATGGCAGATGTTGGACAAAATGAGGATTTTTTAGCTGCTAAAGAAAAAGCACTTAAAATTGGGGCAAAAGATGTTATTATTTCAGATATTAAAACAGATTTTATAGATAACTATATATGGCCTTCAATACAACTGGGTTTAATTTATGAAGAACGTTATTTATTAGGAACATCTTTAGCACGACCATGTATTACAACTGAATTAATTAAAATTACAAAACAATTAAATGCTAAATACATTTCACATGGTGCAACTGGTAAAGGAAACGACCAAGTTCGATTTGAAATTTGTGCAATGGCGTTACATCCACAAATTAAAGTAAATAATATCTTTTTTGAATTTTTGTTTTAAAAAATTAAAATTTTTAATATAAATACATATTTTATTTTACTCTGAAATTAAAATTAATAAAATAATTTTCTTTTTTTATTCAACAAATTTTTTATTACAATATAAATTGCTTAAATATTAGAAACTTTATTATTTTGTATTTTTGATTTTTATATAAATATATAACTATAAATACACATATATTAAATTAATTTCAATTTTAGATAATTGCACCATGGCGCGATGAAGAATTTTGTAAAAGATTTCAAGGTCGTGTAGATTTACTAGAATATGCAAAAAAAAATAATATATCAGTTAGTGCTACACCCAAAGAACCATGGAGTACGGATGCCAATATAATGCATATTAGTTATGAATCTGGTATTTTAGAGAATCCTAAAACTATTGCACCAAACAATCTCTATCAATTAACTAAAAATTTTGCTGATACACCTAAAATTCCACATCATTTAAAAATTTATTTCAAAAAAGGTCTTCCCATTCAGGTTGAAGATATACAATCAAATAAAATATACAATACCAATTATGAAATGTTAAAATTTTTAAATGAAATTGGTGGACATTATGGAATTGGTCGTATTGATATTGTTGAAAATCGTTTTGTTGGATTAAAATCACGTGGAGTATATGAAACACCGGGTGGTACAATTTTATTTAAAGCTCATCAAGATTTAGAATTATTTTGTTTAGATCGAGAAGTTTATCGCCTCAAATCATATTTACGTGATCGTATGGCTGATTATGTTTATAATGGTTATTGGTTTAGTCCTGAAGCTGATTTTACAAAAGAATGCTTAAAACTATCTCAGGAAAATGTTAATGGTATAGTTTTAATGCAATTACAATCAGGTTTTTGTCATGCAATTGCACGTGAATCAAATAAATCATTATACAACCAAGAACTGGTATCAATGGATGTCCATGGTAATTATAAATCTGAAGATGCAACTGGTTTCATTAATATTAATGCTGTTCGTATTAAACAATACTATAACACTTTTGGTACTAAACAATAATTTTTTCACAATGAAAATTAAAAAAAAAAATCTAAAAGCCTAAAAATATTTTTAAAATATCTTATTAAAGATATGTATTTTCTATAAAAAAAAATATAATATGATGTAAAAAAAAGTTATTAAATATAATTTTTAAAAGGATTGAAAAGATTATAATTTTTATTTTGAAATTTGTATTTTTATTTTTAAATTGTAAATATTCAACTGCTAGGCTACTAACCTGTCTAGGTACATTATATGTTAGAACAGAGGATTCATATTATATTCTTGTTATTAGAATTGCTCTTAATTAATTTCAAATATAGTTTAAGCAGAAGATAGTATACTAAGCGTTATACATGAAGAAAAGTTTTAGATTTTCAATATATATACTTATAATTCTTTTTGTTATATGGTATATGGTGAGTTATAATATGAAATTAAAATATTTGTTTTTTTGTTTACTAAACTTAAGTAACTAAAAATAAATTGAAATATTCAATAATTTTATCGTTTGTAATTTATACAAGTTGATTAATTTAAATCATTATTATATGGGATACAAAATTTACTCTTATTAATCAAATATTTTTGAATAAATTGAAGCCATAAGTATATATATATATATATATTTTATAATTACTATTTTCAATAAAAATCTTTTTTAATTTAAATTTTACTTTAGTAATATAAAGTTTAAAGTCAATTTAATATCTTTATTTTTTAAAAACCCGTATTACATACTTGTTAAAAATTAAAATAAAATATATAAAATATAAATGACAACCGCAAGAAAAACAAAATTCTGATAATATCTGAACGTCTAAACGTTATATCTATTATTTGAATATTTTTTTATTTAAATTTTTTTTTTTTTTTAAATCCAAAATAAATAAAAAAGCCATAGGAAAATTTGTGTTGTTTTGCTCCTAAGAAAGAATTTTTTTTTAATTTTTAAAAATAGAACTGACCTTGTAAAAAAACTTAAAGAATTGTATACGTATATATATGTACATAAAATAGACTTGCATATGTATGTACATAATTTGAAAAAAAAAAGAAAAAAAAAATACATTAAAATTCTTCAAATACCGATAAATTTTAAATTCAATTTATAATTATTATATTTAATGTACATATACAGAGAAATATTTTTAAAATCATATGATTTTTGAATATTTTCAAAAATTTGACAAAAAATTAATTTAAAAGTTTTTTTTTCTGAATTATTAATTAGCAGCTATCTTTACATATTAAATCTTTAAATTATATAGGCACCTATAGCATTAATTAGAAATTTAATATTATTTAAAAAATATATACGTATATTTTTTATATTAAATACATATATATAAGTACATACTTATTTTCTAAATGCATTTTGCACGTATATTTATTTTCATATTTTATTATAGAAATATGAGAAAATATATAAGTATCTATTTATTTATGAAATCAACCTATGAAATTAATAGTTTAGTTTTCTATATTAATTTTATATTATATAAGTACTTATAGTATATTAATTTTATTATTATTAGTACAAATTCTTTAAAAAGAATCGTTTTACTACATTATCTTAATTTAGTTTGAGTTTAAATTATTGAGAAGAAGTCTCGGTGTCGAAATAGTTAAGTACAAATGCCTTAATAGCCAAGGGAGTGCGAAACTAAATTTCCGCACAGGATAATTTCATTCAAATCCTAAACGGTTTCTTAGCCAATCCTGTACTTGTATAAAAATATTTAATGTTAATATAAAACAAGTATATATAAATATAATATATAAACAAAATAAATCGTATTACTTATACAGTTTAATAATAGTATCGATTCTGTACTGGCCTATAATAACCTAAACTTATAATAATATCGAACCTAATAATTGATGGTAATTCTCATGAAGATTGGTATCGTTTTATAAGTATTCTATTCTTATAAATTAATAATAATAATATCGACTGTACTATTTAATAACCTGTACTTGTAATCAATGATGCTATTAATTTTGCCAAAATTGCTATGTGTATTGTATAACAAAATATACAAATAAACAATAAATTTTAGAATTTCAGTGTTTTTAAACCAAAGTTTTTTCGTTTTTATTTCAATTAATATCAGATAATTTTACAATATATGTATAATATATATACATATATATAAAATTAAGTGTAAAAAATTATTAATTAAAACTAAGTTTTACTTCTTTCAGCAATTAATTAATTTCTAAAAACTTTTAAACAAAATAATGATAAATTTGTTTAATTTTAAAAATAATACATATACATACATACATAACTATATTGTAGCTCAATTTCAAATCCGTGTACAAATATATTTTTTTAATTAAAGTTTTGTTTCCTTTTTTATGTCTTTTAAGTTATATTTATTAATTGTGATTTCTTTTACTCTGTTAATTTGTAAAAAAAAACTATTTTTTTAAATTAAAATAAAAGAAAAAATAAAAGAAATCATATAAGAATTTAGGACATAAAAAACTGTGTCATTCTTCGTAATTTTTCATATATATATGTGTAAAATTCTATTTTATTTAAATTCATAATAAACAGATATGCAAATATTTATATAATTGAAAAGAAAGAGAAAGCAATGACAAAATTCACCTGTGCTTGATCGATTTTCTCTTTGTACGTATAGTGGGCGTTCTAGTTATTGTTATTGCGACGCTATTATTCACTATATTTCTATATAAAAACAAAGATAAAATGAGCTTCTTGTATTATATATAATTGATAAATAAAAGTTGTCCCAACATATAATAGGTGAAATGAATCTATTACAGGATACTTTATTAATTTTTTATACAGCTTCACTACTTAGAAATATACAAACATATATATGATATGTATATATATATGATATACATTTGTTGTGTTTCATTAATCATTATTTCAAAACAGTAAGAAATTGGTAATTTTAAAAAATTAATACGATATTTCATAAATAACGGTTTTATGAAAAAATTTACTTACAGTTATTTTATAAATAACTGTGAAAAATATACTTGTACAGCTTAAACTATGAAAGCTAATTAAAAAATAAAACTTTTGTATAAAAGCTTATGGCTTTAGCTAGATGCCGACACTTAGGGGTAATCTTATATGTTAAACAAGGCGCTTATTATATAAATATTGTTAATTTTTTTTAAAAAGTTAATGAAATTTCTTTGGAAACCCCCTTCCAGAACAATTCTTTTCTCTTAAAAAATTTCCTGATAGTTAATATAAAGTTAAAAAATGACTTTTATTTCGGAACACCTGTATGTATGCTACTTTATAAAAATTAAAAATACAAAAATTATTAGAATAAGTGAAAAGTGTATTTCATACTTTTTAATTATGAGATCGGATAGTAAAGGCTATGATCTAAAAATAATATGTTAGTTTTAAGTTAATAAAACGCTATTTAGAATTGTATATATTTATAAAACTATTAAAATAAAGAAAAAAAAAAAACAAAATTGCCTTAATAAATCAGTAAACATTTAAAAATTATTACATTATTATTAATTTTCAGTTAAACCAAAAACATAATAACTAGTTTTTATGTGGGTTCTCTATCTCTAATTATTTACATTATACAATTTTATTATAGGGAATTTATTGTGTAACATAAACTAAAAAATGTTTTTTATATCAATTGTTATAATGAAATTGAAAATTGATAACCAACACGACAATAAATGATTACCTTCATTAAAATATTCTTTTATAAAATAACTTTTTTTTAAATCTCAATCTATAAGATATTACTGCTTTCTGTCTAGAAGTAGGAGAATCTGAACTACCATGTTCATACTACATAGTTAACAACGTTTAAATCGAAAAACCAGTTTAATTATGAATTAAAAAAGTAAATATTCTACAAAAAATTTTGATATTTCTGAACTAGTTTTGGTTTTAAACTTGAAATTATTTTATAAGTTTAAATACTTAACTTATTGAATTATTTATTTGTTTTTTTTTTTTTTTTTAAGCTGTATAGAAGTTTTTTGTTCACTTTCATGATTTGGTACCTTTTTTATTATAAAAAAATTTATAAAGAAAAAAATTAAGAAAAATTATAAAATCAAAACATACTTTCTTCAATTTTAGATCAAGAATTTGAGCAAAATTAAGTTTAGCTGAAGGCAAGCTTTGGTATACCGTAACAACTATACGGTACAGAAAACCTAACCTATATACAGTTAAAATATTTAATATTTGTTTTAAGGAACGTTTTGAACATTTCCAAGCTCTCTTGCCGTTCGTCATTAATAGATAAAACCTTTGTTAAATTAAATGTTGCAGAATTATCAAATTCAAAACATTAAAAAAGTAATAGAACCATTTACGACAACTTAAATTAACCAAAATAAAAATAATTTAATTCTTTTATTTACTTATTTTTAAATATTAATGCAAAATTTAAAAGAATGCGGTCAAATTGAAACAGAAGTGAGAAAATAAAATAATCTTAACAAAAATTAAAAATTTTATCTCGCAATAACTCCAACAACTTTGTTACCATTGTGAATTTCTTTTACCTTTTAGTAACATATATATATATATGTACAAAATTTGATGTCAATAACTCAAACCTATTAATCAACGGAAAATTATTGGAACGATAGCAGAGTAGCTGTAGTAGGCATTTAGTACCTTATATAAAGGAGACTTGATTCACTTATCACATTGTATTTCGTTGCGAAAGGTCCATAATTAAATTAATAAAAATTAAATTAAAAAAAAATCGAGTTTTATTGAAGAAACAGAAAAAGACCATTGGTTACTAAGTAACTATTTTTTTTTTTTTTTTTGAGAAATGTATATTTTTTTTGAGTACGTTCATACTCAAACAATATATATATATATTTATAGTCTTTTGAGCCTTTTAGAGTATAAATTGAGAATATACCTATGTAAAGAAAATATTATTCTTTAATTTAAATTGAAAGTGTTTAAAATAGTGGTTGCCTCGTTAGTGCAGTAAGTAAGCATTTGGCTTACCAATTGAGGATATGCGGGTTCGACACCCATACAGGTCAATAACTAATAAAATAACGTTTCTTCATACAAATACAATTTAAAGTATTTAAAGTTAGATATGATAAAACAATATTTTTATAAATTTAATATTTAATCAGATAATAGAATAGAAATAAATTGGGTCATTCAAAAAATATATGTATTATGTAGCCAATCCCCCACAAATTAATAAATTACAAATATTTTTTTAAATTTTTTAATGAAAAATTACAAAAATACATTTTAGTTATAATTAAAAAACATTAAATACTTATTGAGTATTTTGTGAAAAGGGGGCTGGGTACTAGGTCAGGCTGGAATTAGGTGCTTCTAACCTTTATAACAGACAAAAAAAAAACGCAAACAAGTAAAAAAAAGGTACAAGAAAAGTTTTATTCAATTTGTTACAAACTATTTTAATTACTAAGTTAATTTGTGTTAAAAAAGAAAACGTTCAATTTCAAATACAAATAAAAATAAAAAAATATTATTTAGTTTTAATTACATAGGTATTTATAAATACACATGTACCTGAATAAATTCTTTGTTTATAAACACAAAACAAAAAAAAAAATAATTCATTCATTTTAAAGAGTTTTGTTTACATTAAGGAAAAAAAAAAAACAGAAAATAAAATTCCTTTTTTTTATATAAGTATTTTTAAATTTTTTTTTTTTTTAATCACAACACAACAAAATTTTACAATTCATTTCGATAATACACATAACAAAAAAAAAATGTATTTATTATTATTTATATTATTTATCTTGTATACCTATGTTATATGATAAATATATATACAAGTATACGTTAACACACATAACTAAAAAAAATATAAATTTATAAATTACTATTAATGTGTGTAGGTTAAACTATCTGATCCTATTCAAATAAATTAATATAACATTTATATAAAATATGTTTACTAAAATAAATAGAAAAATATACGTATATATACATATTATATACTTATTATAACTAAGTTGGTACCAATATAGTTAGTTACTTATTTATGATTTATGAATGTTTTTTTATTATATTTTTCTTATATGCATTTTTATGTTAAAAATACATTGTTAATAATAAACTACTTACAAAATAATCAATGTTATAATTATGTTTAAATTATAATAATATAGTTAATTAGATTTATTAAACTAATTAGTATTAGAACTTATTCTAATACTGAATTAATATAATATTATCTTAAAATATTAATTTAATTATAATTTTTTTTCTATTGATTATATCGAAATCAAAATTAATAATTTATAATTTTGAAATTGAACAATCTAAAATCCATTTAAATGTTTTAAAATTTTTTAATAGAACTTTTTCTAATATTAATATCTTTATTTAAAACTCTAAGATTTCTTTTTTTTTTTTTGAGAAAAATTTTTGCTGGACAGCCAGACCACAAAAACATATTCTTTTTACTATTGTAAAAATTTATTGAAAATATTCATTGACTTTTTTTTAAGAAATTTAAATTATAAACTACTCCTTAGTATATTACTACTACTCTATCAAGTAAACCTAATCAAGGTTTGTATACAAAATCTGTTAGGATGTCGGTCTTTCATTCGAAGGATCGAAGTTTGATAATCTGGTCAGATTATATCAAAAAATATTATGTACCTACTTTATTTACTTATATCGTAATATAAAATATATATACTTAATGTCACATCTAAAAAGGGAAGGCTGAAAACCTCGCTTATTATATTGCATGTTGTAGGCGATTGTGTATATATATATATACACAAATATTCATAAATAAATATCAATGATTTTACAAAATAAGTATCCTATCCATCCTTGTAAATTTATATTTTCAAACTAAGCCTAAGGCTGGTATATTTTATCATTAAACGTTTAACGCATGCGAAAAATTAAAAACTGATTTTTTTTTTAAATATAGTTGATTGTTGTCGAAGAATTTCAATATTTAAATTGTTTTTTCAGTATTGAGTAGAATTTTACTAATATTTTAATATTGAAAATATGTACACATTAAATTATTAATATACTTATAGGCGTTTTCCAAAAACTATGATAGACAAATTTTTTTTTTAAATTTTTTGCGAAATGTTGTAATTTTAAATAATTGTTATTTTAATAATTCTAAATAAAAAGTTGTATTTTATTTTTTTTTACAATTAGTAACGAGTATATATAAATATATATATTATATATATAAATACATATAAATATAAGCTCAATTTAAAAAAAAAAGGAAAATAAATAAAAAATTATAAAATTTTTTTTTATATACATATATGTATATATATATTTACTTTTTTTTGTGTATATCTAATTTTGGCAACATTAAGTGGGCAGCATTTAGCTAACAAAATAATGAATGAATCTATCATTTTCTTTTTGCTACAATTATTTTCTTTTAATAATTTTCTAAAAACTTATGAAAATATATTAGTATATAATATATCACATATAATTATAATAAATATAAATAAATAATTAATTATACATAAAGTGTATAGTTATTCCTATATCGAATTGAAAATTAATACACAGTATTAATTTATTTAATATTTTTGTAAACTAATGAAAAAATGAAAATGTAAGTAAATGACAATAATATAACAGAGTGAAAAATCTTATTTAAAACTTGTTAATCTAAATAGAGAGTAATTATAATATATATATATAAGAAATGTTAATATCTGTTAGTATACTTTTAATAATATAATCAAAAATTATTATCGAAATTAAAAAATAAAACAAAACTAAGTGAAAAAATTAAACTATTTAAATTTTAAAGTACAAAAATCTTTTGCAAATGATTAAATAACTCAAACATGTTATATTTTCATACTAGGATAGTTACTATTCTTTAAATTTTCTGTGATTGAATTAATGGTTAAGTATAGTTATGGTTAATATAATCTGATATAACTGCTTGATATCTATTTAATTTATACTAATAAGAATATCATAAAATATTTTAAGAAGTTTAAAATTTAGAAACCCCTACTCATTTCATTTAACTGCCAAATGCTAGATTTCTTTGTTTAATTATTTGTCTTCTTTTTTTTTTGCGCATTTATGTAGAACACCCCCTCTATAATTTATAATCATTAAATAAGACTAGAAATGGACGAAAATATTCCAGTTAGTATATTTATATATTTTTTAATAATAATAATAATAAAAATTATTATTATTATTAAAAAAAAGAAATAAGAAAAATAATATATACCTATATTTATTTATTTATACTAACTTTCGCTTCGAAATTCGAATAAATCTATAATTAGGTTTGGCTAAAAGATCTATAATATTTCAATCTTCTTAACCAAACAGCAAGTAAAATAAATAAATCATTTTACATAAATAATGATATATGATAATTTATTATAATTTTAAACTTAAATTTGCATCATGCTTACTTTTCAAAAGGTTCTAACAGATTTAGGGTTTTATATTAGTAAACTATTTCAATTGTTTTGTCAACTTTTATTCTATATTTTCTAAACTGACGTCCCTAAGTTTTAATTTAATTTATTTAATGTTAAATTATTTCTTTTAAAAAAAAATTTTTTTTATAATACGTTATTGTTTTAAGTACATGACCTGGTCAATTAATTAGATTCAGCACACTATATATATAATACTTCTTTAAAACATATTTTTAAAAAAATTTTTTTAATTTCTTTTTATTTATAAGACTTAAGATACTTATTTTTTGATACGAGATAGACTAAATTAACAATTTGTTGAAAAAACAAAAATTTTCCTGAAAAATTATAACAAACCCATAAATTTTTATGATGTTTGTTTATTTTTAACCATTTTCTTAGTTTAACAATATTTGTCCGATAACTCAAAAACTAATGAATCTATCTTGATAAAATTACGAATTATGGTATAGGTTAATGATTACGAAACAAAAGCGGGATTGCAACTGAGACAAATTTAACTAAGTGTTCAGATTATGAATATATATATATATATATATATACCTATATATATTTTGCTAAATAAAACATTCTTCCAAAATGTTAACAAGAATCAAAAATTAATAAAAGTATTCATATTTCCTTACACTCAAGGGTCTATAATAAAATATTAATCAAAAATATATTAGTTCTTTCAAAATTCGACTTTTTTCCAATAATAAAAGTTGGGTACAAAATTAACAGTATGCACAGTAACCGCAGAATTTCAATAATTTAGTCACAGTTTGTTGACATAAGTATTTAGAAAAACCTCAAGTTTTAAAAATAACTAATTGAAAAAAAAAACTTCACTTTAATTATGGTAATTGTAGCAAACCGTACCAGGATTGTTCCTCGCAAAAATTTCCTTGCATATTAACTGAAAATGTTATAATCTTAGAAGGCACTTTAATAAGCTCACACATTAATTTGAGAAATTTTTTGTTTACAAAAAATTAATTAATTTTATCCTCGCCCATATTTTCGCGCAAGGATTTGGCTATTCACAATTCAGCATTCATTCACATTTTTAAGTTTATCCGGTAAATTAAAAATTTTTTAACTTAAAAAAAAAAACGATTACTTAAGTATTTTAATATAGTAAATCAATATATAAATTTATATATACACTTAAGCATAATTTATTTTTTAATCTGTCCATTAGCGAAAAAACAACGGCAAAAAATATATAATCTAATAAAAAAAGAAAATATTAGATTATACCACCACTGGTACAATCAAATACCCAAAACGTATTTTCTTTTTAATTTTTGACAATGACGTCAGATTTATCTCTGACGTTCAAAAATTCCGAAACGCCTCTTCAAATTAAGATGTTTTTCATTTTATTAAAATATATGTAAGTAAAAATATAATTAAAAAAAAAGATAATAATACCTTTCCATTTCAAAAACACACAAAAATTATTTTTATGAACTTTATTGTTTCGATTTTTTAAACAAAAATAAATATTCAAAGAATATCCATAAGTATAAATAAAAAGAAATATATATTTAATTAAGTTACAAACATAAGTACTTAATTATATTATAAATATTTATGTTTTGTCTTTCATTTAATTTTTTAAAGTAGAAAAGAAGGTACTTAAGTACTTAATTTAAATGTTTTTTTCAAAAATTATTTAAATGAATATTAATTACTTAGTTATTTATATAAAAAAAAAAGACATAAGTACTTAGTAGTTGTTGCAGTACTCAAGAATAATCAAAATACATAATTTATTTCATAATAAATAACAAGCATAGACTTCGATATCAAAGAATTACCTACTAATTATATTCGAATTATTGCTAATTTACTTTACTTATTAACTATTTATATTAACTAATAAGAAAAATTCTTTTATATATATATATATATCATATATGTGTAATGCACTAATTTCTACTGAAATTAAATTTCCCATATAATTTTTCTTTTGTATAAGTAACTATCTAGGTAACTACTTCATATTTACTTCTTTATCATTTGTATTATTACAAGTTGATTGTTTATATTTAAAGTACAAATTTTCATAAATCATTTTAAAGTTACTGAAATATATTATTTACTTATAGTTAACATAACAGTAGAAGCTTTATGAAAAAATTTAAAAATATTTCTGAGCATCCAAAAATTTTATTTATTTAGTTTTAAACTAACTTAACAATTATATTTTTTTTAACCTTTATTTAAATAAGTATAAGAAATATTTTCTTTAATTTAAGTAATTACTTTTTTTACAAACTTCTAATTTTGTTTTTTATTTTTATTTCATTTGGTAAGATAACATTTTTAATCTATTGTAAATAATATTTTTTTATTTCAGAAATTGCTAACTACATCTAATCTAAAATTTAATCTATTTCTTAAATACGAATTATACTTCATTTTTATATATACAATAATTTTTCAGATAGATAATTAAGTAATAAACCATTTTTATTTTTAAATACTTGAATTAAAACATTCATTACTACTTTTTGCCTTACACTTAACCACTTTAATGTAAGTATTTAAAATATATTCTAGCTAAATATCTATTAAATTTTAATATAATCCTCTTTGATTTATTTTGAAGTTTTTGAACCTATTTATCTTAATTTGGTTTGATTTAAAAATTATTCAAGAGAAATTGAAGAGCAATTTCAAAGTAAGGTTTTACAATGGCATTATATAAATTGATTGTACTAGTTTTGAAAAATAGTGAAATTTTTTTAGTAATTTTTTTTACATATGTAATTCAATATGAAAATTAATATTTAAATTATTATACACAATCACCCCTAAATATTTTATTTTATTAACTATTTCTATATTAAAATTATTAAAAGCAATAAGGTTATTATTTAATTTACTTTTAATAATCAAACATTTAAGTGTATTAATATGTATTTATATTTAGTTGGTTCATTTAGAACCATTCATATAAATTTTGTAAAGTTTATTTTATTAACGCAATAATTTACATTCTCACCTATTTATACATTAAAGAGCCTCATCTGCGAAAAGTGCAATTTCATTAAATTAAATTATTTTCTGATCTTAAGATCTCTTTTGTTATTTAATAATTTTATAACTTTATTAATTCTTCAATAATAATTAACTGGAATTTATATATTAAATTTATAAAGAAAGTTCTAAGTGATATTACTATATTGCTTAAATGTTATAAGTACTACTATTTATTTCAATTATAATTATTCTTTTCAAAATATTGATTAAATTTTGTAGTAATCTTCTTTTGAATATATTTTACTCCCGAAACAAACTTCTTTGATTTCAGCCAGTTGGTTTTTTTTAACATATAACTTTTTATTGTAAGACACATACAGATTTTTTGTATCTTGCTTTTTAGACTTGATTATTAGTCTATATCATTCACAGTTTTTCCTTATGATTTGCTTTTTAACAAATTCTTTCAAAATCGTAGTAATTTACAAGAAATATCAGCTTTCTAATTACAATTTGTATAATATACTGTTAGCAATTCACTTTGGCATTTTTTTTTTTTGCCGACACCTCTACGTGCTAATTGTTAACTGTGATAGGCTAAACAGCCTGACTATATATGTGCATGTCAGAACAGGGGAGATATATTCATATATTAGAAATGATCAAATGAATTCCACATATAATTTAAACATGAGATAGTATTACGCCTTATAACATGTATAAATGTCTTAGATTTTCAATAAATACAGTTATATTTTTGTTTATATTGTAATAATTTTGTACTTGAGTTATATGGTATTCTATATTAGTGAGTTATATTATTTAATTGAAATAATTTAATTTTGTACTTGAGTTATATGGTATTCTATATCAGTGAGTTATATTATTTAATTGAAATAATTGTTTACATTTTGTATTTGTTTATATTGTTATATTTATTTATTTATTATTCAAGATATATAATTACTAATTATTAATTAAGCCATTAATTTGAACCCAAAGGTGAATGGTAGCAGAGTCGAGTTGAAAACCAGACAAAAGTTTTTCACTTTCACTGGGATTCAAACCAGGGGCCTCTCGCATGAAAGTCGGCACTCTAACCACTGTGCCACCCAGCCTGTTTAATTTTACATTCGCTCTAAATATATTTTTATTGTATTTAAAATATTTAATTGTTTTTTAGGAAATTTTCATTTTATATACTGATTACAATATTGTTTCGTGATCACTTATTTTTATATGGTTGTCTACCATTACCTTAACATTATATTTGTCATTTACCATTACCAAGTCAATTAGTGTTTTCGAACGCATGGTGATACGTTTTAGTTGACTCACTAAGTATCTATTTAAACCCATTATCATGAATTATGTTTTTTAAAAATTTTTTTGTATTACTTTTAATTATGTTAAAGTCTTCAATACTTAATAATAGTTTTTTCTGTATTTTCTCCACAATCTTCTAACCATTTTGAAAAATTCTGATAAAAATCTGAATTGATATTTATATATTTCGGAGATCTGTATACCACCACCATATTAATATATCGATTTTGTTTATATATATATTTACATTTATCCCCCACCAATTCATAGCACCGCTCAAGTTACTTATTTTCTCATAATTCCAAAATTTTGTTAAATAAATTAGTATATCACATGTATGTTTTAAAGTTGAATCAACCCTTATTATATTATAATTCTTTATATCATGATCCTTTGTTAAATGAATTTCAGTTAACGAAATAAAATCGTATTTTTTAGGAATAAGTACTGATTCTATTTGTACAAAATTAATTATTGTAAGTACCTTGTATATTAAGGCAAACACCTTCAACATTCTTTAATTGTTAATATGCTGTTTTACTTCTTTCAAATTTAATTTTATTACTGGGACATGATACACTTCTGGAGTCTTGTTCCAAATTCAAATCAACAAGACCTAATTTAATATTAATATTTTGTTTCTTTAATGCATTCACAACTATTTAGTTCTTTAGATATCTCTTCACTCATTCCCTTCACTCTTGAGATTTACTTTCTTCGTTACCTGAAATTCATAATTTTCGCCTAATTTTTTTTATTACATTTTCAACTATTTTTAAAGATTCCTTATTGGTACAAGTACTTAATAGCAATTGCACCATAATTTTTTTAGTTTTTAAAATTTTTGGACTTCCACTTTCACAACAATTTTTGATTTTACTTAATTTTTTGTTACACTACTTTTTTAATTATTATCTTTTTGTTTTTGTATTTCACAATTATTGATCACTTCAACGTATGAGCATAACTGGTTGATTATTTTTTTTTTTGTATTATCTTCTAATTTTTTAATTTCTTTGGATATATTATGCAACACCCTGTATAATTAAGTTTGACCATAAAGTAACATATAATATAGAGTATTCACGTAGAGTAAAATTTTTTTACCAATTTTTTTAAAAAATATTTTTCGTTTTTACTCATTACTCAAAAATTATTCTCATAACAATTATTTTTAGTTAAAAATTGAGAATAATTTGTTTTTAAACTCATAAATAAAAAAAAATTCTTCTCAATTTCTTGTTTTGAGTATTTATTAATATACCTTTAAAAAACTATATGAAGGGTATATACATACATACATACATATTTATTTTTATACATTATTCTTCTTATTCCATATAAAAGTATGAAAAGCTAAATCTATACTGCATGCATAGTGTATAGGTATATTAACACATATAAAATATTTAAGGTCTTTTTACTTTTTTTCGTTACTTTGAAATTAAAAAAACTAAATAGAGATTTTACATCTTTTATTGATGCATGTGTGAAATATGAAATTAAAACAGCTAAGTGTATTTTTCGTTCTTCTTGTAAATCAAAATAGAAAAATTTATTTTCATATTTATTATTTGTAACTTTTGATATTAATGTTGAATGAATGTGCGACAGACAAGCTTATTATTAAAAGTTGTATGGCTTGTAAAATCATAAATAATCTTATCATTTTAATAAGTATATATAAGAATTTTACGTTTAAGAAGAATTTAGTTCGTTATTTTGATTGACTCAAATTTTTTTTTTTTAAATTTAAATGGACATGAAAGGTAAAAATATAAAATTTAATAAAACACCGTTCGAATGTTTTCTAAGGGTACTTTTAAATTTTCTAGATTTTTTTGACTATAAACTTTAATATTTGAGTTACCTATTATTAAATGTTTTAGAAAAAATATTTTCTTTATTAAAATTTGAAAACTCTTTTGACTGAAAGTTTAAATTAGATAGTGGAGTTATAGGATTGATTTCAATATTATTATGTGGCAAACAAAAACTTGGAAAAGCTCCCTTTTTTAGTTTTCTCCCTAAAAATTTTTTCTCGAAATGGTCTTCGCAAATAAATAATTTTTTTGTTTTTAAATTTTCTATACTTACACTACATGCCGATACCCAAATTTCGAATAAATTTTTCTCTTTTGGAAATTCATACAGCCTACCGTCAAAATTACGTCTACTTCTATTGCACACTATGCAAGGGGTACCATTCTTACGGTAATCTGCTTTTACGTCCTTAAACATTCTTCATTTAAAACATGCATAAAGAAAATGAAGGAATGACAAAAGGAATAAGCAGAGAAAATAGATATTTCTGACAATGCGGAATATATCTATCAGGCCGAAACGCTAATTTGATGTTCAGAATTTAACCAAATTTAAGTATATTTATAAAAAAAAGTTTATTATTTTATAATAATACATCAAATACATAATAATCATAAGATTATTACATAAAAGACATAAAGTATTATAATATTTTTCAGAAGATTAATAGACAAAATTTTTACATGGCTTTATAAAAATATACCGCATTGTTTCAGATCAAGAAATTTAGAACGTATAAAAATGCAAGGTGTTTCATGAGTAAAGTATTTTTTATTCCTAAATACATGCAGCAATTAAGTTTATCTTTTAAAATTCATAATCCAAATTTTTTTTTACATGTATGTAGGTACATACATATTATTATGATTACTATTTCTAATGTAACATCTTGCATGATAAGTTATAAGAAAAATGCAATGAAATTTAGAGAAAAGCTATAGTAAAAGCAATAAGCTATGATGTGACAAGTTATACCTCGTAATTACACGAAATTTTGGGGGATATGAAAAAATTTTTTAACTGGAAATTCAAATTTTGTAAAAAAAAAAATTTCGTAAAAATATGTAATTACTTTAATAATGATAACTTGTCATGTAGCGAATGTTATTTTTCTTTTTTAATTGCTTTTGTCTAAAATATAATACATATTCTAATAGAAAATTTATAAACTAATACTTACATGTAAATTTTGTTCCTCAATTTTTTTAATTCAAATTTTAATACTTAATAATATGTTCATAATCATAACAAAATAAACACTTGTAACAAAATAAACACTTGACATTTTTAAAAATGCGCGCCTTTATTAAATTGATTATAATTCTTAATATCAAAATAAGAATACATAAAAAATACATCAAAAAAAAAATAGAGAAAAATATCACATAAAAAAAGTTACATTTACAAAAAAATATGTACACACATACATTTTTCTTAACATTCATAAAAATATGCATAAAAATGTAAATATGTGAATATGTACATACATATACATATACTCTTCATATAATATCATAATATTCAAATTATGAAGAATTTTTTTTTTTTCTAGAACTTAAAAAAAATTCTTCTCAATTTTTAAGTAAAAATATTTGAGTTTTAAAATGAATTTTGAGTGTTGAGTAAAAATGGGACGGGATATTGAGTAAAATGGGACGGGATTTTTAAAAAGAAATGACTAACGAATTTTGTTCTACGTGAATACTCTATATATATGTTACTTTATGGTTTGACATTAAAAGTAACATTGTAAATTATATATATAATATATATACTCAATGATAATAATAAAAATGGGTCGGATGTCGGTGACGTAATGGTTAAGTATCTGACGTATCAATCGAATTCGATTCCCGCTCAGATTTTTTTCAAACAAAATTAGTGACAAAAGTAATTTTCATTAAAACTCTCCTTACAATCAAATATAATAATGGTATAATATAATTAAATAAATGTACAAATTACAATTAAGTAGATTCTTTTAGATACCTAACACCTAATGGATACCTAACACTTCATTTATAGATATTTATAATCTCATATAAGTACTAAGTAAATCTTAATAATTTAATACAAAATACCATGTCTGAAGATATTTATGCAGCTATTTAAAACGACTGTTAGAAACGTTCGGTTTATATATAAATTTTTAAATTAATGTTCTTGATATTTTCTTATCCAAAAACTAAATTTAATAATGCATGGTTTAAACTTATATAAATCAGTTATAACGGTTAATAGCTTAGAGGAAAGTTGAAGAAAGATGTATTCGAAGAAGTATCAAAAGAGAATTGTTATAGTTAAGATAAAAAACTACAATTGTATATTATATAAATATATGAAATAATATAAGAATGGATATTGGATATATAATAATGTGTTCAAACTTAATCGCCTATATTTCAAAATATATAAAGGATGATAAAAACAGGAGACAGGAGTAACTTTATAATATAAAGTTGATTAAATCTTCTTCAAAATTCATTAGTAAGTAAGCAATAGAAGAAGAATAAAAACTACTAGTAATATAGTTTTTAAAATTTAAAATTCCAATATTAACAACAATAAAGTGCTTAGTTTGCAACAAATTTGAAAAAATTTACAAGCTTTTGAAACTTAATACGTACTCTAGCAAATTATTATATTTCAATCGAATTATAGGGAAATTTCTTAATAATTTAATGATTTTAAATGGTAAATAATTTAATATGTGAACTAACTACTTATATAGAATTACCACACTTCTGTAAAATGCGACAAAAAAATATTGATGTAAAAGAACTAGAACGCTTTTAACAGTAAATTATATAAAAATCAAAATTCATTATTACTTACTTATTAATAAATAATTCATTCATTTAGCATAGAAAAATATTTACCATAATTTTGAATACGTATACGTATTTAAGTAGTATTATTTTAATACTACTTACCACATACCTACAATTAAAAAAAGCAATAATAAATTTCACTATATACAACAGAAAAATTATTATTCAGATGAATTCTTGGAAAAAATGAAAATAATTTTCAAATTTATCTTCAATTTTATATAAGTATAAGTAGGTATGTATTTAAATAAAAAATAAATAAATTTTAATAAAAATAATATTATATCCTTTATAAAACAATTTTTACAGTAGGAATTCCATTTTTTTTTTCTTTAATTTTTGAGATTTTCCAATTATACAAAAAAAGTTTTTTATTTTGAAAAAAAAAAAACAAAATTTTAAATTTTTCGAAAGAACCAGAAACATCATCACCTTAACCTATCACAGCAAAAAAAAATAAAATTATTTAAAAATTTCATAAAAACCTCTTAACTGTGTAGGTTGATGTGGTGGCGAGCATTGACTATAATATAATATCTAAGTAGGTACTATAAGTATATATACCTACCTAATTTTTTTTTTTTAATATAAGCAAATAAGTTTGAACACATTATTATATATCCATTCTTATATTATTTCATATATTTATACAATATACAATGGTAGTTTTTGTAAACATTTTTGTGTACATGAAAAACAAAATTTTCTTTTGGTTTTCCTTTTTATTTTTTAAATATACATACATACATACACACTTCCATACATATCTCTTTTTTTTAAGAAATTTTTAAATTATATGCATTTAAACAACAACAAAAAATTATTATCTACACAATTCACATTATTTTATTTTTTAATACAAACCAAAACAATAAATGAACGTTTCTCAAACTTTATATTTTGCAATGTTAAAAAATTGAAAATTATAGAAAAATAATTAGGTACGTATGTACAGTAAAATTCCATAAATAAAAAAGTCAACAAAGTTTTTTTTTACTTTTCCATTCATAATGTATTATACCTAGTTTTTTTTTAGTAAGTCTAATTAAATTATAAATAGATTTTTAATATAATATAAATATAAATAGTTATTTCTAGTTAAGATATTTTTATAAATTGAAGAAAAAACATAGGTACTTAACTAATATATGAAATCAAAATTTTTTCCGGCGGATTTCCCCAAGATCATATAAAATACATTAAAAAAAAATATTTTAATTATTTTTAGAATAGGATAACGACTTTTAAATATGATAAATTTATCAAAATCTAACAAAATATTTTAAAAAACTCTTTTTTCATATGCAAAATATGAATAGAAAATGCTAAAAAATAGAAATTATTGGCACCCTTGTACAATTTCATTTGTTTTTTTCCAGTTTTTTAATTTTGTACAGATATTTCATTAATAATACCCTATTCACACTACGCGAAAGTAACATGTTATCTGCGTTAACGCGTTATTTAGTTGTTAAAATTTCCAAGTAAACTAGAAATTTGTATGAAAAAAAGTTGTCAAAAGTATTGTTGAAATAACACGTTACTCAGTTTAACATGTTATTTTTCAAGGTTGTGTACCTACTTCAATTTTTTAATATAATCGATATTTTTTCGATTTATCAATTTTTTATAAATTTTGATATCCCTTAATTTTAATCAATTTCAAATTTATTTTGAAAGATAATTTTTTAAAAACAAAACAATACAGAAATGTAAAAAATTTTCTTTGATAAAAAGTTCTAAGATAAAAAGTTCTAATAATCAAACTGTCAAATTTAACAACTAAAAACGTAGTCTGAAACGAATTGTTATTAACATGAAATATGACGCAGACTATTTTTTTAATAAACTATTAAAACTAAATATTTTTTCTATAAAATTATTTTATCAACTTATTTTTATTCCGATCATGTTATACTACTAAAACAAAAAGTAAAAAGCAATAAATGTTATTTAAATAATTTTTGTTATTTACTTTGAAATGTATCAAATTAGAAAGTTTCTATTCTTATTTAGTCGTTGATACAAATCTAATTTATAAAATATGTTGTTTTTTAAAAAAAAATTATTTAAAATTTCTTGTTTACCTTTTTCATAAGAATTTTAATTTTTTTATTTAATAAAGTAATTAATGGAAAAATATAATTAACGACATACAACAATTATAAAAAATTATAATTTATTATGGCTTCTTTATTTTGAAACGCAATGCAACACATAATGATATGTTTAAAGTCAGTAATTCTCAAAGTCAAATAATTATAAACGTAAGAACACAACAAAATTTTACGTAACTAAAATTTGTTTTGTAATACATTTTTACATTTAAAATTCAATACTTAACTATAACTACTAAACAAAGGGTAAATTAAAAATTTTTTGGTTTTCTAACTTTTCTTTTGATAGATAAAATGACTAAATCATTGTTACTTAACTAGTAACGAATAACTTAAGTAAACGGAAGATGTTAAAAATATAATACTTAGATACTAATGTATTTCCATTATTATTCTACGTGTGATAGTACTTAGTCTTATTACATGTAGATTGATAGTAAAATGTTTTTTACTTTTTAGTGTTTTGTGAAATGTTAAAAAAACATCTAAACATATTATTTTTATAACTCGTTTGCATAAAAGTAAAGTACCTACCTACCTAATAAAAAAAAAAGTAATTTGAACAAAATTTGTGTATTATTTCTCATACAGCGAAAAAGTTTTTGATTTACTATTTACATAATTGGTTCCTAACTTTGTACTTCTGAATGATAATTAAAATACTTATATAAGATTAATTATCAAGACGTCATTTTTGTTATTTTTCTTCACCATAATGTAATAAAAATATAACATAACTGAAGTACCTATTTCGAGACCAAAATCATAGCTTTAAATTATTGATGATAAAATCGAATACTAGTTTAATGACCGTACACAAAAGGAAAAATAAAAAAATTAGTTAATTCAGTCTTACCTTATTTAAGAACTTTTTAAAAAATTAAAATTGCCAAGAAAGAAAATTATTAAAAAAATGTAAGTAAAAATAAAACTTCTGGTCATTTGAGTGTAAAATTTTCATTATCTATGGACTATCAAAAAATTTATAAAATACAATAATTTTGTACGATCAATAGTTACAGCTTTTTACATGATATTGTTATTTTTATAATTAAATTATCTAGCATTACATTTTTAAAAGTCTAAATTAAATTTATTCATCAAAAGCTTTATTTTTCAATTTGATACGTACTTAAAAATTTCATCTTCAGACTTTCTTTATTTTTATTTGAAACATTAACTTTAAAAAATAACACTAATTATAAACACTCTTTTTTAACAGATATAAATCCTTTAAAATGGATACATATGTAGTAATTTATATAAGCAGCTTCTTATCTCTAAATACAAGAAATATTCTTTAAAACAAAATAATCTTTCAAAAAAAATTCCTTTTTTTCTAAACTAAATTCAAATTTTATACAGATAAGGAGTTTCCAAGAAATTTTATTTACTTATCTGTTATTTACAGAATTTTTTTTTAGAATTTATGATAACTGTGTAGTAACTAAGTAAATACCTATATATTTTATTATATATCAACAATAAAATTAAAGCAATTAGAAATTTTTAAATGAAGTTTATTTTTGATTTTTCGTAAGTAATGTAAGATAATTTTTGGTTATTATTGCAATATTTAATTTTATTTTTTGTATTTTTTATATAATTTTTTAAAGCTAAATTTGAAAATGTAAATACTTACAATTTTGAAATGAATATTCCCAGTTGAAAAATATTTTATTTATACTTAATAAAATAATATTATTTTAAGTATTTTGAAATTAAATGTTTTTAATAAAAATTAATATATTAAAAAATATTGGAAAACGCTCTAAACTAAAATATACAAAATATTAGAGAACGCAGTTTTCTTTTTCTTTAAAAACCTGTTGTCTATTTTAATGCACCTTAATTAGATTATCAATTTTTAATTCTATTTTTAGTTTTTTTTTTTAACAATTTTTTTTTTTAATTGTTAATCTTAAACTTTTTTTTAATTCTAAAAAAAAATTTATACGAAAAATAACAGAAAAAATATATATTTTTTAATTATTTTAGCAAAATAATTATCATATTTTTATTCACATTCATATATATATATATATATTTTTATATATATACTTATATAGATCTATGTACCACTATTTCACAATTTTCCTTTATTCAAAACATTTTAACCAAAAAAAAAATTTTGGATTATTTCATTGAAATCTAGTGTAATATATTAAAAATATAAATTTCTCTTAAATATAAACAATGTGTAATATTGCTATTTTTACATACTTATTAAGTAAAAAAATTAAAATAAAAAAAAACAAAGAGAAAAATTATCTTTTTATATTTTCCCAATTACTTTTTTATAATCACTTTTTACGCGACGAATTTTAAATGTCATCTGTTTAATTCCATGCTAGCAAAAAAGATAAACTTCAAAAATTCAGTATATATATATTTCAAGAGTGTCAATTTAACTTCAAAATCATATGTAGTGGATATTATATGGAAGTTTTGACAATTGACATTTCATCGAATTTATATTTATTTGGTTTTGTTTGTAAAGTTCTAATCTAGTATTAAAGTTAGTATTAAAAAAAAATTTAATAAAACTAAAGAGTTTGGGCATAAATCGCAATTATTGGTTAAAATTATGATTGGACTTTCCCGCCGCGAAAAATTTCATGCTTACAACACATTAGCAGCCGTTCCTTTGCTATTAATAGGAAAAGCTGTGCTTATTGATATGAACAATGAAACATCTGCTGCTGGAAAAATTTCAAACGCCGATGGATTTATGAATATTACATTAGAAGAGGTAAAAAAACCTTAAAAAGTTTTTTCAATTATCACATTTGTTAAAACTAAAAATAAATTAAAACTATTAATAAATTCACTAATGATTTTATATCCTATTAGGTTGTTTTTATCGATCAGAAAAATATGCAATATGAATTAGAAAACTTTTTGATACCAGCTAGAAATATTCGACAAATTCACATTCCAAATTATATTGATATTGCTCTTGAAATAAATAAATTTTTTACTCGAACAAATCAAAGTAAGAAAAACTTCAAAAGTAAAACCTTCAAAACTAATAGGACTGTTCAACGCCACAACGAGATTTTAAACCAAATCAGAAAGAAAACTGCATATTGAAAAAATAATTTTAAATTGGAATTATAAAATAAAATTTAAATTTATTATAAAATACATTTTTATAAAAACTAATTAAAAAAGGTCCCTTCACGAACAAATAATTAAACTTATTCAATTAAAATCGTTTGTCTCGTGAGGATGTTTTTTGTCAAAAAAATTAATTGAGTTATATTAGTTTGGCAAACAGCTGATTTTGAAATTTCATTTGTTTTACTAGAAAATTATTTTAATGTAAACAAATGAATTATATTACATATTATATTTTGTCTATATTAGAAAAATGTTGATATTTGAGGTCCCTTTTTTATTACTAATAACAAATATATATGGATGTAAATAAGTTTGAACTTTAATAAGTCAAAGAAAAGTAAATTAATTTTAAATTGATTAAAAAAAAAAAAAAATTTTAATTAAAAAATTATTTTTAGAAATTACTTAAAAAAAATTTAACTTTTATTTATTAACAGGAAAAGTGTAAATATTTACCTGTTGTTTATAAACAAACTTATTGTCATCAGTTGTCAAAGTAAAATAACTCAATTAACTTTAATTGAATTATTTAAAAACTAGTCCTGAGGCTTATTATTTTTGAAATAATTGAATTAAAACATTCTGTTCGTTTATTCCGTTTGTTCGAAAAGTGTACTGTGTAACAAACATTTTATGGCAACGTCATTTTTCTAATTTTTTGATTTGTTCAAAAAACAAACTAGTCATATAAACGAACGAAATTGAAATGTCAAAAATAATAAGTTAATTCAATTAAGTTTAATTTTTTGCTCGTGAAGAGACCTAAAATGTTTTTATTAATTTCTAAAATACATAGACCCATAACTTTAACAATAATTTTTACAGAAATCCGACCTTATTTTTTTAATATAGAGATTGAAAATATAATGATGTAGACGTTCAGATATAATTCAATTAAACAAAGTGCTTTAGTCTTTAGACTTTTCGATGAAACAATTATTGCGGCCGAAATTAAAATTTATTAAAAATTAATAAAATTGGAAATTTATATTATTTTAATAAATTCAAGGATAAATTTTATTTGTGTACTTTTATTTTAGGAAATTATGAGAAGATGTTGTGCATTTTCGAAAACAAATTCAAAAGCCATTCTCATTTTTAACTAATTTATTTTTGTTTTGAACACACCTAATAGAACGACCTTAGATTTTCATTGGTTAATTGCCAGTTCTAAAACATCGGACTTTTAAAAAAGGATTACTTTTTATTTTAAAAGGATTAAGGACTGTTAATAGGGTTGCCACTTTTCGGTCTTTAATGACCAGTAGATTTCTAATAAATACGCATTATATTGCTGTTTCGAGCAGTAGATTATTTTTTATATGAAACAACGTGTTGTATAATGTATACCAGAAAACAAAAATTTAAATAAAATTAAAATGGTATCTAAAAATATCAATTCAGTTCTAAATTTAAAATTAAAAAAATTAACACTAAATTTTTAAAAATTTAACGTGAAATAAAACTCCTGCCGCTCCTGAAAGTGCCAGCCGGACTTCCCTACCATTCCAATACCACTGTGCATGTGATATGAGACTGTAAAATAAAATAAAAACAAATTTTTTTTTTAAACATAACCTATGGTAAATTGGAAATTCTCTGCGGAATTAAAAGCTTTTTCTAATCAGACCTAACAATTTTTATCATAATTTCTAAGGTCTCGGTATTTATTTTGTTTTTTTAGATCAGCAAAAAAATTTTTACAACGAGTTGTGTATTAAATTTCTAAACAATTCCCTATTAATGTCGTTTTTGATTGGCAAAAAGAGTAAATCTAGAGTGAATCTCGAGTAAAAAAAGTTACCCTAGATTCACTCTAGAGTGGTTTTATTTTCGATTTGCACAAAAAAGAGTAAATCTAGATTTTTTCTTAGATTTACTCTTTTTTTCTATGTATGTGTTCGACATTCCTCAGTTTTATTAAAATGTTATACAATACATATCAAATAAATTAAAATATTAAAAAGTATATACACTAAATCAAACAAAAAAAAGAGTAACTCTCGTTTCAAAGTTGCGGTTATTGTTTCAAAAAGTAGTTTGGGTGTAGTTTTTTCGAGTAGTAAATAATAATCAAAATTAAAAAAATGGAATAGATTTTGATAAATGTGCAGTGATTTGTAAAATAAAAAAACGAAGTAAATCTACTTTATTCGTAGTAAAGTGGCAGCCCTTGTAATACAAAATACAATTGAAAGACAAATTACGAATAATAAAATTTTTTTTTTTTATTATTAATATAGTTGAATATAATTCAAGGTGTTAAGTTATGGATATGAACGATTCAATTAAAAAAACCGAAACAAATGATTTAATATCTTGTTTAACCTTAGGAAGTGAAGAAATTTTAATTGAAAATAGTCAATCTATTGAAGTTAATTGTTTAAAATGTGAATATAAATACACATTTCCGAAAGAACAAGACAATTATTTAGCTCATATATTTTTGATTCATCGACTTGTGATTGCTGATGTTGAAGATATAATTAATTTAGAAGATTATCTTTTATTTTGGTGTGAAGAGTTTAAAGAATATGAATTAGAGCATTATTGTACTACAATGCTTTTGGACCAATTACCTGATGGAACACCATCAAAAAATGAAAAATATTATTTATTAAGTGATATTCACCCAAAAGATTTTGAAATACGAAAAAAATTACATTTGAAACGTTTAGAAAAGGTATTGGCTCACCATCAATTTGAGCGTACAGATCGTACCTTTAGTAGAGAGTGTATGCATTGCCGTGATGTAATAAAAGGTTCACGTTCAAATTTTTTGGAACATTTATTTAACAAGCACTTTATTCAATTGGGAAAAGCAGAAAATTTAGTTTATATTGACGAATTGTTAAATATCGTACAAGATAAATTGGAAAATTTAATTTGTCTTTATTGTGAAAAAGTTTTTAAAGATCGGAGTACATTGAAAGAGCATATGAGAAAGAAAGGACATAAAAGAATTAATCCTGATTTGAAATTTTATGATAAATTCTTTTTAATCAATTATAAAACAGAAAAACCAAAACGACAGAAAAATTTCAAACAAATAAGCATTAATACTAAAAATTATACAAAGAAAAACATCAGTATGAAGGAACAAATTCAAAGAAATGGAAACGAAATAAAAACTAAGTAAAACAAATTTAAAAAAAAATATTCAAATCTTTAAATATAATTTCCAATTTCCAGGTTTACCTCAAGCGATGATGATAACTCTGATTGGTCTGATTGGGAAGGAGAAAATCGATTTATAAAATGCCTCTTTTGTTCTTATAAACATTTGGATTTCATAAACATCAAAACACATATGTTATACGATCATGATATAAATTTTGATCAACTTACTAGCTCTTTGAATTTTTATGATAAAATTAAAATTGTTAATTTTGTAAGACGGCAATTTCACATTTTACAATGCATATATTGTAATGAAAGACTATCTAGCAAAGAATTATTAGAAGATCATTTAAAAAATAATAAACATTATATGCTTGGTGAAAAAAGGCAATGGGATAAGCCAGAATTTTTTTTCTCTACTTATGAGGATGACGAAATGCTCTGTCATTTAGATGATGATTCTAATGATTTAGAAAAAACGCCTGTTATAATTTATTCCGAAGATACTAAAGGAGGAACGAATGAGGAAGCCGAAAAACTATCGTTAGAGAATTTTGCTATAAGCGTATCCAAATTATTTTGAAATATATTTAAGTTTTTGAATCAATTGGGTTTTGTTAAGTTTCACAAATGCTGAAAAAAATTTTTTTTTTATTTTACCATTAAGTTTGAACAGTAGAATAAACGCCCCAGAAGAAGTCTTCAAAACAGAGTTAGTGTTTTAGGATTTCTCGAAATATTCTGCACTCTCCGGTAGTAGCTCTACCTCTTCTGGCTGCATGGGTCCTGAGCATTAAATGGCCCGTGCATATTCCTGTTATTAATCTGAGATACCCTTTTTTATTTTTACAATCTTTTTTGTTTTATTACCTACTTGCATGCTTACATCTCACCAGGACTTCGTATGAATTGAATATAGCCATTACTTTTTCGCCTGAGTTTGCCAAGGCTTTTGCAAACGGTTTTACTTACGAGTGAGAGTCCTATTAACCTTATGTTCGCTCTGGTTTCCCTGCCATTAGCTATGTCGTTTGTCTTTTCGTTGCCAGGTAAACCTGAGTACGTTAGGAGCACTGCATTAGTTTTTCCTGACTTTTTTAAACTGCTTTTCAATATTTTTATTTGTGGCATACAGCCGGTATAAATATTAATAATTTTTCGCCCGATTCCTCTCCGTTGTAATGTCATCTTCGCTCTCTCTATTGCCGTTCTCAAGTGCTTTAAGTTGACGGACCGTTTTTATTAACCCACCCAATACGCCAAGATGGAGAATTCGATAATAGATAGTAACGTTAGACTAAGTAATAATTACAGTCGTAATAAAATATGTATTCTATGGTTTATACATATTTATATCTTTTAATTCAAATGATCGAGGACTAAAAACTCGTAAGATTTTTAGAACCCCGTAAAACATCAATGAGTTACAATTTGTAAAACATAAAAACTTGATATTGTTTTTAATTTTTTATACCAATAGATGACTCTGTAAAACTTAAAAACTTGTTACTTGGTATATAGTGTTTTTAGTTGTCATTTTTTGTATAGATGTCTCTTAATTTTAAAAAAATATCGTCGCATATCCAGAATGACATAACCTAAATGGTTTCTTTTTCTTTCCTTTCACGGAGCTTATAACGTGGTTAAAAACAAGGTAAAGTATTTTTTTTTAAATATAATTAAAAATTAAATATAGATTAATTCAAAAAAAATCAAAAAACAATACTTAAAGTAGATAAAGTTAATTATGTGATTTAAATGTTTCTTTAACATGAAAATAATCGAAAATTACTTTTAGGTGAGTGCTTAGACACTACTATATAATGGCTGATATACAAAATGAAAAGGCTTTTCAAAAGCAATTTGGAATTAATTTAAATCGCAAAGCCAATCCAGCTTTGAAGAAAAAAAAACTTCTTCGTCGTCATAGAGATATTGGCTTGGGATTCAAAACTCCCCGTGAAGCTATTGATGGAAATTATATTGATAAAAAGTGTCCGTTCACTGGAAATGTGAGAGTTCGTGGTAGAATTTTAACTGGAGCTGTCGTTAAAATGAAGATGCAAAGAACAATTGTTATTCGCCGTGAATATTTACACTATGTCAAAAAATACAGCAGATTTGAAAAAAGGCATAGAAATATGAGTGTTCATTTGTCCCCATGTTTCAGAGATGTTGAGCTTGGAGATATTGTAACAGTAGGTGAATGCAGACCATTATCAAAAACAGTACGCTTCAATGTTCTTAAAGTAACAAAAGGTGTTGGAGCAAAAAAAAGTTTTAAGAAATTTTAAATATAAATTTAAAAAAAAATAAACACCGTTTCTTAAGTGAATACTTTGTTTTTGATTTTAATATTGTAATCCAGGTGAAATTGGAAAGGAAGGAAAAGTTTCGCATGTTGAAAATTAATATACATTTACATAATACATAATATACATAATTAATACATATCTGTAGGAGTAAAACTTATTTAAAGAGAATTATACAAATTATAATTCATTTTTGTAGTAATAATTATAAAATTAAAATAATTTAAAATTTCTAGAGATATTACATTGAAGACTACTGTTCAGTACAATAAAGACTACTTTATTTATCTTTGATATCTGTTTAGTAATGAGAAAAGAAATTTTTAGAAATCAAAGTTTTAAAATTTTTCATGATTGGAACATAAGACTAGGTAGTTTAATTTTTAATTTGACGTTCAATAATTCGAACAAATCTTGAGATCTTTTCTAAGTTTTCTGTTATTGTTACACAAATAAATTTTACTCAATGACAAAAGAGTTTTAAGTTTTTCTAAATACATATAAATAAAACATTTGTTTTAAAAATTTTAAATATAAATGTGTATATTTCAAATGTTAACACCAAATTTTTAATTATGCATGATTTTTACAAAAACAATTAACATAAATATAAATTATAATCCTCTCCAGCTAAGAAATGTGGAAATGAATCTGAAATCAAAAAATTAGCAAAGTTAAAAATTTTTATAATTTATAAATAGTTGGTATTCTTTTTTTTTTTAAAAATAGTAATGAATTTATAATTATTTAACTGATAAAAATGGTTATCCTAAAAAATATTTTATTAATAAAAAATTAAAGTAATTTGTGAACATTTTTTATTGTAGGTAAGTACATAACAGTTTGAAGCTTAATAGAAAGTAGTTCATTAAATATAAAAAAAAGTGTTTGAAATGTTAAATAAATCTTGTACGCTTCAGCTTCTTATAAATTTCGAATATTTCATGTATTGTGATGAAGAAATTGTAAAACTTCGCGGAAATACGCCAATAAATCTAGATTAACACAAAACAATAAATTAATAAAGTTGAAGTTTGAAATGTTAAAATTATTTGCATAATAGGAGTCTTCATTGACTGAATTATGGCTTTTTTAAAGAAAAAAAAAAACATTGAATTTTTACAGAACTAAATTAACTAAGTATGAAAATTTTAACCTACTAATAAAACAAAACACAAGATTTAATATTAATAGATGGACTATAAAAACTATTAAGCTAATAGAAATCAAGTTTTAATTGTAGTAAAGATATTTAATTGATATATTTATATTGGTATATATACCAAGATCAAGTTCATCCCACGCATTCATATAATCATCGCTATCATACTCAAATTGATCACTATCGCCATCATCACCGAATAAATCATCTAAATCTTCATCAAAGTCGATATTATCGTCATCATCATCATCGTCATCCGACATTATATCAAAATTAGAATCAAACATTTCCATAACATAATCTGTTTGATTGGAATCTATTTTCAATATGTTCTTATTTTCTTTTATAAAAGTTTCCTGCAACAAAAAAAAATAATTATTTATTCAAAATTTTAAAAAATTAAAAAACACTAAAATACTTCTTTTAAGTCGCTTGACATTTCTTTAAATCCAACTCTTAACGTTAATGGTTGAGGGCGACTTTGTTTCTTTAAAACATCAATAACTTTCTTAATAAACTCTTCATCATAATCATCTCTTTGGGATAAATCAATAAATTCAATATTAGATGACTTACTAATATATTTTAAAACACAATCTTTACTTAAAGTAACACCAGGTATATTTAAAATTTTTAAATCATGAAGTTTTGATAAATCTTGAATAAATTTATCTGTACAATTCATAGCAAATGGTAAATCCAATTGTTTTAATTTGATCAATTCTATTATAGCATTTGCTTTGATATCACTATGAGAAAAATTAGTAACTTTTAATGTTTCTAATTTATCTTTTTTGTCTTCGGCTAATTTAGAAAATAATGTTTCAGTTCTATTACTTGATTGATTAATTGTTAAATGTTTCAAATTTTTTAATTGAGTTATTTTTTCAAGTTCATTTGTTTGATAACATGTACATATTGTAAGATTTTCTAAATCAATTAAATTTTCAACTAAAGCCGAAAAAGCAGAGGTATTTAAACGATCACAACGACGAATATTTAATTCTTTTATTTTAGTTGTTTTAGAACACATTTTTATAAAAAATGAAGGTTGAATGTTGGCACACGAATTTAATATTAAAGTTATTAAATTTTTAAATTTTTCTAAATATAAACCAGTTATTTCATAATTATCTGTTAAATCCAAATACTCAATTGTTGAAATGTTAGAAAGTAATTTTGTCATATCGTCATTTATTGAACAATTCTTTAATTCTAAATGACGGATTGTTTGAAGCTTTGACGAGATTTTATGAAAAATCTCATTATATTTAAAGTGTAATGAGTCTAGTTGTAATTTACATAAGTTTGGACAAAATTTTGAAACGAAATCTATAAAGCGTGTAAAATTCTTCATAGATAAACCGGAATTAAACGTAATGTTTTCAATATGGTGGCCCATTTTTTGTAAACCTAGAAATATACCAAAATATTTTACAAATTTACAAAATATTAATTTTTTACCTTGGCGAAAATCCATTAATGTTAATGATTCCGCTAAATCAATATTGAGGGTTTTCGTTGTTTTATATAATAATTCAAATATATATTCTAATCTTGTGCAAAGGGTCGACATTTTAATTTGTTCATTAAAAGATAAATATTTAAATATTATAAATAAACAGTCATCATTCAAATTTAATATTGAATAGTTGAGATTAGGTTTTTCATTATCAATATGCTCATTACTTTGCCGTAGTTTTTTTTGAAAAGGTTGTTTCCAACTATCAGCGCTACGGACCATTATATTTCTATTTGAGAAATAATGTACATTACATTTTAGCGCTTTTGAAGCTGATTCAGCCTCTTTAAAACAAACAAAAGCCTGAAAATATAATTTTAAGCTTTTTTAACAAAAATTTCTTATATAATTTATAGAGTATTATTTATAATATACAAGGAGTTCAAATCATATATAAATATAACAATAAGAATTTCAAATAGTAAAAATTTACTTACAAAACTAAAAGTGCGATTATTACCGTTTGCTGACCTATTCTTCCTTGTTATAATATTTACACTTTCCACTTCTCCAAAAGTTGAAAAGTATTCTTTTAAACGATTTTCATCAGTCTATAGCATTTATAAAAATTGTAAAAAGTTTATTTTAAATAGGGAAAAATTACCTTTTTTAGAGAAGTTGAAACATAAAGAGTATAAATCAGTATGTCATCTTCTGTATAACTTAAAGGACCAACATGTTTTACCGAGCAGTCGGATACTTTATTGTATGAATTCCATCCTCTGAATGCCATTTGTTTTATTTATTCAATAAAAATAAAATAATTTCTCTAAACTTGTTTGAAAATGTTTTATTTTATTTCTAAATTCAAGTATTGTAGGATAATAGAATTTTATAGCAAATCCAGAAAACGATTGAACTTACTTTAACTTTTCTTTTTAAACCTCAAATTAGGAACAAGAGTATATAATTTTGATTTTTGTAAATCATAAAAATTTAACAATTATGGAAAATTCAAGTTAACTAAATAAATTTTATGAAAATACAAACGCGCTCATTTGGCGACGATATTTGACAGTTCTTTTTCTATCAACAAAATTTTTGACATTAACTTGATTGAATATATAATAAAGAAAAATCAATAGTTACTGTTCCCATATGATAACTTTCAAAAAAACAAGTTTGAAAAAAGATTTTATTTGAATCTTTTTGCTTAAGGGAAAATCTTAAAATAAAAATAAATTGTTACTATGATCAGAATGTCATAAAATAAATTATATAAATACATTATAGCATTATATACATATATGTAATCAACTCTATTATAATTTAAGTACCGACTACTGAAAAAGTACTGAACATTTCAATAAATTAAAGTATCTAACTTTATGGCAGCACTGGCAATTAACAAAAATTGACATTTCTTAAAGACTTCTTTTTTTCGACCTTTCCGTTTCCTTTTTCTCGTGGAACGCAACAAAAATGAAGGCTAAGGGACAGGTAAACTAAATAAATTAACAAAAAATTATAAAATATTACTTGCAACAGCATTTTTATTCGTTTTTGCATTTTAATTTATCGGGAACTTGAAATAACTTAAATATTTCATATTTATTTTAATAGTAATTGTCTAATTTATTGCATGTGTTATTTGTTCCCATTGCTTTGAAATGTCAAATTTCGTTCTTAAAAAATGCAAATTCGAAATTCTTAATTGAAATTGTGATGATTTATACTATGTTTCGCTAAAAGTATGAAAATCAAATGATTATACTACTCTTGGCTGTCTGAATTATACACATAATTTCTTTTATTTCCGCTCTTATCGAAGAAAAATTATAAAGTTTTTTATTTTTATTTGTAGGTAAACTTTTTTATGAAATTGGATCAAACTATTTTTATGATGATACGATTAATGTTTCGCAAACATATGAAATTTAATTGATTTAAACTTATCTCTTGGCTGTCTGATGAATTATTGAATTACAGCCAAACATAGCCTTTGACTATAGATATTAATTTTTTTTTTTTTTAATTTTAGTTGAAGGAATTCGAAGTAATTGGCCGCAAACTGCCTACAGATGCTGAGCCACAGACACCACTTTATAAAATGAGAATTTTCGCTCCAGATAGGATTGTTGCCAAATCACGTTTTTGGTATTTCTTACGTCAATTAAAAAAATTCAAGAAGACAACTGGGGAAATAGTTTCTATTAAACAAATTTATGAAACTTCACCTACCAAAATTAAAAATTTTGGAATTTGGTTACGTTATGATTCACGTTCAGGAACACATAATATGTACCGTGAATACCGGGATTTAACAGTGGGAGGAGCTGTAACACAATGTTATCGTGATATGGGTGCCCGTCATCGTGCTCGTGCACACTCTATTCAAATTATTAAAGTAGAACCAGTAGCTGCTAGTAAAACAAGACGTCCACACATTAAGCAGTTCCACGATTCCAAAATTAAATTCCCGTTATGTAAGAGAGTGCAACATAAAGGAAATCGTAAATTGTTCTCGTTCAGAAAACCAAGAACATATTTCTTGTAAGCTACTATTTTTAATAATTGAAATTGCTTTGTGGATTTGTGTATTATAACATAGCAGACTGTATAAAAAAATCACGAATCAAATAAAAAAATCAGTTAAAAAAAAAAAAAGAAAGTACTGAATATTTAATTTGTAAATTTTTTCAAAATGTAAATTAGACTACTTTTTACAAGGATTTTAATTATAGTCAGTGTTCTATAAAAAGAACTTGTGAAATTTTAACACTAAGCATCTATTTTCTAAAATAAATATTTTTTGAATCTGTTGGGAATAAAACTGAAAATAAAAACTGTTAAAAAGCTAAAAAGATTTCCATATTTATCTTAAAATTTATTCTACATGACAAATTGCAAAAATGATTTTAAAACAAAGCTTTAGATCTTATGTTAAAATTAAATAGAATTTAGAATTTTTAAATTTTAAAAGATAAAAGTAAAGCCCTTACACGGGCCGCAAGGCCTAGGTGTAAGGGAGACTTGCTCTCCCCCCCATCCAGACAACAACAACAAAGCCAAATTAGAATATTGGTTAAAAATTTTAGTTTTTTAATCAAATTTTATTGGAAATAGACTTGTTTTAGACTCGACAGCAAACTGAAGTTTTTTAAACCTAAATATATATAATATAAATTCAATTTAAATATAGCCCAATTTTCTACTATGAACAATTGGACTTTTTTAATTGTTTGATTATTTATTTTTTTCCTTTCTTCAGCAAAGGACGATTTAGTACAACTTTTTGACATGACCCAAAATGCTGTCATTCGATTTTGTGTTTTTAAAGTTGATTCTATACCACGTATGAGGTCATTAGTTTTCATTATTAAAAGCATTTGACGGTCTACTTGTTCAAGAACTTCAGAAATTTGGGGCAAAACCATTTGAGTATTATCCTGAATCAGCTTTCTCTAAAATTAAAATGTTATATACTTGAACTTATTAAAGTTAAAAAAATAAAATACTTCTTCAGATGTTCTCTGAGTTTTGTCAATTCCTTTAACAATGGTGTCCCATGATCTTCCTGCTATCATACATGCAAATAAACCATATAATTCAGGTTTTACACCTAAATTACAAGCATGAGTTTTCATTCCATCACGATCGACCCGTAAAATACTTAACCATAAATTGGAATATTCGTAACGAAATTTATCGGTTAATTGTGCGTATAATCCATGATCTAACAATATTATTTGAGTTTTTCCTTTTGAATTTTTATTAACTAAAATATTGCCTGGATGGGGATCACTATGTACAAACCCATTTAAAAATATCATATCAGAATATAATTTTCCTATTTTGGTCGATACGTCGAAAGGATCAACATTTATTTTTTTTATATAATTAACATCAGTAACATGTCCACCTTCTACAAATTCCATCACTAATATTCGTTGTGTAGATAAGTCCCAATAAATTTTTGGTATCTTAACCCAATCATACTTTGAAAGTTGTAAGGCAATCTTAAATAAAGAAAAAGTTAATTAAATTATTGGAAAAAAAAATTCTATAACCTTTTCAGCATTTTGTCCTTCTTTTAAAAAATTCAATTCTTTTGGTAAATTTTTTTTAGTTTCATCGACTAGCCATTGTATTTTAAAATCAGGAAACACTGTTTGCATTATTTTAACTAATATTTCCATTGTTTTCATATCAACTATAGAATTTCCTTTAACATATGGATGTTGAACTTTAACAGCCACAATTTCGCCAGTTTTTAATTTTGCTTTGTGAACCTGTGCCAATGATGCTGTTCCTAGAGGCTCTGGTTCAAAATATTCAAATATATCGTTAACATTTTTGTTTAAATCTTGCTTAATAACTTTATATAAATCTTCTACAGGATTCCTTGGGGCATCACTATGTAATACTTTCATTATATTAACATATTCTGAAGGTAACAAATATTCTAATCCACCTATATGTTGACCAACTTTAATATATACACCTCTATTTTTACAAATTAATTCTAATAAACGTTCAGCAGCATATGAATGCGCACGACTTTTAGCTTCCTTATATTCTTCAGAAGATTCATCCCATTTTTTATTATAAATTTCTTTTTTATATATTTGGGCTATATCAAAAACAGCTAAAGTTGAACGAGCTAAACGTACTACGCCCAATGAATTTATTTGGTAATCATTACTTCGTAAACTTAATGTTGTACTTAAGCACAGCCCACCAAAAAAGCCGTATTTTATTAGTTGACGGAATCTCATTATTGCTCTTTTTTTTTCTTTAACTGGATAATTAGGTTCTATAAGAAAACAAACATTTAAGTTATATTTTTAATAGACTAAATTATTATATTAAGAACAAACATACCGGCTACATAGGTTTACGAATGTCCAACTTACCCTAAACCATCTAGTTTAATCCAATATTTATTATAATTGTTTGTATATCAAATAAAAATCTTACAATAAAAACTTTTTAAAACTAGTCAAATCATAATTTTTTATTTCATTATATGTAATCAACTATAAACTTTTGCATAAACCAGAATCCTTAAAAAATTATATAAAATACAAAATCATAACTTTCTATGACACCTGTAACAAGAATTAAAAAAACGATTTTATTAACTTTTCATAGTTCATATGTATTCAGCAAATATATTTGCGCTTAAAACAATTTGAAAATGCAATCTCGTACCTTATAGTATGAATATGATTATGTAAACGATTTATACACTAAACACTTGGTTTTTAATATTGTAAAAACAGGAATGCAATTAGAATATGTAGGTCGAGTCAACTTTTAATTTAGCAAAATGGAACTTAGTAAAATTTTAGTACCTATATAAAAAATTTAACATATAATAAAAAATTTTGTTTGCTCATTTCTAATTAGAAAATTTATTTACAAATTTTTTTTAATATTATTTACAACTTTCCCTATACATGTAACAGACACTAAATCACTAAATTAACATAATTTTAAATTCAGTTTCTTTTTTCATATAATTATGAAATACAAATAAAAGTTATGAATTAAGTTATTATTTGACACTTAAATATTATTACGCTACGTATGCAGTTTTGTAGCTAAAATATTTAAATGAAGTATTGTAGTATTCAAATTTGTAAACAAAAATCATCTGTTTTGACTTTCCAAAAGAATCGATTTATAAAACAATCGATTATGATTTATTCCTTAAAAAAATAAAAAATTTATATAGACTATATTTTAATTATTGTACCTACAAAATGTATATTATTATATACTAAGGTTCTTATAGATAAGAATTCTACTAGAATTATTTAGTTAGTCACTCAATTGTACAGAAAAAAGTATATTTTAGTGTTCATACACCTCTATCTCACTATCATGTAAAGTCTATCTCACAAAAATTTGACTGTACTTCAATTAAACAAAATAAACGATCGGGTAAAATACCATTAATACCATTTAAATACGATTAAAAAAACTTAAGCGACCGGTTCTTTTAGCAGGATTTCGCCGCATGGTGAGAGCCGAACGTACCTAATTTTAAAATGCAGTCTCGTAACTTATAATATATGATTATGCAAACGATTTATACTCTAAGCACTTGGTTTTTAATATTGTAAAAACAAAAATGCAATTAGAATATGTAAGTCGAGCCAACTTTAATTTAGTAAAATGGAACCAGTAAAATTCCGGGTATTAAATATTAACGATTAGACATCTAGTACCATAATAAAAGCTAACAAATGAATGTTGAGAATTTCGATTGTTGAAATCGTCAATCAAAACTAACAAAATTTTCAAATGACATTATGTTTTATGTCAAATATATGTACGGCAATTGGCAATTAATCTGACAATTATCTTACGGTTCCATTTACGTACTACTGTTGGCTGTTCTTCGTCTATTGTTTTCGCTAAAAGTAACATTTATTGCATATATTACAAAAAAGGATTAAAATACTATTTAAATGAAATTATAAAGAAAGTAAAGGGAATTCATTGCATAGTTTACATTTTTGTTATCCTTTCTTCCACCCATTCAAAATTTTGATTGAAATTTTTGTAAGAGAATACCATTTTGGCTTTTAGGGGTGCCTCTTGAGTATCCTGTGATAGTTGCCATTGAACTGGCGATATACACGTTTTGGATATCAATTCATTTAATCTCCTTTTCTATTCCTGTTTTACATTAGTGCAATTGCTTAAATTACTCCGTTTTTCATTTTCATTGTCTTTATTGTATACAAAAAAAAAAAAAAAAATTGTGGTTTCACGGCAACAATTGGACAACCATCGCACACAGGAGAGTTAATGTTCAGAAAAACTCCTGTCTTTACTAGTTTATCTGTTCGTTTCCTTCGACATTGCCATGTCCCAGTTCTTACACGAAAGTTATGTTTAAATTTTCTATAAATTTCTGTGTATTATAGTACTAGAAGAAAGGTATCGGACCTACAGTATTCTTATTAACATAATTTATTTTAATGTTCTTCACATATAATTATAAATAAATATTCAAATAAAATACATATATATATATATATATATATTAATTTATATACACATAATTCCATATATTTGTACATATCCATTCCCATATGTTTACAAATTAATTTGAACCCTGTTCCACTATTGCCGGGGTTCAATTCCGACTCTTTCGAACGAGAAACCGACATTCTAACCATTGTATCTCTAATATTCTATTATTCAAATATTACACATATGTTATACATTACACATGTTATATTTAACATTATTAGATTAATGATGCGCGTTTCAAAAGACGCATAAGGTCAATATTGAAATCATTATCATGTCTAACCATTTGACATGGGTTTTTTTCAAAAGTGCATAATGCCAATATAATACAAGATGTTTATCTTATTTTTTGATCTGTTTGTTTTTTTTTATATTTAAGTTTCCACTTTCATTACGGCTGGGAGAATTTAGGACCCCACAAAATGTGATGCAAGGAAAAACAAATGAAAAATATAGGTACCACAATTTTACTAAAGTAGTATTTTATAAAAGATACATAGTCAGGAAAAGGCATATAACTTTGTTTTTAAAGTCAACTCTACCTCTTATAGTTGGTTTCAAAGTAAATATTTATAGCTTTTTCAGAAGTTATATATGTAGGTATGCGTAAGGGCGAAGTTATATAAATAAAAAAAATCAAAATATCAATCATTTTCTCATTTTTGATCAATCAAATCAGTGAATAGTAAATACTGCTATATAAAAGTTAGCTTCATGTCAAAAATAGAGTCAATAAATTTTAAGTGGTATGAACGCATTGAAGTAAATCAATTTGCTCTTATTTACTGGTTTTACTACTTTTTGCACAAAATATTTATTTGTAGACTAGGTTGATTCGGCGATTGAATCTCAACTTTAATACAAATTTTTTTTTTTTTTATAAAATAGTTTATTTTCTTATTTTTATTATTAAAATTATTTTTAAACTAAGTTTTCAATGCATTTTTTTTTTATATTTTACCTAAAAAACAAACAAATAACCAAACAATTTTCAACCACACAATTTTAAATAGTAAATTATAAAAAAAAATTAACTCTAAAGAGGAAAGATATCAAGTGAATTACATAAATAAACTTAGTTTCCTTACAATTTTAATTAGTTTTAAATATATTATATACAAAATTATTTTACATGTTTAAATTATAGTTTTGGAAATTAAACTTAAAATAATTTTTTTGAATGAACTATTCATCTAAAAAATACTATCGAAATAACAAAAGTTGTGCTAAATTTTTTTCAGTAGCTAATAGTTTTAAAGAAGTTGGTTTTTTAAATAGATACTGAAACTTAAATTAGAAATTTACGCTATTTTAATAACTTATATTTTTTTTCCTATAGTATTAACATATATTATGTAAAAATCGTACTGACTATATACAATTTGAAGTGCAGTCATAAAATATTAAAAAGTTTTTAGAATCTCTTATTTACTGATTTTTGATAAACTTCTTAAACCTAGATGTCGTTATTTATTTTCATTTACAAAAAAGTTGAAACAAACTCTCAACTTCGTTTAAACAGAGTAATTGTAAAATGTTAATTTTAATTATTACTTGATAAACCCAATTGTAAAAACATTTTTGTAGGTGTAAATTTTTATTTCTAAAAAGGGAAAAATTTTTGTTTCTGCACGTAACAGATTTTACTTTGGACTCAAAATTAGTTTTTAATATTTTATAATATTGAAAACAAAAATTAGAGCTAGATCTACATATTAATTTTTATTAAACTATGTTTTAAGATATCATGGTCTTGTATTGTATTATTATTGTTGGTTTTCGAATTGAAATTTCGAAATTAAGCTTAAAAATTCAAACAAATTAAAGTCAAATTTAAAGCAAGATCATTTAAAGTTGGACGTTTGATACTACTAAATAAAATTTTATACAACTGACAAAAAATTTAATTTAATAAATTATTTTCATTAATAAACGTACAAAATATTATAATAATTATTATCACTTGTTTAACAATATAATATGATGTTTTATATATTAAGGCTATTTAAAATAACAATTTTTACTAATAACTGTTTCTCCACAGTGGAGATATGTTTTCTTTTTTCACTATATTGCAATAAATTGTATACATTCTTTATATTTTGAACTAAACAATTTAAATCAAACAATTTAATTTATTTTTTAAATAGACAAAATACAATCGTAAATATTTAAATATTTTTTTTTTAAATACCTATGTATATATATTTATGTGAAAATTAAATTAATTGTTTATATATTATATACCAGAAATATCTATATTGTTATAAATTTATATTTTAATATAATCCATTTCATTTATTTTAAATTATTAATTATTACTTATTACATTTTTTCTTTTTATTATCACATGTATTTGTTTTTGTTCTATAGGCATAAATAACAGAACGCACCTCTAGTTTTAGCCGCAATATCTCACAGTTAGAATAGTTAATCAAAGAATGATTTGAAAAACTTTTTTTGCTCTTTTAAGTTGTTTTTTAATTCACATAAGTATAACTTAAAATTATTCAATATTTTATATGTATATAAAGTACATATCTCAAAACTTATTGTGTAATTTAAATTAATGCTTCAATTATTGATAAATTTTTTTTTTGCATATAAATATAATAAATATTACATTATTTTTGAGTCATATTAACATTAAAAATTAAACTGATTTAAAGTTTCCGATATAAAATTTAGAAAAACGGAAATTACCTTGAAATTATAAATTTTCAGTTAAATTAAAAGGTGCGAGTTGCCTTTTCTTAAGATCTAATGCGACATAGATCAAAATGTAACAAAAATTAATAACATGTTAGTCAAGTAAAAAAAAAAAATTTATGGAGAATTTATAATTATGAATTATATTAAAAAACATAAAACTTCCTTATAATTAATATTTAAACATACAATTTGATTCAGTTCTAATCTCCCGTTAAATAGAAAAAGAAATAATATGTATAAAGGAGATTCTATTCCCTATCAAACAATTTATTTTTTTATAAATATAATTTTAATTTAAATACATATTAATATTAAATAGGAAACGAAATATGCATAGCATTATAATTGTATAAATTTTTTTTAAATTTATAATTACAAAAGTTTCATTGTCATTCACATTTTATTTACTACAAGAAATAATTATAATTAGTTTTCATTTGCTGGATCTGTATCAGTAGTAACAACATTTACATTGGTTCCTGAAATATATAAAAAAAAACACTGAATTTAAAAATATAATTATATTAATTTAAAATAATTATTAATAGCAATTTTATATTATATTAACTTAATGATTATAAAAGTTTATGAAATGCATAAATTGTGATACAAATACAATTTTAATATCAATTTACAATAAAATTTTGTTAGTTGCATGTCAAAAAAATCATTGTTTAAAAAAATTTATGATATTTTATATGATAAAAAAACAAAATCTATTTTATGTTCAACACAATACAATAAAAATATAGAATTAAAATCTTAAACAAATGTAAAGATTATGAGTTGAATAATGATTCAATAATATCAAAGAAGTAATCTTGATTTTATTTTCCATTTATTTAATATACAAATTTGTTTAAAATTAAATTAATGGAAATTATAAAATAAATATTAAAAATATATTTCATTAGTTTTAGTACACAAAATTTTAATTATAAAAATAAGGTTAAAATATTTTTAAAAACATGAGTTTCCCTTTAAGAAAATGATCAAGTTTAGTTCATAATGCACACAAAAACATATATTACAAGTCATTTAAGGATACTACTATATTGTAGTAGTAAATTTTTTTTTTTAAATCATTGAGTTCAAATGTATGATTTTGATATAAGTCACGTTGCTACAAAAAATATTAAATACAGTCAACTCCATCCCTTTAAGAAAAAACAGTATATCTTAAAATATGCAAATTAACAACTACAAATCATTACAACCGTCTGGTGATTATTTAATATATATATGTAAAAACATTTTTAAATGCTTAATAAGTTTATAATTCGGAAGTTTTGATTGTGTCTAAATAATACACATTTTATTTCCCTTTTCTTTATAAACATTTATTTTATTTTGCTTGAAAAAAAAAAATTTTTAAACTACTTAAAATAAATTTTGTATGAAGTTCCGGAAAGACTGTACATATTCAAAAATTCGTAACTCAATAAGTTTTTATATTTTATGAGTATCAAAACAAACCAATATCAAAACATGCACAAAACGAGTCACGACAAACAAAACGGTTTAATCAAAAAAGTATAAAATTCTAACAAACCTATAAGAAATATACTTTCTCTTCCTCAAATATCTTTTAAAGGATCCATATACATTTAAAAATATAATGTACTATGTCGAAAATAAGACATAAAAAAATTTGTTTACATAATATTATCCAATGAAAACGATTAAATCCACTAAAACCAACTAAGATCGTGGTTGTAAACTCAAATCAATTGACGATACAGAAACTGTAGAGTCTTCACTAATTTCATTCTGGTTAACTATAAAATATTTTGTATCTTTCAATTATAACTTTTTAAAAATTCTGTTCAAAGATTTATAAAAAATGTGGGTATTATTATATTTAACTGTTTTCATATATTAATTATAATTTGTCCACTATTTTTTTTTCGTTAACACAATTATATATATGTATATATATATTTTAATGTTTAATTTTTATAAATGCTTGTTGGGATCTTATACTTTTGTAACTTAAACAAAAAAAAAATGTGATATTTATTCCATTTACAGTCTTCTTAATTCAGTTATATTCAAAAAATTGAAATTAAATTATACTGAAATAAATTATTTCATTAAAAAAAATATGAAACAATGAAACTAACAAATAAAAAGTATGTAATAATATTGTAAATTGTAAGATATTTAAAAAGATTTATGATTAAGCTCATCAAGTTTTTATTTATTTAGTGTCAATACTTTTAATTGGCAAAAAGTTTATCTCAGAATTCTTACTAATACAGAAAGTTCAAAATATGTCGTACGAACGTTTAGACGAACGCCACGTCTAGAATCTAATTATTGATAAAAATATTTAAAGAGCCTATATTTTAATTTAAAAAAAAAAAACTGTAAACAAATTATGCAAATAGTGTATCTTTAAAAAATCTTACCCCCTGCTGCTATTAATTTATCGCTAATTATATTCAAAGCTACAACCATGAAAAGTACTCCACCAAGGATCTAAAATTACAATTTTATTTATTATTTCATGTTAATTTATAATATGTATAAAAATATAAATACTAACTTCAATAAAAGTGACTGAAAATAGTGCATATTGTAAGGCACGAAATCCTATGGCTGCATCTTCAGCTTGTATAGTATTAAATGTAGGTATTACTGATGGTAGTAATGCTATGTCTGATGGATTTACGATGCTGGTCGAATTTACATTTAGGTCACTCGGAAAACTAGGATTTACTATTACTGCACCACCTCCCCCTCTTGGCGACGTCACTGAATCAATATCATCGTCGTTCAACAATGCCATTTGTAAACCAGATAAAAGTGTTTCCCCAGATTTTCTAAGAGATCTTTTTATAGCTTCTGAAATCTTAAAACAAACAGAAAAAAAATTATTTAAAATAATTTATAATTATTTATTTCCAGTTAATACATAAATTTTTAAAAATAATTTTTTTATACTGTTAAATTACTTACCACTCCAACTATATATGGACTTCCTGCATCGCCGAATGCATGTGAAATTAAAATTTGAAATGCTTCGGCAGTTGACCGTTTTGTTGGAACTACAACATACTGTATTTTTTGTAAAAAAAAAAAAAAAACAAAAAAAATAATAATTATTTATTTGTTTATAATTCAAATTTAATATAAACAAATAAAAACCGAAATATAATATTTATCAAACATGAATGCTAATGTTTACAAAAGCTCTCAAGAGATGGTGCATCAAATGATTAATTTTAAATAGCTACTGCTTTTACATAATTGTAAGATAAAATTGACATTTAGATGGCGTATTGTAAAATGTAAATTAAAGATAATATATATATTTTTTGAAAATTTTTTCTTTCTTTGTTTATTTTATTTTGTGTTTTATTGGGCAATTGTTCTTTTTGTAATTTATTTGTAAATTATTGGAAAAGTTTTGATGATGTTGTGTTTTATATATTTAAAGTTATTTGTGTTTGTTACCCAATTTTGTCAACAAAAGAATGCAGTAGCTAATACATTATACAAAATTTTTATATAATTATGGGTTTATGTAGAAGAAAACATTTTTAGGAAATAGTGCACACTTAATAAAATTATAAATGAAACCATTGAAATATTAATGCAATCGGTATATGGTATAATATATAAAAAACCATAAAGCTATTTAACGTAGTCATTTAAACAATTAACACAAAATAAAAATATTAAATTTTTCAATACATTAACATTATTGAACCTTTTATTTTTTGTAGCTTTTTTTAGCTTTAGCTTATGCTAAAAGTTTTAACAGAAAGATAGATATGTATTTCAAAAAAAGAGAAAACAAATTCGATTATATATTTTAAAATTTAAAAAAAAGGTAGTAAAAGGTATTGGAAAAAATTTACATTTTATACACTTAAATGTTTCATATATTTTTTTTAATACATCTTTTTTATTGACGTTGAAAAGTTTTGGTAATTTTAAAATTAATTGAAAAGTTAGATTACAGATGTATCTAAGTATTTCAATTGAGTAATTATTATTAAATTACAAATTATTTAATATTTTCATATACTTTTTACATAATTTTATACACAAAACACACACCACCATAACCCCCATTTTTTATGCGATTAAAAAAAATATATATTTAAAAGAGCCTTTGCAAAAATAATTGCATTCAATAAAAAATTAACTGAGAAATTATTTATTTTTGAAAACCATTACATATTCACTTTGTATTATTTTATATATGTAAATATTTATTTCTATATAAAACGGTTTAACAAAATAAATATAATTTCCAAAATTACATAATTATTTTATATACTTTTAAAATCTTACCAAAGTCATATCACAAACAATTGCCCAATTCATATTCAAAAAAAATTGACCGAAAAATATTAAAATGAATGCTGCTGTTCCATTTTTTGATACCACTATCATCGCAGCTGCCAGTAATGGCACCGAAAACAGTAAACCAAATGCGCAAATTAATGGATCGATAGTTGGGCATTTTTTAACAAGTACTACGTTTTTTTGATCAAGAATTTTAATAAAAAATATAAAACAAAAAAAAAGGCAAATTAAAAATTTAGTAAATTATCAAAAAGGCTTTTTTTTAAGTATGAACCTGTTGAAAGATATGAACCAAGAGGAACTCCAAGTATTCCAGCTACCATTGTAATTGCACCAAATATAAATGAAACACTATAAACAAAAAATAATAATTAATGCAGTAAAATTAAAATATAATTTTCGGCTTAAAATGAAAAATTGACAAAACATAATAAATTTTTATAAAATTTTAATAAACATTAGAAATAAGTTTTGAGAGCTTTGTGTATCACTAATGGTATTCATTGATAAATATATAGGTACTATTTATAAAGTTTTTAAATTAAAATTTTTTCTTGAAAATTTCACATATCACAATAGAGCTAAATTTATAACAAAACTTACCAAAATCATATCAGCTACAATAGACCATGTCATATTTAATGAAACCATGGCAAAAAATACAAATGTTAAACACAATGGAAGACCTTTTCTTGGTGTTATTAATGCAAAATAAATAAGTGGGGAAGATATCATTAGACCCCAACAACATATTTGTGGATCAACATTTGGATACCTTGGTCTTAAAATCGTAGCTAAATATGAACCTAATGGAACACCAATGATACCGGCTAACATTGTAACAATACCAAATATATATGATACACTGTTTTATTTTTATACAAAAATTGTTTTAAAATATTCTTTCATTATACTATTTCAATTAATATTTATTTTATTTTATATATTATACATACTTACTCATTAATGGTAACACCTTGATTTTCGGGCTGTGTTAAAAGTCCTAAATGAATAAATTTAGGTCCAAACCATGCTAAAGCACCAGTTACAAAAGCAACGCATGTAAAACCGAGAGTAATTAGCATAAAAGAACGATTCTTTAATAAATATTTTATGTCTTCTTTATATGGAGTATTATTTGCTGGTTCAAGTATTGCACCTTCACTTTTACCACGTTCTGGTTCATAAATCAAACATAATAATATAACTGCAATTACACCTAAAATTGGCGTTACACGTAAGGCAGCTCTCCAAGTACCAAAAGCATTAGCTGTCTCAGATCCGACAATATATCTAAAAATTTAAATTTAATGCAAGATTCAAAAATTTTTAATTAATCATAACTTTTTTTAGTTCTTTAAGTTTAAATGATCTTTAAATTTTGGTTAATTTAATAAAATCTTCAATGTATGTTATTTGATTTAATTTAAATTTTAAAATTTATTTTCTCAATTGAAAAATTAATTTAAATTAAACGAATTTATTTATTTATTTTAAATAAATTTGTTTTTTTTTTTTAATAATATTTTAATATTTTAGAAGAAAATGTTCAAAGTGAGAAGAATTTTTCACTTTTAACCTTTTTAACACTATATTAAATATGATCTTTAACACTTTCAAACAAAAAAAAAATTGTAGTTAAATCAAAGTCTAAATAAATAAAATTTCAGGTTCATAACATTATATGTTAATTAATAAAATTAAATCATTGAAGATTTTTTATTTACATGGTTTTTTCTTGTAGTGTTACTTTTATAATGAAATTAGAAGTATCGGGATATGCAAAAACTAATTTTTATATAACTTTTTTTTTGTAATTCATTACAAAAACTGGAAAAAAAAAAGAAAGAAGATCTTTGATGTTAAATGATGTAAGGAAAGCATAGAAATTTTAAATTAAATTTGCTTTAGCCATAAGTGATAACCTAATGTTCCAATTACTTTTTTTCTATAATAAACTTTGAAATTATTGTATGATATGATCTTATTTTATTACGTGCAATGATCTCATCTAAAATAAGTTCAATATATTTGAACTTTTCTAAAAAAAAATAGTTTTTATTAGTTTTTAATAAAAAAAAATCGAAATTAATTTCTTAGGAATTCATTTAGAAAAATCAAACTCTTATTTGATTGAACTCTTAAATTTTATATTATTACATTTAAAATTTTTTTTTATTTATTTTTTTTATAAAAGTCAATAGAATAATAAGAAAAACGCATTTTAAACAATTATAACATTTTTAATTAATTTTTAAAAATAAATTATATATTTACCCCATTCCTGATCCAACTGGAATTGCAAAATAAAATAATGCTAACATTTTTGATCTCATATCACGTATGAATAAATCTGATATAATAGTTGGAGCAATTGTACTGTATGATGCTTCCCCAATGCCAACAAATGCTCTGAACACCATAAACCATGTGCTATTCTTCATAAATGATCCTGCTAAAGTTGTGGCACACCATATAAATACACCAACAACCATTATAATTCGTCTTGAATAACGATCCCCTAAATAACCAAACAGTGGTGCAAATATCATATATGATATAACAAAAACTGTTTGTAATAAACCACCCCAATCATCTCCAACACTAAACTCTTCCTGTATATCCGTTAAAACACCTGTAATGCAAAAAGTATTATAAGTTAGTTGCACGAAAAAAATTTCTACAACATAAGAGTATACCAAAGAGAAAAGTAATAAACATACAACATGTATACAGATTGTAAAATCTAAAACAACCCTGCATGTTGGAAGACATTTGGAGAAGCCAAGGCAGTTTGAACTAAATGTTTTGTCCATTTGAGATTTATTAACAAATATTTGCTAAAGCTAATTGTATCACCACCTCCATAAGACCCACAATCGATTATGAAACAAATCATTAAACTATGCACTACAACCCAGACGATAGAAGATCCATCAAGATACCGTTTAAACCAAGGATTTCTAAGAGAACGCATAATAGTAAAAAAAAACAAAGAAGACACTGACTTAACAAACAGATCTTTAGCACGAGTTACAAAAATGAAGTTAGATCATCTTGATTTAATTCTCATATATGAGGCAGTGGATACACTGCAGAATATCGATATTATAAAAAAGAAAACCAAACTGTGCTTCAAATCCTATATCAATTCGTAACGTTAGTATCTTCGATGAACTAAATCTAAAACAGTACAATATAACTAAACCTGCTTTAATATACATTATTTTAAAGTCCAGAAATACGTGTTGGTTTTTAAAAAGTTAAAGTTTCACAGATCTTTTGCATAGAAAAATAACGATTATCTCTATTTGATTGATCATACAAAGGAGTAACAGAGAGTAGTAGAGTAAAGGAGTAACAGAGAGTAGTAGAGTAAAGGAGTAACAACGAGCAGTAGAGTAAAGGAGTAACAGGGAGTAGTTTTTAATGTATTAGTATTAGGACTATTTTCCAAGTGTTCAGAATTATAAAAACAAATTTACCCTTTGTTGTGTTGAAACAAGATTTCGTTCGAGGTTAAAAAATTATCAACACAGGAAAATTGGTTTATTTTGTAATACAAATCAATTGAAAAAAAAGAAATTTAAGGCAATAATTGATTCTTAACTAAAATTGATTTTTAAATTGAATAATAATTTATTGAAAATCAATTAAACTATATATAAAAAAAAACTATATTGAAGGTGATTTCAATGTTAATATCATAAAATTTTGAGTTAAATTTTATTTTTCTCATACTTCATTTAATAAAGAGAGTACACAGTTCAGGATATACGAGTATTTGGACATATGGATATATTCAATTTCTTTTGATTTTGCTAATATTAAATGTTTACGTCCGTTAAAAACTATTTAAGACGGAACTGTTTTTCATTTTAAATTTAATCGTTGTTAGAAAGTCAAATCGGAAGAAGTGTTTCATTTATTATTGCAAAAAAAAAAAATAAAGTAAAAGTAAAATATATGTAAAAAATATAAAATATTTATCAAGTTATATAAAAGATAAGACAAGTAACTTTTACAATTTGAGAATAGATACAAGACACTAAAAGTCAAAAATAAATAGTTCATTTTTTTAAATTTTTTTTTTAAATAATTTTTAAAATTATATACATACATACATATTCGGTTAAATTAGGTTGCCAACCCAATTGTTGACATTCCAAATCAACCTTTTATTTTTAATTAAATATTCTTAAGAAATGAAAGTGAGAAAATTTTTAAAAGCTTAAGGTGAAATGTTAAAAATGCGAAATTTAATTTTTTATCATTATTTAAATTATTTATAACGAAAATATTTAATTTTTGTTTTTACTAAAAGTATTTGTATATTTTATTAATTATTAAAATAAATGTGTATTTGGTTTATATTTGTATAGGTAGTACATATTTTTCTAAACAATAATAATCATCTCATCAGTGTTAAAAAATAATTAGAATTAAATAAGGTTAGAACTATGGGACAAAAACAAGTCTCAAGTTCACAAACAACAATATTATCCTATTAAAAAATAAGTAATTTTCTTTTTAGTAAATTCTCCCCCGCAGGTATCTTTCCAAACATAAACTTTTAAAAGCTATCAATTATTGTTGAGATTTTAAATAAAATTCTATACGGTTATATTTTTTCTTAATCGTAATCAATTTATGGAAAATTTTTCAAATTTCTTACAGAATAACGATATAATAAAATATTTTTATAAAAAATTTGAAAAAATTTATACCTATGATTTTAATTATTATTATACACCTATATAATATAAAAAAATTAAATTCTATAAAAAAATATAGTAACCCTTGCATCAGTTTCCCCCTCCACTGGGAATAATTAATATCATAAATACATACATAAAAGATTTCATTCAAATTATTTATATACAAGAGAAAAAAATAAATATGCAAACTCTGTTTTGTATTTAAATAGGTAGGTATCACATTATAAACAAAAATTCAAGAAATTAATAAAATTTCTTATTTATATTTAATTCTTTTAAATTTAAAGTTTTTATTAAAAAATTAATCATATTTATAATCTTTGGGAAATATTTTAATTAATTTGCAACTACAATATTAGTTTCTCTAAAATTTCAAATTTAATACGACTTTACCAGTGACATGTCACAGTTCTATTTGTCATAAGTCACTAAGGGACTTTTGACACACTTAAATATTTTATTAAGTGCCATAAGTCCCTTAAAGAGTATTATGACAAAAAAAGTTATATTGATGCATGACGATATGCAATTTTTTCCAGGAGTTTAACCAAATGGTTCAGAATTTTGGGGATAATATACATATTCCCTTTCTCAGAAATATAGGGATTTTGACGAAAATTGGGCGAGTTTAAATAATTAAAAGAAATATTAATTTTACTATAATTTTATTAACTAAATTGATTTCATTTTATTAAACAAAAATAGATTAAATAACCAAAGTTTCGCACAAATGAAATTCATAAATATTTTGGAAAAAGGATCAACTTTGATTTTTTAACTAATTTAACTTACTTTCTAATATAGAATCTAGCACTCTGATATGCATATAGACAGCACTCTGGAAAAAGGAACAATTTTGATTTTGAAACCGACAAGCGACCAGCCCAATGTAGAAATATATAATAAAAGTTTCGATTTGTGAAATTATAAGGCATAAATCATAAAGGGGATTGTGACACTTTTGAATGTGTCATAAGTCCCTGTCTTATGACACTTTTTTTAAGGGACTTATGTCACTTTGTGTTATTTACAAAAGTAAACAGAGCTGTGACATGTCACCGATTTTACCTGTAGGTATTGAAAGAAAATGAAATTTTTAAACAAATCTATTCTATCGTCAGTTGTCATTTTTTCGTTGAACTTACTTTTACGACTGTTATTAGAAAAGTGACAAATTTCATTATAGATCTTGCATAAATTATTACTCGTATTTATTTAGAATTTATTTAAATTGGTGTAAAATCTATGAATTACAATTATAAAATGTGCAAAAATATTTAAATACCTAATTCACTTTAAATATATTTTTTTATTTCAGAAATTAAATCGAATGCAAATGATGAACATAAGGCAGACCCAACATATATGATTTATTTCTTATATAAGCATGTTTAACATATTTATTTAATCGATATATTAAGTAAGAATTTTACTGATTTATGATGAAATGTTTAAAATTAAAGCTAAATAAATAAATTTTTGTTAAGGTTGCTTCCAATTTCAGTCATAAACTCATATACGAGTAATAAAATAATTTCTTAGCAAAATATGTTTATTGGAATAGTATACGATAATTTAACAATGATATTAAAACAAGTAAATATTTTATAAAATTTAAATAATAAACTTTATAAAAGAAATTGATTCGACTTACATATTACTTTTAAAGAATATTTACGAAGAAATTGAAAAAAGAACATTAATGTCTTAAATAAATAAATAGGAAAACTTTGAATGAATAATATGGTCATGTTGTCAAATGAAATTATTTTTAACAGAATACAATTTAAAACTTCAGTAAATTTGAAATATTGTTCACAATATAATAAAAATTATCTTAAAATAAATTGAACGAAAGGAATACTCTAATTTGAAAATACATAAAGGTAGGTAAAAGTACTTTTTTAACATTTTGATGATGAAGTTGATTAATAATATTTGGAAATGATGAAATAGATTAATTTGTTTTGTTTCGATTTGTTAAGATTACTTATATATGCAATTATATAAATTGTTAAAATAAATTAATGATCATACATTGTAAAATATATACCTAGGTATCTTTATATAGATATTTTTTTTTTATAAATAATTTTTGATAAAGAAATAATATTATTAAATAAAAATATCTATTTTTTTTTTTTTTACTATAACATTATAGGTACTTGTATTGTATTTCCTAATTTTCATACTCAACATTCTCTAATTAATTCTTTTAATATTATTAATACTTTTTATCAGATAAAATATATAATTTTATAATCATTAAAAATTTATTTATATATACACATACATACATACATTATGTAACAGTGCCAATTTAAGGTATTTTTCTTCTAATCGAGCTATATATATCTTTGTTTATTTTTGCGCTCTGGTTTATACTTTTCATCTTAAGTGCGATGTATTTAGGTAATAAAATGAAAATTAAAGGCTTTGTGCGAATTTCAATAATTCATTTGTATATCATTTGTATCATATTGAAAAATTTGTTTACTTAATTTTGAGACAAGTTTTGGGATTTTCATACACCTTAGCTAGCTATTGTCTCTATTAGCTCCCCGTTTTGTCAATCATGAATACATTCTTAATATAAAGGAGATTAAGAATGGAATTAAATATTAAGGATTGATATCTGAAATCAAAGCTAATACATAAAAAAAATAAAATAATTACCAAAATTATATAAAATCAGAATTGTTATCAGAATGATAACTGCTTATCAATTATTTTTTTAAATCATTTTTTAAACTATATATAGCTACAACACCTGTTGATCCAAATTTGTTGTTTACGAAGTAGATACTAATTAAAAAAACATTTAATAGGTACATTTGTACATATTATATTATAAATATATTAGGTTTGCAAAAGTTTGCATTTATAAAATTAAATAAATTAATATAATTGTAGCCCTATTTAAACTATTTATTAATTTATCACAAATTGTATTAATTTTAATTTAACTTCTTCAATAAATTGAAGACGCAAAAAAAATTATTACAAAAATAATAGATAAATTGTCTACAAAGTAAATTTTATAATAATATGCCATTTTAAATTTAAATTTATTCCATTTAGGTACTAAGTTTTTCGGTTTTTCCTAACACTTGCTACTAATATTATTTGGTTATACAAATTAAATAGTAGATCTGTAGATATGTATATGTAGGTATAAAATTTACCATAAGATTCGAAATAAAAAAAAAAAAAATACTTACATATTTAGCTTTATAAAGAATAGATTATTATTATTAATTATTTTATTATTTATGTATTAGCTTTGATTTCAAAAATCAATCCTTACCTTTTAATTGTAACTTTGATAAAGGACTGGTTTAAAACTTTAGTACCTAAATGATTAGGAAAGGGGTTATAAAGGATTATACTATTCCAAAAATTGCAAAGTGTCGCATTAGTGATTTATCTTAAAGGTAAAGAAAAATAATTTGAAGAAAGTTGCATTATAATAATACTATACATATACAAGCATATAAAAAAAAAAAAAATTTTTTTAATTTTAGTTTACATCAAAAAGTTTTTAAATTCCATATTAAAAATACAATAGCACATATCTCTATGTAATTATACGTTATAATATATTCATATGTACATTGTAAATACTTAATAGTATAATTCTATTTTAAGATACTATTTTTTAGTTTCCAACCTAAGTAATGTAAATATTTTTTAATAAAGAAATGAATAAACAAAATATTTTTTTTTTTTTTTTTATTTGCAAAATCAACAATCGTCAGCAACGTTTACATACATACATTATTATTCAAAAAAACATAGGCAATAATATTTGCAAAAAAAAATATTTAAAAATTTCTAGGGTTCCCCGTATATGTGCCATTATTAAAGTGATAAATTCATCGAACAGTTACAAAATGTCTAAATGACCTGTCACCTTGCTTTTTTTTTTGTTTTATTTCCAACAAAAACAATGCAATTTTTGTTTTTGTTTTTATATTTTATTAATAATACAATGACACAACAATGTAAACGGAGATCCAAGCCAGACGTAGTAGAAAAAAAAAAAATTACGTCACCTTATCTTTGACTTATGATTGGTTAAGTAAAAATCATACGATATGTTTAGTGTTTTTTTTTTTTTTTTTTGTTTATTTTAAATGAAGGAAAATTGAAAAAAGAAAATTAAAAATGTAAAAAATAAAAAAAATACTCGAAAGAGAATCAGAGAGAGAGAGTTGAAATAATAAGATTTTCATTTTTAAAAATAGGAAAATAGGTAGGTAGGTAAATGTAATAAAATAAGTAATAATTAAGAATTGCATATTTGTATATTACATACTACTGCATTATTTGTTTACATGTTTTTATTTATTAATTATAAAACAAATTCAATATCCTAGATATATTCGTGTATGTATTATGTATTATTATATATATATTAGTAGTACCAACTAAATTATATTTTTGTTAAGTTTTTCTCCTTTCCGCTCTCTTTTTAACAAAATGTAAATTTCTGTTCTGTTTTGATTGATACCTATAAATTCTACAATGAAAGTTTGTTCTTAAATCTTATACCTACTATAGTATAGAATAGATGAGTACATTTTTCTTATTTTGTTTACAGTTTAATACAATTACATTATACATATGTTCTTGTACGTTGTTTATTTTTCCTTCGATTTCGAATACTAATTTAGTTGAGCACGCGATCTTTTAAGAAATAATTGATTTGTATTTGTAAAATGTGTTTTTATAAATTATATTATATAGTTTATCTATATATATAGATTATAGATTATATTTTTGTAATTAAAGGTGATTCTGTAGTATTTTCTTAATACAAAATAAAAATGCTTATTTGTATGAAAGAAACTGTAAATGTATTCTAATTTTAAAAAATACACATACTTAAAAGCAATGAAAAATTGAAAATAAAACGAAATGAGAAATAAAGTAAAATGTAATGGATGAGTGTTGTTAAATGCTTATCAATGTCATATAAAATATCTTAAACTTATTATAGTTTCATAAATATCAGGTCAGAGAACAGAGAGTGAAATGATAATAGATAATATGCATTTATATTTTAGAGTATAATACATTTCTATTTGAGTATAACTTACGTATAGCTGCAATCTATCGGAATTTGAAGTTTTCAAACAAAATTAAAATATACCCTAGGCATAACTTAACTAATACACGTTCAAAGTAATATTGATATGTGCATTTGTGCATATGTTTTATTATATGAACATTTATTTGGCCTAGTAAAATTAGAACTTGAGATTTAATAAAAAATCTATATTCTATTTTCTCTTAGTTTTTTTTTTTCTGCTTCGGCATAATAATATGACAAGTGATAAAATTTTCAAAGATTTAAAAATAGAAAACACCGGTATTTTTTATACTTTTATGACATAACTTGATTTTATTTTCATTTTATTTTAGTTTTATTTTGGGTTTTCAAAAATTACTGAAGAGAACTTAAGGAAGTACATATTATAAATACGTAGGTTTACAGGAGTTAAAAAATTAATTAATAACTATGAAATTAGAGACAATAATAGACACTCTGACACTCATTTTTCTGTGACAAATTGTGTTGTATGGAGACATAAGATAAAAGGTAGTCAGGTAGGTATATTCATTCTAAATTATGAAAATTATTCGAATTTGTTATGATTGAATTCAAATGCTTGATTAAAAGTATAGTTAATCTGATTTAAAATAATAAATCGAATAATTAATAAAATGTATGAAATTTAATAGCAATTTGCAGGAATGTTTCGCATTTTGGAAATTAACATTAACAGCGATTACCTAGTAATAAATTATTTGTTATAGTTATAGGTATTTGTTTGGTTTAATTGTGATTATATTTTTGCTTAATTTTTTTTTTTAAATTATTGTATAGGTATATTAATTAGATTATTATCTGACCAATGGGTAGTGGTAAAGACGTCGCCTTTCATGTGGAAAGTCTCGGGTTTTATTGGATATAATAAAGATTATATCCAATAAACAAATATCGTAAAATTGTTTAATTATATCGTAATAGTTTATATCGTAATATAAAATAAGATTTAATAAAAATATATAAATAATTCTTGTGTAAGATTATAGATGGCGCACAAAGTTAACATTTGTGCATTCATATTTCATAACCTTATACAGTACTACAGTCGAGTAATCAACGGCTTAGTTGAATATTATGATTAAAGAAACTGAAGCCTAGTTTAAAATAAAAAATATAAGGAGTGGAAAAGGAATAAAAAAAAAAAAAAATTATATTATTAGCTTATAATTGTAAAAAAAAAAAATATATGGTTATTTTTATTTTTAATTTAAAGAAAGATAAATATATCGTAACTTTGCTTTTCGGACACATATATGATATAGGTACTCGTATTTATTCTGTTTTGCATAATATGACGTACCTATCTACATATCTAATATGTTTACAGTATTTTGAAAAAATGCTTGATGATGATTTGTTTTGTTTTATTTTACCTTTTTCTATTTTCTTTTTTAATATATAATATATCTATGTATATAAAAACAAATAACTTTGTTTATCTATTAAAATATTATATTTTTTTTTCTGTTTTTTTTTTGTATTTTTATATATTTGAGTTTTTATATCTTTGCAATGTTGTACTTTGTACATTTTATTTTTGAACATAAAACAAAATAATATTTAAATATAATCTGATCATTTTCAAAATATGTATATATATGTAATGTATGTATATAAAATAGAACACATAATATGTATACAAATATATAATCTATATAATTCCTACATCATGTGTTACTTACTACGTACACAAGATCGTTCATTTGCTTTTGAAAAGAAAATTTTTTTGTAGGAAATATAAAAAAAATTAAAATTAGGAAAATTGCCAAACAAAATTATAAGAGAAAGAAAAATATTTAAAAAAAAAAAATATAAAAGAAATTATTGAAAAGAAACAAAAATGCAAAAAGAAATAATTAAAAAGAAACGAAAATTTAAAACGAAATAAATTATTAAAACTATAGGTATAGAATGGAAATTTTTTATATGCATATGTACATATACATAGGTACAATTATTTAAATGTTCAAATCATTTAAATAAGAATACAGTATATTATTGCACATAACTGTGGGTATGTATGTAACATCATAAATTAAAAAAAAAATACAAATTAACATTTAACCATTTCTCAATTATTGACTTATTCTCATTAATAAAAGAATGGCAATTGGCATTCTTTTCTTTTCCTAGAAATAAAACCCCCCGCTCCTCCACTTGAATCTTTTTCATGAAAAGAAAATCATTAGGTAGGTAGGTACTTACCGTTTTTTTGATTTAACTCAAACAAAACTTTAAAAATAATAGAAAACGCCAAACGCAAACTTGCTTAAAAAAAAAAAAAACAGAAATTTGCCGCAAATTCTAAATACATTTCTAGTTATTATTTTTTTATCAGTTTGCATTTTTTGATTTTGATAAAATTTTGGGAAATTGATATTTAACTATTTGAATTTTAGCCAAGTGTTGAGTTACCTTGAAATATATGGTATATTATGCTTGTTGTATATATAAGTTTTATATTTGAACTATTAATAGATAATCTAAAATATAATTAAAAATAAATTTCAATTTTTAAATTGTTTAAAATTCTAAACATATTAATAATACTGATTAGGTGAATTAAAAAAATCTCAAATATATTTATTTAATTAATTTTATATATTTTGCTATTCTTTAATTAAATATCAAAGTACCTATGATACTTAAAATTATGATAAGTATTTTAAGCGATCTTGAAAATTAAGAACTAAAAATTCATTTAGCTAAATAAAAAAAAGTATATTAAGTGATATAGATTATATTGTAAGTCAATTAATATATTTATCAAAGTTTTGTTATACAAAATATATATCTACATATATCAGTTTGTACTTAACACAAACTTATCTTTGACTTAATAAGTTAATATTTAAGCTTTATTTATATGATATATTCGACGATATAAAACAACAAATTAGAAAATAAAATAGCTTTAAAATATATTTTGTATTTTATAAACATATTATTTTATACAAATTATTCTATTATTATCTAAACTAAAATTTAATGCAATAATTTATTCTATAAATTATAATATCAATTATATAGTTTTAATATATAAAAATGCACTTTATAAGCATTTATATTATCTCTTGAAATTTTTAAATAAGAAATCATTTTTATACAATTATAATTTGTAATAATTCAGAAAAAATTTATATTTTGCATAATAGTTATAACTTAATAGTTTCTCAATTGGAAAATTTGGAGTTCTAATCTTAATCAAGTAATATCCAATCAAATTATATTCCAGCTAAATATAAAGGTTATATCGAGAAGTAGTTTATATCATAATCGAAGCTTATATCGGAATTTGAAAAATATAAATATGTATTGATTAAGTAAAATTATATATAAACTTGAAATTGCTGTTGCAGTTGTTGTTATATTAATATTTTTAACTGAATTAACCCTCTTCCGTAAATAAACAGGTTCAAATTTCTATTGTTCGATGTTTAAAGTTCATCTTATATAACGCAATCTAGTATTTTTTATTAATTTAATTTTCTCTTATTTCTCAAATTTTCTAATGCATATTATATTTAGGAGAAAAATTTATTTAACTTATTGTATAAAATTATATTTAAATAAAAAAAAACCTGTTTTTTTTTCTTCTTTTTTTTTTTTAATATTCTTTTATAATTAATTTATCGCATTCTTTGATTATGAATTAAAGATGATACTCCAAACCAAATTAATATTATTTTCTTGGATGTTTAAAATTTAAGTGAATAATGAAAACTTTTACCACACAAAGTTGTGTTTTATAACAACTTTTGATTTTTTTTTTTTTAAATCAAACTCTTTAAATTATTATAAAATCTAACTTGATAGGGTGGGTAGGTACCACGTTTTTATTTAAAAACTTCTTTATTCTTAAATATTTAAATACTATACATAGTTTTATACAATATCTTATGTATGTTATATTTTTTTTTTTTTTTTTAATAAACAAAACATGATTTTAAATTTACACATGTTGTATTTATTTTCTAACCGTTTATTTGTTTTCTAAATTTACTGTTTTTAATTTCATTAAAATTAAATCACATATTAATATAATTATGTCAATAAACATTTATTTATATATTTATTAAAAAACGAATTGTATAATTTTTAAAAGAAATGAAAAAAATATTTTAAGCATTTGAGACTTCAGTGAAAAATGAATCATGGAATAAAATAACTTAAAATTCTTAAATTAATAAAAATTATTAATTAAATATTCATTATTATAAATTGTGTACTTTTTTGCGTTTAATATTAAAAGAAAAGTGTTATATTTAACAGTTATGTGATAAATGTTTAAATGTAACTTTAAACGAAGACAGTAGTAGTCAGTAAACAAAATTTTGATATTCCTACCTAGTAAAGTACCCACCTATCTTTTTACGTAAGTACTTTTTTTTATTTATTGGAAATAAACAAATTATCTGTTTATAAAGATAATATTACTTAACTATTTACACAAACTTTAATATTATATATTTTTTTTAATAAAATAAATTTAATATAATGTAAATAAAAAATTAAAAAATTATCTTGATAATAAATTGTATATATTTTATGTAACGTAAATTGCTCTAGTTTCGATCACTTAAAAAAGCAGACGGCATAATTAAAAAATCAAAATAACTATTTTAGAAAAATAAAATGAGTTTATTTTTATTAAGAAGTGCTAAATCCGGTTTAATGCAATTTAGCAGTAATAACATATTTTCTGTTTCCAACCATATCATACTAGTGCTCTAATTTACCTTAACAACTACCCTATAACCCACATATGTTTTATCTTGTTAAGGTAAAGAATATTCAGTAGGAATGGGAAAAATAAAAATTATATTTAATTGATCTATCAAAATTTAGTTAAAAGAGCAAAATCATTGTCCAAATTACTGAGAATCTAATACTTTTAGAACATATTTCAAAAACCATACTCTTAAAATATTAATTAGTTTAGTTAATTTATTTGTTAATTATACACTTTTTAGTAAGTCGTAATTAAATTGCATGTTAGGTAAAATATTTTTCTTTAAATTTTAAAAAATTAAATATACATATATTACATATATTGAATAATATATTAATTATTATTTTTGATCGAAATTAATACCAACTATAGATATTCAATGATTTCCCACTATTTTTGAATAAACAACCGTTTTAAATTAATAATCGACTAACTTTTTTCATAATTGATATTGACCAAAAATTCACTATATTTTTTTATTGTAATTTTATAATTTAATGTTTTTTGAAACAAAAACACGGAGTGGTCGGAAATAGGAAGATTATTAGAAATGGAACACTTTACGTTAGTGATCAGTTTGTAGTTGCCAAATTTATATCATCTATTTGTAATATTAAAATCTTTATATGCATATATTTGTAATATTTACATAATGATATTTAATTTATTTATAGAAGTCTGTCATGTGATTTAAAACTTCGATTTTGAAAAGTTTTTCTTTTTAAATAGAAGCAAATAGGTACCTACTTGTTGATTATAATCCTACACACAATATTAATATTATAAATATGACGTTGTTTTGAATTTTTATATGTACTTATATAAATATATTTTTTTTTTATAAAAACGAGCTTTTGTAACATTGTACCATAAAATATAGTTTTGGAATATTTTGGGAATTAGTTCATAATATCTTTTCACATATCCATAATTGGTTCCTTTGTACTGGATTTAATAATACAGAATAAACATTTTTATAATCTAACATAACCCTTTAACTCTTTTGCTGTTTCGTTTGTTTTTAATAAAATAATAAATTGAATTAATTTTAGCAATTAACTGATAATTTCATTACTTAACTCACTAATATAAAAAATCCAATCTATAAACTTGTCAATAATGTTAAATATAAATATGTAATTATATATTAATTTTAAATTCGTTACATGTTTAAATACTTTAAAAACTTAAATATTTTTTTTTTTATAAATACATATAAATATGTATTATTTTTAAATTATTCTGCGCGCCTTAAATAGTTAAATGTGCATATTCCTATAATTAAAAAAAAAAAAATATTCTACCAAAATTAATAAAACAATAAAAAAAATATATATACCCAAGTATGATCAATTTAAATGTCTATTAATCTAATTATACTTTATAGTATAATATTATAATTTTCTTAAAACATTTAGTATTAATATTAATATTTATTATTATTTATTATTATTAGTTATTAATATTAATAATCTTTATTAGGTCAATTTATCCAATAAGTTTTTTTTCTAGTTTATTTTAAGAATGCTGATAATAATAAATAGTAAGTAGGGTTAAGTTCCCTATAATCGAACACTTAACGATAATTGCGACTTTAATTAGTCATAAATAATGTGTATATTGACCAAATAACTAGTTTTGTATATCAATCGAAAGTAAATTTAATAACCTTTCGAACTAATTAAATTAAATTAAATTATACAAATTATTAATAATTTTATTTAAAAATTACTAAAAAAACGCAAATTTGCCTATTTTCGAAAGCAGATATTCCTTTGTTCGAACACAAATTTTTTTAAAGAATTACTATTAAAAATACCATGTTTTCATTTTAAATATTTCTTATGAATTCAAACTTTATAAATACAAAGATTAAATAACTAAATTTAATTTAATAGTTTTCTGGATCATTAAACTATTTCCTAATGTTTTCTTCCGTTTTATTACACGCCTTTGTAATAGTTTCTGGATTACGGTTGAATATTACCTTATGCCTTATGATATTTCCTAAAAATATTATTTTTGCCTGGCCTGCCGTTGGTAAAAGGGGTAATTCTTTTCTCCTCCCTTACTTTTTTGGACCACATCTTGGAGCTCTTCTGGCTTTTGTGAAAAGTGGGTTGGTTACGAAATCTCGCTTTTCTAAAACTCGCGTATCAAAATAACGAGTTTTACAACCAAATAATTTTTTTTTTTAGTAAATTGATTTGGACGAAAAAGAAACTCAAAAAAGTAAAGTAAATCTACCAAAAAACATATCAAATAAAAATTTCATAAATAATATTTTTAAAAGCAAAATTTTTGATTTTTGATTTCTTTTTTTTAACTTTTTACTTAATTTTTAAAGAAAAGGGTACAATCCTATATTTTTGAATTGAACTCTAATCGCTTCTAACTCAGAATGAAGCAAATTAAATATATATTCTGGAAGAAGACCACATCCTGAATTCGTAATCAACCCTGATGGACTTTACATAGGTGTTAAAAGTTCTCGGTATACCTATATATGTATAAAAAAACTAGATTTCTAAAATACATATAAAATTAAAAGAAATTGGCTAGAAAAATCGGTCAGCCCGAAGCCCCGGTAATTTAATTATTGCTAGATTTCGCATCCAAAACTAGAATCAAAAATTAAGATTAAAGAGTCAGCAAATAATATAATACAATTAAATAAATTATTGAACCCATTTTTTTATGCAATTCCAAAATCTCACTGAAATTTTCATATATAAGCATCAAAGCATTTAATATAATCGGGGACTCCCGCCCCCCAAACCCGAGCAAACTGATTATTTGAAGCCAGATTTTGTACCCAACTTTAAAACCCCTTCTAATTTCTCTTCATACATAATAAGTGAACAATAAATTATTTAAATTGTTTTTCCATTTTTTCGCGATAGTTTTAAAAAATTTTGCAAGAAAACGGGATTTCGAACGCTCTCGCTGAAAGCCGCATTTAGCCAAATTCACAAGTTATTCTACAATTCATTTTTCTTCGCTCTGAGTCAGAACTGTATAGTCCATTTTCATTTTCTTATCTTTGTTACCGGAATATGAAAGAGTTTACTGGCGTCCCTAACGTTCAAAAACCCCTCCCTGATTTTACCGAAAGCAACCTTCAAAGAATCCTCGCTATATTGCTGAAACATTTTCATTTTGTTTAACAAATTGTTGTGTAAAAACTTAAAATCTGAAGAAAACGTTGTGTTCGAATAAGGGAATCTAAAACTAATTTGGATTGCCTAAATTCGAACACCGTGTTCGAATTAAGAAATTTGTGTATTTTAGTTTCCTTTGTTCGAACAAGTCAAAAATATAAACAAATTTTTAATATTTTCCTTTAATTTTTAAGAAAATTCAATAAATAAATATTCCTTTGCATGAATATATAAATCAATTTGCTTACAGATTTCATAAAAAAACACTATTTTCTGCAACCCTTAAAACTCTTTTTTTATTAGCAATTTCAATGAAAAACGCAATGTTTAAAAACCAGTTTCAAGTTTTAGCGTTTTGAGAGATAATTAACTTATTTTTTGTTCTGCTTTTTTTGGTAAGGGTAGGGGAAACTTCAACAAATAAATTAAAAAAAAAATTTTTTTAAAAAGTGTTCGATTATAGGACATGTTCGAAATTAGGCAACACCACCCTATATCAAATTATGATTATTTTTCTTTTAAATTAATAAATTTTAATCAAATTGAATTAAAAAAATATCTAAAGTTAATTTAATAAAAAATGTAGACGTATATTTAAATGCAATAAAGAATAATTATAATATGCCCTCATAATTTAATCGATACAAAATATTAATTTAATATATATGTAGATGCTGTGCTGTGTAATTATAAAAAAACTTAAAACTTATTAAAATAGAGCTGCTAGGAATTCCCCTTATTTATAAAAATTTATGGTTCCTTAACTTTCTTATGTGTATAAAATAATATAATATAGTACATATAATACTAGAAATGGGGTTATGACTTATTAATATGACAAACACAATGCATTTATGTCATCAATTCTATTTCTAATTTTTGTTGCTCACTGTTAATAAATAAAATTAGTATGTGCACTCTCAATTTGTTAATGAGAGTAAAAAATAAATTCGTAATACAAATTGCACAACAAATAAGCTTATTTTTAGTATAGATCTTTGATCAGAGAGTTCAATGTGCAATTTCTTCTTGTTTTTAAAATATCTATAAAAAAATGTATGGTATTTTCAGTGTAAGGTACCGTTATTTCAATAATATATTTAAATAAGTAATGAAAAAAACATGGGATTTAAAACAAGCACATTTTCCAATAATGTTGAGTTTCAATTTTAACGTTTGACTTTGGAAATACATACACTGATATAGTGAAATTTTTAGTCAAAAGGGGAATGTTCCAAAATTTTTCTTACCTCAAACTCCACTTCCCCCCGCCCAAAATTTTCAGGTTCTAGGAATTAATTTGTGACTTCCACCAAATTTAAAATTATTCTTATCTAAACAAAAATGGTTAAAACTAAAAAACATTTTCTTTAATTTTAAGGACCCCCTTTAAATTAAAGAAAAAACTTTAACACATGTTATAATACATGTTTGATAGTTGCTTCTCAATCATATCTTTTGTTTTTGTCTCAAGAACTATGTTAATCGGCTAAATAATTTCCTAAAAGGGGCCCAAAAAAAAATTTTTTTTCGAAATTTCTATAAAAAAAAAATAACACTCTTCCAATTGTAAAAAAAAATCATTTTCGGGTTCTCAGTTGAAATAATAATAAACTATATTATATATTCATATTTAAAAAAAAAACAAGGAAGACTGTAGTAGAGTATATTGTGTCAACTCTGGAGTACCAGTATTACCATAATATAAACATTATATCGTCCGGTTAATTACTTTTGGCAAAATTTTAAACTTACAGCTTTATTAGGTTTAGTGTAATGCTCATATAAAAGAAAGAGTTGTATGGCAACTACTCGAAAACCACTGCAATAAACCAACCAAATTTTGCAGAAACTTTGGCCATAAAACTAAACTATTTTTAGCAAAATTTCAGACACCCAGCTTCATTAGGTGTAGAGTAATGCTCATATAAAAGAAGGAGTGTGTAATGCAAAGTAAAATGTAATACGAGTTAAGTGTTTTAAAGATGCCCAATTATAAAAATTATTTGTAGGTACATTATATGAATTAATTGAAAACATTGGTTCATATTATGAAAGAATTATTTTTCTAGGGACTTTATAGACAATACTAATCAGAAATATAACTAAAACATGTAAAACTTATTATAAATGACAATTTTTTCTTCTACATTATAGGAATTATAAAAACATTATCTATTTATTATGCTAAAAATAAAACACAAGTAAGTACTTCAAATGCAATACTTTACATACATATGGCATTGGTATAATAAGATAAGGTATAAGAACCATCTCACACATTATTTTTATTAAAATTTAATACACACTCGTTTAGATAGATAAAAAATGAAATATTGAAATTCAATTAAATATATGTAGGTATATATTTAAATTTTTTGCTCTTAAAAAAATTTTCTAGGGGCATATTTTTTATTGATAATTTTTATCATAAATAACATTATATATATTTAAATATACATTTTAGTTAAATAAAGTTTATTTCAAAAGTAATCATTTTATATTTAGTAAATATATTTTGTAAACGTGTTAATTTTGTTTTATTTATTTTTGTCATCGTTCGCTCACACCTCCAAAATTCACTAAATATAAAAAAAAAAAATAAACAAAAATTTTTGGCTATTTTTGTATGATTCACGATCGTTGATCGTTTTATCGAAAACTAAAATGGCGTGATATTATTTAGTTAAAAAATGTTGTTATAAAGTAAAGAAAATAAAATACATAGAGAAAATAATAATTACGAAACACAATTAAATAATGTAGCACAATCATACTATATAATATAATCTTATATTTTTGCTCAACTTTTTATATTTATTTTTACTTGAGTATATAAATTGTACATATATAAATATTATGTAAATATAGCTACTTTACATCAAAACAATGTACGTAAAAACTAAATTAAGTATTATTATAAGTGACTAACGTTGGGCTGAGATATTGTAAGTTCATGACAGTAAGTTTATTACAATCTTTTAATTATGATTTTAGTAAGGAAAATCTTTTATTGACTTTAAGTTAACTACCGCTATCAAAGGCTGATTAAGTCAATTAATAAACACTCAGTAATGTGTTTATATTTTTTTTTTATTTTGATACCTATACTAAGCATTTTTTATTTTTGATGACATAAGTAAACATAAGACATAAGTTACTTACTAACAAATTTTTATATACTAATTTTATAGTATTTTTTGAAATTTTTGCTGAGAAAAAAAATTATAAAAATTCCATTGAGAAATAAACAAATTTGCCAACGAACGAACAAGTTGAAAATCATTATTTTAATTTAGTTCAAGTTCAATTATAACTTTGTAAATTAAAATTATATAAAAAGAAAAAAGTCCATACAGCAAAACATTTTTTTAAAATTTGTCATGATAATTTACACATTTATAATAAAAAAAAATATAATGTAAATCGTTAAACAAAAAATTATATTCATAATAATTAACTGACAGCACATAACTCAAAGTATTAGTTGATCATGCATCTAAAAGGAACACGGAAATGTAAATTTGATTCAATCGCTTTACTGATTTTTGTATTATGTACTATAGGGAACTTCCTTAACTGATAATGCTAAAAAATTTAATTATTGTTTAATTAATTGATTTAAATCGGTATTTTGCGGTTTTAGCTATTCAAAAAATTTCGGAAATATTTTAATTAACAAAAATTAATAAAGAGTTATTAAATACATATTAATTTTTTTTTAGCTTAGATACAAATTTCTTTTTTTTTTAATTTTAACATTTTAATAAGCTTTCAAACTTCTTTTAACGGCCTTGTTGAATATTTTTATGTAATTTGTAGATATTTAGGTACATGTGTATGTATATATTTTAAATTTTCATAATATAATATTATGGACAACATCAACGTTTTTAATATAATATACATATATACATAAATATATGTATATGTGTATATTATCTATAGCTGTGTTAAATGTCAATGCCCGCACTTTATAGATTATTAGAAGCTAATTGGGATTCACATCATTAAGAGCAAAAATCAAAACTAAGAATAAAAATAGAAATCATTTATACAACATTATGTAGGTGATACAACAAAACTAAAATTTATAAATTTAAAATATACAATGCAACAGGTTTTTGTTTCGTAGTTTTATAAATCAAAAAAAAAAAAAAAATTATTTTGAGAGTTTTATTGAATATTTGAAATTATAATGGGTAAGTATAATATTTTCTTATCTTTAATACTTATTTTCATCTAATTATAAAAATATTATTTGTCATTATTTAGCAAAATTAAGCCAAATTTCCTTTGCGTAATATTAAAAAATAAAAAAATGTAACACATCAGTATCGTAAATTTTTTCTCAATTCAAACATAGGTCAACTTTGTAAAAAAAAAACTGAAATAGTTGGTAAATGGTAACATATGTCTTTCACATTATTTATTTATTGCTTTTGCAAGATATTGACATTTTTTGTACAACATCCTTCATATTTTTAAAGAATTACTATTTTGAAAATTAAAAATTCATTTCAGTAAAAATTTTTTTTTTTTTTTCAACAAAATTTATCTTTAAGAATATAATATTAAGTACATGAATGTATATAGGGTACTAAATATTTAATTTAAGTCTAATGTTAACCACAATATTTTAATTATTTTTTCAGAAATTTAAAATATGTACCAACCTATTAATATTTTAACTTAACCGATCAAAATGCTAAAAAGTTACAAATGTGAAAAAAAATCAGAAGAAAAGATTATATATATTGAGAATTAATCAAGTACCACGCAAAATTTATTTAATAAATTAAGGGAATAATATATTATATATTCATAACTATGTACCTAGGTATTTACTTTTTCTCATTTTATTGGAATATTTCCGTTTTTTATTTTTCAAAAAACATAGAGAAGTTTTTACTAAAGTGAACATTAATAAAATAAAGAGAGAATGTTAAAAAAAAGTAGTAGTAAAATTTAAAAACAAAGTAGGTATAATATAAAACCTGCTTTTTTTCTTTTTTCTTTGGCTTTATATTACAATACTAATCAGAAATAATGCTACAAATATAAATTTTGTTAGTTTCATTTCTTTCGTTTTAACTTTTCTCATAGGCGGTTTATTAATGAAAACTAAAAGGTGTACAAAAATCAGGTGATGTTTTAGCTTCTCCCTCTACTTTATATAAAATACCATTAAGTTGTTAGTTTTTTTATGAACATATATTTACGTGAGCAAAATTTCTTTTATTTTTTTTTTTGAGTTTTATTTCAATAATTTTCATAAAATTTTTTAAATACTTATATTAATATTATAAAATATTTTTAATATACTCTATATTTTATTAAATTATAAATATATTAATATACGCTAATAGATATGTTATAAAGTTATACGTAATATTTGATGAAATGATCTTATATTATTGACAAATAGGTTTTTTAGTAACAAAGTCAACATAATCTATTGCAAAAATAATTTATTAAAACTATGTGATTTAGAAAAATTGTAAATTACATGTAATGTAACTATAAATTAACTTATTGATGAAAAAACCGAATTTTATTTGTAATATATTAAATAGCAGAAAAAAAACTTTTATACTTGAAGGCATTGTTACTGTTGGCTTATTTATTTGTACAATTTTAAAAAGCGTTTTGCTATATTGAAAGATATAGATATGAAAAAAATTTATAATTTAATTAAGTAACTCAGTTTCACTGTTCATTTTATATTGATATTTATTTACACTTATTAATTTTTTTTAATTAAAATACCCACGGCCACCACCCCTTTCCATAACCGCACGAGGGAAAGTCATCTGCATTTTAAAAATAATTTGTTTTTAGTATAAAAAAAACATTTAAATTTTATAAAATACTTGAATGTTGAAAAACATGAAAATGCTTTCAATTTTTTTTATTATTATATCAATTTAATTTAAAAATAAAACAAATTAGACGTTTATAAGCTAGATCTATGATCGAAATATTATTTATAAAATTGAACTCTATGGAAAAATGGCTTAAATTAGAATTTTTTTTAAATTTCCTTTTAAATATATAATATTATCAAACTTTTTTACAATAAATATGTTACTAATCTGAAAAATAAAAATAAAATACCATAAACGTAAACTTTTTTTTAACTTATTATTTGTGTTTACAAATATGTTTAACCTACAACAATGCGATCTCACTTGTTCTTACATCCGTGATAACTAGAACCAAATTTATAACCAAAATATAGTTAAGAAGCTTACCTGCTATAGTAAAACGATCCATGTAGTTAATTAAATTAACAAAACATAGAACTATAACTGTAAACCATTGCTTGGAATTCGACGAACTTATTAAAAAAGTTCCCCCAACATTATTTATTCCGGTTGTTAGAACACTATCAGTATCAGCATTATTCATTAAAGCTTGCGATGAATAAGATGTTGGTAAGTTTCGGTCAGCATTATTCCCAATTGATGAAGTTCTTGAGGAGTGCCCACTATCACTATTTTCTTTATTCATTGCTATTGGCATATAATTAATCTTTTCTTGATTAGACATTCAAAATTAATAAATTTCACTGAATTTTAATAATCAATTTATTTGTCAAAAAAAAAAAAATTAATATTTTTATTTTTTATTCAACTTATTATTTATGAAAACAGTTTTTATTTCTTATAGGAATAAGAAAAAATAATTCTTATTTTTCCCTTAATCCAATATATTTTTTCCGTATTACAAAAAACACCACTACACGTTTCAAATTTATTTTTAATCTGATTTGAAATGTTAAATTGAATGCAAAATATGTCAAGTCAAGTCAAGTCAACACTAGAAAATCGTGTCGTGTATTTTAAAATGAGTGAAAGTTTAGAGTTATTTAAATGAGTGATAAAAAAGAATAAAATTATACTCGTATCGTGTGTAACTCGTGAGTCGTGAAACCATTTAACAACCACAGACCACATTCACTTCACTTTTAAATAGATTCGACACTTTTTTGTTAAATTTCCATATTTTGATTATGTGTATACAAAATGCAAGCGTATTTTATATGATTTAATCGGAAACTCTTTTATGCTTGTTAAATAAAAGATTTTAAATATAATTTAATGTAGCTATTGCATTTAGCACCAAAATATTTAACTAACTATTAATTATTTTAAAATTCCTATTCCATAAATTAAATATACAATTTTAAAATAAAATTTGACGCGGTCAATATATTTTTAAAAAGAATACTACGTTTTTTATTTTTCAAGCAATATGTTATATTAAAAATTATAAAATATAGAGTGAGCAATTATTCAATCTTTGCTATATTTCATGTAGATCAAATTATTAAGTTGTGATGTGTCGATAATAAGCGACTCGTATGTTTTGAACGTGTCAATTAAATGACTCAGGTCAGTTATTTCTGTCGTTTTGAAAAAATTAAAACAAACGAATACACAAAAAATTTGCAAAATGCCTCTCTTATAGTCTTATCTCTCATTTATTTGAATGATTTTGTTTGTTTTTTTTATGTATAATATGAATAAAAATATGAAAAATTGTATTTGTTTTATGTTATTTATCTGATTAATAAATATTGATTTAAAGTTTTTATTTATTAAATGAATTGAATGAAATATTGAATTAAAAAAATATACCTAATTCAATTTTAATATCCCAAAAATATTACAATTTATCTTTCTTTATATTACTTTACTGAAATACCTAAATAAACTGATTGTGTGAAATTTCTGAACATGACATTAATAAACGAAACAAGTCAAAAGACCTGGTTCTACAAAATGACTCAAATGCCATAAACATATCCTTTATTAATCTAAGTCCATTCATTGACTCTTTTTAGTCATTTGTTTTATATTTCCGCATATAAATTGGTATAAATATTAAGTATTATACAAAAATTTATTGTATTATGTATTTTCTCAAAAAACTAATTTTAACTTTTATATATGGATTTAGTTGTCTGTATTGTGTAAGGTTGCTAATAAAAATAAATACATATCGTTTCTTTGAGTCATCACGTTCATGTGACTCGTATGACCTGAGTTAATCAAATGACCGAAAATGCCCATTACTATTATTAAGTGTCAAAGTATACATTAATAGAAAAAAAGCGCTATTTAACAAATCGAAATGACGCTGGTTGACAATTGTTTGATATCGATTAATCAGTGTCATTAAAAATCGTTCAAAAAATTTTTTAACTAGAACTAATCAAAAGTTGCAATTATATTGGCTATAGCGTAATCGATTTACTTCGATTTGATCAATTTAATTCCTCGATACAAAAACATTAAAATTGAATACTACCGTTAATAAAATAATTAAATTTTAAAAATATATAATTATAACATTAAAAATGATTAACGAACTGGATTGTAGAAAACGACCCCGTAAAGCATCGAAAGAGGATAACATTAAACTAATGCGTGCTATGAATTATACCAAAGTTTTGACACCAAAGAATATGAAATCGGAAGTATGGGGCTATTTTGGATTTCCTGGAAATGGAAACAATGATATTGTTACCAAAAATGTTTTAATATGCACAATTTGCTATGTTATGTTTAGGAATAATAGGTAAATAATAACATATATTTGTTAAATTTAAAAACCCAATACAAATGTACAAATTTACGTTATGTTTATGAATTTATGTAATATAAAGAATATTTCTAGAAATACAACAAATTTAAGAATGCATTTAGAAAGAGTTCATAAAATAGATCTATCACTTTCAAAAGATGATCCACGAAACTCAGATATATTTGAAAATAACGACGCTGAACTTTACGCATCTCCATCAGTTTCCAAGATAAAACAAGCAAGACCAAAAATGAAAATTTTTCGTGCAAATGAATTGCCAGATTTTCAAAATGATGATGACACAACTTTTGATCCATTAATGGAAAATTCAATGGATGTTGATAATTCTATTTATCCTCACGGAGAAGAAACGTCTTATCAAATAATTAAACCGAAAGAAGAAATTATTGAACGTAATAGAAATATAACACAATCAGAATTGGTTGGTCAATCAACTAATATAGTAATGTCATTTGAAAAACCTTTAATAGAAAAAAATTTAGATATAATTTCTTCTGTAAGAGATATGGTTATAACGGACCTAATGCCAACTTGCTTTGTTCAAAATAATAGTGGTTTTCGAAGAATGCTAGAAAAACTAACAAAATATAACAATTTACCATCAAAAGATGAAATTGAAAATAGTATAAGCTCTTTATATACTATAAAATCAACAGATTTGATTTATGAACTAAAATTTATATCAGTTAAAAATCCATTTTCGTTAAGTTACGAAATTTGGGAAAATATTGAAAATTCTGTTTTTATAACATTTTATTTTCACTATTTAAAAACTGATGGTACCAAAGAAATATTAAAGGAAGTTCTTCTTAAAACAATTAAATTAACAAACTATATAAATTTTGAAGATGTATTCGAAGGTTTCAATATGAGAAATTGTGTCGCTGTAATAGCAGCTTATAGTACGGATTTAATCGAAACCTACTTTAATAAAAAAAGTAAACTAAATTTTTTTAATTATTATTATTTAATGTTGTTTTATCATCTTTCAGAAATTTCCATTTTGCCATGTTTTGAATGTATTGTAAAAAATTGTTTAAATAAAATATTTAGTTTAAGCGGTGTAGAAAGCATTTATACTGAAGTAAAAGATACTCTTCAAGATTTTATAACAAACCATGTATGTATTAAAAAAAAAATTCAATTTATAAACTTCTTTGATAAAATAAATTAAAAATATATTTCAGGAAATTGAAACACCAAATGAAAACCGAAATTTACCTTGGGCTAAGTATAATATATTAAAATTTTTTATTGAAAATATCGTATGGCCAGAGGATCCAAATAATGAAATACTTCCAAAAGCTAAAAGTATTTTAGAAACATTATCTCCTTTAAAGGTAAATTAATATGAAAATAAAGACAAAATAATTAGTTAAAAATTGTTTTTATTTCAGATAACAATTGACTCACTAGCAGAAGAACCAGATGCATTAAATTCTGTTTCCAAACCGCTGGCAATGCAATTGATTGATAATCATTTTAGAACCAATGAAGACGACACACAAACTGTAACTGAAATAAAAGAAATTATATATTTTGAGTTTGCCAACAAGTATTGAAAAACCAAAATCTTTTTTTATATCTTATTAACCGAATTTCATTTCAGTATTTTGTCGAATGAAATCTTTAGTGTGTCTGCATTTTTAGATCCTAGATTTCAACAATATTTAGACGATGATTGTTTTCCAAATGTTAAAAGTCAACTTGTTAACAAAGCTAAAGAGCTTAATTTACTTATGTGCTTAAACGAAAGTAGTAGTGATTCATTTTCTGAAGGGACAGCAGACAGTCCGAATATTTCCCAAAAAAAAGGTTTAAAAGTTGAAAGAAATTTTTTTTCATCAATTAGCAATAATTTTATTAACTATTTTTTTAGGTTTGAAAATGCTTTTTGGTAGAAAAGAAGGTACACCAAAAAGACAGCTTCCCACAAATGAAAATTTAGACAATGACATAAAAAAGTACACCTTTGACGCAAACGCTGATTTAGATGAATCACCTTTAGATTGGTGGAACCGTTATGGTTATATGTACGGAAATTTAAAGAAGTTAGCAAATGTCTACAATTCTATTCCATGTTTGTGTACAAAAATTTCTTTAAAACCAATTGAAAAGCAAATTGAAATAGAGGATAGAAAATTAAATTTAAAAGGAAATTTAATTAACGAAATATTATTTTTAAATTACAATTTTGAATTTAATAATTGTTCAACGATATAATGTAATTACTAGTTATTTTCTTAAAATAAATTAAAAAATTTATATTTTTCTTTCATTTTATCATTTTTTTTAAAAAAGTTAAAAAAAAAATTATTAATATTTTGTCACTTCTTACCATATTTTTATGCTGTTACTCTTACACCATAGGTTTTATTGTGTCTTGAGTATCTAGACTCTAGAGTAATATTAAAAATTTAGAATGTAATGTTATAAAATATAAAACATTTTTATTCATTTCATTAATTTTTTAACTAAATCCAGAAACTTTTAATTTTGATAGATGTTCTTCTAAGACTTTGGGAAACATTGAAAAAAACTTAAATCGTTTTCCCATTTTATCATCATCTATAAGCATGTGATATCCACATTTTATCTGCTCTTTTTGATCGGGAAGGCAATGATTTAATAACACCTATGAAAACTAAATTAAAAGATTTTGTTTTTAAAATAGTTTATACCTTACTTCTAATCTAGCTTCACTTTCCATGTTTCTTAAAAAACTTCCTTGTTCTACTGGACCAAAAGTTATTACCTTATTATCCTTTTCCGCATTATATTTTATATGACTAAAATCGACATCTGCAGTTAAATCAGCTAATCCAGGATTATTCAAGGGATCATGGAGTTTATGATTTTTGAAAGCTCTAAACGTATCAGTTTTTTCCCCAAAATGTCCATAATCCATTATAAGAACCATACCACCATCTTCGTACAAACGTGTAGATAAACCATTAATAATTTTAGCTGTTTCAAATGAATATTCCAAACATTCTCTACTATCGCCATCAATATGTTTATATATTTTTGAATGTGGTGTTTCAAATTTTGATATAACATATCGTAATTGCTTGTTATTTGTAACATCAATATCAATTAGTATTTCTTTCCAAATACTGGAATCTTTCTGAAATTTATGAATTGGTAGAGCATCAAAAAATTCATTAGCTAAAACTATGGAAAATTTTCTAGGAATTTCAGCTACATTTTGATACCAATATATTTTTATTCCTGAAACAGTCTCTCCTTTTCTATAGTACGGTTCGTTTGAAACTTCATCGTGATGGTAACAAAGTTTTTGCGCTTGAATTTTACTTAAAAATGGACTGATCTCAACCAAATGAAATGAAGTATCAGATTTCAAATTAAATTGACTTATAACACGAAGAATATCACGAGTTAAAGTACCTCTTCCTGGTCCTAACTCAATTATTTGTAAAGGTAAAGGAGATCCAATTTTTTGCCATTCAGTTAAGCACCATATTCCAACTAACTTATAATTATAGAAAATTTTAAACACAGTAAATTTTTTAAATAAAGCATACTTACTTCACCAAAAATTTGTAAAATTTCTGGTGATGTAATAAAGTCTCCTTCAAATCCAAAAACATCTCGATGCATGTAATATCCTCCAGATGGATTAGTTAAAACTTCTTTCATATAATCTATAAAATAATAGATTGAATAAAATAATCTTAAACAATTTAAACAGTTAACAATATATAATATTAACAGAAAACACACCAGCAATGGTTATTGGACCTGTTGATAAAATTTTAGCTTCTAATTGTTTTGCTATTGAAATTGATGTTTGCAAAGTTTCACTTTTTGGTGGAGCAGTTCGTTTAGTTTCAACATTTAAATTAGGTCTTTTAATAGTTTTATACGAGTAATCACGATATCTTGAAAAATTTTGTATATAATTTAAGAGTTTTTTTGAACTAATGTTCATTTTGTTTTTGGAAAATTATTTCCTCAGTCCTCTACAAAAGTAAAAATTTGTTTATAACTTTTTTTTTCGAAAAAAGTCAACAATTAAAATAATCAACGCCAGCTGATAAATTGTCAAATATTCAAATGTCAATAGATTTTGAAAATCGAAAACTTAAAGTGTTCGTGTTTTACGGTACGTTGCTAGTGTAAAATAAGCGTTCAGATGACGGACAGTTGACAAAATAAAAAATTGAATTGAAATAAAACTTAAATCTTCAAAATAAAAACAAAAGTTCCAACAGAAATGAGTAAGATATTTTGTTTATTTCATACAGTCTATATTAGGTAACCAAGTGGATTTGTAAAATAGAACAAATAAAATATTGTTAATTTCTATTATTTGTAAAACATAATTCTTTTTATGAACTTTTTATTTAGCAATTTTTCTGATTAATTTTTTTCATTTTCGTTCGAGCTAGCGCTAATGTTCAGTTTAGATGACATTATTACATTTTATGTGGAATCTTTTGAGATTATTCCAGGTGCAAATGAATCGATGCTGATTAGTTTCCTACACTTTGACATTTATTTGTATGTCAAAAATTAAATAAAATTAAGTTTCACGCTGTTCAAGTACCATTTACCAATTTAATTTGTTTTCAATTTAGTATCTCGTATTTTCGTTATCCGTTTAAAAATTTAAATTATTATACAATTAGATATTTTATTATTATTCGATTAATATTTTTAATTGGGCTGTGATTATAAAGCATTAAATTTGGATAAAATGACAGACTGGGTAAACAATTTATTTTTATTATAGTAAAAATAAGTTGTGCTTAACTTTTTTTTAGAATGATTCAAGTTTAAAAATTTTGTTGGAATTTCTTTCTAAAAGGGAATATCTTTATAATCGAAACCATAAAAATTATAAAACATATACAATTGTAAAGGAATGTGCAGAAATTGGAAAATCTTTAAAACCTCCTAGATCAAGTTATTCCTCTTTTATTTTACATTGTAAGTGAATACAATAAATTTTTATTTTAGGCAAAGAAGTTTTAAATAAAATTACAGCGCTGCGGATAGATATCACATTATTTAAACAAATTGTTGATAATGGATATAATAAATATACAAATAATGATTTAGAAAAATTCAAACGAAATATAATCAATTGCAGTTTTATGTATGCAACATTGTTCGGTGAAAGTTTCGAACCAATATTGTCAAAGTTAGACCAGTTTCTTTATAAAAATTCTAAAAGAAAATCAATTGAAGAAGATGTAATATGTAGAAAAATTCCAAAAAATGAATCAATAACGGAAAATAATTTAGAACAGGTGAACTTTTTATCGCGTAAGTTAAATTTTATAACTAAATTTAAAATATTGCAAGTATAAATTGTATATTTTGTATATTATTTGCTTCATAGTTTCAGAAAGCACAGAAGATCAAAAATTTAATGCAGAAGATTTACAAATTAGTTTAATAAATGAAAAAGAACATGATACTGAAAATATTAACGAAATTCAAGTAAGTTATTTTTAATAGAGTGTAATATAATTTATATATGTTTACTTTTTTAGTCAAAAATTGCAACAAATTTAATGCTTGTGAATAATGAAGCTATTAATTACAATTTACAACACGAAGATAGTTATGCTATTGAAAGTTCGAGTGATTCAATAACATTCGATGAAGAAAGTTTTATGAAACCATACAAAATTTTTTACTTGGAATGCACAGATGAAATAGCATCAGAAGACGAGATAATAACTGTGAAAATAATAAATTTTATTCGTAATAAACCATACTATTATAAAGATACAAATTTAGATAAAACTGATATGTGTATGGAACAAGATTTAAAAGATTTCGGCAAGACATTCAATCCTCCTTTGACACGTAAGAAAAAAATTTTGTTTTTTAAAATTAATAACTTATTTGTTTTTTCTTTTTCTTAGCACAAAAAATAAAAAACATTATAAAGTATATCATAAAAAAATTCAATAGTTCTTTAACAAAACATGAGGGCAAAAGATGGTGTTGGTTTGACCAGTGTAAATTTTTAATTAACCATGACGCTAAACCTGATTCATATGATATAAAATTAACATATCCTACGGTTAATGTAAATTTTTTCTAATTTAAAGTTTAAAAATGTCAGTAAATTTTTTTTTTAGATTCAAAATCTTGAAAGAACTAGAACAGAAGATCCAAAATTATTATTCGAGATTATTAGTTTTATAGAAGATAATCCTTTCTTTTACAATGAAAATGATTGTGATTTTTTAAATTACGATAAAAGAATTGAGTTCAAAAATCGATTTACATCCGCTTTACAATATAAGTATAACAAAAAAGATATATCAAAAATGCTTGATTATGCTTTAAAACGAATAAGTAGAACTCTTAAAAAAAGTTGTAATGGTATTTTTTATTATATTACAATTATATTAAGATTAATAATATTTAAATTAATATAATTTTAGATTTGTCATATTGTAATATTATTTATAATTCACCAGAGTCAAATGAAAAAAGTCAGAAAAATAAAATAGATAATATAGTTTCAGAATCAACTTTCAAAACAAAAAAAGTAGATGTAAAACAAACAGTTAAATCTAACACCGTATCTGTTCAATGCAATTTATATGAAGAATTGTGGGAGGAACAGTTAAAAAACAATAATTTAAATAATCGTGATTGTAATTGTGTTAAAGATTTTTTACAAACAATATATCCACAAAATGAGAAAATTCCTGAAGACCTTAAATTTGAAGTTAGTACTACATCTAAGTTTATGTTCTTTGTTATGGAATTGCTATTTTTCAAAATTTGTTATGGATTTACTATATGAACTTTTTTTTTCTATTAGGATTTATTGAATACAAATTATTCAGACACAATTTTAGAAGAAGAAAAAGATAACTTTGATTTCAATGAGGAAAACGTAATTGGAAATTATTTAATTCATTCTGATTTACCAGATTTTTCTGATTATTCAAGTGATGATGGCTTATCTGAAATTCCTTTTCCAGACATTGTTCATAAAATACCAACAAGATTACCTAATGGTAAAGTACAGTGCGAAGATTGTGATAAAATATTTGATGATCTTGTTCAACTGAATGCTCATGAAAAAACACATGGTGAAAAAGCATTGGTTTGTTATAAATGCGGAAAAATAAATAAATATTATCGCAAATTAAGACTGCATGAAAATAACTGCAACCCAAGTGGTAATAAAAATTGTTATGAATGTAAATTAACTTTTAAAAGTCACTTGAATTATTATGATCACAAAAATCAATTTCATACAAAATCAAATCCATATATTTGTGTTTGTCGACAAGCATTCACATCATATAATAAAATTATAACACATTTAAATAGAAGTGATTGTGGGGTCATTGATGATTGTACATTGCCGGATTATGTAACAAAACATTTTATTAAAGGCTTTCTTGAGCAAATTTATGACGACGAAGATGAATTTGTTAAAACTATGGAAAAAACTAAGTTCTGGTGTAAAATTTGTAAAAGAAATTTTGTTCGTAATGATGTTTATATGTAAGTTAAGAATTTAAATTTTATTTTAAAAAATTTTTAAATAATTGTATAAATACGCCTAGAGAAAATGCATAAATCAAAAAAAAAAAAATTAATAACTAAATAGTAATTTTAACCTACTTTCAAATTTAAAAATCAGTTACTATAACAAAAAGAAGTGAAACTTTAAAAATTATTTAAAAAAATTTAATTTTAATTTTGATGTTTTTGGAACATTTCTTATAGTTAAAGATAAACGTTTTTTACGACAAAGGCGATCACCATATTTATAAGAAAGTTCACAATTCTCTAAATTACAAATATTTTCATTTATAACATCTTCATCTACTTCAGCTATCGAATGCAAATATTCGTTATACAAATTATCTTTTAAAATTAATAAACTTCGCGGTTCAAGAAGTAATTTGAACGAAGACTCATTTCTTTCCATTGCTTTAGTATCACTATTTTCCATTACACAAGGATTGTTTCCAACATTATCGCTACCAGCTTGGTAATTTTTTTTTATATTAAATTTTTTAAATTCTAATAATGTATGAGATCCACAAGATATTGTACTAATTATGGGATAAAATAATGGTCCATCTGTATGCGGCATTATACCTTCCCCAGGATTGTATTCATTAATAAGAACATGATTAGCTTTTCTTGTTTCAAATACATTCAAGTTATTTACTTTTTCTACAAAAATATTTAGCCATTTCGGTATTTCTTCAGCAATCATTCCATTTGGATGCGGTACTCCACCATAATTTATTAATCGTCTGTGAGATAATTGAGTCCATTTCGGTTTTGGTGTTTTTTCTACGTTGGTTAAAATTTTTTCTTCTTCATCTAAAGTAATAAAATTTGGAATATACATTGCAGTTTTTGGGCAATTTCTAACTAGAAAATTCGATAAATCCATTCTATTGAATTTGATTTATTATTACTTTCCAAAACTTTTATAAATATGTTAAATTAAAAAATCGTGAATGTCAAATGCCAATGTAATGTCTATAAAAATATTTGGAGCGCTAGCAAAATAATTTATTTTTAAGATTCTCGGCAACATTTTTTATTTGTTGCTAAGATATTGATAAATATACATATTGATGTATCTATTGAACTTTCATAGTTTAAATAAAAAGTTTGAAAGTAGATGTGTTATTTGAAAATGCTTCCGTTAATTCTACATTTTAATTAATAACACTTTATTATATTTAATTAGTAAGTATTACTTTTTAGGAAACACTTTACTAGGCTATTTCATTTAAATGCGGAAACAAATTGGTTAAAAGATAATGATATGGATAAAATATTTGCCTGTGATTATTGTAATAATGATGATGAACCCACAATTTTTAAAAGTTTACATCAACTAGTAGTCCATCGACATTCCACTCATCACAAATGTACTTTATCAGAATTTTTTGAAGATATGGAATATATAGCAAAAAATACACAAGACTTATCAAATGATTTACCCGAAGATATTTCATTAACTTCTCTTATATGTCGAATATGCAAAAGTAAATATGAATTGAAATATTATAATGATCATTTTCGAAGCAAAATACACAAAGAATCAGAACGAAGTTGGATTATTAACCATAATTTAAGATTATTTGAGTGTAAAACATGTTCGTTAAATTTCGATAATCTCATTAAATTTTTAGAACACAGATATGAAGTACACTCAGAATGGCCAACGAATAAATTAATAAAACAAATTGAAGGGGTAGATACTGAAAAAAGTGGAAAAAATTACTACAAATACTACTGTTCAATATGCGATTATAAAACTAAAAATAGAAGATATTACTTAAGTCATGTAGTTAACCATGGCTCACATTACAGGTGCTTATGTAATAAAAGTTTTGGATCATATAAAAAATTTTTTTCTCATAAATGTAACAAAAATTAAAATAATTTTAGTTTTTAAAATTGCTAAGCTTAATATTGCAATATTTAATGAAAAGAATTATATTAATAGATAATTAGCATAAATTAGGATAGAATAGTTACTAGTTGAAGTTAAAAATTATTAAAAATAAATCAATAAAATACATTCTTATACAAACAGTTTATATATTCCTTAAATTATAATAATTTTCAAGAAATTAAGTTATCTTCATTTGATTGTGCAATCAAATGTTTTTGCTCTTTCAGTTCATTTGCAGTGTTTTCGTCGGTCTTTATTTTTGTGATTCTTTCTTTGGTTTTAGAAGAATTTTCTCTAGCGTCTTCTTCTAAATATTTATCCCAATTTGATAATCTATTTTGCTCTTCATTTTTTGTTTCTTCAATTTTATATTTACTTTTTCCATCCCAAATTTCAGCGACTAATCTTCGTTTTCCATAAAATCTTCTATTCATCATTTGAACTACTAAATCAGCTTCTTCGGGACATGACATTGATATTGAAGCTATACCATCAGGATGACGATCATATATAATTACTTTTCTTGTATTACCACATTTATTACATTCTTCTCTTAAATCATTTTGATATTCCAAAATTAGTTCAACTTTTTCTTCAAAAAGTTGAGGATCAAACAAATTTTTTATGATTACAACCCTTTCATGTTTTGATCTTTCTCCACGCATTTTATCAGGTCGCCAATCTAAAAGTTTCTCTTTTAATTTTGCCAATTTTTCTTTGTCTTTTTTCTTTTTTTTAGGCTTCAGCGCTGGATTATATTCTCCACGCATTTCAAATGTAGCTCTTTGAACTTTTATTTCTTTGCCACGAATATCATATCCATCAAGAATTTTTAAAGCCAAATCAACAGACTCAATTTTTATATAATCACACAAACCATCACCCTTCAATACATTGTTTTGATCTGTGTATAGTTTAACTTTGAATTTTTGTGTACTTGGATCTTTCATAATTAAACCACATTTGCTCATTAACTCTGTAAACTCTTGTTCAGTTATATCAAGTGGAAGATTGGAAACATACACTTTTGTGTTTTTGTCTGGGGAAATATCAAACCATTTTGGTGGATCAACTGTTTTGCGTTTCTTGTTTTGCTGCTCTTCCTTAATTTTATCTTGTTCTACTTTCTAATAAAAATTTTTTTAATTTTAAATAAAATACTTGGTACAATAGATAGTTTAATAATATATTAAAATTTAAAAAATTACCTTTAAAAGATTGGTTTTTTCGGCTATATCTTCTTTAATTGGTACTGGAATTTTGAAACCATCATCATCAATAACTTTTCTTTTTTCATTACCGTCTGCATCAAAACCATAATTTAATTGATATATTGCTAAGAAATCATCGTCAATTTTTGGGAACCATCCTTTTTTGTTTTCATCGTAAAAGAATGTTGTTCCATCCTTATCTTTATAAGTATGACAACCATCTTCGAATGAATAATTAATATTAGATTCAATTTTAGGAATCCACTTATTCGTTTCGAAACACCAACGATAGTGTTCATTTTCATAGGGATTATCTTCTTTGTCAATTAGCTCCCAATTATTAGTTGTTTCTGAAACCTTATATCGCACTTTAGTTTGAGGATCAGTATATATAGCAATTCCATTTTCGTTATAAGTAATATGATCACTATTATTTTCAGAGTTTATAGAAGTTTCTGCTGATAGTATGCTGGTTTCGTTTTGACCAGTTTCAACTTCATGATTTACATTCGTATCTTTAACTTCAACTTCTACTTTATTTGATTGATTATCATCCTGCTCATCTTTATTAAGGTTAGAGCTGTTTAATTCTATTTTATTTTCGTTTAAGAATTTTTTAGCTTCACAATTAATTATTTTATTATTTACAGATAATTCAACTTCTTCATCCATTATTTATAATATAAATAAAAATAAGTTGCTCTTGCTGTAATGCGAATTATAATTTGTTTCTAGTAATTCTATGAAACTGAGTTTTCAAAAGGAATGTCAAAAGTGTGACAACTAGTTGTCATAAACTAATGGTTTGATGGTTGAAGCAATTCACTTTTTAAATGACAATCAATCATTTAAGCCGTGTTAAAACCAACTGATTTTCATTTCATGACTATTTTATTTTTTAGTTTGTTTTTTTATTTTAGTTGATATTCAAATAAACAAATTCCAATAATAAATTTTTTTATTTATTTCCCAATAGAACGGAACTTATGTCAAAAATTAACTTAAGATTGATACCTAATAATGTAAAACTAAATGAAAAATAAAAATTAAATTAGCTTAAAATAAAAACACCTAGGTAGACGGAATTACTTTTTTTTTAACTTAAAACGTACAACCATGTACAACGGCTTTAAACGTTCTTGAAATTCTACAAAAAGTTTTTTCTTTATTTTCATATAACAAAATCTCTTTCTTATTAGACCAAATTTTTTACCAACTTATGTGTACCATTTCGTAAATTTTGGTTTCCAATTTGATACACTCTTTAATAGCACATGCTCGAGCTTTGAATAATACGAATAAAAATTTGTTAGTTTTTATTGAAGATTTTGCCAACTGACATCACGTCAATATCACTTTTGCGATACTCATCGTATGATATGCCTTCCACAATAGGGAAATCAAACATCTATATCTACTAAGTTTTAGACTTACCATAATTATTTGATTCTATTTTCAACTTTAGATTTATTGATTTATTAATTTTTAATTTTTGTTTATTAAAAATTATAATAGTTAATGAATATTAGTAAGTTAAATAAAGTAACAACATTTTTTAAGCATCTTTCTAATGTGGAAATTATAAATCTGGTTCAAACTTTAAAAAGGAAATTTTTTACTATGATTTCTAAAAATGTTTTTCTTCAAAAAAGATTTATTTTCATCATAATTTATTACAGGAAAACTATTTCTGTTAATAACGTTCACGTTATGCATTATAATTTATAAAATGCAGTTCTCTATAATCTGATTTATAAAATAAAAAATTATTGATTTAGAAAAATTTTATTAATATCTACACAACGGAAACAGATTTCACTATTTAAATGAATCAAATCACTCAAAAGAAACATTCTTATTTACTGTTTAAACCAACTACTAATACATTTTTAAATAAAAAATATTTTAAACTAAACAACTTTTTGCCCATTGTGAAACTTCTGTGGGTAAGGCAACATAACTATTGACACTTTGATTAATTTGTTTTACTGATAAAGCCAATTTATGCATTTGAAATTCTTTTTTAACTTTTGAAACTGTTGAATTTATTGGTACTATCAATTCTAAACTTTTAATGTGTTCAAAAGCTTTCAAAGCAACTGGTCGTTCAACTGATTGCATAACATTTGATCTTGAAGCAAATTTAAAAAATCTCCCAAAAATAATCTCAAAATTAAAAGGGTCAGAATCGTAAATTTCTGAATGATGTTTAATTGAAATAATTAAACAAATTTCTAAAACAGATAAACCATTTAAAATAGGAATTTTGTCATCTTGATTATATTGTGAACCCAAAGACAAAAAATATTCAATATTAATTATTTGATTATTTAAGTTAAGAGAAGAAACTAATCGAAAAATGAATTTTTTTAAAAAATCTTGTCCAAGATCATATTCTATTAAATTTTCAATACATTCGGTAATTGCTTCATTTCTTAATAAACATGCAATGTTTTCATTCCATGTATTTGTAATTTTACTACTAATATTGTACTTATGTGGATAAAATTGTCTGCGAGGAAAATTAATATTTTCTTCTATGAATTTTGATTTTATTTTACTTTTTGAATTTATAAAATACTCTTTGCTTGGTATAGTTAAATATTCCTTAAATAATTCAAAAGCTTCTGGCAATTCCCTTTTACTATTAAATAAATATATTTGTCTATGCGAATATCTCGATTTAACTCTTTTCTCTAGTAATTCTGTGACATCTAATCTACAAGTAATACCAAGAACACAAATTGGTACTTGGGCTGACTGGGATATATCAAATAAATTATATAGCAATGTTTGACCATGATGATGACAGAATAAATCAAACTCTTCCAAAATAAATATTACACTTTTTGAATTTTTTGAATTAGAATCACGTAAACAAGTTAATAAAAATGATAAATTTTCAGCAAAGGAGCCAAATATTTTTCCATCAGCCACATTTTCTAAATTCATTTGTATTGTAATTGATTTCAATGCCAATCTGTCATCGGTTTCAGTTAAACCATTTAAATAAACAATAATAGTATTTTTTATAAAACTTGTTTCCTTTTCTAATGAATTTAATACTGAATTAATGAGCTAAAATGTTTTAAAATAATTAATTTTTTTGGGGACTATTATACAAAATAATGCATTTACATACTGTTGTTTTTCCACATCCTCTAGGCCCAACTAATATTAAAGAATTAGATTCTCCTTCTGAGGTACGATGCAATAAATTTCGAATATTTTGCCACTTTTCTTTATCACCAATAAAATTTGAACAGTCTTTTTGTAACCTTTCTTTAAGAAATCTTCTTACTAATAATATTTCTTCACCAGAAGTCATTTTCTAAAATCTAAAAATTGGTTTACCAAATTAAAAATTTGCACTTTAGATTAAGCGCCAAAAAAATTGATGGAAATCGTATATACACTTGATGAATACTACTTTTTGATAGATCTTTTTGATCAATAAAAAATTTGATTTATGACTTAAAAAGTAGTAGAATATTTAATAAAAATCTGTTTTTACCGATGAAAAAACACTAGGTAGTACTAGAATTGAAAGAAAGGAAAAATTTCAGATAAATTTTAAAAGAGCTTGCATTAGAGGATTAAATAAATTTTTTAACACAACTTTTTTAAATGTGAATTGTAAAATATAAAAGTAATTTTTAAATAAATATTTAAAATAAAGGGTTGTTTACATGAGAAATTTCCCGCATAAAATTTTAAATACTCTAGAGTCCAGGCTCACATCTTAATAGGAAAGAGGGAGACAAATTGTTTTATATCAAGTTTTTATAACAACATTTTAGCATCCAAATTTACTTAACCCAATTTATTAATGTTTATAATTTACATTTATATTTAAAAGTTTTTTAATTAAAGCAAGTTTAAATTTTATTAATAAAAAATTTGCTATACAATAAATTATGCACACTGTACTCTATTTATGTATTTTATGAATACATGACTTACAAAAGAAATTTGTATTATTCTTTGTTTTGAATTGTATAAACGAATTTTGAAAATTTCCTATTTCCAAAAATTTTACCATTTTTTAAATATAAATGTAAACATTAGTAAATTAGATTATATATTTTATTGGCTATCAAAATGTTGATAGTAAAATAAATCTTTGATCGTAATCGTACTCTGTTCATGCTCTGCTCAGAACGTGCTCATTTTACTCAGAGCTTGCTCAGATCTATGCTCTGGTTTAAAAAAAAAAAACAAAGTCCTTTATTGAACTATTATATAAATGACCAAGGCGGCAGCACGCAATTTGAAATAATATTTGACAGTTGCTGTCATTAAGGTTAGCATCATCTTTTTATTGAAATTGAAAATAATAATTGTGGATGGCGTCAAAAGTGTGAAATTTTATAAGAAATATTTATTAATTTTAAATAATTTATTGCAGTTAAAATAAGTGAAAAATTCGAAAAAAAAATCTTTGATTTTTGGATTTTGAAAATATTATGAACGGATTGAACGAAATGGTAAGCAATTGTTCTTAAAATATTTTTATTGAATGTGAAAAAATTTTCTATTTGAAAAAAAAAAGATGGCGGAAGTTTCTTATAAAATTTTTTTGTATAAATTTTTGTAAATTTTGACAAATTTTCAATATATAAGAAATATTTTTGGATTCTAATTAAGAAACACAAAAAATTTAATTATCAGAAACGCATCTAAAAAACTCAAATTTTATAAAATTAAAAATAATTTTTTGGGAGTGGTGGGGACAAAAAATTAAAATATCCTAATATGTAATATGTATGTACAATAGAAGGATTTTTTTTTTTTATATATGTACATATGTCTAAAAAATATATTCACATACGTTCAGAAACTTTAATATAAAATTTAAGTTCTTAATTTATCTTAAAACTATGGAAAATTATATTTGTATGTTAATTTTTTTAATTTCTCTAATTATAATTTTAGGGAGCTAATGATAATGGTGAAAATCAAACTTCTTACGAAGAACCTTATGGTATAGATAAACATTCTCCAAATAAGCGAGCTAAAATGGAAACAGGTAAGTGAAAATTATGAAAAATCAAATTGAAAAGAAAAAATTCAACAATTTTCGTGTAAATAATTATTTTTTTAAAAGGTTTATTTATTTTTTGAAGACGGAAAAAAATGTTTAAAAAGATATATTTTATATATTTTTTTATAAATAAAAAAGTTGAAACATAAAATCATAAGTATGTTTTATATACATATAAATTGTAAACATAAATATTTTTTTTTAATTTTTAAAACTAATGTCGCGGTTTTTTATTTTTTTTTTCTCTCTTCTATTTCTCTGCTTGAATTAATTGCAGAAGCATGATGATGTCAGGTGAGACACACGAGACCTATGAAAAACTCTCTGATGATACACGACTCTAACCATAGTATGTGTACATAAGTAACAAAATATTGAATTAAAAATATTAAAAAACAAGAACCTTAAAGTCCAAACATAATTATAGAAGTCTTAAAGTTTAAATGTGATATATTTAATAATATTCGAAATAATTAAACACGTAAAGTGATTTAAAAATTCAAAAACAAAAAGTTATATGTAAATTCAATTTCTGTATTAAATTGTAAGTTTTCAACGCTGCATTCTAAACAGTCTCTTCTAAAAAATCACTAATCTTACCTTTTACCTTTTTACCTAATTCCTTTTAAGTAATATGTAGTTTAAATTACTTTTGAATTTGATATTTAAAATGCTATATTCATTGGTTTTTGTTTTAATTTTTGTAAGAAAATATTTTCTTTGTATTGTTTAATTCGTTTAAATCCTTTCTTTAACGAAAAATATTCACATTTTAACTTTAAACTTCTTATTTTAATTAGTTTACTCTTTTAAAGTTTTAAAAAAATATTTTTTCTAAAAATTTTTGAAATATTTTTAAGGGTAAATTATATAATTTATATATTTGAATATTATGTTATAGGTAATATATTATATATACTTAAATATAGTCTTATTCAAAATGAAAACGTTAATTTTTCAAGCACAGTATCTACTTAAATTTACATAAATATATTAAAACAACATAAAAACAAAAATATCAATTATTATTAAAAAAAAAAAAGACAAAACTCAATGATTATTTTTTTTTTCTTTTTTTTTATCTATTTTTTTAAGTTCTTATCAGAGATGTGAATCAATAATAAAAAAAATACTTGCGAATGTTGTTGAACCGAATGTGCGAATCCCTGAATGCACATTAATTTGGGTCTACGCAAAAATTTATTTAAAAAATATTTAACCATTTCTTCGCAATTTATTATTTGAAATTTAAACAAATCGCATTTAAAAAATAAAAACACAATGAATGAAAGGTGTGTCAAATATGAGCCTGTAAACCTATTTACATTTAAAAAAAAAATACTTAATTTAAATTGATCAATTACAAAAAAAATAACATAAAATTATTTTAAAATGCTAATTTTTTTAAGGAAATTGAGTTCAAATATTAAATCATTTGGGAAGGTTTTTAAAATATTCACATTTCAATATTCATCAATCCTTTTAAAATCAAATATAAGTCAGTAATTGTTAAAACAGGCGTTTACACAAGTTTATATGACGAAAATATACTATGTCCTATATATTAATCTTTTTTTTATTGTTATATTATGAATTAGGACAATTCTTTCAATATTTATTTTAATAATTAAAATAAAATAGTAAAATAAGAACGTTTTTAAACTAATTTAGGAATATGTACTCCAAGTATATTATTTTTATTTATTTTTTCCAATGATTTAGTATTTGTCTTCACATAAGTAATCGTTTTTTTAGTTAAAATTTTTATTTAATTAAAAATTGATCAATTAAAAAAGTATCACTAAATTTTATGTAAATTAAAAATATTTAAAATTAAAATAAGTTTACTGGCATCTTTTTAATATATTTTTTTTTTATTTTATTATTTTAAAAATTTTTTCTAATAATATTTTTTTTCTCTTGTTTTTATTGTTTGTTTTTGTTTTATTTTTTTTTCAAGCTATTTAAAGTCAACCAGTTTTCTCTTCTGCTTGTTATCGTTTCAGATATTTTTATTAAATTAAAATAATAAACTTTTTGTATAAGAGTGAGAGATCGAAGAAATATTAAAAAAATATAAATGGTTAGGAAAAAATTTTATGCTATATTATTAAAACATTCATAAAAAAGTATAATTAAATATTTTGTTAAAATCTTAGAAAAAGAAAATTAATGCATTATTAATGTATTAGATTTTTTTTTTTACCGAAACTTGTTCTACCAAATTATTTTTTAATATTTTCGTTAATTCAGCTTTGTCGATTAAATACAAAATAATAGAGGGTAAAGTATTTTTTTGTGTTTCTTGGTTTTGTAAACCTTCAGAAAAAAGCATTATAACTAGAGTTATAATTAACTTTTTTAAATTTTATACAGTTTGCATTTATTGTACAAAAACAATTTTACATAGAACTTATTTTTAAAGTGGGTAAAAAAATTGAATATACAAATTATATAAATATATCTAACAAATTTAATATGCATTAGTTTTCTTAAAATTATAAACATTTTTATTGATTTATTTTTTAATCGATCCTCGTTATTTTTTTCTTCTGTTTTCTCTCTTACTTTCAGAACAAATATAAAATATAATAAATTATTGGATTTTTGCTCCTTGCAAAACAGAATTATCAAAAAAAAAAACCTTTTTTTTTAATAACTAAAAGTAAAACGAATTTTTATGCAATGTTAGTATTTTTTAACAAATTTTTATTTTTTTTTTTTATTTTTAAAATTTTACAAGACAGACAAGCAAAATTTTACAGATTTTGCGTCAGTGGAGTTGGTTTTTATTCAATTTGCTTTGTCGCAAATATTTACACTTCTTTATAGATGTTGATATGGTATGCATGAATTAAATTTGCTCATTTCGATATTAAGGATGCAGCTCTTGGTTGTGCTTAAACAAGTTGATTGAAAACCAATCTTCAAATTTATAGGGAACTCTTAATCAGTTTAAAATATTTTTAACAGTTGTTTGGACGTTTAAAGAAAACATACAAAATTACATACATATTTAAATTATTAATTCTTCACTTAATTTAATTTCGGATACTATACATATGTATTTGAAATCTCTACTATTGCTGGCTGAATTTGAAGAGAAAAAAGAAACATTAAGTGAAATAAAACATTTTATCTTATTTTTGTTCTTTTTTTTCAGGATGTTTAAAAAAAATTATACATGTAATATTTTTTTTTGTTTTGCAAAAGTCTGATCAATGATTGCCATATATTAATGTTAAAATATTTAACTATAGACTTATGTTAAGTGTTTAATTTAAATATCATTTATTGATAATTGATAATATATAGTAAATGCTTTTAGACAGATTAATAAAATATAATCATATGATTTTACAATAAGGTTTAAAGAATCTGAATTTAATAAAATTGAACTTGTGTTGTAATCAGTCGTATCAATTAGATTGAGAAACTTTTTGTTTTTACTTTTCCCCAGACCTCATTTTAATATTTAGGTACAAAATAAAACAATGAAATTACATTTATAGTAATGTAAATTTTTTATAAGTTATACATTATTTGGCACTAGTTTTTTTTTTAAATTTTGCTAGCTTCAGAGAGTTTTCTTCATGTATTTGAAAAAACGTTGTAACAAGAATTTGTTTTGGAATTTGAGAACGATCTGTTTTTAAACATTAGTGTGTGTTAGATTGCTTTTAAAGTTTAAAATGAAAAATAATTTAAAAGAAAATAAAATATGAATTATAAAAAAAAGTTAAATTTAAAGTTAAAAGCATTCTATCCATTTGATTGATGACGATAATGTTTTTTTTTTTTAATAAACAACGTATTTTCCGGTCGAGTGTGTTCTGACATCAATTTTATATTTTTTAAAATTTGTTAAATAAGTATATTAAAAAAATTTAATAAAAATATTTACATTGTGTGTTTTTAAATTTTATAATAATAAAATTTAAAAACATTTTTCAATAAAAAAATTGTACATTTGATTGTAAAAAAAACTCTAACCGAAAAAAACGTCATTATCGTCAACAGTTCAAATGGAAGATGTCAAAGGCAGTGTTGAATTGAATGCAGCAATTATGGCAGCAGCCTCACACCAACATTCACATCAACAACAACAACCAACACAAATTCATGCTCATATACAAAGTACATCTCAACAACAACCCCAACCGCAGATAATAACTTTACAACAGCTACAGAGTATATTATCACAACAAGCAATGGCAGCAACAGCTAATTCAACTTCAAATAATACTAATCAGGGCGCTACAACATCAGCTGATCAATTATCTAACGGTCAAAGTGCTGGTGGTATAAAATTGGATCCCATAAAATTTGAAAATATTCAAATACAGCAACAACCACAACAACAAACGCAGCAAGTTTTAAATATTCAGAATTTACAGAGCTTACAAAACTTACAGAATTTACAAAATTTACAAGCTGCAGCTGCAGCTGGGATACCCCAACAATTTATTCAGGGTGGTCAAATTATACAAGCTTCTGCACCAGGTTCTGGCTTACCATCAAATGGAATGTTTCAAATGGTTCAACCTCTTCAAACTATTAATATTGATGGACAAGAAGCCCTATTCATTCCAAGTGTTGCTAGTCCACAAATCCCAGCTGGTTCCCAAGCCATACAAATAAATGGACAACAAGCTTTTCTAACACCTCAAGGACAAATAATTAAAGCTCCACAAATAGCAGCAACACCTCAGATTCTTCCAGCTCAATTAATACAAAATATGGCTCAAACTGTTCAACTTCCAAATGGGCAAACAATTCAAATTAGACCACAAAATTCTATGCCGAATGTTGTACAATTTCCTATGCCAACTCAAACGATTCCTGTTCAGGTACCAATACAGAACATAAACGGGCAGACAATTTATCAAACCGTTCAAGTTCCCATACAAGCTTTAAGTGGGTCAATGCCTGGTTTAATACAACAGCCGCAACAAATGCAAATTATTCCACAGTTTGCACAAGTAGCAAACATTATAACTCCTTCTGGCCAAATTCAACAGGTTCAACTTGCACCTTTAAATCCAATGTTGCATGCTGCTACTTCAAGTGGTTTACAATCAAATGTGATACTTCAACAGGCGGCACAAAATATGTCACAGAATGAGCAGTCATCTGGATCCAACATGACTCAAAATAACAATTTAGCTAATCAAGTTCAGCAGCAAACAGGAAATAATCAACAATCTCATACTAATTCCCAACAGGAATCACAGAACCAACACCAAATACATTCAGTGCAACCAATTACTATTACAAATGCACAAGGTCAACAGATTACTGTGATTCCGACACAAGCACTACAACAATCATTTAGACCAACAGCTGGAAATCAAGCAAATATCATTCAAATGCCAACAATTTCCGGTTTACAAACACTGCCTGTGCAAAATATTCCAGGAATAGGAAATGTACAAGTAATACAGGTAAATCCAATAGGACAACAGATGCAAAATAATCAAAGCGCTTCTCAAACGGTAGTAACATCTCAGAACCCTACAAACACATCAGTCCAGACATCGACCGGTAGTGGAATGACACCCCTTATTACAAATATTAAAACAGAACCACAAGAAAATATAAAATGGATACAACATCATATAATTTCCCAACCACAAACGCAATCCCAATCTCAAAATCAAATTCATCAAACAACCACCCAACACCAACAACAAACACAAACTCAAAATCAACAAGCTTTGCAGCATCAACAACAGCAGCAACAACAATCACAGCAGTCACAACAACAACACCAGCATCAACAACAAATACAACAATCTCCAAAATTAACAACACAACAAATTCATCAACTTAAATCACCGCAAGCTCAACAAAAAATAGCTGTTTCATCACAGCAACCTACACAGATAGTTTCTATCCCGACAACAATTTCAATTTCTCAACCAGCTCAAACAACACAAACAGCAACTACAGTTTTGGGATCAATTCAAGCCAGTCCGATACAAGTTCAATCACAAAATACATCAAACCAACAGACTCAAAATTTTAGTACGCCAGCCTCTGGAGCTCCGCATGGTCCTAATCAAACGTCAATAAATGTGAATATAAATGTTAATGATAGTGGTGAAGTAAAACAACGTGTTAAAAGAGTTGCATGCACATGTCCAAATTGTACGACGGGTGAAAAACATACAGATCGGAAAAAGCAGCATATATGTCATATTCCCGGGTGCAATAAAGTTTATGGTAAAACTTCACATTTACGAGCGCATTTAAGATGGCATACAGGTGAAAAACCATTTGTTTGCTCATGGTTATTCTGTGGTAAACGTTTTACCAGATCGGATGAATTGCAGCGGCATCGAAGAACTCATACAGGTGAAAAGCGTTTTCAGTGTACACAATGCACTAAGAAATTTATGCGCAGTGATCATTTATCAAAACATATTAAAACACATTATAAAACACGCCATACGTATGAATCCAGTATATCGGAAATTAAAACTCAAGAAATAATCTTACAAGATGATACAGAAAGTTTTAATTCACAAAGTGAGCAAGAGTTAAATACAGATTCAGTACAGGTGCAACAAAATACATTAGGTGGACAAAATCCAACAAATACAATTGTTATATCTATAGCTGGGCAGCAACCAACTACATTATCACCGCCAGTTTTTACAAAAATTAATTTAAAAAAATCGTTGTTGAGCACATCAGGTGATCAAGCAACGTAGATTTAGGATAAAAATATTTATAATTACAATTAGATTATATTATTATTGTATATTCTTATATATCTTTAGATTATGTATAAGAAAATTAAGGATAATTCAACTTTTTCAAAAAGTAAACTAATAATATCTTTGTTTACGTATATTACAATTTAAATAAATATTTAACTAGGGTTGAAAATCGAAATATAAAAATAAGCACTGTATTTTCTGGCTATCGTAGTATATATATATATATATGTATATATACATCATATACCTAAAATCCGCATGATAATATATCTTTATGTAACACAATCATTTAAGAATGTTAAAATGCAATAGTTTTTATATTTTGTACATATTTTAATTGTATTATACGTGGATGAGTATATACTTGATGCGTATACAGGTCTATTATGTATATGTATTTAATAAAAATATAAAATTTAATTATTCGATTAAAATGTTATAATTATTAGTAAGAAAAAAAGTTATTAAGAAATTTATTTAAAATTTTTATTATTTCGAGGCGAAAATAAATATGTATAATATATATTTTATATTATTAAATGAACAAAATGCATTATTTATTAGATCATTTAATTAAATTTCATAGATTTAAAAAACTTTACTTTAAAACTAATTCTACTTAACACACTTATTTAATTATAGTTTGACTTCAGAAAAAATTCTATTTTATATGAATTAACGAAAAGGATTAGAATGTACATACATAATATTTGAATACAATAAATTTCTTCTCTTTATATCTCTGTCCTTTACTTTATTTTTCTTTAATATATTATGTCCAAATTGAAATTATTCATATTACAATTTTATAAACACTTACTTATTCCTTAATACCCGTTCCTATATTTTTTACCGCGGCATATTTTTCTTTTTCTTTAACCTATTCATGTTTGTAATCAAAGGTTATAATAGAAACAGAAGAGGGAAATGACAAAATATATAGTAAAAATCAATATTAATTATTCTTTTTTTAAAACAAAAAAAAAAACAGTTTAAAAGCAAAAATTGAGAATATATTGATTTGTTTTGTATATAAATATAAAAAAAAATGTCGTTGTGGTGCGATTACTTAAATATTCACTTTAATTTTTAACAATTTTCCTTATTAATTCAATTTTAATCATTTACAAATATGTCAAAAGAAATTTTAATTAGACATTTTTAGCAAAAATGCTTACATATTTTATTTACATGTATGTAAAAAGTATATTACAATTTCTTTGGAGGCCTAAATTATATTTAGACTGTGAATAAAATAAAATGTGTTAAAAAGCTTAAATATTTTATTTTTAATTTTAGTCTTCCAAATACTACAGATTCTATAAGTAATGTTTTTTTTTTAAGTTGATTAAAATGAAAATATAATATATAAAAATAATTAAAGAAATCGAAACTATGCGACATCATAGGAATCATGTAAGATTTAAATCTGCAAATGGTAAAAATATATTATTAATTTTTTTCCTTTTTTCTTTTTTTTTTAATATTCCATGCTTTTGTTTTTTATTTTCTATATTGAAATTTATTAATTATATTTTTGATTAAAGAAAATCAGATGTTTCGAAAAATTAAATTAAAAATTACAATGTAAAACATAATAAATTAATTTTAATTTAAATCTAATTTTAATAAATTGTGAATTTAAATATCATAATTCATAATAGCAAAAGTCGAAAATTATTTAATCAATTATATTGTTAAATTGACATTCATTACACTGTAATTAGTTGTAATTATTAAATATTAAAAGGATTAAAAAACATTTTGCGGAATATTAATTTACAACTTCAACAAATTTTATCAGAATTATAATATTTGTTTTATATTATTATTTATTTTGTAAAAACTAGTTTAAAAAAAATTAAAATTAATTTATTAGGATTTTCTTTACTTCTTTATTAGATTTTGTTTCATTAATTCAATATTTAAGAGTTAATACATAATTATAATCAAACTGGAATAATTATTTTTTGTTTATAATATATGGCAATCAAACACAATCTAAATGCGAAAACAAAAAAAAAATTATATATTAAATAAAAATAAATATACAATTTTGAAAATTTCAGCTACAATATGGATGGAATCTAATGTGATCCTGCATCGCAATTTGTCAAATGAATTAAAATAAGAAAAATTTAAAACAAATGTTTATATTTTTCAAAAATTATTTTTCTTTTTCTTTTTATCATTTAAGTATAAAAAATTTTCAAATTTTGAAATTAAAATTTTTAGGAAAATTATCGGCCTGGGAACCAAAAATTCCTTTTTTGTCTCATCCAATTTATGATCTTAAGCAAACCGGCGATGTTAAATTTGGACCAGGTACTCGTTCTGTTTTATTGGGATTATTAGGCGGAGCTTTACCAAAATTGAGTAGTGATCAATATGACACAGTCACGCGAGCTAAAAAATATGCTATGGAACAAAGTATAAAAATGGTTCTAATGAAACAGACATTAGCTCATCAACAACAGGTTGCAAATTAATTCTAAACAAGAATTTTTATATAATTGTGTTTTTATTATTGTAACGATAATATCAAATTTATTTATTAAAAAGGAAACTTATTTTCAGCAATTGGCCAGTCAAAGGACACAAGTTCAAAGACAACAAGCTTTGGCACTAATGTGCAGGTAAATTTCTTATTAATACATATTTTAATTTTAATCTCTTTTGCCAAAAAAAAATATGATGTAAAATAGTTAATTGAATCTTTGTAATATATTTTGAAACCACTACTTCAAGTTAAGAAATGGGGTTTCTTTTATTACATAATATGTGCTTTTGCTGATAAGATCTGATTTTTTAATAATTTGAATAAATTGTATTTTAAAAAATAATAAATTGAAATTTAATTTTACTAACTTTCTCTTCAGAGTTTATGTTGGTAGTATTTCTTTTGAACTTAAGGAAGATACAATTAGACAAGCTTTCTTACCATTCGGACCTATAAAATCTATAAACATGTCATGGGATCCAATAACACAAAAGCATAAAGGATTCGCATTTGTTGAATATGAAATACCAGAAGGAGCACAATTAGCACTTGAACAAATGAATGGAGCTTTAATGGGTGGAAGAAATATTAAGGTAATTTTTTATTCAAATATAATTTGAAAAACTAATTAATTGAACTAAAAGTTAGTTTTCTTCATTTTCAATGTGTAAAGTCATTTAACATTGTTTTTTTTTTTAATTTAATTCTTAAATTAAAGTTTAATATCTTAATTTCAACTCTTGCGTGGTTCTCGTTTAGCATTGATTTACTTATTTTTTCTTGTTTTCATTTAATAATTAGGTGGGACGTCCAAGTAACATGCCACAAGCCCAACAAGTAATTGATGAAATTCAAGAAGAAGCAAAAGGATATAATCGCATTTATGTTTCATCGATTCATCCTGATCTTTCTGAAGAAGATATTAAAAGTGTTTTTGAAGCTTTTGGTCCAATTATGTATTGTAAATTAGCACAGGGCACATCTGTTCACTCTCACAAAGGTTACGGATTTATTGAGTATGCAAATAAACAAGCAATGGATGAAGCAATTAACAGTATGAATTTATTCGATCTCGGTGGTCAACTTTTAAGGTAATTGCAAAATAGAAGAATTTAAAATTAAAATCGCGATTTATTTTCAAATTTATGATTATAGAGTTGGTCGCTCAATTACCCCACCAAACGCTTTAATGGGTCCATCTAGTAATTCAACCATGCCAACTGCGGCTGCAGTAGCAGCAGCAGCAGCAACTGCTAAAATTCAGGCTATGGATGCTGTAGCTAGCACTGCTGTATTAGGCTTAACAGCTTCTACCCCCACAGTTCTTCCTGCCTTGGCAAATGTTATACCAAAAGCACTACCAGTTCTGGCAGCTACCGTTGCGACTGGTGGACTTCCACCACCAGGTATTGCTGTACCAACACCTGTAGGTTTATTAAATCCTCCGTCTGTTGTTAATCCGGCTGCTATTGGTAATGTAGCTGTAACAAACGCAGCAGCAGCTGTTGCTGCAGCTGCAGCTCTAGCTACATCAACGTTAGCTACAGCTGGAGTTTCACATTTGAATAGTAGTGCGGAAGATATTTTGAAAAAGGCTCATGAAAAACAACAAGAAGAACTACAAAAGAAATTAATGGAAGAAGGTGATACACAGACATTACAACAACAGGAAAGTATGTCAATCAAAGGACAAAGTGCACGACAGTTGGTAATGCAACGGTTAATGCGACCACAAGAGTCCAAAACTATTATATTACGCAACATGGTTGGCCCTGAAGATGTTGATGAAACTTTACAAGAAGAAATTCAAGATGAATGTGCAAAATATGGTCAAGTGGTTAGAGTTATCATTTATAAAGAAAAACAAACTGAAAATGATGATGACGATGATGCTGATGTTATTGTAAAAATTTTTGTTGAATTCTCTTCTGCCATCGAAGCAACGCGTGCTAAGGATGCTCTTCACGGTAGATATTTTGGTGGAAGACGTGTTGTTTCACAGTCATATGATCAAGCATTATTTGAACACGGAGATTTATCCGGATAGATATTAAAAATAAATTATTATTTAAATAAAAACTAAAAGAAAAAAAATTTAAAATTTTTATTAATTATTTTTAAACATGATTACATGTGTTTTAGACATACACATATAAATTTAACTAAAGAAATGTAGTAATATTTAATCATTTTTATCATTCATTATTTCATTATCAAATTTCAATTAGATAGAAAAAGTAATTTTATTTTTTGAATTCATATATTTTATTATATAATTTTATTGATTAAATAAATTTGAGAATAATACAAATACAGATATCTAAAAGAAACTTTAAAGTTTGTTAAATGAAGCGGACGAATACAGTTGTATTATTACGATAAAATTTAACTTATTTTTTAAATAATTTTAAGATCAAAACTGTTTATCATGTAGAGAGCTTGTAATTATATAACCTAATCGTCGTCGATGTTTATTAAAAAAAGTGTTTCTTTTTGTTCCCATTTCAAATTTGATTTCTAGAGAATTTTTTTTTATCAAATTTTTAATCTTTGAAATTTTTTCTGTGTTCAAAAAAAAACTAATTATGTATTTCTAAATTATTATACAAAAATTAGCAAAAAATTTTATTTTGTCTTTTTTAACAATCTTTTGCCACTGAAATCAACTAAACAATATAAATTGTATTTAGATACATATAGAAATAACCATAAAGAATATTACCTGCTTTTTTTATGATGCAAATATAACACTCATTTAAACAACTCGAATAATTCAATTTTCTCAAACATTTTAAATTATTTTATTATAGACACATTCCATTTGAAATGCAATAACTATTTTTCGCAAAAGATTTAATTTAATATTTTCTTTTCAAATTGTTCATGATAAAAAATAAATCTGCTAAATCAAATTATGTAAAATGAATTATATTGTAAAAAAAAAAAACAAAAAATAAAACAAAATATGAAATAGGTAATTAAAAACATCAAAAACACCATTATAAATTCATTGTCTTTAAGAATAGACTAAAAAAATACAAAAGTTATTTAATAAATACATAGTAATTGATATAAATTGATGTGTATATGTTATATAATTAAAATATACATTATAATGTATATTTAAGCATATTAAACAAAGTATGTGTAGTCAGTACCTTTGGATTTTGTCTACAAAGAATAATTTCAACACTTTTTAGACAAAAATAGATATAAAATAAAAGTTTTAAGTAAAGCATGTTTGAGTTTTGAAAAGAAAAGCAAACATTTCTACAAATATGATGATGAATTTTTGTAGGCAATGTTGGAAGCATTTACAATAGATAAATATAATATATATTTTAATTACAGCATATATACAATAAATTATAAATTTAATAATAAAGCAAATTAACTTTATATTGTAATTACAAAAATATTTTGTATTAATAATATTAATATTACAAAATGTTTCAAATAATATTTAAATATTTGATTTATATATTAGATAAGAAATTTAACAAAATATATAAAAAAATGCATAAAAAATTTAAGTTCATATAAATTATATTTAAAATATATATGTATGCAAAATGTGAAAATAAAATAAATAGTTATCAATAATAATAAAAAAAAAAAAATTTTATTTTGTTTATTTTCTTTTATTTGATTACTCAAATAAAAAAAATTCTCTCAATTGATAAAATGCACTTTACATGTATATAAAATAATATTCCTGAAAAATTTAAATAATTTGAAAATGATGATTACATAAAATAGGACGAATTGAACAAGTTAATTAATTAAATTAAAGTAACAGTGAAAATAATATTCTAACTTTAATAAGTTACAAATGCGCTTTTTGGTTAAAACAACATGTACACAATCATACGAATTTAATTAAATAAAAAAGGTATTTCATAGAGTGGTTAAAATAACTTTAAATTTTCCAATTGTAAAAGCAAGAATAAGTTAAAAAAAAAAGACTTGAAAAACTACAAAAAAATAAATACATTCAAGAGTTCGTTTAAAGAAAATATATGTGATCGTTTTTTATGTTTAATATAAAATAACAAACAGATGATGGAGCAATTTTTTTTCTGTTATCTATTTTGTTATTATTAGTTATGTACATTGTACATAATATGTGTATATATTATATAATATATTAAATGTACTCATTGGTTATAATAACAATATAACAACTACACTTTCTCCAAAAAAAATGTAATAATATGAATCGTATAAATTCTAAAAATAATATATAAATTACAGATATTTGCTTAAATTATTTATTAAATGAGATAAAAAATAGTAAATTCTGTCTACTGTAGGTTTAAAGTTTCTTATTTGGGAAAACATTGATAAAGGAATGATTAAGGCAAAAATATAACTAATGTATATCAGACAATTGAGCACATCTCAATTTCTACCCAATTTATTTTTTAATTTTAAATTACTCATTTTATAATTAAAAATTAATTCTGTGAGATAAAATTTGCAATATTAAAAATTTTAAATGGAAGAACAATTTTTAAATACCTTTTTAAAAAATAAACCGTAAACAGTAAATAAAAAATAAACCGTATTGAATTTTTTGTTTTAGGTTTAATAATTAGTTTTGATTGAGATTTTAAGAAGAACAGATCAAAATAGTGTTAGTTTTGTTTTTGTTTAATAAAATATTTATAATAATGAATCGTTGGATAAATTCTTTAGCAGTTGTAACAGGTGCAAGTTCTGGAATTGGAGTAGCAATTGTCAAAGATTTAATTGAAGCAAAAATGATTGTTGTCGGTTTAGCACGGCGTTTAGATCGCATGGAAAATTTACGTTCACAACTTCCATTAGACCTAAAATCCAATTTTCATCATTTAAAGTGTGATGTTTCAAATGAATGTGATGTTAAAAAATGTTTTAAATGGATAAAAGAAAACATAGGGGGTATTGATGTTTTAATTAATAATGCTGGTACTCTGAAATATGGTTCTTTACTAAATGATTTAAGTACAGAAGAGGTGCAGCAATGCTTAAATACAAATGTTATGGGCATTATTTATTGTACAAAAGAAGCGTTTAAAAGCATGAAAGAACGTAATATTAATGGACATGTTATTTTAATAAATAGTTTATCTGGTCAAATTCCAATACAATTACCAAATATTTATTTAAATATTTATGCACCATCAAAATATGCTGTTACAGCCTTAACTGATATTTATCGTCAAGAGTTTCGTGATTTGAAAACTAAAATTAAAATTACTGTAAGTATTAAATGGTTTTTTTTAAATGCTTTGTATTTATAGAAATTGCAATCGTAAGAACAATATTCATAGTTCAGTATAGAAAACATTAATGTGTCATTTCCAATCTTGTATTTAATGTACTCTAACAGTTCCATTGTTTTATGGGGAATTTTTAAAAAACCACCAATAAAATGATAATGAAAATTTGAAGAAGAAAATGCAATTACAGAGATGTTACCCAAATTTTATTATCAAAGGGTAAAAAGTCTATGCTTAAAATAAAAGTGTCCAGGTGTCAGTACTAATATACATATCTTTAAGATATGCACATCTTATACATATCTTAAATTTGACTGTGCTTGTAGAATTACTAGTAATGATGATTATGACATTGTCCATTTATTACATATATAATATAAATAAACATAAATACATATATTTATCATATTAATTACAGAGTATTAGCCCTGGTGGTACAGATACTGAAATTATACCAGATGAATGGAAGAAAAATGGAAACAATGAAGATTTATTAAAACCACAAGATGTTTCTGAAGCAGTTCTTTATACCTTAGGAACCGGTCCAAATGTTCAAGTTCATGAAATAATTATTAGACCCTTGGGATCAATTGTTTGAGTATATCACTTACTTGTTTGGTTAAATTTTGGGAAAAAGATGAAGCTTATCAAAAAATAATTTGCCGAAATAAATACATACATATTTTTTTTTAAAGCTGATCACTTAATTAAATTTTATTTAATAAATTAACATGGAAAACAATTAAATAAATTTTAATTTAATTTTTCCTATAAAATTTTTCAATAAATGTTCAATTAATTAAAAAATACAAAAAACCTAAATTTTTGAATCTGCTAAATAGTTGAAAGCTGTTCCCCATTTATTTAATTCACTTACACAGTTCGCACAAATAATTTTATATGACTCATTTTATGAACAATTTTCCAGTTTCAGAATGCGCAAACGTCATTAATGGGACTTTAACGGTACTTTGAAAACTTCATAAAGTAATAAGTTACATACAGATCCGTAGTAAAATTAAAAAAAAAATTAGGCAAATAGTTAACGGAAGTACACACATGATTTTTTTTCACTAAATACAGGGTTTATTCATCAATTATTTATTAATTTTTATAGAATTTTTTATAGGGAATTAATTCTTACATCTTGCTATAGGAAAATGGGACTTAAAAGAAATTATAATTTGTACAGTTTAATTTGAATGTAAGTATTTTTTCACAAAGGCAGTTTTAAGGGAATTGTAATAAAAATGTTTGTAATTCTTATATGTAATTCTTTTTAAGTACAATGTATAATAGAGTACAGAAAGTAACTATGTTAAACATCGATTAATATGATTGGTTGACATTTGGTTGACATTGTTGACATTAGTATAATTACTTTTGTTTTTTTTTGTTTACATATTATCGGACTACATTACTACAATTAACATTTTGTTTGAAATAAAAATCCGTATTGATAACATAATTTAATAAAAAATATTTAAAGTTAAAATATCAATGATTTTTATCGTTTAAATGAAATTAAAAAATGACATCGAGAAATTGGATTTCACATAAAAATATTGGTCCATTAAGTTATACAGAAGATAATATTTTGATTTATTTACTTTATGTTACAATTCCTTATAAGGTAAATATAAAAAAAAATTTAAATAAAATTGAATGTCCTACTTGTTTAAGTTAAACTGACTAAAAAAAAATTTAAATTAATAATTTTCTTTTAGATTGATAAAAATCAGCTAAAGGAATATTTTTCAAAATTTGGTGAAGTAGTTAAAATTATTATAAAAAACAAACAAAATTGTTCCACTAGTTTTGTAAGTTTCTTGTAAAATTTTTAATTATATATATATTAATTTATAATTATATAAAAAATCTACAATTTCATGTAGATATTTAAATAGTTCTGATGCTAAAATTGATTAAAACGTTTTGTTTTGTATTTAAGGCTAAGGCGTATGTGAGTTTCACAGATGCAAGCTCTGCATCAAAAGCATTAAATTTTAAAGATCATTCTATTTTAAATGGAAATGATTTAGAAGTTTTGCTGGTAAGCAGTGCTGATAGTTGGAAGCAACCATATCAAAAAAGGCTAGAAAAAATTGAAAGTGATTATCCGGATTATTTTGATTTAAATTTGTCCATTTTAAATTTAAATGATGATTGTTTGCTTGCCGTATTTGAATATTTATCTTTTAAAGAACAAGTACAAATGTCTGATCTTTGTAAAAGATTGGATACTATATTTAGGTTGTTATATAAATCAAAAAAATTTATATATATTGATTTGAAAGAATCTTTAACTCTAATGGATTTTAGACAAGGTGATAAGATAACATTATTATGATTAAAAAAAATTATTGAAATATTTTTTTCTAGGTTTGCAAAAAATTGGTGATTTTATTGAAAGAATAAAAATTAGTTCCGGTTTTTCAAGAAAAAATTTCATCCGATTTATACATTTCGTTTTAAAATTTTGTCCGAATTTGCTTAAATTACAATTAGATTCCTCTAAATTTAATTCATTAGATTCATTGTATAAAGTTTCAAAAAATCTTCCGAAAATTCATCATTTAGAATTAAAAAACTGTTTACTGAATGATGATATAGTAAAATTGCTTTCAAATATTTCATCAATAGAATATTTAGATTTAACAGATAATGATGATGTTAGTGGTTTACATTTAGAAAAGTTTGAAAATTTAAAAACTCTTATACTGAACTCGTGCTATTATTTACTACCTGCTTATTTTATTAAAATGTGTTCCAAAACTATTAAAATTAAAGAACTCAATATCAATCGTTGCTTGCTCTTAAATTCTCTTTCATTTAAAGCAATAGTTGATAACTTGCATCAAATAGAAACCCTTACGATAAGTACAAACTATGCAACAAGCGAATTTTATATGATAACTCAATTGAAAGCATTAAAACATTTAACAATCGATGATAGAACAATATATAACACTGATATTTTATTTTGTAAACTAGTAGAAAATAAAAAGGATCAAATAGAAACTTTAAAGATTACTTATTTTAGTCATAGTCCAGTAAAAGTTAACGCAATTATACAATTAGAAAATTTAAAACAATTAGATTTGCCATTAGCAAAGTTTTATGATGCAGATAAATCAATTGAAAATTTTTCAAATCTAAAAAAATTAAAAATTTTTAAAGCACCTGGTGTTAAAATGAACAAAGATTCTTTGTTAAAACTTATAAGTAAATCACCAAACATAGAATTTATTGATATATCCCGAAGAAAAGATTACAATGACGAATTTATTAAAGATGTTATAAAGATTTTGTTAAAACAAAGTCGTTTTCATCCTCTTACACTGAGAATTGGATTTACAGGTGTTTCAAATGACATAAAACAGGTATAATTTAAAAAAATTATTTTATAAAATTTTACAAAAATTAATATTTGATTTTAGAAAACATTTGTAAAACAAAACGAAAGTATTTTAAGAATTGATACAAAACAAACTGATTATGAGGAAATGTTCTTGTAAAAGTTTGAATACATTGTAGGTTAATACACCTTTAATAACGTTTAAAAAAGTATTATTGCATTTTGTATTTTATTGTTTGATATTTTTTAAAAAAATTTAACTAGAAATATTTATAATTAAAATAACTTTTTGAACTTAATCTAAAAAAAATGTTCCTATCTCAGGATATGTTCCTATTTTTTAAGAATACCTATGATCTGAGATAGTTTATACGTTGTACACCCACAGTTGATACGGTGAAATCAAAATTATATTTATTAATTATAAGTTCTAAACCTTTTGAGTCTCTATTTTTGAAATTTTATAGAAGTAAGTTATTTGTCATAATAATTACTTAATTTAGTGAATGTATTAAATATAATGTGTAAGTTCTAAAAATTAAAAATTGTAGAAAATTTGTTATTCCTTTTAATATTTGAAAATCATAAATTTTTTAATAATATATGTGTATAATATTTTAAAATTTTATAATATATTGATTATAATGTGGTATATATTTTGTAAACTTATATTTTATTGTTAACATTACTCTACCGCTTGGTGCCAATTCCTTTCATAATTCTTTAATGTAAATTTTAGATTGAAATGCTTTATATAATATTTACATCTATATAATTAATCAATATTTCATTCTAATTTTGTATTTTAAGAAAAATAAAAACTTATTGAATAGAAATGAATTATAATTTAAAAATAATTGTATTTTTTTTTTCTTTCATCTTATGGAATTTTCAAAATTTAAAGCATTTATAAAAGTCTAATATTGTAGGTAAAAAATGTTCGTTAAACTATTTTCCTGGAAATAAGTGAACATTTTTTTCGAATCTATCAATATCCCTATAAAATAGTTTTTTTCAATTGAAATATGTTATAGGGCTTGAAACCCAATTTTCAGGCTTAATGAAAGAACTTATTTTTGAAGTAATACGTAATACAGAGGGAAAAAAGTTGCATTATAATTTAAAAAAAATTTTTAGATTAAGAAAAAATATACATACTTAATTTAATTAATTTTTTTTATTAATTATATTTTTGTTAATTAATAGATATTAATAAATAAGAGGTATTAATCCGAAGTTAAAACAATTTGAATTAACGAATATTAATTATGGTTTATTAAATTTAATAACAAAAATGTAACATGAAAGCATTTTTAAAATCTTCCTTCAATTTCATTTTCACAGTCAGACTTAAATTTTTTGTTTATTTAAAATTATTTTAATTACTACCTAACATTTAAAATATTTTTATTTTATAAATAAAAATAATAAATTAACTTATTTAAAATAAATGATAAATGGCAAAAATTTTTAATTTTCATATTTATTTGTACTTTGACGACATTTTTATTGACTTGTTTTATTTGAAGTTTTTTAATTTTTTAAAAATTTATTGCAAAAAAAAATTATATAAAAATTCCAAAAAAATTCTTTACAATTGAGTTGGCGCCGGAAATAATATTCGTGTAGGATTATAATTGTTTTTAAAAATATTTTTTTTAATATTTTAAACAAATAAATTTTAATGAAAATATTTTAAATATTTATTATTTTATTTCCACAGTCGATCGAACACATTTTCATTTTTTTTTTAATTGTAATATTACATTTAAATACACTGTTTTATTATAGTGTATTTATATGCAAGTTTTACTCATTTAATATGTCTGTCTATTAAGTTATTTTATGAAGGTAGTAGTAGGTAACATTGAAATTCGTTCATAAAAATATTTAAACTTTATATTCTTTATAATATTTATTATAAAAATAAAGTAGTGTAAATCGTTTGGAGATTGTCTTACCTCTTAATCATATTACACTGTTTCCTTTTATTCTTTGGTCATTCAAACTAAATACGATCAATCAAGTGATTATTTTCCCTTGTTTTATAAACATATTTGAAAATTTTTTAGCATAAACAAAAGGGTGGGTTTTAATATATACCTCCATACATTCACAAGTAATTATTCATATTTAAATTGTGACCTAATAATTAACAGTTGTTTCATAAAAAATAAATTAAAATATTTTACGTATTTCTCAATTTAAATTTAGAAAAAATATATATACAAGACAACAAATGGCACTGACTTTGAAAAGAAAATTTGAAAAATATTTATCTGTTGAATCGTCATTAAAAAAAAAAAATAATATAAATAAAAAGAATTTTGCAAAAAACAAAAAAGAAAATTATGAAATAAATTTAAATATAAATAAATTCCACAAAAAATAACAACGCAATTCATTTTAAGACTTTTTAAAAAAATTAAAAACGGTTTAAAACATTTATTCGAAATTTAAAATTTTGTAAAAAATGTAAGTATTAATGATCACATGTATTAGCGATTCACAATACATTAAATCATAATCAAAAAACGACTTATTTCTTAAGTAAAGGCTGAGCAACTTCTTTAACATTTTATCTGGTAGGAAATCGTATATAAATAAATAAAAAAAATAAGTAAATAAATAAATAAATAAATAAATAAAATAAATAAAAAAAAAAAATAAGTTAACTAAATTAAACAAATAAAATACGGACAGCTTTGATTATGGTAATTTTTTGTTTTAAGAACCTCAGGGACAATTAAGTCTATAAACAAATTAAAAGTACTTTTTACTTGGGAATGGTATTAAATTTTTTTCTGAATTTTTTTGTGCTCCATTATAATAATTTTAATTGTAATGTCTGATGCACCTTCTTGCCAAATTACGTAATTCATCCTTTAGCTAGGCAATTAATAAGCCAAGATACTTACACAATGTTCCTAACTACGGTTCATGCATTTATTTGCAATCATGCATTTATTTTGCATGATTTTATATATTTATAATACAAATCATAAATGATAATGCAATATAGATTTGGATATTATTATAAGATTATATTTTTAGTACCATGTTTTTTTAATTAATTATATTATAATTATATTTAATCGTAAAGCGTAAAGATTTAAAAAAAAAAAAAAAATTCTGAGATATATGGAGTATGGAACTCGCAATCCTCAACTAATGCGCTAGGTATTTACTACTTACCCACTACCCAAACAATGCCTTTAATTATTGAACCTTTATAAAAAATATTGATTTTATAAAATTGATAATTGTATTGCATAATGTTGGGGGTATAATTTTTAATTAAATTTTGAAATTTTATATTATCAAAAAATTTTTCTTGCTTTTTACATTTTGTAAATATTTCTTTTTATAATTTTAATTATTTTATGTAATTTATACAAATTGCATTCACAAATGAGGGGTTTCCTCAAATCATTTCTTACTAATTGACTTAATAAAATTTGTTTAATATTTTAATGAATCATTATTTTTATTTTCTTCAATAACAAAAAAAAAAAAAAAACAAAAAAATAAAATAAATTCCAAGTTTAGTAAGAAAATTTTTAATTATAGTTGTATTAGTAAGTGCAAGTAAAAAAAAAAAAGTTTATTTTTTGTTTTTATTTTGTCATAAAAATTTTTTATAAAAGATAAAAAAAGAAAAGTCGAAATTTCGCCCACGGAATTTTTTTCATTTAAATATTTTTCAATTTTCCATTAAATTTTGTTATTTTTCTTTTTGTTTTTGTAAATTTTGAAATATTTTATTAGTCGATCAAAATATCTTAAATATTCAGTTGATTGAAATATTTTGTTGAAGACAGTTGAGAGTGACTAATAGTTAAAAAGTAAAAGCAAACAAGGAAGAAAAATAAACGAACAAAATTTATATCATCATATTCAATATTCATCATATTTTTGAATTTTGTTTTTTAATTTAAAAAAAAAAAAAAACCACTGTTAAAAATGATTAAACGTTGGGAAAATCGTATTGCAGTTGTAACTGGAGCTGGAACACAAATTGGTCAAGCAATTGTTTTATATTTATTAAATTCAAAATTAAAAGTTGTTGCAATTGAAAAACGTTTAGAACGTTTAGAAAAATTAAAATCACAATTATCAAAAGATTTACATGGAAATTTATATTTATTAAAATGTGATGTTTCTGATCCAATTGAAGTTAAAAAAAGTTTTGAATTAATTGAAAAAGAATTTGGCGGTTGTGATGTTTTAATAAATAATGCTGGTATTGTTGTAAATGGTTGTGTTGATTTTAATATGAATACAGATGTAATGAGTATTATGTATTGTACTAAAGAAGCATTTAAAAGTATGAAAAAACGTAAATTTAATGGTTATGTATTTTTGGTAAATAATTTAATGCCAGATCATTTAATAAATATACCAAATCGTAGTTATAATATTTATGCACCATCAAAATATGCTGTCACTGAATTAACAAAAATTTATCGACAAGAATTTCGTAATATGGGTACTAATGTTCAAATAACGGTAAGTTTTTTTTTTTTTATTTATTTAATTATTTAAAAAATATTTAGTACCAGACAAAAGTAAATACATTTTGGCTGATATAACAATAGTCCTTTCCCTATTTGGACATTTGAACTACCTTAATTAAATACAGTCTATACCAACATATATTATTTTACTTAATATGGTTTTAAACTAAAATTTTAATAGTCAAAATTAAGTATTATTAATTTAATTATAAAAAAAAAAAAAAAATCTTGAATACAAAAAGCATTTAATTTTCAAGTATTCTAAATTAATTTTTAAATACCCCCAAGGATGTGTAATTTCTTATCGATCTAAAATTGAATCAATTTCGATATACAAATTATATCAAATAATTAACATCGTTTTGTCTATAATCTTTATAAAACTTATTTCTTTGATTAATTTTTTTTAAAATGTCATGAACAAAAAAAAAAAAAAAAAACTAAAAATTTTTATAAAATAATTTAAAAAAAAAATAAAAAAGATATTTATTAACCTTGGCCTAACCTAACAATAATTTAATAAAATATTTTTCATTTAATATATTCATAACAAAAATGATTCATTGAGTCAAAATTATTTTAAAATTTGTCAAAAATTTCTTTTATTTTTTTTTTTTTTTTTTTTTTTAACATTCTGATTCATTAATTTTCCATTTCTTTAGTTTTTATTCTATTGTTTTCTTTTTTAACAAAAATATTTATTTTCTTTTATAAAAAAAAAAAAATCAAAATAAATTATTTGGATGTTAAGAAGAAAATTTAAAATAAAAATTAGTAATTCTGTTCTACTCTAAGTTAAATAAATCCAATAAATCTTCTTCTTTTTCTGCTATGGCGCTACAGTCCGTTGTCGAACCTTGGCCTCCTGTTCTCCGTGGTAGCCGGTCCCAAGCCCGGTTGAGAAAAGAGGAGGGAAGAATAGTTGCAACCTGAATGGCCACATAAATCGGCGTCTCAGGAAGTAGGAAAACGCTATATATTTAGCTTCAGAATTTACCATTCAACGCATTATATGGCAAATTTTGAAGCAACTCTTCAAACCCAACGGCCCTCCAAAGATGGGGGTTTGGCATACGGTTAACAGTCCTATCCAGTAAAAAATATTGTTACGAAACCTAAATCAAAGCCTCGGATACAAATCCTATAAATATATGGCTAATATATAGAGAATTAGAGTTATGTTATCTTAAAAGTTTTTAAATATTTAAATCTAAAATATTACATCCAGTTCTAGATCAACTGTTTAAAGAGGTTTCGAAATATTATGATAGATAAAAAGTTTCTAAAAACAGTTTTCGAATTCCGATATGAAGTTAAACTAGTATTATAAACGTTACAGTTTTATATATTTATGCTTTATTTCGCAATTTGTATTATAAAATTTAATTTAATTTTTTTTTTTTAAAAATTTTTTGAAATGAAAATATTTTTAGATTTTTATTTTGAAATAGCTTATTTAACTATTATAATGTTTAAATATTTCCAAAAAAAAAAAAATTATATAATAAATAATAAATAAAAACATAAACTATGTAGTAGGATACTAAAATATGTCTGACGTCAATATATTTTTTGTTTTTCTATATTCATAACAATTTAAAAAATAAAAATAAAGTCAAAGTTGAAGGCTTTTATTATATATTCATAATATTATATTAATATATAATATAACAATATATATTGTTTATTTTAAAATTTATTTACTAATTTCTTTAAGTCTTTAATTTAAAAAGTTTATTTTTTTATTTATTTTAATATAAATTAAATTTTATTTTTATAGACAATAACACCAGCTGCTGGACGAACAACATTAATAACAGATTCATGTACAAAACTTGTTGAACAAGAGGAACAACAACGTGCAAATGATATTGCAGATGCTGTTGTAATGGCATTAGCTACACCAGAATATATTAAAGTTGATGATATTATAGTTAAACCACCAAAATTATCAGTTGCTTAAAAAAAAAACAAAACATATAATATAGAATTAAATTTAAAAGATTTTATTAATTGGTGTGTGAGATTGCTGTGGACAAATTTTCTTTTTAAATTCCATCAATATATTTTGAATGAGAATTAAAAAATAAGAAATTGTATATAAAACTAGTTTTTTTTTGAGACTGTTAAATATATATACAAATGTATACAAATGTATTAATTGTTATTTAATTATTTATTAATTTTTCTGTATTATATAATGATTGATTATTTATATTTATAATATTTTTATTTTTTTATTTTTTTTGAATTATTTTGTTTTATTTTTAAGAGAGAAATAAAAGAATGATGAATTGTTGTACGATAAAATATGAAAATTATAAATATATTAAATAATGAAATTTTGAATAAATAAATATTATATTTTTTAAAAATAATTTTAATATTGTTTTTGTTTTAATTTTTTTTATGATTTATTTATTTATTTTGTATTTTTTAATTTTTAATCTAAATAATTGTTTAATAAATTATATGGATCAGAAGAGTTATCAACTTAGGATATTTTTGATTACACTATACATTAGTTAATTAATAATTATATAAATAATTAATTATTATTTATTTTAGTTATTTAATTAAATCTTATTCTTATATTATATAATAAATTACATAAAAAATTCTTATATTATATAATAATATTTGTTTTTAGAAACAATTTTTTTTTTTTTTTGTAATTTTACATACTTTTAGGAGATGTGCTAAAATCATTAAATGTTTGAATGATCTTTAAATAATTTTATATATTATTATCTATATATATAAAAGCGAAAGTTTGTTTGTTTGTTTGTATGTAGCGAGTTGACTCCTACACTGCGCAGCCGATTTTCATGAAAATTTGTATATAGAGGGTTTTTGGTACGGAAAGAAATCGTGGCCCAAAAATTTTGCTCTAACGGACCGCCAAGTTGCGGCTGTGGTGCAAGTATTTAAACTTCTTTGTTCTAAAATGAAAACGGTTTGACCGATTGACTTCAAATTTTGTATACGTGATGCTCTTTGAGAATTGAGTAGACAATATTAACAGTTTTGGAATTTGTTAACCCATGACGGGCCGATGGTTGGTCAAAAAAAATGTTGGGTCCAAATTTTGTCCGATTTTATGAAATTCTGCTTTGGCTAAAAAATAAGCCCACAAAAAAATTTTATTGAGTTGCATTAACCCATTGGGGCCTAACAGCTTTTTATAGGTTTTTTCAATACTTAACTCTAAATTAGAAACGGTTTAACCGATTTTCTTCAAATTTTGTATATGTTTTCTTCAAATTACGTCCAATTTCCCGTTAACCTAATGGGGCACAGTGGCTTTTAATAGATTTTTGCGTTACTTAATTCTAAATTAGAAACGATTTGACTGGTTGACCTAAAATTTTATATGTGTGAAGCAACTTGAAAATTGAGTTGAGTCTGTTAACAGTCGGTCCTACGATTGGTCAAAAAAAGTTTTTTGGAAGTAAATTACGTCAAATTTTGAATTACAGAAAGTTTCAAAAATTACTAGAATAATCCTAGAAAAATCGTTTTAAAAAGATTGCTTTCATACATTTTAAAATTTACATGTGTAAACCGTGTGTAATTTTTGTGTTAACTTTTTGCAGTAACACCAACATCAATTAAACCTCCATTGAGAAGCGCAGCAACGCGCACTGGGTATTAGCTAGTATTATATAATATAAAGATTAAAAACATTTAATTGGCTAAAACAATTAAAAGAACTATTTCTAATTTTCTATAGCACTGAAAATTCTTTTGTTGTTGTTGTTGTTATAAAAAGAGAGAAATCATATGCTATCCTGACACAGTTACACCTTGTGTCACATAATTCATTTGCTCCGTCTTTAATATATAAATAAATTAGACTTTTTATTACATTATTTCTATTAATATTTTTTAACAGTTATAAAGTTTTATCTAAGCCATATTCAAATAGATCTTGTTTGTTATATAACAGTTACTTTTGATGGAAATTTATTTTATTTTATTTTATTTATGTGCAGTTCCCTACCACATACAATGTGATAAGTGAATGAATCTGCTTTTATTTTTCAGGTGTGGCAGTTAAATTTATTTTCTATTATGATATTAACTATTACGATATCAATTATAAATTATATTTTTTTTATTAAATATGATCTGACCATCCTAATCATCCTGGTTGAACTCGAGAATTTCCGATTGAAGAGTCGACACTTTAACCACTTAGCTATCTATCGGTCAGATAATTGATGGAAATATCTAGATAATATATTAGAGAATGGAAAATATTTATGAATTAATGAAAAATGATGAGTAATACACTTATGCGACGCAATCATTTTTTCGCCTACTAATTTTATTTTATTTTTATTTTGATATTTGTCTGTGAAATTTCTATTCTTGGCAAATAATTTTATTAGTTATAGTATTTGATATTTTTGATTTAACATATTTATGTGATTAATTTATACATACAGAGACTATTTTTTTTTTTACCAAGGTCAAAAGATTTTCTTTTTCATAAGGTAGTCATTTCTATTTTAGGAAAAACAGGATAATAAAAAAAAAAAGGATTAAATTAATTTTTTTTTATCAAATATATTCATCCTTTTTAAAATAAAAATAGTTTTATAATTTCAATGAATGTTTATAATATATGGTATAAAAATAGAATTACAGTATTTGGCAACATAAATCATTAATGTGTAGTTATAATTTTTTTATTTAACTGTTTTATTTTTCATAAAATTATCAGTTAAATCCTTATATTCTAAAAATGAAACTTAATATAATGTACCTTTTATATTAATTTAGAGTCTAAGTGTCTACATGTTATCTAAGTCAAAAGTTAAGCAATTAATTTAATTTTATGCATATTTTCATTTTCAGAAAATGGATGGTTATCATAAGGCTTTATATTATTTTATTTGATTGTGTATAATTTAAATGTATTGTTATTTTACTGTTCCTTCCTTAAATGGAAAACTCGTGATTTTGAATCCAACCTTATAGTGCCTCCTAATCTCGAAAACAATATTTTGGTCAAATGATACTACAAGCAATTGAAATACCTGCAATTGATACGCTGCTTAAATGACTGTTTTATTTTATTAAACTTCACAATAATGTTTGATTTAAAGAATTTTAATTGATTTAAGAATGATATTAAATGAAATGATTTGTAGGATATATTGAATTTGTACACAACTTTGTATTTGATTAGTAATGTTTATATGAAAAGTTATAGTTTTAATATAGAGAGATATCTACATATATACATAGATATGCAAATGCTAAATCAATTGTAATACATAATAAATATTGCCTGTAAATCTCTGGTTCTTGCATTTTCAAAATAATTTATTCTTATCTTATATACAGGGTGTCCGGGACTCAAGTACGCGCACTATACTCAGTGAATGGGGGCATTAAAACAAACAAAAAATTGTACTGGAGGGGGGTCTGGGGTTTATTGTGGACCCTTTTCGAGATATGAGAGATTAAAGATTTAAGGAGACTTTTCATAAAAAAATCAATAACTTTTGAACAGCTTCCTGTAGAGAGATAAAAAAAAATCCATTTTGTAGAGTAAGTTGTCAGCTTTAATTTTTTTGTATTTTTGTGTAATAATCCCCATATACCCAACATTTACAAAGTTATGAAGGATCAAAATGATTTAAAATGAAAAAATTATGTTTCAAACTCTATTTTCTTTTGAAGCACACTGTATTTGGGGTACTTTTTATAGCATATTTCAAGACAGCTTTTCAAGCCCTATAATTAGTACATAATAACTTTTTCTCTATCTCTAACCTCCAGTACAATTTTTTGTTTGTTTTAATGCCCCCAATCACTGAGTGTAGTGCGCGTACTTGAGTCTCGAACACCCTGTATATTTATATTAAATTTTTTTTTTTAATTTTACACCAGATTTTCTTAATAGTACAACTGGTACTGAATTCATCTCTAAAATAAATATTTTATATAATAATTTTTTGTACATTGAATTAAATTGCAAAAAATAAAATAAAAATACGTGATATTTTTCAATAAATTAAACAAAATGATCATAATTCATATTTATTATTTTGAATTTATTTTATTTTATTAATGTATATGTATTTGTACATTTGATATAAATTATAATTTAAAATTTTTTTCAATGATATCAGATTTTTATATTTAAAATTTGAATATATTCCAAATGATCATTGATCATAATTATATAGATTTATATATTGTTTTTATCCTTTGTTTTGCTATTTTTTGAAATTTGGGTTTTGATCAATTGTCGACAACTGGAATCATTCAAGTGTTAAAAAATTTGGTAAGTTTTTTTAACAAATTAAAAAAAAAAAAAAAAAACAGAAAATTAGTCTAAATTCAAATTGTTCAGAATATAGAAACTCTAGAAAAAATTCAATCAGGGTTGATTAATATTTATAATTGATTCTATTTTTTAAAATTAATTTAATAATATTGAAGGTGATATTTTTAAGTCTAAAATTATTCATGAAAACCAAATAAGGTTTAAACCTTAAAAAAAAGGGTCGTTCAAAAACAAAATAATGATGGATTTATACTTGAGATAAATTTAATAAAGTATTATATATATATATATATATATATACATAAATACTCATCAAATAATCACAATTTATGACCTTAAAACTATGTATAACCCTACATTTTTAAGAATATTAAAGATATCAAAAATGGTTTCAACTTATTATACGAGTCCTAAATCATAATCTGACCAATGGCGTAGTGGTAAAGACGCCGCCTTTCATGTGCAAGGTCTCGGGTTCAAACCCGGGACAGATCATATCCAATAGAAAAATATCGTAAAATTGTTTAATTATATCGTAATATAAAATAAGATTTAATAAAAATATATAAATAATTCTTGTGTAAGATTATAGATGGCGCACAAAGTTAACATTTGTGCATTCATATTTCATAACCTTATACAATAGCTACAGCCGAGTAATCAACGGCTTAGTGAATATTATGATTAAAGAAACTGAAGCCTAGTTTAAAATAAAAACTTGGTGAATGCCCTATACTCCTTAAAGGAGTGGAAAAGGAATAAAAAAAAAAAAAAATCAAAATTAATGGGTTGAAAGTAATTGGCTAGTATATAATGAACGAATTAATTTATCTCAAAAGTCAATAAAAAATATTAGTATTTAAATATTGATATTGTAAATTGAATTTTGAAATGGTAACAATTAACTTTTAAAAAAACAAACGTTTTTTAAAAAAGCTAGTATTGCATATTTAATTTCAAAAATATAAAGACTATGCTAATAAGAATAAAAAGACAATAAAATAATTTAAAGCCTAATTTTAGAAATCATTCAACCATACTAACTATAAAATTGCCATATAAATTATGATTTAATTATGATATGTCTTGGTCGATATGTCGGACATATTAAATGTGTGCCTGTTTTTCCCACTCATACATTTTAAATTATAAATTTTTATTATTGAAAAACATATATTTTAAATATATTGTATATATATATATTCTAATTTGCAAATGGTTTCTCCCTTGATTCCGCCATATTTGGTTGATTTTTTTTTTTTTTTTAAATCTTAATTACTTTACACATGACGTGTTATTGAACTTTGATGGCTACAATTAACAAAATATTGTCTTTCAATTTTTAATAAATGTATAATATATATATATATATATTGTATTGTTTTATAATCAATACCTATTTATAGTAATTTAATCATAGTTTTTATTAAACTATAATTTTTTTTTCGATTAATTTTTAGATCCATTAAAATTAGTTTTCAAATAAAATTTATTTCTCAGTTTTAATTCGCCTTTCATACGGTTTAGAACAGTTTTAATTCGCCTTTCATACGGTTTAGAACACGAATAGAAAAAAAAAAAAAAATAATAATAATAATGGATCGTTGGAAGGGTCGTGTAGCGGTTGTAACTGGTGCTAGTTCAACAATTGGTACAACAATAGTTAAAGATTTAATAGAATTTGGTATGATTGTTATTGCGGTAGCAAGACGTGTTGAACGTATTAAAGAATTACGACAATCTTTAATACGTGAAAAACAACAACGTCTTCATTATTTAGCATTAGATATTAGTAAAGAATCCGAAGTTGAATATGCATTCAAATGGATGGAAAAAATGTTTGGTGGTATTGATATATTAATAAATGGTGCTGGTGTATTTCCAACTGGACCATATTTAGCAACAATGGATGCTGATACAGCACGTAAAACAATTGATATTAATATAATGGGTGTAATAATGTGTACACGTAAAGCATTTGATAGTATGAAAACAAGAGGTGTTAATGGTCATATTATTTTAATGAATAGTGTTGTTGGTCATCATGTACCAATTATGCCAAAAAATCATTCATATAATATTTATCCACCAACAAAACATGCAATTACAGCAATTACTGAAATTTATCGTCAAGAATTTCATAGTTTGGGAACAAAAGTTAAAGTTACAGTAAGTTTTAAAAATTTTTTATTTTTTTTTTTTTTTTAAATAAATTTAATATTAATTGTTTTGAATTTAATTTTTTTATTTTAGAGTATCAGTCCTGGTTTAACTGACACGGAAATAATTAAAGAAAAAAAAGAAAAGGGAGAAAAAGTACAGCCATTATTACAAGCCAAAGATATATCCAGTTCTATATTATATGCTCTTGGTACCCCACCTCATGTACAAATTCATGAAATTATAATAAAACCAGTTGGTGAAACAAATTAATTTCAAAAGAGTCAGAGCTAAAATTTTTTACTATGGAGTAAAATTTTATGGCGAAAAATTAAATTAATATTTTTTTTTTTTTTTTTCAAAATAAATTTTAATAAAAAGAAAAAAAAAAATAGTAAAAAATATTGAATAAAATTATAGTAAAAAATATTCAATATAAAGTATCCTATACATATACGTTTTGTAATTTTGATTAACAATTTTAAATAAAATAAAACTTTGAAATTTGTTTCTGAGTTTGTTTTTACTTTGTCCTTAAATTGTGTTTAAGTGTTATACAATCCTGGACAGACATTTCGAATAAAAAAAATGATTTCGAAATTATAAAAATTACCTGAATTCAAAATATAAAATTCTTATTTTAAGTTTAAGTGATAACCTCAGTCATCTTATATTAAATAAAATATTTATTTTAGTTGGAGTATAGTTATTCTAGGTTTTTGTGTATATATATATATACTATGTATATACATTAACATTATGTGTACATGAAAAATAACTCAACAATTATGACTCAGTATATTCGAAATAATTTGAATTTAACTTCCTTCCCATAATGATTAGGATTCCCATTTTCTTAAACTTTCGTCTAGTAAGACAATTTGAGTGAAACACACTAAGTGATGGATGGATTAGTTGGTATACAGTTATTATTAATTGAACTCTACATCCAATTAAAGTTTTATTATTATTGATTTTTATATATTTTAACAGAATATAACAATATTAACATACAAATTATGCTTTTAATTCGTTTTCATATAATAAGGAGATCTGTAGGAGGCAATAGTGTAGGATGGAGGCAGTAGTAATGGAGGCTTTTTTCCGGTGGCAATATACCCAATTTACTTGTGATGTCTGATGAGAAATCCCTTTCTAAGATGAATGGTATTTTTCTTATACTTATATAATGGCAGAGTAGATGCACTAATGATCACAAAACCATTTTATTATATATTAGACGGAAAAGACATTTTTTTCATCATACTCACCCATTTCATTTAAGGAGTATTTTACAGGACCGATTTGCAAAAGTTCTAATATCCTTTATGCTGAAGTTTAGTAGTATATTCACTTTTGGGTTTTAGGTTATGAAAAATTTTAATGATTTACTGAGTCGTGGCAGAGTATTCCGGTAGATCTATATGTTCTTTCAAAATGGTTCCGGCTATATAATATGTTTGATGATCCAATTTTGGATTGCAAGGCTGTAAGCTAATTTAATGGACCGATTTTAACTTTGATCCCTTTGGTACACATTGAGAAGCTTCATGCTTATAAGCTGCTTATAAGCCTATAAAAGCTTCAATAATATCATATCATTTTTATTTTACAAGGTACTTTTAATCCAGGTATTTTACTTCAATATTTCTTAATGACTTACTTTTATATCTAATCTAATACTCATAGCACTGTGTTTCATGGGACAATGAACTAAATAACAAAAATAATATATTCTCATACAAGATATAAAAGCTCATACTAAAAACTGATTTAGTATATATGTACCTATTGTATCCAGGCACAAAATATTATGATCTTATATATAATAACCTTTAAAGTATTGTGAAATTTTTTTTTGCTGTCTCTAAGAATCATCTGTTGCACGTATTCCAAGTTAATCAAGTTCAAAAGGAGAAATCCCATACTTGTTTACATTTTGATAAAAGAATATTTTGAATGTGAATTGCTTTAACCAAATAATTAAAGGTTATCTTCAAATAATAACAATAACACAAAAATAATAAAGGTATTAATCAAAAAAAAATATAATTATAATTAAAAACATATATATTTTTTTTTTTTTTCTTTAGTAATTCATCAGAGAAATTGAGTAATTTAAAATGTCAAAGCACTTGATTCTGATTAGAAATGTTTTTTTGTATAAAAGTAACAAATTTTTATTAAATTTTTAGCATTCTTTTGTTACAACTTCAACTTTGAATATCTCTTCCAAAGTTATTTCTTAATATTATTATAAAATCCAATTCACTTAATCATGGAACGTTGGGGAAATTGTGTTGCTGTTATTACTGGTGCATGTTCTACTGCTGGTACATTTATTTGTCGTGAATTAATCCAACATAATCTAATTGTTGTTGGATTAGACACAAAAATGGATCAACTTGAAAAATTAAAACTTACATTACCAGTGGCTTTTCAAACACGTTTTCATTCAATTAAATGTAATTTTCAAAATGAAAGTGATATAATGGCTGCTTTTGTTTGGATTGAAAAAACTTTAGGTGGTTGTGATATATTAATTAATAATTATAAAGTTTTTCATCAAGGGCAATTGGCAACAATGGATACTAAATGGATCCGAGAATATATTGATTTAAATATAATGGCAACAATTATATGTAATCGTGAAGCAATTCGTATAATGAAACAGCGTAATGTTGCTGGTCATATAATTATGATTAATGATATGGATGGTCATAGAATTCCAATGATGACACATACTGGTATATCACATAATATGTATTGTCCAACTAAACAATGCATAACAGCAGTAAATGAAATTTTGAGACAAGAATTAGAACAAATGGGTACTAAAATTAAAGTTACTGTAAGTATTTATTTTAGATAGGTACTTTGTTTTAATATTATTTAAATTCTATATTTTTTATTTTTTAAAATTAGAATATCAGTCCATCATTGATTGAAAAAGATATGTTAACTGAAATTCATCATAAAGTTGAAAAACAATTGATGGTACTCATGCCAGAAGATATTTGTCAAGCTGTTTTATACGTTTTGGGTACACCAAAAAATCTTCTTGTCAGTGATTTGATGTTAAGAGCTATGGGGGATATTCTTTGAGAAAGTTATTTTGTTGACAAAAGTTTGCATTTAATAAAAATGAAATAAATAAATAAAAAAAAAATTTCATTTAAATTTATTTGGTTTTTAATTATATATTTATTTTAATTTAATATATATATATATATATATAATAAATTGTAATAAAATCAGTCAATCAAGATTTTCAGCTTCAATAGCCATTTTTGGCCTAACTTCTTAATAATACCAGAAATTATATAAATAATTTATATGTTATATATATATATATATATATATATATTTATTATATAGTGAAATATAATAATATATATATATATATCTAATTTACCTTTTAAAAAAATCTTTAAATAGAAATCAAATTAACTTTTAACTGTTTTTAATGCTTTTATCAAAAACTATACATGTACCAAATTAATATGGAACCCGCCTAATATTATGCAATACTTTTAAACAATAGTGGTTTTTTGTTTATTGTAGATTGTAGAAATTTTAATTTATGTGGAACAAAATTTAATTTCTATGAAAATATTGCATACTTTTAGGATGTAACTAATTTAAATTTAAATAATGAAGCGATATTTTAATAGTGGGTGGGAAAAAGCTTTACCATATGTCTATACCTTCAATTATTTTATATTTATAAGATAGAAGAAGCTATATATTATATAATTATATATATACATTTAATTTTATACAATTTTTCGTTGAAATTTACGCATTTTTTATATTTTTTTTAATTGTTTTACCTTTTAATGAATTTTAATTGCATTTTAAGTTGTTGATCCGCTATTAAATATTTCCTTTTCCGGTTCTTTTTTTTTGTTTTTCAAATTTACCGTTTTATTATATTTATTAAATAATTTAAATTCTAATTACAAGATGGCAAATTATGATAATAAAATATGATAATTAAAGGTAAATTAAAAATTTTAAAAGAAACTTTTCTAATTAATATTCTTTTAATAAACTTGTTAAACAATTTTTTTTATTTCCGCTATGGATTGTAAAACGTCTGTCCGCTGTAAAATTTTATAAAATTTTTAAAGTACCTAGTTGGTATATGAACAATCTAATTTATAAGTGAAAAGATGCAATCGATTATCGTTCTATGCCATTGGTTGTAAAGTTTAATAGTACATGTAATTAATAGGTTATAATAAGATATTTATAGAACAGACAAACAGGCCCTATATTTCGATGGTGAAGTTACGAACAAGTTTCTTTTTGCAAATTATTTAGTTATTGGAGAGCAATGCTGGGTGCTCCAGGAAATATTTTAGAATTATACTCAAGTCTCGGCTAAATATAATTTTTATACAATTGAAGTATTTTCAACTATAGCTTAAGTACCCAACGTATTTTGCGGTATCTTTTGCGACTGACAAAATGTGGTGGTTATTCAAAGAGAGTTTTCTATTTACGTTCATATGTAAGATTTTAAAGGATTCGAATTTTTGAATACCTACATTTCCAAAAAAAAAAAAAACAAGGACAAGAATCGCTTCGCTCAGTTAAAAACAGACAACTCTGGGTTTTTGAAGCATTAACACTAGTCCTGCTTGTATATGTATCTTTAGTTATTATAAGGTCATTATTTAAAGAAATTGAAAATTAAATTTGTACATTATTTACCCATGTTAAGGTAAACATCAGCTGCTCTTTAAAAAAGGTAAGACCAGTATTAAGAATGATGAATTAGGGGCGCGAGACTTAACACTTCAATTTGTTAATTTTTTACTTTATTAGATTACTGAGTTATAAAGTTCTGATCAATATACATACCAAGTATACAATATTATTGAATACCTTCATAACTCGGGCATGTCCTTATTGAGATTATTCTATTAATTGTTTTTTGAAAAATAAACATATTAATAATAGTACATATGTACATTAATAATGGTATATACTTAATTAAATTATTAGTAGTATATACTAAATAATCTAATTAAATGTTGATACTCTATAAATTCTTTTAAGTGAAGTCTATTCATACTTCCAAGTCCAAAGTGGTTTAAATCAAAATAAAGGAAGTTGACAAATTTTGTTCATATAGTAAAATCATCTCATTTTACTCAAATATAAACTTTGGTATTTTATTTTTTTTTTAAATTGACGTTAAAAGAATGACCTAGTTTCCATTTTTTTTTTTTTTTTATTAAAGTTAGAATTCATAAAAATCTAAATTTAGAAAAAAAAATAAATAATATAAATAAAATATTTTATGGTCATAATTTCTATATATGTCATATATTATTGGGTATTATAATAATATGTAGGTCTATTTTTAAAATGAAAGGATTTTATCCAAAGTATAAAATAATCATTGCAACAAAAGTTCAGCAACCTTTTTGTTTTGTTTTGATTTTTTTTTGATTTTCATTAAAAATATAAAAATAAAAAAAAAAAAAATTGTATACAACAAATTAGGACAGAACTATCCCACGCATCCGCTATTACTATTCAACAAATTCAACATTTTACAATAATAACAACAAAAAGATATATATGTATGTATATATATGTATATATAAGAAAATAAAAAAACAAAAAGTAAATAATGAAAATCAATGCAACAAACATGAAAATATTGCAAACAGTTGTAGTTATCTGTCTTCTTGAATTGATGAATTTTCAATTATCAAAAAAAAAAAAACAAAAACAAAACAAAAACAACAACAATACAATTTTCTTTTAAATGTAAGACAAGGTAAGATTTTTTATTTTATTTTAGAGTGGGATAAAATTTAAAATTTTTAAAGAATAAATGAAATGTATATAATGTATAGATTTTTTAGTAAATATTAACATTGAAATCTTTTAAAAGGTGAAAGGCGGTACGGGAGATTTTAAGGGTCCTTACTATGAATAAAATCCATTACCAATTTAATATAATTAAAAGGATACTTCATTCACAACTAAATATAGCGGTTTGGTTCTTATAGATCTTCTAAATGTATTCTGTTGGGATATTTTTTTTTTTTTTGCAAGGGAATGGAACGCTCGAAAGCCACCCATTGAAACTGTGCGATATTTCGTTGGGTAGTGTGCGCACCAAAATCACACTCTTTTTGAACTAAACTTTATGAAGCAACATATGATACAAATGTACAGTTTGGTTACAGGGATGGAAATATGAAAGGATTTTAGGATTGTGGAGAGGTTATTTGGGAATTAAGGGGTATGGGGGATTTGACTTGTTTTATATGCCCCTTTCCTTTAATCGAGCATTTTGTTTAATTGAGTTATTTTTAATATCTTTCATCACAAGTGGAAATGTTTAAACAGGCTATATGTAAGCCGGACCATTTCGCATATGAAGATGAAGCGTTAACCAAGTTCCTTGTAGAATTTTATTTTGAAATATTTCAATTTTTGTAAATGGGTCTGGCCACCATATAGTTGTATACAATTCAATTAAATCAGTTTAATTAATTGGTATACCACTTAATTGACTTAATTATTGTGATTATATACATAATAGTATTTTATACAGAATTGGCAATATATATCTTTATATTAAACAATATATATCATATTATTTTCATTTTATATATATAAATAATTATTTTTAAACCAATAATTTTTAATGAAAACTTTTCTAATATATTTTTAGATTTCCGGATTTATAAATTTTATATAACTACTGTTGATTAGTTACTGATTAGAATTAAATTGTATGAATTTTCGTTTTACTTGATCTACCTTGATCTAACTTGTATTACATTTAGTACAGAACTTTTTCCATGAATTCTGAAAATGGACAGAAGGAAAAATTTTTTAGAAGAGTAACTTCCCTTCCTTCGGAAGAGTTACATTGAATCAAATCAAACTAAAATCATGAAGTAATTATAAGCATTCTTAAATATAATATTTTAAATATACAAATATTAATTTATATATTTTATAATATTATTTACTTTATTTTTATATATTGTATTATATACTATATTTCAATTTATTTTACAGATTGACTTAATAAAAAAACGAAGACTCAAAAATTAAACTAAAGATTGCTTTTGCCAAACAGTAGTATATTTAAAACAAGTCATTGTTTAATTTGTAATTTACATTATTTAGTAATATTAAAAAGCTAATACATAATGAACAACTCTAAAGCTAAAGGACGTTATAACAATATTTAATTGAATTAAATTTTTATATTATTGAATGAATCCATTGTTATCATCTGCTACGATTCTCGTATAATTTTCAAAAATACTTCGAGTCCAAAAAACATATATTATATAAATTTCATAATTTCAATCTCTTTAGAATGAAGACTTATATAAGACTGAATTAAAAAATATGTATGTATATTTTGTAATATTATTTATTTATTTTTATAAATTTTACATTAAATTTATTTTACAGATTTGCTAAATAAGGATATGTGTATTACAAAATTAGACCTGCTTATTTTAACAACTGAAGCATCCCAGTAATAGTAAATATGAACGGGAATCATGGTCAGCAGAAGAATAGTAACGTGTACAACAAATTGCATTGCATAATAAAATTTTTTAATATAACTAAATGAAACTTTAACTTATTTTATTTAACTATTTTTTGATTTAACTAATTCTTGAAATTGTTAAAATTTATAATTTTTGAAAATATTTAAAATCAATACTAATAATCATTTAAATTAAAAAATTTGTTTGTCATTTTCACAAAATTTTCAAATGAAATTATAATAAATGTTATTTCAAATTTATTTATAATAAATTTTAACAAAAATAAATATTAAAAAAACAAATTTAAAAAATTTCTTTTATTTAAAAAAAAACAAACCTTTTAACTTACAGCAAAAAAAGGGTATTAAAAAAGGGTATTAGAAATTTAAAAAAAAAAAATCTGAATTTAGAAACTCTGACTTTTTTAAACTTATTGAATTTCAAGAGCCCCGAATTTCCCATTTTAAAACTCTTAAAAAACTTAATTTAAAAATGACAAAATTTACTAGAAACCCAGGGTAATGTTCATTATTCAAATTCTTGTCCATTTCATTTTAAATAAAAAAAAAAAATTTTAATTTGTCAAAATTGTCAATTTTTTAAAGAATAAAATTTGAAATTTTTGAAAGAATATACTAGGCGCCCATGAAAAATTAGTAAGCAAAATTTATAAAAAAATATAAAATTTTGGCACGGCGAATTGCATATTTTTAGGCTGGAATTTATTTGTTCAGCCTAAAAGTATGCAATTCGACGAAAAAAAAATTAAAAGTGACAGGTATTTTTGGTTTAAATATTGGGTAATTTAAAAAGTCATTTTGTGTCTCGGATAAATTTTATATTTATTATTTTTAAGAAATATTTGCTTTCTGATAAAATTCGTTCCTGGGCGCCTAGTAAAATTAATGAATTTTCAAAATGAAAAATTGTCATTTTTCAGTTTTTAAATGTCAGATTTTTTTTTGTTTGTCATAAACATAATTCCCCAAATTCTTTTTAATTTAAATAGTTAAAAAAGATGGGGAGAATACACACATAGGTGTGTATACCTAACTAAATCGAATTATTTTTCGATACTGATCTGATACTTTTTGTGTCTAGATCTATTTTGATTAATTCGATTTTTTGAATAATAACGAGCAATGTTATTGAAGGAAGACCAACAAATCAGATTTAAAGTGATAGAAAAGATTGCGGCTGTATGTCCCCAAAAATTAAAAACAAAAATTGTCTCCAAAATTTTTATGAAATTTTAAAAAGTTTCTGAATTTTAAAAAATTTGGGGACTTTTTTTTTTAATTTGAGGACTTCAATAAAAATTGTATTTTGGGGGTTTTTTGCATATTAAAAAAGTCCCTAAGGAAAAATTATTACAAAAATTTGTTTATAGAGTATATGTATGACAGTTAGATTCAGTTGGCTGTTTGGAAACCTTGAATTTTTTATTTCCAAATTTAGGGACTTTTTTTTTAATTTTGAGGATTTTAATAAAAATTGTATTTTGGGGGATTTTTGCATATTAAAAAAGTCCCTAAGGAAAAAATATTACAAAAATTTGTTTATAAGGTATATGTATATGACAGTTAGATTCAGATGGCTTTTTGGAAACATTGAATTTTTTATTTCCAATTAATTTAGGTACTTTTTCGTACAGTCTTTAATTGGTATTGAAACTTCCTTGAATTTTTAAGAAAAATATCGGTTCACAGGGTTTGGCACACAGGGTTTTAATATTCAAATTGGGCTTAAAAATTTTTAGAAAATCTTTTTAGGCCCACCCCTCTATATCTAAATGAATATTTTTAATTTTTTGGAATAAAAACTAATTTTTTTTTTGTTTTAATTTTTATTTTGTATCTTCATACATCTCTTACATTTTTTTTTTTTTTTTGTTTTTGTTTTATAGGAATTTAAAGATGAAATGACCATTACGCATGTAACATATGATATAATTGAATTCGTTGAAAAGACTAGATAACAATAATAAAAACCAACTTAAAATCAAACATCTCTAATAAATGTTGAAATTGAACTTTTGTTATTATGTTGTATGAATATGCTACTACCATCAGCTACTACTGGTATTTGATATTGTAAGTATTATAAGATTTTGAACTCATTTTGATTATGATGATGACAATTCTTTTGAGAGAATTGAAGAACATTAATTTGACTTGAAAGAACTAAAATAAAAAAAAACAACAACAAATTAAAAGAGAATATTGAAAAGCAATATAAAAGATAGATAACAAGTTAAACTACTAAATCTTTATTTTGGTTGTTGTTATTGTTGTTGTTATTTCTTTAAGAAAATGATGAAGAAGTTCGTTTAGCATTTTGTGCGTTTTGATTTTGTTGCATTTTTTTTGTTTTTTGTTTTTTTTTTGGCTAAAAACAAAGATGAAAAAAAAAAAAGTGAAATCTTACATCACAGCTACGAATCAAATGTTTAGTAAAAAGTATAAAGAAAAACAAAAAAAAAAAAAACAAAACAATAATAATAAAAAGAATTTTAAAATTTTATACAGGTATTGTGATTTATAAATTTCTTAATACTCATATTGAAACATTATAAATGTTGAATATTATATTTTATAGAAATTAGGATTGCCAGATGATATAATTTTTAAATGTACAATGTCATAAGTGAGTGATTCGACCTTTCCTTTTCAGGTGTGGCCAGTTAAATTTATTTTATATTATGATATAAACTATTACGATATCAATTATAAATTATATTTTTTTTTATTAGATATGATCTGACCAGAGTTTGAATCCGAGATTTTTAGATTAAAAAGCCGCCACATTAACCACTGAGCCTTCGATCAGATAAAAACTAAAATGATATAAAAGTTGTAATTAAAATTTAATTTGTCATCATATAAGTTTTTTTTTTATTCTTGACTCCACTAACTATTTTTTAATCCAAAATCCTTGAAATGTTTGAGAAGACCTGTTTCTTTTAATGCTATGATTGAAAACTTCTTTAGGCGCTTTAGATTTAATTATTCCAACCAAAGTAAGTTTTACTAACTTAAAAGAAATAAAAAAGAATTATATATTGAAATTTAAAATGTATTTACCTGTTAAGTAGTTAGAAGATGTGAGATTTGATCCCTGTTTTATATGTCCTGGTAAACGATTGAATAATTCTAGTGCCATACTATTAAAATAAAGAGAAAAATGATGTGTAACTGATCTCAGCTTCAATACTATATTCATATTATTAACCCTCAATTCATAATTACTATACGACTTCATCCATTCGGTGCAGGGGTAGTTTTAAAGTACTTCTGGGTTATCAGAGATTGTTAAAATGAACTATATGTTAAACCAAGTATCCATACCATATAGAAATATCTTCAAACATTTATAGTATTACTAATGTTAAAATGGCAAAATACGTCAAAATTTAATTTATTATCTAAAAAAAATCCAAAATATTTACCATAATTCATTCTATTTTAAAACAATCATTATTACATGGATTCGCCACCCACATTATAGCAAACATTAGTAATAAAAAGCGCAAATTTTAAGCAAGAAAAAGGAGTAGAGCAGAAATCAATTCAGCGCGGAAATGATTAAATAAATTTTTAAGATTGCAAACTTCTAGGCGCTTTATTTTTTTAATTAATGCAATTAAACTTATTTCCACTTACTTAATTAATTAACTAAAAGAGCTGCTAAAATTTTACAAAATAATGTAATAATATTTTAAATTAAGAGTCATAAAATTTATAAAAATTATAAGATCTGGCAATCCTATTGAGATAAACTAATTTTGTGACAGTTGAGTTTGCGTTGATAATTTTGATAACTACAAAAAAAAAAAAAAAAAATTAAAAAAAACATGGAAAATAAGAAAGAAGGAAATGATGTAAAAGAAGAGTATTTCACAATCAAAGAAAAGAAGAATTAAACAAGAAAGAATCTGTTTTGTTTTGTTTGATTTTTAAAAAATGATGCACTAAAATGATCATCATTAGATGAATGTTCAACCATCAATATCAGTTTAAGTTTACTATAATATATTTCTATATATATACCAAATAGTCCTTGTATATAAGAAAATATATATATATATATATATATATATATATATATATATAAAGTGTGTATAGTTTTAGAAGAAATAAAAAATAAGAAAAGATTTATTTATTTGATGATTTTTTTTTTTGTTTTTTTTTAAAAATTGAATATTCAGAGCACGAATATTTCACGTAATCGCATTTCGATAAAAATTCTTAAACATTTTCTGAATTTTTGTACACTTTTTGTGTGTATATATGTGTGTGTGTGTGTTGAACATTTTTCTTAAGTTTTTAATGCTCATCTTTTATTGTTTTTTTTATAACTATCCTTGTTATCTGTCCATCATGAGAAAATTATATAAAAATTGTCCCATTATATATTTGAAAAAAAAAAGAAAAAAAAAGAAAGAGATGGAATGAAAAAAAAAAAAAACAAAAACAAATACTGTAATGGTGTAACAAATTCTTTTGAGTTTAATGACAGTTATCTGGTGTATACTCGTATATAGTCAACTGTGGGAGTTTTGTTTACCCTTAAAATATATTTTTAACATTTAAATAAAATATATTGTATAATATATACTTGTATTTGGGTTCACAAATGTGTGTTTAATTTTGAGTAAAACATTGATTACAATATTTAAGAAATATTTAATCTATTCATAGTTAAAATTTATTTGTATACTTACAGCTTCCATTATAATTATAACAGCTAACAGTACAATTCATTTTAAATATATGTAATAATAACATTATAAATTTTATTATAAGTTAAAGGTCAATGTATTTGGGTAATCTCTTTCAAATGCCTTTTGTATAGGTAAACTCATTATCGATAAAGTACTGAATGTATGCTGAAGATCGGTAAAACTATTGAAATGACAATATAACATAGTTAAAATACAGATACCTATCTACATCGTTCTCTTTTTAAATCTAATAGAGTGTTTATTCAGTCATTATAGAATTATATATAAATGTTAAAATAACTTTAGTAAAGGTACTGAAACATCAGGTGCCTGACCATCTAAGAAATTCGCATCGCATCTGTCAAATTTGCAATACGAACTATTTCCAAACGTGAGTTATTAGGGTACAACTAATGATTTAATCTAGTAATTCGCATAGTAATTAAAATATTTGATTTGAGCGCCGCAATTACCAAATATTTGCGTTGCGAATTTCTTACACAGTAAGGCCCAAGTAGTGGGAAGACTACGCCCCGATTTATAAAGTACGAGTAGATACTAGATAATGCTAATTAGTAATTACCGAAGTATTCTTACGAACTTTGTTGCTTTCATTAAGCATTTTTCAGTATTATCGAGTATGAAGTGTTAAAATTGTTTATTGAAACTGCACTGAAGAGTACAACTTCCATTCAATATCGAAAAAGGAATGAACAAGTCTTAAAAAAGAAAGGAGAAGAACTTTCAATGGATAAGTGTAAAAGCGATGAATTTTTTTTAATTCCAGTAGAAAAGAAGTACTTCATCCATTTCGGCACAAAGTACTTTAAAAGTACTTCTGGTTTATCACGGATTATTAAAATTAATTGACCAAACCCCGCGATATTTGTTTTTAAATACACATTTGTATCTAAAGATGATCCTAAATTATATTTTAAGAAAATCCTAAAAATATGCATATAAAATAAATAATATTTGATTATAAAATAAAAATACCAAAAAACTTGAGCAATGTTCTATACAATATTAATGATTGAAGTTTTTAAGTTGGAATCTTGAATCAATCTGAATTTGAATCAATATTGCAAAAAATTTATTTGGTTCTAAATTTGAGACAAAAAAAAAATAAAAAAAAAAAGGAACAAAAAAAAAATCAAAAATGCATTCTTTATTAAAATAAAAAATCAAAAAAATTTTGAACCAATACTTCAAGAAATCTTAAAAATTACCAAGTTCTCTTCTTTTTATTTATTTTGAAACCAAAAAACAAAACGTATAATAAAAAAAAATTGATTATTTCATCCTCATGAATTAGGCATTAGCTAGTAAGGATCAAGTCTACAAAAAAAAAAAATTATTTCTTCTTCTTATTATTTACAGATCGTTTACTGGTGTGCTGTGTGGTGCAAAGTAAAACTTACGCCTTCAATTTCTTATTCTTCATAATTTTAGACTACTTGTGTTAAACTTTAAGCTTGATATTATGGATTCTGAAATTTGAAGAGATTTATAAATAAAATTTTAATGTTTTCAGCAAATGAAGTTGATATATATCTAGATATATAAGCATATATCACATATTAATTCGGTCTCTGCTATTTAACACCAACCACTTATGATTTTGACTAATGACTGATGAAGTTTCGAATATCTAGGAATTGGTAAATAAAACGCAATACCTTTGGATAGAAAAACGAATGCCATGGTATATGCTGTTTAAACTACAGATCAAGAGTTTAGTGCATTGTTCACTGTACCCTATAGGTCTGATCTTGTTTCTCTTTTTATTATTCTTTTTATTACGAATTCTTTTCATTTTAAAATTTTTGTTTTTATTTTTTTTTTCCTTTACAATAGGATTTGATTGTCTCATTATTGTTGAATCACTACTGTATTTTAAACATTCAAAAAATGACATACAACCCAAAGTAATAACTATACTGTAGTATAAAAAATTTACTTTAAAATTTGATTTTGGTTTTTGATTATTTGTTCATTTTTAAGATTTTGATTTTTCTTTAAGATCATCAGTTCGTCTGCAGCATCAGATAGAAAATAAAAATGATGATGAAAGTTTAGTTTGAAATGGTTCCGTTGAAATGATAAACAAAATTATCATCACAGTCTTAAACTTTTAAATTTTTAGATTAATTTGTTTGAATTAATTGAAGATTGAAAGTGGTGTATTTATAAATCTAGTGGATATAGATTAGATCAACAAAATTTAATGGCAGGCGGTAGAATAGTGATTTCAGTGTGTCGACATTTTAGGGGTGCGGGCTCGAATCATAATTAAAGTGAAAAATTCATTATCTGATTTTTGACTAGACTATGCTACCATTCTCAAAATTCTATTACTAAAATGAAAATATAATAAAATAAAAAAATGCAAATTATTAACAGGTAATTTAATTGAGAAATATAACTCACAGATACAGAAATATCGTGTAACTTAAATAGAAAATTAATACACAACATATATAAAACAAAAAGAATTAAGTCTATCCAAAATCTAGGATCTTTGTACTTGCAGCTGGTAGTGCCATCTCAAGTATTTAATGTTTCTGGAATTCATTAGGACCAATCCTAATAATGTGAATATAAAATTTCCAATTTATGTTCCAACATGGACCTATGGTATAGAGCTTTTAACAGCTGAATAGTTAGAGCTGAAATTAAAAAAAAAGTCAACCTATCATTTAAAAATAAATATGAAATTGTTATCATTCATCTTGACTTTTTTTACGAATCTTCAAAGTTTGGTATAATTCAAAAATCCTAGCTCCTTTAATTAGTTATCGTGATTACCGGACGGATGAAAAGACGGACGGACGTAAGACGTAAGAAACTTTAAGAAGATCATTTAAATCTTTTTTCTTAATATTCGGACTATCGGACTTATTCGTAAGTTAAAGGGCGTTTTAAAGTCGTACACTACCTTGCTTTTGAATATTGATTTTTTTTTTAGACATCCAGACTTCTTCAGTTCTTTTCCTCTATACACCTCTCGATACTCGATATAAGAACCTTGTTACAAGTTCTACTTAAAGTTTTATTAAGGTTCTAATAAATTTTGACCTGAGTTTCCTATAAAACTTTATACTATTCTATAAAATTGTTTCCCCATTTTTTCATTACAACCTTTAAAGTCCATATTAATTCCACTGGCTTCAAAGGGTTTTTAAATCCTCAATTGTCGTCAATTCGTCAATCTTCAAGTGAGTTGAGGAAGTACTTTTTAATTCAAAAATTAAAAACAATTTTTTTAGGATAAAATATTCTATATGATATGTGATAATGTATATGTATTAAAAGGTCAGTGACCAATTTGTTTTAATATTTAATTCCTTTTTTAATTCCACTTTTTTTTTTTTCGTTGTAATATTTTTCAAATTAGAACTGATTTTTTAATTTTAATTTGTAACAACGGGAGACAATTAAAACAAAAAACGCGAAACTATATTTTAAAAACAAATCCAAAAACAAAAAAACAAAACACATAAAAGAATAATTATAAAAATCTGAACTGGTTTTAATGTTTTAAGGTTTGTAAGAATTTACTATAAACTTTTGTATACCCTTACTATACCTTTTTTTATATATTATATTCAATAGACACCCATAATATATCATATGGTAAGGTTATACTGTATATTTTACGTTAATACGTGAAAATTCAAAAAAAAAAGCAAAAAAAAAACAGAAAAAAATTGTCTACATACATTCCTTGAACCATATAAGGAAAGATTTTACTCACAATTTCTTTAGAAAAATATGATATCCTTCATTGCTTTAACGTACGCACGTTTAATACTATGCACTCTTTACGTTATATGATCAGTCTTGTTTTTTTGCATTGTTTTCTAGTATTTTGTTTTTTTTTTTTTGATTCCATTATGATGATGATGAAATATGTCGAACAAATTGATAAATATAAATAAAGAGTTGTAATGCTGTACTCTAAGGTCAATAACATAATATTGCAGTGCTTTTTTTTATATCCTTTTTATATTCCCTACTGTAAGGAGTATAGGGTATTTACCAAGTCATTTAAACTGAGCTTCACTTTACATCTACAGGGTGGCGCAAAATGACCGATTTGAATGTTTAATAACTTTTTTATGTAATGATTAATTATTATTATTATTTTTTTGTTATACAGTGTATTAATGGGGTATTAATAAATAAACATTTTTAGCTTAAGTAGAAAAATTATATCCCGCAAATAGTGACCATTTTCGGCTTCGCACATTTGTGCTCTTTCCAGTACATTTTCCATAACTTTTCGTAATTTTTGATTGCTGTTCTGTTGTGTACTGTTCCATTTCCAATTCCCCAAGTTTTTTTCACAAAATTCTGATATGTATGAAATAAAAAATGTAAATAAATTTAAAAAGTTATTAAACATACAAACCATACCGATCGTTTTGCGACACCCTGTAGTATCGAAAACAAGAGTTATTTATATATTATTTTATATAAACTTATTTTATATTAGGATATAAACTATTACGGTATAATTATACAATTTTAAGATATTTTTTTTATTTGATATCATCTAACTGAAGTTTGATTTCGAGACTTTCCACATGCAAGGTCAGCATCTTAACCGCTACTTGGTCAATTATATTTAATCTACCTTTGGTAGGTTTATATAATACACCTTTGGCCAGGTACAACCTAAGATTTGTAAAATAATGTTACTATAAGATTAATAAATTTACGGAGAAGATGCTGATTTTCAAGTGCAGTCCTTAGAAATTTCAACAAGGTTTTGATAAAAGAGTTGTATTTATTAATTACGTAGCTATAATTGCAATTGGATAATAAAATGTTTTTGGCAAAAAGGTTGTTGTCGTATTGGTTTTCCTTATACTTTATTGATTAGTTTGCGCAAGGTTGCGACTAGGTTCCTTTTTCTGTTTGCTTAGGTTGAGTATAGCGTCTTTACTAGTTGTTAACTGATTTAAATAACTATGGGGTCTTCTTTGTCAGTTTTTCTTGATTAAGTTTAATTAACAAGCTAAATTCCTTTTATACCTTTATAAATAGCAAGATATCTTTGTAATGCCTTTTTATATTTATCCAATTGACTTAAGATGTTTTTTGACTGTATGGAAGCAAAGTTCGGAGGACTGCATACAGTATATAGTAAGCTGTAGTCCTAGTATAGTACACTGAAATAAAATGTAATTTTTAGAATTTGAAAAAACTTTCTTTTATTTAATTTATTTAATTTAAGTAGGCAGGTTTGAAGATTCAGTTTTTATAAATTGATGATGTTATTAATTTGTTTATGCTCAGTGGATGCTTCACATATTTTTTGATTTGTAAAATTATCAATTTCTTGAATTGTATATCACCTAAAATGTTAGAAAATAAACGAATGCATTATAAACATAAAAGAATATCTGAATACTTTTCATATCGTAGTAAACCTTTTTTTTATCAATTTTGTACTAAAAATTTTATAGTAAAATATATAATATAAGTATATTATGTTTGCATGTTTTACGCTTTAGACACTTACACTCAAACGTATTATAAAATTTAAAAAATAAAATCTAATTAATTATTTAAAAAATTCCTAGAATAGAAAAAGTGAGGCTCCAAGACTTCTGTTCTAAGAATTAGTATATAAAACTTAGATTCAAGAGAAAAAAATTTCAAATAAAATTGAAAAAATAGAATAACTTAAAAACATTAATTTAATTTATAAATACTAAATTTAATTTAAAATTTTGTTTTTAAATTATACCCAATTAATTGGTCTACTTTATTTTAACTTGTAGAAATTGGAAACTTCTAGTCCCTTGTGCCTTTAATACAACTTTTTATGACTTTATTACTGGAAATGGGAATTTGTTTAAAAAAAAGAAAAAAAAATATTTATATTGAAAAAATAACGGTTATAAAAATGTTTAACATATAAATACCTGTTATTTTGATGTATTCATACGATTAATTAGAAAAAACAAACGCACTATTGGGCTCATTTCCATTTTACTTTTTTATATTTTGTTATTGTTTTGATATTATAATTACAATAAAAATCAAAATTCAACTTCATTTTGTATTTACTAAATAGATTTTATTCAATTGATTCTTTCACAAAGCCAGATTTATATAATTTTGTACAGAGTGTTTAAAAAGTGAAAGAAGTAGGAGATAATAATATTATAACAATCAGATTTGTATTTTTTGAAATTCGAAGTGATTTCCATTTGTTATTATTGAAATACTCTGTTAAATGTATTAATTGTATTTTAAATTCGAATTTAATCCTAATAATACGAATATTATGTGTCTGGGACCTTTCCTCGTGTTCCTATAGAAATAGGAACGATATAAAATTTCTATTGTAAAAAATGCATACGGCAGACTTATTAGCCTAAAAGTTTATTATTTAGCACTTAATTATAGTAAACACCGTCATTTGTAAATGTCATTCTTTGTATGATGAATTTTTTGAATGATATTGAATGCTATATACACTTGAATGATGGAATGACATTCAACATTATACATTAGTAAGCATGAATATCCTTCGTACTGTGCATCACAGTAAAATCCAAAAATTTTTGATTTTCTTCACTCAGAATGACATTCTTTCATTCAGAGGTATACACTACAATTTCAGGAAAAGAATGACATTCACGAATGACAGTGTACTTTATGACAAGGGTGTGCTATAATAAGTAGATGAAGGACAAAAAGAGCAGAAATATTAAATGGTTTAAATTTATAACACAGAGCTTAATCAACTCAAGTGCTCAGTTCTACAATGCGGAAATCCCTAGGTGGTTCAAAACTGGTTATAGAACTCATTAATTGTGAGTACTGCTAGCATATGAAACATGCTTCCATCCAATGTGTTTCCCTCTGATAGAAATAAACGATTATAGAATTTACAAGAACTTAAATAAGTTCGTTTCTAACCTACCACCCAACTCTCCTCTTTTATCCTACTGTCCTTCTAACTCCTTAGCTCCATATCCAAGCCTACATATCTATTTATTAGCTATGTATAAAGGAATTCGTTCATAGAGTTTGAGTAGCTTGTCAAAAACTCAAAAATCACCTTTAAATACATGAAATAGTATGCATTAATTCTTATTTTTGATTGAAAAAGTGAGGTTTGACCTCAAACGAATGTGATCCCGACTGAAAGTTTCATTTTAACTTTAAAAGGTCTTACAATGTTTATATTTCAATTATACTAAGTGATTCTAATCACCATTTTTCTTCAATAAACTAAATATACTAAAATCTGCTCTTCCTTTTTTGGTTTATCTTCTTTTTCCGGAACCCTGTAAAAAAAAAGACAAAACTGTAAATTAAAAATTTAATTGTCAACATTCTGACACAGTACTTTAACTTTATTTTTAGATTTCTTTTTCTTTAAAAAAAAAGCAACTTATCAAAATGTAACCACTAATTGTCAGCACGTCCAATCAATTTACTAATTTTTTTATTTTTATTTATTTTTTTACTATTGATTTCCTGAATGGTCTTTCACTTGATGGAACACAAAAAAAAAAAGACAATACGTCCCATACAAATCTGCACCTAACGGTATCGTTTCCTTACATTTAATTTTTATTTTTAATTCCGATATTGTACGCAGGTAAATTGTTAAAAAATAAAAAAAAAATAAAGAATAAAATTGATATTAAAGTGTCATTGTGGGTGTATAATGTAATATACATTATTTATGTACATACAAGAGAATGATAATTAAATCGATTTTAAATCGTAAGCCGTAATCGATTCTACAGTTGAACGTGATTTTAATACAATACGCTTGTTTTGGGTCAATTAGGTAAAACTGCCGCGATTTAAAATTAAAAAAGAAAAAAAAGTTTATCAATTCACAGTTCCTAAAGTGTTAGATGTTTCCTTCCTTTTTAATTTTTTTTTTTTTGTATATTATTATTGCCGCTTAAATTAATTTTTTTTATTTATTTAGTGATGGATCAGAGTAGCTTGTGTAAATGTAGCAAATATACTATATTTTTATATTTTATACTGAAATATATTTTGAAAGCTTATAAGATTTTATAAATTTTTCATAATGAAAGTATTAAATAAAATTATCATGCAAGGATTTAAGTTGAGATCCTTACATATGATGGGCTCCTGGATGGGTGTGGCGAACCCTTTCTCTGTTAAATTCTGAACATTTAATAAAACTATTAATAATCGAATAAAATTTTAATTTCAATAGGAGTTGGACTCAATTGTATACAATTTGATTACTAGATGACTAATGACGTATAGTAGTTAAGACGTCGAACTTTCAAGTGGAATGTCTGGGGTTTAAAACCCGGTCAGATTATATGTAATGAAAAAATATTGTAAAATTGTTTATATTGTAAGATAACAGATGGCTTACAAAATTAACATTTATTTATTCATAATGATGTACAATAACTACAGCCAAGTAATCAACGGCTTAGTGAATTAAACTCTTTAAAGGATTGGAAAAGGAATAAAACAAAATTGTAGTACATTTACTACCTATTCTGTAGTAAAGGGTCAAATTTATTTCCTTTATGTTAACTTCTTTGTCTTGTTTTTTTTTAAATTTATCATCTGGTCTTAATCGGACAATATGTTAAATTTGAGTACTTCATCATATACAATAACAATTGTTAAAAAACAAAAACTTTTTTTTTTTATTGGACATTTTTAAGGACTGATTTGACTACTGATTAGATTCAATAAAACAATGTAACTTTATTTGGTAACAAAATTGGTTAAGAATATTCTATAAGTTATTAAAAAAAAAACAAAAAAAGTGTCATTAAATAATTGATAAATGATGAATCAGAAACAAAGAAGTGAATATAGCGAAGAAGGTTATAATTTAAAGATGTATTTGATTTCAATATATTTTTAATATGCGTTATTTAGTTATTCAAACCACCAATGAAGATATTCTTTCTTTTATACTAAAGGGTATTAATAAAAAGCGGTAAAATGAACTTAAAATTTTCTATATATTCTTTAATTATTCATATAAATTAATTTTTTTTTTGTGTCGGAAGTTGAAATTGCACAAATAACGTTATTTAAATATAAATTTAAAATTATAATCAAGATATATGTTTTTATTTTGGAAATGCATTGATAGGAGAAGATAATGATAATCAAATTTCGATTCAATAAAGCAGTAAAAATTTGAATAAAATATGTAAAATGATAACAAATCTGTGTATAAGTTAAGTTTTGAAAAAAACTTTGTGATAATTATAAGCTTTTTGATAATAATTTAAAATTTCAAATAAAATTGTTTATTTTGATTTTTCACTTAGATTTAGATATATGTTCCAAAACTAATATTTCGATTAACCCTGCTCTTTGCCAAACATTTTTAAACCTTTTAAAGGATGTCAGGCTATCAATTGTTTGGGCATACATAGACACCTTGTGATTTTTGTTTTAATTGATGGAAGATGTTATACCCGTATGATTATTTGTCAAAAAGGTATGCTAAATTTGCCATTACGTTTGTGACGCAGAGAAGGAGAGGAGGTAGATAATACACTCGAGTGTATGGATCGGATTAGAATCTAAAAATAAATCGATTTAACTATGTATGATAACTCAAAAAATAAAGGAGCTAGGATTTTGAAATTTTCACAAATTCGTTTTTATGCAATAGCCGTCATCGCTATTTAAATTCAGCCATTTGGTCCACGGGTTCGAATACCTGCCATACAACTCCTTCTTTTCTTTTATATGGGCAATACACTACACCTAATAAAGCTGTATGTATTTGAAAATTTTGCCAAAAATAATTAGCCGGATGATATAATGTTTATATTACGGTTATACGGGTATCCCAGAGTTTACACAGTCTACCCTACTACACTCTTCCTCGTTTAAATAAAAGTTAGGGACATTTTTCATCAGGTTCTTCGATATTATCAATTGTAATCTTTTAAGCAAACAATCAACATTAAGTACCCTATGAAGGGAACTTAAATCTAAAAAATATATTACTTTTAGTGATACCTATGTATTTTGTAGATTGGATACGGAATATCATTTCTCAAAATCCCAATCACGAAATTCTTAACAAAATATCTTAAACTATTAAAATTAAAAAATATTAAACTACTTGGAGATTCTAAAAATTCTTAAAAAGCTTCACCTTCGGTATACCATCTAATTTTCTTTTTCATACATATTGCAACAAAAACGTATTTAAAAAAATGGGAACTTCCGCCAAACTTTTGGTTAACAAATTATTGACAATTTCCAATTTTGCTATTTAGTAATTTTTGAATTTTCGAACTTGGAATTATTTATTTATCGATTTCTAATTTCTAAAATTTTTGCAGTTTTGAGAAGTGGGATTTCAGAATTCTTCAGTATTTTGCTTTATGACAATTCATTGATCTACTGGAAAATCAACACTAACCAACTGGAAAAGCAAACTTTTTTTTACATTCCTGCAATTTTTGATTGTATATGTAAAAATCTAAAATCCCATTTTTATTTTTATTTTATTAATCGGAAATAAATCAATTTTATTATTTTTATTCTGATATAATTTATTTAATTCTTTTTTTCAATCAAAATCAACCAATCTATTTTATCTTCGATCATTTAATAAACAACATCATGTGTGGTGAAGTTGGTTAACAGTAAGTGTTGGGTATGCTACAAAACAAAAAAAAAAATAGAATAAAAACAGAATTTTATATAATGTATGCCTACGTGGAAAAAGAACATGTTTAATGACAACACTTCAATAACCTTTCATAATTTTCCCATGATTGGTAAACAATTAAAGGAAAATCTTTTTTTTTTTTTTATTATTTTTTTTATTTTTTTTATGTAATCTTTTGTTAAAATCTTTAAATGCAACTCATGTTCTTTTTAATAAAACATATACAAACATTGTATTTAATGATAATTATTGAACACATCAAATATATAACTTTGGTATAAAATATACTCCTTACTTATTGTATATTAGTATAAACACAATTGAACTATAAACAATTGTACTAAAATAAAAAAGAAATAATTGTTATCCTATTTTTATTTAGAAATCAACGGATTTTTTTTTCAGTTTTTTCAACATTTTATTTAATATTACACCTGTTCAAAAAAAAAAAAAAACAAATACTAAACAACTCTAAAAACGTGTTCAAAACATAAACATAAACAAATAAAAAAAATATAAATAAATAATAATATAAAATATATAAAATGTATAAAAAAAAACGAATTGTTTTTAAAAATGATGAAAAATCAACAAATATTAAAAAGTTATAAAAATCAATGTTTTGGGTGAACATCAATTAGCCGTTTTGAAACTGTGAGAAAGTCCTAAGAATTTCAATTAAAAATAAATTAGAAATTCATTATCCATGAAATTATTCTTAACATTCATATGTACATATATATATCTTATATTGATGATGATCGTTACAAATAATGTAATACAATAATAGTGTAACTTATATATAAGATAAGTAATAAATTGTTCAATACTAGATTCTATTTAGAAAAAAATGGAAGAATCAATAAAAATAATAACTGGGATTGTAACATTTGTTCGAAATTTTATAATTTAATTTTTTTATCTTTTTTTAGATTTTTCTTTGCAAAATCAATCACATTGATGGCGTAGTGGTTAAGGCGGATTGTTCATTAAAGATTCTCGTATTAAAACTCAGATCAGAACTTTTTATAATTTAATAATACTATTCATTTATACTATTATAGTCTAAATTTAATGTGATAAGCAGGGCAACCAAAAATATGCTCTAAAAAACAAGTTTTAAGCTCTTGTTTTAATAATATGCCCTTAAAAACTGTAAATAAGCACTTAAAATATGCTGTTAAAAACCTTAAAATATGCTTTTTTAAGCAAAAATATAAAGCTATAAAATTTCCATTTTTTGAACCTGCTTTTTGTAGCCTATTATTCTACTTAATTGTTTATATTGATATAAATCTTTTAATAATTTGTCTCAATACTTAATACTTATACTTACCAATTTATTTTTCGCCTGTAACAGGCGAAATAAGCAAAAATATGCTCTAACAAATAGGGCTCTAACAAATTCATAAGTTTTCATGAAACGGATAAATAACCAGTCCATTTCTCAATAACACTTTTAGATTATTTTAAAAAAAAAAACCACAATATGAAAAATGCTTTTGCATGTTTTTGGTTGTCCTGGTGATAAGAAACAATCAAGTTTTCAGAAAATTACAATTTCAAATTAAATCCTTCCCTTACGGTTTATATTTTATTACCTATAGTATTCAAATCGACCTTTTTATGCAGATTTGTTATTTTATTCATAAATTGAAAATGCTTGATTAATTTTATTTCTAAAACTTTGACAACAAGAGTTCCAGAACTCTAAAAACAAAGTTATCGGAGCTTGAAACTAAAAATTATTAATTTGTACAACAAAACATCATTTAAAGTTTTTTTTTTCATTCAAAAAATAACGGTATTAATAAAATAATTTCTTAATTTTGCAGTGCTCCCTCTTTCTTTGTACTATATTTTGAGCAAAACATAATTTATGTAATTAATGTAAATTACAAAAATTATAGTAAAACAACTACAAATCTTTGATTAATTTCTATTTTAAAAACTTTTATTCAAAAAGACCCTTAATTTTCCTCACAAAATAAAAATTAATTAAATGGCGTATCTATAATCTTTTACAATAAATATTTATTTTAATATTCAAATTTTAAATTGTTTAATCCAACCAATTCTTAACTCCAATTTAAATTTTCATATTTTGGTTTTTTTTTTTTAAATTAATCTAAAATGGAAAACAATCAAATCATGTAAAAAAAAAGAAACATAAAGTTATTAATTTTCAAAATTAGTATTAAAAGGTATTAATTTTAAAAAAATTTTCTTAAAACGGTTCTCTTTCTTAATCCTCCAAAAAATCTGTCAATTACTCTTAAAAAAAATCCTTCAAAAAAATCTCTCTTAAAAAATCTCTAATACAAATTATTTAGAACATAAATGGTTAGTTTTAGTTCTAATTTAATCGGTTTCGGTTGGTTCTAAATGTTTGATATTTTATAATTAAAATTAACTTATAATAAACTATTTTAATTATGATCTTTTATAATAATTCTTTAATTTACTATATAAATTTTAATAATTTAATATTATTTTAAATTAAAATGTGGAATAAAATCGGTAAATATTGAAATTAAAATCGAAATTTTTAAATGAACAAAGAAGAAAAAAAATAACGGTCCCATAAAGTGACGCCTAAAATTTTATAGAGAAAAAAGTGCAAATGTATTTATATGTGTATGGTACCAGTTAGTACCAATTGAAATGATTTTTATACTAAGGAGAATACATCGATAGTTTTAAGTAAAATAAAGTGTGTAATTAAATGCACATATTAAAAAATTCAAATAAAAAAAAAATATAAATGTGTGTTAAATGTCAAATATCAATTTAATTTAAATTTGTAAAAGTTAATTTTTCATATATTTGTTGTTTTTTTTTTAGATTTTAAAAAAAGAAATTAAAATTAATATATTATTATATATATATGTATATAGTTTTTTTAATATCATCGAATATATATTTATAACTAGATAAATTTTATATTTTAAATTACAACTTGTCACACCTGAAAATTAAAGATGGATTTACCTGGATATTATATGTGGTAAGGGATTGAATATACATAAATAATTAAAAAATAAATAAATAAATTACAAAGGGTTTTTTATATAAATTTTTCCTTAATCCTAAATAATCTTTCAAAACGTTTTCCCTATACGTATCTTATAGCATTATTTGTCTTAAAATTATTCTGTTCAATGATTGTATTGAATTAGGCATCCTACATGATCTCAGATTTCTAAGTTTCTTTCCTATATCATTGTCTTTAGCTATTCTTTAATATTTTAACAGTTGTTTTATGGTTTGGTTGTCAAATTATTAAAAAAAGTTAAACTTGGTTTGATTAAAGAACTCAATCTGGAGGTAATTAATGCACTTCATCTAATTGGCACTCGACACTTCTACTGATCCTTATAAGAAATTAAATTTATGAGACTGGGAATAATATTACATTTCAAGTATTCTAGGAAAACGTTTAGTTCAAAACCTTTAACATTGAGGTATCCTATTTCTTAGCGGAGTTTTAATATAGATTTCATTGAACAAACTCAAATTTTGAGTTCGCTGATACTCAACGCTCAACTTAAATTATGGATCCACTCGATCTCTGATTAGCTCAAATTGTTAGCATTTTACAACGAAATTTGAGCATTTTACAACCATGGATAGATACATGTATCTCCATAAAATTCGATAATTTGTTATGATCTATTTTGGATTTTGATCTAGATTATATACAAATGGTATATGTACATACAATACAATATATAAACATACTTATATACAATATAGAATATAAATAATGTTTAAATATTTTTATAAAACATAAGTGACTGCTGTTGCAGTTAGTAACAAATTAAAAAAAATAGTAGATACTCTTTGTTTTTTTGTTTTGTTTAATCTTTCCAATGGTGGGTATAGTTGTATGGTAAGAATATTTGTTAAATGTGATTTGCAGGCGAATAATTAAAAGTTATTTCTTATTAAATTTTTTTTTTTTTTAATAAATGCGCATTTTAAATTTATTAACATTGATATAAATAAGTGTAAGTGTGTGTATATATATTATAATAAAAATTAAAGGAAAGAATATATTGTAATTGGTAAGCCTTGTATTAAAACTTTCTTTAATTTGAACAGTAATCATTTTTAATAATAAAGAATTTCAAACATCCAAAATATTTAATGCTTATGTTAAATTTAAGAAGATTTACATAAGATACAATACTTAAGATACAATAAAACTATATTTTTTTTAGTTAAAATTAATTAAAGTAATATTATAAAACGAGTCGAGCTATTTTAAACTTCCAATAGTCCCGGAACCAAAAGCCCCGGTAAATTATAGCTCCCGGGTAGTCAAATCAAATATAATCTAATATCAAATTTAAAACTAATAACGAAGATAATGTAAATGATGATATTGACATACCACTTAAATTCACATCAAAAGTTTCGAGTATCGAAAATGATTAATAGGAGAAAATCGAAAATTTTCAAATTCTTAGTTTATAAAATCGATTAGTATTTGAATAAATTATTTTGATGCGTATTATTAAAGTTCATATTAACAACAACATGATCAACTGCAACAAAACAAAAGTTAATGTACTCTTTTTTGTATATATATATGCTTATATAACTAATAATGATGAAAATGTCTAAATGTTTTTATTTTTATACTTTTCCCTAATGAAATGCTGGAAAGGATCCTATGGGATTCATAAACTAAAATAAAAAAAAAATAATGCTTATTTATTATATAGGTATATTATATACAAACCATACATATATAGTATACGCGATCTACAATCTTGTTCTATCAATCTGGTATACCAGTATGATGCATTTTTTTTATAAGTGGTTAAATAAAATGGTTAAATTCTCATAAAGTTCATAGTTAGAATTGTTGATAATTTATTTATTTAATTTTTTTTTTTATTTTTATTATTATTAACATGTTTTTATGTAATTAACTAAATATTTTTATATTTTTAGTATATATATAATTTATATTATTTTATATATATATATAAAAGAGAATAGTAAAAATATAAAATGTTATCTGGAACGAAAAAAAACACAAAAAAAAAAGAAAGAAATTTAAAATAATTCTATATAAGAACTAAAAAATCGCACGTGATTTGCCTTGAAAAGTTACCTTGATTTAATTGTACAAAATGTCCATCATAATATCTTACAGATATTTTGTAATACAACAAAAAAAAAAATTTTTTCCTTATGAAATATCCATATAAAAATTTTTTTTAAATTGAAATAATGTGATGGTTTCTCTAATCATAATTTAATTTCAGAATTAGTAATTTCATTTAAATTTATATAGAATGTCTTGTTAATAAATTGTTTGATTTATTATCAGAATTGTAAAATAATTTCTAATTTTTTTTGTAAAAAAACAGTGTTAATATACACAATAATAAATATTGCTAATACATAATCAAATATAAGGTTGGGGTCGAAATTTCGGTTAAATAAATTCCGTTTTTCGTTTTTGAAAATCGCTTTTTTTTTGAAAATCGCGTTTTAGAAAATCGCTATTTTGAAAATCTCATTTTAGAAAATCGCGTTTTTGAAAATCTTGTTTTAGAAAATTTTTTTTTTTTTTTATATTCGGCAAAATACTGATAATTCTGATTTTGTATAGTTCTAAATTAAGACAAATCTATAATTCTCTAAAATTCTTAAAAACTAGATTTTTCAACAAAAAACGAGATTTTCTAAACAAGAGTTTTTAAAAAAGCGGAATTGTCTAAAAACTGTTTTTTTTTTGTAAAACAAGATTTTAAAAAAGGATTTACTAAAAAGAGATTATGGATCGCCCCTCAAATATATTTATATTTGTTGGTCTCCTTCAATGTTAATGAAAGGAGGATTCGAAAATTTTTATATTCTTCATAATTCAACATTCCGATCTAATTGAAATGTTATAAACTTTTGAGCTTTTATAAACGGTTTATAAAATATATTTATATCAAGATGGGTTTTAAAGTAACGGTAAAACCATTAATTAATATGGTATGAAGATTGGAAAGTTAAATGAAATATTAGAATAAAAATTTGGGATTTTGTGAGTTAAAAACTGAATTTTGTCAGTCGTAAATAATTTTTCAGATTTAAATTGAATATCGTTACGAACTTATTAATCTAAGCCTCTAAATCTTGAATGCAGTTATATTTTTTTAAATGTCATATATTATATAATAACCATAGTCTTGTATTCGAATTCCAAATTTTAATGTAAAAATATTTTAATTTTAACAATTACATTATTATATAACTAGATTAATTCAATTGATAATTTTTAAAAAATAATTTGTTTTGATAAAATTGATTTTAAATTTGAAAATTTAATTTGAAATTTTAAAATTGTAATTTTTTTAAAAATGGTAAAAAAATTCACATATCAAAATTTATAATTATTTTAATCAATCAAATTGTCATAAAATATTTTATTAAGTACATACATTCATCAATTTTTTTTTTCATATATATATATATAAATATTTAGTTTTTCTTTTCTTTCATCCTTAAATTAGATAAACTTATACAAATATTACATATAAATGTATATATATATACATTTATATAATATATATATACATTTATAAACCATAAGCCCAGATTTATTCCTTTAATGGGTACAAAATGTAATTATTTGCCATATATAGTTTATATACATTTTGTTGTTGTTTTTTTTTTGTTCATTTCTTTGGAAATTGTGTAAAAAAATATTTTATTTATATAAACATATATACATTTATATAAAAGTACATAAAATTGTACTGTAAAATGTAAAAAACTTGAAGATATTCAATTTATCCATTTATCATAAAGTGTACTTTACTATGCATTCACTAAAGAAAATATTCTGAACTGTGATGGTGTTATAAGACATTGTGTCGCAAACTCCTTTAGATAAATACTATATTTTTATTTTATGTAATTTTTTTTTGTTTTTTTTCTTAACATTCAAGACACGATGGCGACATATTTCAATTATATATATATGTATTACCTATATATATATGCATATTTATAAGTAAATATATAAAACATATTTATATGAAATTTATATTTTAAAAATTATTATTTGAATTTGTAATGATTATAAAAAAATTATGTTTTATTTAAAAAATAAAAAAAAAAAAAATGGGTGGAGGAAATAATTTTATGTAAAGTAAAAATTAATTATAGTTGAAAAAAATAAAAAACCAAAAAAATTTCTAAGTTTTGAACACTGAAAATGAGTTTTTCTATTTAAGTTAGAACTTATTTGAAAAATGCCCCTGTAAGTATGCAATTTTTTTTTTAAAAATATGATATGGATTTAGTAATTTTACAAAGATGTTGCCAACTTATTATGTTTTTCAGAAGTGCTATTAGTTAGTCAAAAAAAGTTAAAACACTTTAACTTAGTCAAAAAGGTTTAGAAACCTTTGTAATATTGAAATTTAACGTAATATATATTTAAATGAATTAGGACAAGCTTTTTTTATCTAATCTTTTAGACTGTATAAGAGATTTGGGCTGTTCATAAGATAGGTTGCATGGAATTCAGTGAAATTTATGTAAAATGTTGTTCAAAATAAACACTCGTATATAGTTTACGAGTTGTAATTCTATTTCAAATAATATAGACCTAAAAAGTATTTAATCTAAAGTATTTAAGGTACTTGGTTCTTCTTGAAATCAATGCAGTACTTAACATTGGAATGAAACAGATTTTTCAATACATTCAACTGCGAACAACAATTTCTATATATTGACTAAGTTACTAAAAAACCTATAGTACTTTTCCTATTTAGATTTTCAATACATATTTTAAAAATGATAAACAAAATAAAAGCAAACAAATACTTTTTAAAATCTGTCAAGATTTTTAGAATATATAATGTGTTTCAAATCCAAAAATGGTATCAAATTCAATCCAATTTAAAATTAATTATAAGTTTTGAAAAAATCAAAATATATAATCAAATAAAAATAGATTTTTTTAAAAAGAAATAGGAAAAGGGAAAATTTATATATATAGGTAAATATTTACAGAATATTATATAGTACCATAAATTAATACTAAATATTTGGTTTAAATCTACAGGGTCATTTCATTTATGTATACTAGATTTGTTATAAAAATTCTCATTTTATATTTAATCAATATATTAAATATAAAATATAAAAAAAATAATTTTAAAATAATTATTTTATTTAAAAATATTACATTGTATCATAAATATTTCATGGTTGTTTCTATATTTAATTCAAATATACAGGGTGGGCCAATTTGAACTGAATGATTTGAAATTCTTATAATTTTTAAAAGTTTTTTTTATACCCAGCATTTTATTTTGTAATTCGAGTAACTTTTTAATTTTAATTATATATTACAAGAGATGTATTTTTTTTCAAAGGTATAAACTATAAATATGAAATATATTTATAAAGGGTGTGACAAATCTTTAAGATATTTCTATTTTATTCTATTTTATCAATTATGTCTAATCAAATCACATACAAATTAATTAATGTCAATTATAATATAGAATTGAAAAAGTTTATAATATACAAGAAAAGAAAATGTGATATAAAATTTCAAAATATTATTAGAAATTCATGTGTGTGTGTATGCGTATAGATATTTTTGTTTTGTTTTTATTTTTCTGTTTTCTAAATGATTGGTTAAATATATTTGAACTAAAATATAGTTCTTTAAATAGAATTAAGCTCGCATGTACTAAAATTACTTAAAAAATTTTAAATTTTTGTTTTTTTTTTATTGTTTTTTAAATTAAAGCGCATGTCTAAAAGAATTAATATATATAATGCTTTCGATAATGAAATAAATTTATTTTAAAGTTGATAGAGTAGTTTCTATATATATATACTACATGGTCTATAGAGTAGTTTATGTCTTTAGATACAAAAAAAAATTATGTGCTACATTTGAAAATAATTTTATTTTTTTTAAAAATATATTTGAACTTTAACAGATGGGGTTGCACTTAGTTTAACTAGCAAACTTTAGAGGAAAACCTTTTTTAATTCAATTCAACTTAAATGAGACATGTTGGAAACCTATGTTTGTATATCTTGCCTTTAGTATAATTGAATTTCCTTTCGTTTCTGGAGTCAAAAAAAACAGGAAGCAACCCACCTAAAATTTGTTTGAAAAATAATCTTGCATTTCTAAAAAAAATATATGAACAAATACCCAAAAAAATTGGGGAGTTATTTTTTTTTTAAAAAAAATATTTAATTTTATAATAGGAATTATATTTTTATTATTAAAATATTGGAGACTTGGGGGTTTTAATTTACTTTATATTTGGTTCCTTATTTTCTTAAAACAATTCCCCAAATCAAAATGATTTTAAAAGTGAAATAACTCCTCAAAACTTTAAAATGTGATTAAATTGATTAAAAAACAACTTATTTTAATATGAGAGGGCCCTTAAGTCCCGTCTAGTTGAAATTTTGCATCCAATATTAAAAACAAAAGAATGGTATTAGAATTCGACATACCTTTTCATACAAAAATAATCGCAACTGATTCAGAATCTCGTACATACAAATATATAAATTTTATGGAAAAATGGAAAACCCGAGTTTTGAATATAAATGTAAAATCACATTTAATCCCATCTAAATTCCAATACAGAAATCCATTATATTTTTTGAAATTTCAGGAATTATTTAATTTTATTGCGGGAATAGTCAATTTTGAATTTACGGTTTTATTTTGTAATTAAATTTAATTTTTTAGGGTATTATTTCCTTTTTAGTGGGTTATTATTTGTGGGCCAATTTTATTATTTGTAGGTAACGGTATAAAAAACTTTTTTGAAATTTGGCACATCAACAAACTTTTTTAAATTACTTAAAAAAAAATAAATATTTCTGAAATAGCATTGTTATATTTTAATAGAAAACTAAAATAATTCTATAATCTATTTTATTTTTTTTTTACTTTATTTTTAATTTTATTTTTGGTTTGAAATTTTTCTTTAACGCTTAAAAAAACCCAAAAAAAAAATAAAAAAAAACAATAAAATAAAAAATAGAAAAAAAAATTTGAAATAGAAATAGTCAAAAAAAAAAAACGTAAAACGGATGATAATCCGTTTATTGGTAAAAACAAAATAAAATAAAAGAAAAAAAACGTAATTTTAGTCTACTACGACATTTTTATGTAAAAAAAAACAAAAATAAATTAGAAAATATGCTAAAATGTCAATGATACCCCCAAAATAAAAACATTATTATTTTATTTTAAAATAACAAGTCAAGTTAATATTTAATTTGGCAGTTTACATGTTAAACATTTTTAAAATAATTTTTTACTAATTAGATTATATTTTATTTCAATGATTTAATAAATTCGAAAATTTTAATCCGTTGCCGTTAAGTACAGTTATTTTTTTTAATTATAAATTATGGCTTTGAATTAAAATTATAAAAACATTTTGTAAGTCATTAAAAAAAAGATTTTAAACTTTAATTTAATTCAAATAAATGTCGCACACCCCTGGCAAATCTTTCATTCAAGAATGAAGATATAAAGAACAGTTTGAAAAATACTGAAAAATTGTAGTAAACATTTGAAATTATTATTTTGACTATTTCGACTACATTAAATTAAAAAAAAAAAAAACAAGAAAACAAAATTAGAAAAAAAATAGATTTCTAGGCCCAATGCGAAAAAATTTTAAGTATTATTTAACAATATTTTCCTATATTTTATTTTTTATTTTAGTTTTTTTATGTATTTTGAAAAAAAATAAAAAAAACTTTTCCTTAACAGTTTTTCACCAAAAATTTTAATAATTTTGAATGACACTTATGAAAGGGCACGTTTGCAAGGGCACGTGAAATGAAGTGCAATGTAAAGTATTTATTATAATTTTACCTTTTTTATTATGATGAAGATGCATATATTAAAGGAAAGATCACATTCAAGTTTACAATACAAACAATCAGCTTGGGGGCACATTGGTTTGAGTGCCGCCCTTGTCTGGTACCTGGTTTTCGACTGGGTTGGGGTTCTACCATTCGTCATTGGATTCAACTTAATGGCCTAATTAATAATTAATAATAATATATCTTAATAAAAAATAATTTAATTTAACATAAAATTAAAAACAATTTAAATATACATATTTTACTTTTATAATATAACTCGCAGATACAGAAACACTTAAAAATTATAATTCAAATTTAAAATTATTTAACTTTTACATAGTTTAACATTACTGCGATTACTTTTATATAGAGTAGGGGATGATGGGGGATGTTTATACAAAGAAAAAATTCTATGGAAGATGAGGGTCTGTCTTTAACCCTGAAGGACTATGTAGCCTTAAATATTTAAAATTTTTGAAAATATGTTATTTTGGTAGATATAAATCCAGAATTACTATTAATTAAGATATTGGAAAAATAAAGCGGAGAATTTTAAGCTTAAGGAAAATTATTAAAAAAATATAATATAAAATCTCTACCAAATCTCCTTGGTAACGACAACATACTTATTAATTATATTATGAATATACAAAATAAATAATATTACTTACAAATTAACAGAAGGTGTTGGCAATAGGATGCCCAATTGGTCACAAGTTCGAGGTGTCAGGACAGCATGCTCCTTATTAAAATCACAACTTTGGCAATTGGTATGCACAACGGATTGCAAGGCCTTGATTTTATAATAATCTCAAAAAATAAAAATAAGAGCAACAAAGGGCATTTTATCTTTGGGTACTTTTTTTCAAATTATTCTCAAATTTTCATTTCCTGTTAAATGTGAACTTCATTTAAAAAAAAAAACAAAAAAAACAAACTTTGACAAAATTGTAAATAAAAAGGAAAAAAAATACACTATATAAAAATATTCAAAGCTTCCTCAAAATTAGATTGTGCGGGCGATATTTTTAGAAAAAAAAAAACACTTTTTTGTATTTATGTTTTGTAGTTTTGTTTTCTGTTCAGTATTTTATTTCGTATTTTTAATATTATTTTGTTAAATTAAAATAAAATGTAAAAATTGGATCAATTAAATTTCGAAATTGAGACACGGAAGAAATATTTATGGTGTACGGAATGTCGGGTAATCGGGGTTGTTTATTTTTTTTTTATATTTTGCTTTTATTTGTCTATGTTTTGTAGAGAATTGGATTGGACTGACGGTTTTAGGGAAATTAAAGGATTTCCGATTAAAAATTCATAAAATATTTGTTTTATTTTTAAAAAATAAATATTAAATAAAAATTAAATAAATATGACCCAATTTTTTCAATATTTTATATGAGAGGAAAATGTAATTCAGATGATGTATCATATATATATTGGAATAGAATAGGATTTATCATGTTAATGAAATATGACTAAAATTTTTTTTGGAATTGGGTCATTCACATGTACTTGGTGCTTTTCATTTAAATAATGGGCATTTTTAATTAATTAAATAATAATTTGATGAAATTAGGTTTAAAATAGGGCGATCTTAAAGTGGTTACTAAAATAATTTTTATTTAAAGGGTTGGGGTTTTCCTTTGATTTTTACCCAAATTGAAATGTAAGTTTAAGCCGGGAATCGCGCATATTTTTAGGAGTCATTCTGGTTATAATATTAGGACCTTAGGAATAAAAATTCTTACTAAGAACCATTCTTTTGTATTTAATATATGCAACTTTTGTTAAATAAAATATTGTATACTTGCCAAATATTAAGTAAAATATGAAAATTTAAAATTATGTTGTTCAAATATTGATGAAAATTGATCTGAACAATGGCGTAGCGGTAATGTTGATGGTCTCGAGTTCAAACTCAAGTCAGATCATAACTAATAAAATAATATCGTAAAATTGTATCATTATATCGTAATAGTTTATATCGTAATATAAAGTAAAATTTAATAAAAATATATAAATAACTCTTGTGTAACATAATAGATGGCGCACATAATTAACATTTGTGTATTCATAATCTTATACAATAGTTAGTAATAAATAAAAAATGAAATAGTAATCAACGGCTTAATGAATATAGCGACTAAGGAAACTGAAGCCTATAGTTTAAGTAGACTTTTTAGTAGAAGAGATTTTTCATTGATCAACAAATTTTAATGAATTTTCATGAAACTGAAATTCTATTTACTTTGGCACGCATTTACATAGATCTGCGTTTTTTAATTAATTTAAATGGTAACATAATTTAATTAGTTGATAAATTAAAAACGCATATTAGAACAAAGAAAAACTTTGTTTTTTTTTTAATACATATATAAATTTTATTTTTTAAGTTAAATTTTCCTTTGTACTAATTGTGACTATTTAGAATGGAATTGAAAATACAAAACAACCACAACATAAAGCGCGAAAATTTTCAAGGAATTTTTATTTAAAATTTTTTTTATTATTGAAATTTATTAGGTTAAAAAAAAAATGAATTTTTAAATTTAGATTTGGTTTTTTGCCTTCAGTAACTAATAGAAAAATTTTTTAAGACTTTCTATATCGAAATCGAGTGAAAGAATAGCCAAAAAAAAAAAAAATTTGGATTTCGAAATGAAAAACAAAAGAAGAAAGTAAATCTTGCGTAGGCACATTTTTGTCATTACTATATACTCTAAAAATTTTTATAGTAAAAAATAAAACAATTTTCTTACCTTCGTAGAAGAACACGTTTTAATCAGTGTTGAGACCTGATAACAATATGATGCATCTCTAATTTTTTTTGAGAAGTTTTAAATGGTAAATTAAAAGTTAGCATTGATTCAAATTATATAATTAAAACTAATTATCTTTAATTTTCCAAAACTTTAATTTACTTAACTTTGTGGGCATACTTCAACATTGATTACTCAACTATTAATATATTAAAAATTTTTCATGAAATTAGTTTAAATTTCATAATTAAGGGCAGCCAAACAAGGTCTAGGTCTTATAATATATCATTTGTCTATATCAAAGCCTGACAAATTTTTAAATAATGCTTAAAATTGTATAAACTCTCAACCAGGCCATTAATATTCAAGTACAATTCCCAGTACCGGTATTTGTTAAATAATACTTATTAATTACTATTATAAATTAAAATAAAATTAATAAATAAAGAAATAAATAAATAAAAAAAGTAGTAAATATGCTACAATTATTTTTATGTACTTTAGAAATTGTTTTTTGTGGGGAATGAAATTTTTTTTAGGAATTTAAAATGAAGGTGAACCTTGAAAGTAGATTGTGGTGTATCACCATGAGAAGAAAATAAAATCAAAAATATTAAAAAGATTAATATTAATTTGTATTTTAGAATTTATTAAATTTATTTATATGCATAATTAAATTCTATGTTCTTTCTAATTGTATTCAAACATAATTTTATATTTATGAGTACAAAAATTCGGTAATCATTTTTAAAAAAACTTATTTTAATTAAAATTGCTATTTTATTACATTTTATATAAATTGATTGTTTATTCTTTAACAATTCTTTTAAAAATATTAAATAAAGCTTATGAGTACTTGGTAATACCAATTACCAGTACTTGGTAATTAATATTACTATCAGTAAAAATTGTTAAAACGTATACCAACATATGTTTTATTTTACTAGACTTAAAAAGAATTTTAGAATTGTACTGAATTTAAACACAGTTATATTTTCAGGAAAAATTACAATTTTCCGCAATCAGTATTTGTTTTTTTCACCTATTAAAATATTAAAACAACAATTCCTTAAACACAAAAGTAATTTATAAAATTTAAGGTTGATTACTTTCAATGATTACTAATAATTAAGTTAAGACTTTTACTGATACTCTAATTTTTAAAAATATCATTGCCAAAAGTTGTTACCAGTAATTAGTAAGTATTATTTATCATCAAGTACTGGTACCGGTAATTGTTTTGGTTCTTGAACATTGATAAATTACTTTAAAATTACCGAAATTGCCTACTTCTCAAAGTACTTTCTACATTAATGAAAAATGTGTTCTTAAGATTCTTAGAGTATTATTTACCAAGTACTGGGAATTGTACTTTAAGAATATGGGCCCAAATAAATTAAGAGCTAAATTAAAAGATATTTAGACATAATGTTTCACGAAATAACAAATGTACTTGATTTTTCCTACTAATGACAATTTAATAGTTTAAGAAAAGAAGATTTAATAAACAGATAATAATGTTAAATAATAATGTATGTTTGTTGATCTTACATATTATGTATTGTATACATGTTATATAAAAAAACACTTTTAATATGGTATTATATTAGATTATAAATTCAATTCAATTTAGTGGAAGTTTTTCGCTTTTGGTATGAATTTAAAAATTTAATATAAAAAAAAAAAAGAAATCGGAATGTTGGCGCTAAATTTAACCAAAAGAAATCATGTTGTAATTCTTTTCATTTTGTATGCAGGATTCCGAAAATAGAAATAAAAAAAATTTCCTAAAAATTTCCCATTATAATTTATTTTTTTATTTTTTTTGATTTTTATTTTATTTAATTTTTAATTTTTGAAAAATACTTTTGCTTAAATTCAGTCAAACAGCAATCTGTTTTCTGTTTCACGAATAATGTCACATTATATATGGTGTCCTCTTTGGTTCATTAATTTGGGGTGTTTAAAATGTAATTGTTAAATTAGATATATATTATTAATTAAGCGATCTAATTTCATTAGTTCTCAGTCTAATTTCATTTGGGACTTAATTAAATTAAAAAATATATTAATATACAAAATCTATCCAAATAATTTAATTGAATAATATAACTCACAGATACAGAAAGATTGTTATTACCTTTTTAAATCTAAGATGTTTTTACATGTAACAAGGCCAAGAAATATCTCGTACATTACTTTGATGTGGAGTTCCTTAAGATCAATTCTAATTATAAGAATATAATATGATCAGCATCTTTTATAGGTTCCAACATGCTCCTATATGATGCCCCCCTTGTTAGCCAAAAAGTTTATAAAATTAAAATAATTTCGTAATATATGTATGATAATTAAAACCTGATTGAAAATTGTCTATTCTAACAAATATACAAGAGTGTGTGAAATCATTTGGGAATTCGAAATAATTCGATTCAAAGGGGGAAACTATAATAATTTAAAAAAAAATAATCTAAATTAAAAAATTCGATTAAAAGTTTGAATAATGAAATAAAAATTTAAAGAAATTTACTGAAAAATTACTCTGAAATAAGGGTGTAAGCTCTTTGAAGACTGCTAATACCCGAATCCATGATTCAATAGCTCATGATCACAAAAACACTTTTTATAAAAAGTTTTTATATGAACATCTTATACCCACTCTACTTTACTTTAATTTTTTTTTAAACATCTGGGAGTTTAAATTTTTAATCTCGCACCTAGTTTTATAAATATGTATATATATATTTTATTTTCTTAATGAAAATCTACTACATAAATATGTAAATGTTATGTTTCGCGGTATTTATCAAGTGGGTTAGAAAAAAAAAATATGAAATCAATCATCTGTATAAAATAATTAATTTGATATTAATTCAATATTTCGTAATTATTTAATTACGTATTAAAAATGTTTGATAAGATTGAGAATTGCTTTGTAGACCTCTGAAAAAAGTGCTTTGAAGACCTTTTAAAGAGCACTTCAAATGATTAAACAAATTGAAATTTGACATTTTGTAAAATAAGTAAATCAAAAATTCCAACGATGCCGCGAAATGTAATCATTTAATATCTAAAAGATACAGTACTTACAGAAATACTATTAATCCACGGCTGCGAAATGCAATTTTAAAAATTTTAAAAATACAGTAGACTCATTTTATTTGAAATAGATAATCAAAAATTTCATTTTAACCTTGAAATGCATAAAAGTTTTAATTTTAATAAAGAGATGAAAAGTGAGAGGTTGTAAAGAGATTTGGCTGAGATAAAAAAGATTTACTTTCAAAATCAAGTACTTTCAAAAGTACTTTAAAAAAAATACCTTTCTATCAAATGTTTTTTGATGTTGATGTTTGCCAGCACGACTATACTATTAATACAATAATTATTATAATTAAAAACATATAATAATTAAAAAAAAAAAATAAAAAAAATTGAAAGTTTATTTTTTCCGCATTGTACCTACTAGCATACATATACACACACACACACAGTACAACTGAACGCTTAAGATTTGGAATCGCACGCTACTTTAATTGTCAGCCAACACACATATTTAAAAACATTTTATTTTTTTTTTTTTTTTTACTTGTTATTTAAGTTCGCCCACTAAACTTATTGTTTGAAAATTGAAAATTATATTCATATATATATTTTATATATATATATATATATATATATATATATATATATATATCCAAACTAATTTTTTTCCTCTCTAATATTTGTGTCGTTTTAATTTTCTGATGATAAAAAATAAAAATAAAAAAAAAATTGAATTCTCTGGCCGCAATAATTTTGAAAAAAAAAACAAAAAGTTTTCCTATGGTATATAATACTCGTATATATGTAAGTTAAATGTCATGCAGTGTAGTAGAAAATGAAAATAAATAAAAAAAAAAAGCATTTTCATGATCAGTGAAAATCTATTTATTAATTTACGCAACCGGTAGCTACTTATTTTTTGATTCATTTTCATATTTTTGTAAATATATATGTATGTATATGAAGTTTTTTTAATTTGAATTAATTGAAGAAATTCTAGGGTATTTCATTATTATTGGGATATTTTTTTACTTCTAAATACTTTAAAAATTTTCAATTCAAATTTATTTACGTAAAATTCTATAAGAAATCGTGAAATAGCTTTAATTTCTGAGAAGTTCTGAAATAATTCAATAGTACTGAACTTCGAACTTGTACTGTACTGGGTACTTATTTTTTTTTCCTTTTCCACTTCTTTAAGGAGTATAGGGCATTCACCAAGTCTATTTCTAGACTAGGCTTCAGTTTCTTTAATCGTTATATTCGCTAAGCCGTAGATTACTTGGCTGTAACTATTGTATAAAATTATGAATACACAAATGTTAATTTTGTGCGCCATATATTTTCTTACAAAAGAGTTATTTATATATTTATATTAAATCGTATCTTATATTACGATATAATTATACAATTTTACGATATTGTTTTATTAGATATGAACTGACCGGTGTTTTGAACACGAAATCTTTACGAATACGCCACTGGTCAGATGTACTGGGTACTTAGTATAGACTCAAGTATAGTTTTAATTGTAATTATAAATGTTGGCCTGAACTTAGACTTTTCTGTGTAGATTTTTTTAATGAAGTGCTCCATTCTGTTTTCCATTCTACTCCATTCCAACTATTCACTTTCTGCTAAGCTTGAGTTAAGACAATCATTTTTTTTTATTAATTTTCTTCTTAAAGAAGTGCAGGTCAGTTAATAACTCATTTGGACTAGGCTTCAGTTTCACTAATCATTATTTTCATTAAGCTGTTTATTACTCGACTGTATAACTATTGTATAAGATTATCAATACACAAATGCTAACTAATTGTGCGTCATCTATTATCTCTGGCTAGAGTTATATACAATTTTTTTTATATACCATATAATTATATACAATTTTTTTGACATTTTTTTATTAGTTATAATCTGACCGGGGTTTGAATCCGAGAACATCCATTAGAAAGTTCGGCGTCTTAATCACTATGCCATTGGTCACATTTATTAAAAATTACTGAATTATATTATTACTGAGTTAATATTAATAATGAAAAGATTGTTTTAATAATCTCCATACTTTGTAAAATTTTAGATATAAATGGCGGAAATTATCTGAGCTTTTCCTTAACTAATTTCGAAGTTTTTAAAACATATTCTTCTATTATCATTTTTTAAGGCAAAATGCATTAAGAGAAACCCTTCAAGAATTGATATTTAAATAGTTTTACATTTTAAATTTATATCTATCATATTATTAATATTTGAACTAGGTTTTAAGAATATATTGCAAATTTATTGAGACAAATTGCTCTGATTATGCCCAAGAACAATCAAATTGCTATAAGCCACAATAAAATAATTCATCAAAATTATTGAATTGATGAAGGAGCTGCAAAATCTGATTTTATTTTTCAAAATTTAATGCAATAAACCAAAGTTATAAAATTTAGTCATTTTTGTTTTCAAGATCTTTAGGTTTCCGGCGGTTTTCTAACTTATGTTGTTTATTAAAATTAAACTAAAAGTATGAGAGTGGAATTGTTACTTAATTATACTAGCCCACAATGGCCCTGGCAGCCGAGGATTTTACCAATATTGCGTAATTCATTTTAATACGTAATATTCATATAAATAAATAAATAAATAAATATATACCAATGCTGTATTGAATATAATTTGACAAAATGTATACTATAAAATGTTTAATATACATTATACAATTGCTGAACAACATATTTTGTTGCTGATTGCCCCAAGAGTTTTTAAATCCATTTCTATTTTTTTCCTGAAAATCTACGAAAGTTTTTTCAAAAAAAGAAAAATATAGATGAAAATTTTTTTTTGGTATAAATATTTTTCAAAATTTTCAACTAAAATTAGTTTTCCCAAAAAAAAAAATAAAAACAAAATTGAAAGAAATTTAAAATGTTTGACCGTGTGGTTTAATTTTGTTGTTTTTATTATAATTGTTATTTTGTAAATGCAATGAAATATTTTAAGAATATTTTCTAATTTTTACTTTGTTCCAATATCTATAAGATTTAATTTAAAATCCTTAAATCTCTAATCTAACTCACATATGATATTCCATATCTACTCTATTTGAATATTCTTTGAGAGATAGAATTTTGAAATTTGATTATGAAAGCTATGTTTTAATACTTTGTATTATAAGAATTGTGCAAAGAAGCAAAAGTCCCGGAGATAATAATCCCTTAGATACTTATGACTCAAAAAATAAACCAAAAGTCTCCGGGGAATTATAACCCCAATGAGTGAATCAAAACTCCGCTAAAAATAGGACATAACTTTTGAATAATTAATAAAGATCAAACAAAGTTTTGGAAAAAGGGGTAAATCACGATTTAATATATGAGCTTAATTTAAAATTTATTACTTTTGCTTGAGGTTATATTTTAATAAATTTTAGAAATAATTAATTGTTTTAATACTGAAAATGCTCTTCATATGTTTCGACCTATTTTAAAAATTGAGCCTTTATATTGAATTTATGGGACATAAGTTTGAGTTATATAGGACATAAAGTCATGAGTGCCCGAGACAACTTTTTAAACGTAAAAGGAGTACTGCCAAAAGACGAACGTTGTGAGCATCTTAGTCATAATTTACGGTTTTTTTTTAAGCCACGGTTTAGAAACTTTGGCTTACTTTTTATTATATGCAATAGTATCATAAGTTCCCCAATGACTCGAAAGAATTTTTATTTAATATTAAAACAAACTAAATGTTAATTAAAACTACAAATCTCCTATATACTTATTTTTAAACACATTATGAAAGAAATAAGTCCTTAGTAATACATTAAAAGAATTTTATTCTAGTTCCGATAAAAAATTTTATATAGAAAGATATATAAATAATAATTCATACGGACATCGATAGAGTCCAATAACTTAAATTGATTTAATTTGTATATGTATTATATTGGTACTCGCATGATAGACCAAAAGATTCTTAAATATATTAGTACTAAATCAGAATATGTATAAGGAAACTGTTTTATTATGTACTTAGAACAAAAATATATAAATTTTTCTTAATAACAGCTAGTTACATATTTTAGATGATAATTTTGTGGTTGTATCAGTTCAATTTTGCAAAGGAAATTCAAAAAAATTATTTAAGAATATTTTGTTGCTGATGAAATATTACTAATATGAATATGATTGTATATTGGTTATACAACTTTCAAAGTTTAATCCAAAATTTAAAATCACATTAAGTTAGAAATAAACTTAAAAACTCGGTTACCTGAGCGACATCTCAGTAGTTAAAGTGCCGGCTTTTCAACTGGAAAGTCTTGGGTTCAAACCCTGGCCGGATTATATCTAATAAAAAAAATATAGTGTATATTATAATAGTTTAATGAAAAGTCCCAATGCCAAATAGGCAAAGGACTATTGTTATTAGATATTATTTACTATTGTCTGGTACTACAAATAAATAAAAAAAACTCGTTTAAACCAAATTAGAATAGGTGCAGCTAAAACTGGGTTCATATACCATTTTTTGATTACAGTATATTATACAATTAAACCCCTAATAATATTATTAAAATATATTTATATTAACATTAATCTTAGACACGTTTTATTAATATATTATAACCGTGTCCTTAAAAACTATAGGTACAAGGTTGTTAAATTATTTTTAATTTTTTTTAATAGTTCAATTTATATTTAAATTTGTTTTTAATTTGTTTGCATTAAAAAATTTCAAATTAGCAGAAGAGTGTATGAAATGTAATAAAACATGATTATTATACAATTCAAATCATATGATTCATAATGTTTATAAATAAATATTTTATTTTAATATTTATTTTTAGAAATAGTACTACTAGCCATATTCTAGACAATATTATAAATATTTTATTTTTAGGGGATATTAAAAATGATTAATCGGAACTGTTAATAATTGGGATTATATATTTATGTTGTAGTAATCATTCATCAATTTCAATAAAATATTTTATTTATTATATATATAATTAATTTTTTATTATCCATGTTTTTATTGTATAATTATTTTTTTTATGGCTTTTTTTCTTTTTATTAATAATACGTAAGATTCCTAATCTCAAATAAAACTTCCCCCCTTAAGTAAGAATAATAGGATAAGCACCCAACCTGCTTGGCAATATAATGGCTTAAAAGTAACGATGGGGCATTGTGTCAATCAAGAGTGAAATTGAAGACCTAGAAGGAATAAGTTGTTTTCTCTCTTGAAGTTTTTTAAATCATAAGTATTGGGAAGCACATAAGGTGGTTATTTGGGTGTTTTTAAAAAAGTGCCTTTATTTCAGAGTTCTAGTTAGATAAAGTTCTACATACATAGATAAGAGATTGAGCTGCCAAGCGAGTATTACGTCGTCGGAAGGGTTTGTGAAAAATATTTTTAATTTCTTCTAAAGTATTCTATAGAAAAATATATGTAAAACAGACAAATAACTTCGGAATTTCGGCGATGAATTAAAACCGTCTTTTATTATGTTACTATCATTAATGATACGAACACCTCTTTTTTGTATCTTATCCAGATATTGAAGAACGGTGGTGGATGCTTCAGGAAATATATGAGTAGAGTTAAATTCAATTCTCGGAGGAATATAGGTTTTAAATATTTGAAGCGGATTTGAAGATGTAAAGTATTATCTACTCCTGCTTAAGAATTTCATTTTTTTTCAATTGTTTCACTAGTGTTTTCCATTGATTTCAATACCTAGGATTTTTAAGTATTCGGAATTTTAAATGTTTACATTCGCAAAACGAAGCATCGCTGATAACATACAAGTTTGGGTTTTTGAAGTATTAAAACTTAACATGGTCACGCTCCTCCACCTTAATTATAGTCAAACCATTATTTTAAGAACTTGAAAGTTTGATTAGTTCATTACTTACCGCGATGTTGAAGATTTTCATTTTTAATTAATTTATTAATCTTTTAGTTCTAATTTTATGATTGCAACCTTGAAACAGGCTTAATTTTAATTTAGAAAGTTTATTAGTTTTTATATTATTTTTTTTATTCTACTTGTAATTGTCCGCCGCCTCACCTATTAAATACATTATATAATTAGTTTGAACATTAAATTCAATAAATTTATACTTATGAAAAAAATTTCATATTTATATATCTAATGATGACGCCAAGAAGTCTAATAATTATATATACAAAAATATTATTCAATTTTCACCTGAACAAAAAAGTAATTTGCTTTCAATTTATGTAAACATTATAGTTTTGTTTTTGGTCTACAAAACATAATCTTTAAACAATGTTTGTTGTTATTTAAGTAAGTAGTTTTTTTCTGAAAGATTTGTAAACAGTTTTTATTTTTTGTTTCAAAACAATGGAATTATTATTAATGTTAAGAGGTTTTTTCTTTTATAAATTGAACAATTTTGTAAATATAATTTTTTTTTGTATTCATTCATAATGAAATATATCTTGTAGTTTAAACCCTTCCATATATACAAAAACATAAGTAGGTTTTATTCAACGATTTAAAAATAATAAATAATATAATTGCGTATACCTGTTAATACCATCTGAATTATTTTAAAATGTCAAAACAAAAAATTAAAAATCTATTTTACATATATATACATACCTTATACCTATTATATATAATATATGTAGGGATAAGTATATATGTAAATCTTTTTGATATTATTTGTTATGTAAAATAAATTGAAGTAAAACCTCCAGTTAGGGTTCTCCTCTTTACCCAACTATTATAAACAAAGCTATATTCCACCAAAAACAAAAATGGGGAGATTAATTTAAGTGCCTTCCCACTCATTAAAAAACAAATAAATAAAATTTGTTTTAAAATTTTTATATTCTCTTCTTTTTTATTTGTAGGTATGTAAAAAAAAAATGATCACTTCTAAAAAATTATTTCAAAATTATCGTTATTCAAAACTTTATTTAATATGATAATATTCACGATAAACGATAACTTTATCGATAAAAACTTATTTGAAAAGTAAATAAGTATTCAAGTACATATAACGATTACTGTAGTGTACATATAGTATATGTAAGATATCAGAGGGAGAATATTATAAACGTAAAATTATTCATATGTTGTTTTATGTGTAAAGGTATACAGATTTTACAGGTACAAGCAGAAACAGACAGGTAAAATAAAAAAAACGATATAATTTTAAATACTCAACTGATTATTAACTGAGTACTGATATTCGTATATGAATTTTATACTTATGTATTTAAATCTTATTTGAAAAACTTACACACACACTGGAACACTTTGTTTTATTTTTTTTTTACATTCTATAAAACCATATGACTCATTCTTTGCGTGGTTCGTTGTGGTAATTTTATTTTTTTTTTGCAGAAATCATATGCTCACAATTTGCAGAATATCTGCAATTTATTTAAGTAAAATTTCAAGTTAAATTACTTATCCAAAAGGTTAAAATGAAATAGCAATCAAATTTAAATTATACTTTTATCTTTTTTCTTCTGCGTTATTCACTTAAGCGAAATTTTATAATATTGTTTGTGTATTTGTTTTTTTTTTTATTCCAATCCAATTTCAATTTGACAGACAACAAAACGACTCTCTTTTCTTTTTTTTTCTATTAAAATTTATTTCAATAAAATTGAATTTTTCATAGTTTTTCAGCGGCGATTATTTCAGTCTGTATTTTGGTCGCGAATGTGTTAAGTAGTACTGTATAAATAATAAAAAAAATTTCGTTGAATTTTTTTTTTTTTTTGTTATTTTTTCTTATTGTTTTTTTTTTTAATTATTTTTTCAAAAATTAATTAAAAAAAAAATAGTAAATGTTGTGGATATTTACGTGCGCGGCGATTAATAATTTTTATTTTTGAAATCAATTTAATTGAAATTTTGGAAAATAATTCGTTAATCAAATTTGAATTTGATAACACAAATATATATTTAAAAAAAATAAAGGTATAAAAATAATTAAATTATTTAAAAAATAATTATATGTGGAAATTAAAATGCAATTAAAAGTCATAAAAAAAAAATCATAATAATTGATTGTGCAAAAATTTAATATATAGTGTACTTACCTATGTAATTAAAATTCTAAAGAATTAATTTTTACAATTATTTTATATAGAATATACTTACTATAAATATATTTTGTTGTTGTGATTTCTAATAAAATAAATAAAAAGAATTTTTATAATTTAAACAAAATATAAAAAAGTTCTAATAAAAGTTCTAAAATAAAAATTTAAAATAAATATTTTGTGTGCATATTGAATAAAAAAAAATTTAATTAGAGTCACAGCTCAGCTGTTTTTATTAATATTCAGAACTGTCAAAATTTTTTTTTTTATATTGTTCTTTTGCTGCGGTGAGAGAAGAGAGATTTTGTTTTTGTTTTTGAGGGTAACTACAAATTGTGGCTGAATTTTATATTTTGCACAATTTTTTCATACTAAAAAAAACAAATTTCTAATTAATTAAAGTGATTAATTTATATAATTTAAAATAAAGTTTAATGGAAATTATTAGTAAAACTTTTACATATAACTTTTATAATAAGAATTTTCATTAATAGAATTTTGTAATTGTAAAAATATCAAAGTTATTTTGACAGTTCAGTTCTTCTCTCACTATCAGTAACAACAAAACAGCTACAAATTAGAAAAGGAAGGAATAACCTATCTTTCAACAAAAAAAAAAAAAAAAGAACAGTTTGTGTAGTTTTTGATAAGAAAATGCAACAACAACAATAACATAATAAATAAATTTAATCATATGCAGCTACAAATGTATTGAAATGACAAAATGATAATATGTAATAAAATATGCTGCGCCGCTTTTTAAACATTTTTATATAAAAGTCAAATTTTATTAATTCTCAATCTTATATGATAAACATAATCAAATAAGAATTAAAACAACAACAATAATATGACATTTACCAATAAATATACATATAAATAAATAAAAGAGAAAAATACATTTTGCTGTGTGGGTTGTTTGAAAATTACGTTTTAAGGAAATGTTTAAATAAAAATGCATTATAATTTTTGATTAATATACGGAATCAATTAATTTCATATTATAAATAATTTTAAATTAATTGTAGATTATATGTGTATAGGGAAAAAAAAATTGATTTTAATAATTTATATAATTAATTAATTTGTATTTCTTTTTTATTTGATTACAAATTAACTAACCATAAATAGATATTGAATAATTTGTTTATTTAAATTTATATAAATTTTATTTGATTATATTTACATTGTAGAAATAGGTACTTTTAGAATTTTTTTGTAATTATTTTTTTATATCCATAATGAATGAAATTTACTTACTTATATCTATATATAGATAGGTATATAAAGGTTTCATATAATTATTATCTATATTTATACAATAATTCTTAACATTTTTATGAACACATGTAACTTCATTCATTACCTTATATTATTTATTATTTAAAATACAATTGTATAAACCATCGATAATCGAGAACATTATAGGTTTGGATACTATTATTAGATTATCATTATACAAATACTATTTGTTATACTTATATTCACCCCTATTCTAAATTCCCTTGTAGACTTTCTACGAAAAACTGGCTATGCTACGAACAAAAAGTTTAAATGATTTTAAATTCCCTACCTAGTAGAAAATTAAATTTGCAATGGCAACTTTGATGTTTGAATTCATTTTTTTAAGTAAAAATTATGATTATTGTTTTCAATTTTGTAGTAATAATTTTGTGTAAAGAGCTTTAAATATTTTTATAAAACAAAGTTAACTAAACATTTAAATAAAAATGTAAATTCATTTAAAACTTTTTACTTATATGTACAAAAGTGAACTGATTACGAAATAATATGAAGTACGAATACCTATGGTACGAATGAATAATTCTTTCGTAGATTTTTGCAGTTTTCGAAACGTTAAGTCGGAATTGAGAATCACTTTTTCGTAGATTATCTCCGACTTAAACGTTCGAGGGAATTTAGAATAGGCATGATTATACTATTACACAGCATCTACAGCCTGTAATCTATGACTTCGTGAAAATAATGATAAAAAAAAAATGAAGCTTAGTTTAAATGAATTGGTGAATGACCTATACTCCTTATAGAAGTGAAATAGGAATAGAACTATTCGGCACCGATATCTTCTCAAGTTATACGTACCAGGATAAATTTCGTAATCTTAAAATTAGTTACTAATTAATTAATTACTAATTGTATAGTATGTTATTCATATACAATCTTCTTAAATATAGCGTTTTAGATCCCTTATTATTTGCACCTACATTCAAAATTATTAACATATTATTAACTTTCTACAATATTTATTTAATAATTAATTAAATGAAAAGTCAAATTTAGTTTACAATATTGACTTATTTCACAAAAAACAAAGTATCAATTAAATATCTTATAATTAATTTATTTTATAATTAACTATATTAATTTCAAACTTAATTTTTATATAAAATAATTTGACAAAATTAATATAACTGCATCTATCTAGTTAATTTAAAATGTCAATAAATGTGTATAACTAGATATTTAATAAATTGTTTATTTACTTTAAATTTAATAATAAAATGTCAATAAATATTTAATTACAAAAAATTAAAGCTTAAAAAAAAGTTTTTTTAAACCAAGGTTTATTTTAAAACTTATTTAATATCTATTTAGGTGGATATAAAAAACACAAGTATATATATTATATTTAATTAGTTCAATGAAATAATTTTAATTAACAGAAGCTGACATTGTTATGAAGAATTCCTTTTTTTTTTCTAAGAAATAATTAATGTCAATAATAGGTAAATAAAAAAATTTTTGACGTTTAAATAACGTCTTTTCTTTACATTGTAAATATTTCAATGTGAAATTAGTAAAAAAAATCTTTTAATTTAAGATCATTATGAGTAGTTAAATACTTTATTAAATATTTAGAAGTTAATAAATTTATTGAATGAATTTTATTTTAATTCACAATGTTTGAAATCCTGAATAAATAAAATTTTTATTGAGTTTTCGTTAGTTTAAGTTTATTCTAAAGCTTGGTTTTAAAACTTTATATACTTAATAGATCATTTCATAGAATAACATTTAATAATAAAAGCACGAATTATGAAAACTAAGTAAAGATAAATGATGCACTAAGAATGAAAGTTAGTTTTATAGGTTTTTGTGAAGCCTTATTTTTAGAAATCTTAAGTAGATGAAAATTATGTATTAATTCTCTTCTTAAATTATCTTGCTAAGATCGTCTAATTCTTTTCACTTTGTGATAAGTAAAAATTGAATTTGTTTTTTTTTTAAGCGCTAACTGTTCAACTGTTAGGCTAATAAGTCTGTTTATACCAAAGGCATACATGTTACAACAGGGGGTCATATTATATTCGTGTTATTAGAATTTATCTTAATGAATTCCACATACAATTTAAACATGAGATAGTTCTAGATATAGTCCTTATAACTAGGCTTATAACATTTAGAAACGTCTTAGATTTTCAATAGATACAATGTTATTTTTGTCTATATTGTAATATTTTGTATTTAAATTATATGGTATTCTATATCTGTGAGTTATATTATTCAATTAAATTATTTGTTTACATTTCGCATTTGCTTATATTGTTATATTGCATTTTTTATTAAAGATATATAATTATTAATTATTGATTAAGCCATTAATATGAACCCAATAGGGAATGGTAGCTGATTCGAGTCGAGGACCAGAAAAGTTTTTTCACTTTCGCTGGAATTCGAACCCGGGCCTTTCACATGAAGATCGACACTCTAACCACTGTGGCACCCATCTGTATAAAACTTTTATTATTTAGATACCAATTGTTGGTTGTAGTCCTAGCGTTTAGTATTTATTTTAATCTTTATTTAACGCGTTTAGATTAACTTATGCTTGATAAATGTTAAGTTAAAATTTTATAAATTCAAACAGTCAAAACTTCATGATTATTTTGAAGTTAAAATACCAACCCATTTACTTTTAAATATTTATTAATTTGTTCTGAATGAATAAGTTTGCACAAAGTTCTGAGTGCAATTGTTTTTCTGTTATAATAAAGTTTTTTCAAAAAAATTAGAAACACTTTATCTGGCCAATAGCTTAGTGGTAAAGTGGTGGCTTTTCAATCGAAAAGTCTCGGATTCCAACCTTGGTCCAATCATATCTAATAAAAAAATATAGTGTATATTACAATAGTTTAATAATAAGTCCAAATGTCAAATCGGCAAAAGATTAATATTATCAGGCAATATTTACCATTGTCTGGTACTACAAATAAATAAATCGAAACACTTTAATAAAATATTCAATGTTGAATTAAATCAACATGTTATACCTAGTTAAATATTTAATATATTTTATTTACTATTCTTAAATTCAAAATTTTGAAAAACATTTCCAAAACATATTTTCAAACAACACCTCACCCTTTAAAATTATAAAAATAATTAAAATATATAAAATATAAACCAAATTTAAAATTAATTATACTTTAAATTAAATAACATTTGTTTTTTTTTTATCAGATTTACGAAAAAGTTTTACAATTATTAAAAAAATATCAAATAACTTATTGTTAATTTGATTATAATATTTTAAAGTGATTTTTTCGAACTAAATAAGATACAAAATATTCTTTAATAATCAACAATTAATAATAACATATTATATTTGAAATATTTTAGTCAAATATAAAATTATTAATAAAAGACACTAAGTAGTTACGAAAAAAAAAATACAAAAAATAAAAAAATAAAATAAAAATCAGAATATTAAAATATCTTTTTAATTCAAAAATAATTTGATATGCGTGAATGATTATTAATTCTATTAAAAAATATATATATATTAATGTTAAAATATATACGTTTACTTTAGATATATATTATAAAACACACATGTTAAATAAAATTTCGTTAAATTTTTGATTGAATACGCAAATCATAACGCATACTGCTTATATATATATATATGTACTTAATTTCCGTCGGCAGCGTTCTTGAATTGCACAACAGTTTCAAAAAATTCGTTTAAAACAACGTTGTAATTCCATAACATTCAACTGTAAAAGTAAACAATTTCCATTAGATATGGTTCATTGAATTTTCTTCATAAAAAAATAATAAAAAATAAAAAAAATATTTTATGTTTAAATCAATATTTTTGTGTATAAAAATTTGTTAAAAAATTTAAAATTAGAATTTAAAAAAAATAAATACAATAAAAAAAAATTCAAGTTTTAAAATTAAAATAAAAAAAAAAAAAAATTAGGTTATGAATGTCAAAATACATTAAAGTTGTAAACAAAAAAAAAAAAAATTTATAAATTTTCCTATAATACAAATAATAAAATTATACACATAATAATATATATATATATTATATGTATATAAATAGAATAAAAGTGTAATTTGGTCAAATTAAAAAAAAAGAAAATATAGAAATAAGAAACAAAAATATTAAAAAAAAATATTTAAAAAATTTAATTCGAAAGGAAAATATAAACATAACTGTAAAAAAGTTTAAAAGAAGGAATTGACAGCTGTACACAAAATTCTAATCCATCTATCTGTCATATTTTAAAACAAAAGAGAATATTACAAAAAAAAATTAAAATATAGTGTTATAAAAAATTTTCACAAAATAATTTGAATAATAAAATTTAAAAAAATTCAAGTTGCAATTTGCAAATTTAAAAGAAGACGAAAAACCAACACCGTATAGTTTAAACGCTTAAACACTTTTTTCTTTTTCAACACCACCACATTTTTTTCAAATTTTTTCCACCATTTTTCTAACAAACGGCCACGAAGTGGAGAACTTTTACCTTAGAATGGATCCAACGCGAGGTGACTCGCGATATAACCTAAATTATGGTATGGGTGGCATTGGTCTGAGTTTAGCAGACCAAGCTGACCTATACGGTAATCCGGCTGCTGTACTGGCATCTGGTGGTGGCGGTTTAAATAATCGACCACCAAGTGGTGGATTAATACAATCGATGGGCGGTGGTGGCAGTGGTGGTGGTCGTTCATCGGGTGGCGGTTTAATGCATCACAGTTCCGGTGGTGGAAATTCAAGTAATCAATGTCAAACATTAGGTGGTAGTGGTGGAAATTCAAATCAACAACAACAACAACAACAGCAACAACAGCAACAACAACAACAATCAGGCCGTGGTATAAAACGTACTAGTTCAGATTGTTATGAAGACCATCATCGTAATAGTGGTGCCGGTCAACAAATGAGTTCACAAGGTCTACAAAATTTAGATAATTGTGGACCAAGTGGACAACATAGTGGTAACGGTACACCACAAGATATGGTTGGTGGTGGTGGTGGTGCTGGTAGTGGTACTAATACCGGTGGACCAGATGAAAATTATACATCATTACAAACAAATAAAAAAAGTCCACCGGCTAATGGTAAAAAAACAAAAGGACGTGTTAAAATTAAAATGGAATATATTGATAATAAATTAAGACGTTATACAACATTTTCAAAACGAAAAACAGGAATCATGAAAAAGGTAGGTTTATTGTTTTTTTTATATTATTATTTTGTATATATGTATGTAAATAAGTATTTTGGTGAAAATTCAATAAGTTTATAAGGATTTTATTACTCTATAATAATACAAAAATTTTTATACAAGTCAAACATAACCTTAAATTGTTGCTTTATTTGTTATATAGAAAAATTTGAAGTGTTTTCTTGTTTTGTATTCATTGTTTTGATTTTTTGTGTCCTGCGCACATTTAATTAACAAATGTCAAGAAAATTTTGGTGATTATTTTTTTTTTTTTTTTTTAATTATGGAAATTTTTTTTGTTATTGTTGAACAGCTGATTCTGACTGTGGTGAAAATGGAAAAAGATTTTTCATTCTACGCTAAAAAAAAAAAATTCTTGTGTCTCGTGTCAGTTAATAATCAGTACCGTATATATATATTTAAAAGAAGAATATTTTTCAATATGTATGTTTGTTTATTTTATTATTATTATTATGATGCTTCTCTCATTCACTCCGAAATCTGTTCATTCTGTATAAAAATATGAGGTTATGTATATTTGGCTGTGCTGTGCTGTTCTGTATATTTAAAAAAAAACTCGCAGAATATCTGTAAAACGTGTTAAAAAATTGAATGAAAAAGAGAATTTGTTATTGTTAAGAGATAAGAACGATAAATACAAATATATAAACACATATAATATATATTAATACATGTACATATAATATAGGTATTAGACTTTTCCTGTGTGAAAATGTTTTAAATAGATATTGAAAGTGTTACCAAATTGTTTAAATTTTTTTTGGTAGAATTATTGATAAATCTAGACAGAGCTAATTTATATGGATTTAGAAATAATGCCAAAATTAAAGGATATACGAAGTTAAATGTTATTTAAAGTTTTTAGTTATATTTATAAGTATTCTAGATAGGTATATTTGGCAATATGTGATTACTTAAGTAATTTATTCATTACAATTAGTAAATTTTCCAAGTTTTGGGAAGTAGGCAGTACTTGATTTTGATTAGTCCTTTAACTATTAATAGACTTTGATAATTTGTATTTTACAATTATAAATTTTTAAAATATTTTAATTAAGTAGGTACTCTCATTTGAATCAAATATTAATTTTGATTACTAATTATTTTATTTAAATTGCTTTAATGGTACGTACTTATTTATCAACTTATGTAGTTTAATATATCTATTATATGCAAGTATTTATTAAAAATTTGCAAGTAGTCATCTAATATTTTAAAACATATACAAATAAGTACTTATTAAGAATTTTAATTCTCAACCTTATTACATCAATCACTCTTCACTAATCAAGTAATTAAGTAATCAAAATAAAAATCATATTTTTTATAAGTACTTAAGTGTTTGTTTTATAGTTATAAATTTAATTTAAGTAATTGAGTTATAAATTAAATAACCATTTCGTTCAAAAAAACTTTATTGAAAAAATTATTATTTAATTACTTCGTGATAAGTACTTGATTCAATAGGTGATTATTTAATTACTGATAAATATAGTTAATGCAGTAAATTCATGATAAGCGCAAATTAAAGCATTATTAAAATATGTAATCAGTACGTGTTGTAATTAACTAGTTACTAATGTTTAAATTTGAAATCAGATAATGAATATCTTAAATAAAATTAATAAATTAATGATTTTATAGAATTTTCATCACTTTTCAAAAGATTGTTGTGATATTAAGTTTTTTTAATAAATCAAATAAGTACTTATAATGAATCATCCTAAATTATTTCCTAGTTTTCCTTTAAAGAAATCATCTACTTTTTCAATTTAGTTTTTTCAAAAATGGTAATACAAAGACTTTCTAAATTTTCGCCCAAAATATATTTTCTTTTAAAATTTATCTGAAGATGTTTTTTAATACTTATATAACGATTAAAATACTTATTATTGTTTTTTTGTTTTTATTTTTGCAAAAAGTTGTCATCTATATAAAACCTAATTTATTTAATTTGAATTTTTTACTTTTATGGTAGTCTAATACTTAAGTTTTATTTTAAAATTCAAATCTAATAAATAAATCATTGAGTCACTAAGTAAATAAAAATTTATCTTATATATGATTTTAAAAGATTTATAACTTTTTATAACTTTTATTTGAATTATATCATGAAAATCAATTTAAAAATTAAAAAAAAAAAAATAAGTAAGTATTTGCAAATATAATATTTATTAGAGCATCTATTTGTTTTTTTATTAACTAATTTTTAAATTTAATATTAAAATATATTACTTACTTATCATAGATTCTTATATTACTTTGCGTTTTTCAAATCTTTTATTATCATATTAAAAGTTATGAGCCCCAAATAAAATTAAGAAAATGTCCAAATTCGGTGATCTGAAACACAAATTTAATTTTTTTGGACAATGGTTTTTTCATTTAATTTTTATGTCAATAAGTTGAAAAACAAGAAATATAAAAATTAGATAAATTACTAAAAAAAAAACCAAAATAAATTTTTTATAAATTAAACTTTCCAAAAAGTTGAAATCGAATAAAAGAAAAAATAAAAAAAACCAAAATCTGTTAAACCACCTACAACTTGATTCATTTTGGTTTTGGGAAAAATAAATGAAAAATACATTATAAAAAAGTTAATAAAAAAAAAAATAAAATAATAAGAACAATAAATGAATAACGGTGAAATTTTATAGAGGTATATATATATATATATATATATATATATATATATATATTATTTATTTCCCCCAAATTTTATGCAAATTAGAGCTTTCTAACAAAAATGCAAAATAGTAAAACAAGATTTCCTAATTATATTTGTAAAAGAAGATTCAACGATGTTTTCGATATTGGTTATTGTCATCATCAATTAATATGTCGTCATAACCGTATAACGTTATTATGATTACTTTTACCTGTATTCATTTGATTATGATCCTACGTAAAATTAAAATTAATAGTTAAATATATTATATATCTTATATAAATAATATAAACTAATGAAGTGAAAAATATCTATAAATCATCATTTGCAATATTTTTAAATATTTAAATCCTGCTCATTTAGATTACATATAAGCAACTTGAACATTTTATAAGTTAAGTTATTTGAGTTATTTAATTAATTTTGTACGAGTGTTTTTGGAAAGTATCGAGCGCCACCCAGAAATACTGTTCAGGGTCCATTGAGGTAGTGTTGAAGGACCTTTATTAACTAAAACCACCCTACGCCACCCAGAAGTACTGTTCGGGGTTCATTTGGGTAGTGTTGGACATTTATCAACTAAAACCAACCTCTTTTTAAAATTAAACTTGCACAGGACGTTAAGTACAAACGTACCATTTGCTTTTTAGTACTGGGATTATTTGAAATTATGGATTAAGGTATGGATGTACGGAGTTTTGTAGGGACTTAACTATAACATTACTTATGCTAGACTTACACTTAATTTGAATGCGTACTGATTTGCTTATATGAGCTTGTTAAGTATTCAATTAGAGTTTATTATTAAGTACTTCCTTTTGAAATGTGTTACAATATTATCGTTCTTATAAGGATTTTCTGAAAAAATTTAAAAAGGAATATAATTTCCCCACTTTTATCAACTGAAGAAACTAAAATTGAGTTTTTCCGACGAAGTATTTTTTTAAATTCTCAATGATATTTTTATTTTTTTATTCACATTTACCGTTGTTCGGCACGGTAGTTAGAGTACTAACAACTTATTCGAGGGATTCGAATAGTTAGAATGTAGTTATTTGGGTATTCCATTCGATTCAGTTACAATTAATCATTCTATTAAAGTCAGACCAGTATAATACTAAGTAAAATGGTACCTAAGTACAGTTCTAAGTAACCACTAACTGAGACGCATTATTTTGTCAAGTACTATAGTATTACTATTTAGATTTCGATATGTTTACAAAATTTAATTATCAGTAAAATAATCAAGTAAAAATACTTTGTAATTCCCAGAAAGTAATTACATATTGACTTTTGTAATTATTTTGGTTATTGAAGTATTTTGAAATATATATTTTAATATCAGAAAATATACTTTAGAAATCAAGTATTTTTTAAATTTTTCCTTGAATGTATAAAATTGAGCTTAAACTCAAATTTCAATTTTCCAAACAAAGTAAGGTCTTTTTAAGTCTGAATTTTTGTAGAAAGCATTGCATTTGTTATGAACTGTGGTTAAATTTGTAAAATCTATTAATATATTCCTATTCAATTTGATAACTTTAAAATAAAAAAAAAAAAATAAAAAATTCGTAGATTAAATTTTTACAGATATTTTTAAATCTAATATATATTTTATTTTATCTAAATACTTATATTGTACAGTATACCCAAATATTTAAAATTCCAAATTATTTAATTATTTACATATAAGTAAGTACTTTGTTCTATAACATTGATTATTTTCTAATCTTATAATTTAAATTATAATTAACTATTAAATATAATCTTTTCTTGCATTGTTCGTTTCACAATTGAGCATAACCATAATTCTCATCTAGGCCTCTATTTTTTTTTTGCTGATTATCTTATAAAGTAACTTATTTATTTCTAATGTAATTTAATGAATATAAAATGATAATGTGGCATGATAAATACTTATATCTTTTCTGATAAATATTAAAATATTATAAAATAAGTGAAAAAAATGAAGAATTGAGTAGAATAGACTTTGTCAACTCTAGGATATCCGTATGACTGTAATATGGACATTACATCATCTGGTTAATAACTTTTGGCAAAATTTCGAATACTCAGATTTTTAGAATTAATGTTGTAGATATACTGTACATTACGAACTTCCAGCACCAGTCCAGCTATATTTTATGCAAATGTTGGTCATTTAACTCAACTTCTTAAGCTGATTTAATCCTAAGATCAATTAGATGCTATCCTATCCTATGATATCCTACATTTAAAAACAGAAGTTGTATAGCAGCTACTCGAACACCTGCTGCACTGGACTAACCAACAAATTTTCTCAAAATTTCAGATATCGAACTTAAAAAAGAAATTGAATACCTAAATCCACTCACTTTTCGATTCTGATCTGATCTACATATACACTTGAATTCAACCACTCTCTCTTTTAAAGCGTTACAAACGTAATTTCTAATTTTGTATACCCTTTGAAAATACGTTCAGGCTTGTATAAAAAACCACCAAACAAGGAATACCCAAAAATAAAATTAAAAGACAATATCATAAAACCAGATGTATATCTTATGTTTATTTTTCTTTTTACTAGGCCTAAAAGGTTAAATATGGTTAAACAGAAGCGCCCAGAAAGAACGCTTTTTAAAACAAATATATATAAGATGCAAGAAATACAATAAAAACTTAACTATCTTCATCTTATATGTCACGACATATTATAATCTTTTCTTTTGATGATAATAATTTTCTTTTCATATCTGAGTAACTTACCATTTTTATGTAAAACTTTTTTTTTAAAAACCAACCAACTCCGATATAAAAACCACCTTCATATTTTGTTTTTCATTCATTACATTCGATTCAAACCATTTCTAAATCGGTTACTCTCTTAAACTTTATATGAATTCATATAATAACCTGCGCATATATATATATATCTATATTTATGTAGGTATACTTTGTCTTATCTAAAAAGGAAGTTATCTTTTTGCATAGAACACAAAAAAAAAATTTATAAGCACCAAAAAATCCAAAAGAATCTCCAATAAAGAACGCACAGAAAAAGGGAACCGCGCTAAAAATCTGCGATATGCGGCACAGCAAATAAATTTTCTTAACAGTTATTGGAAAAAACAAAAAAAAACAGAAATTGCAAAAATTACTGAAATTATTCGTATGACGTACTGTATATAGACAAAGTTACTACTGCAAGAGCGGCTGTGTGAAAAATTTGCCCAAGAAAAAAGTCCCAAAAAGAATGTATAAAACTGTAGGGACTCTTTTTATACGTAAATAGTTCCCAAACTTAGGAAAATTTTTCCTTTATTTTGGGGACCTTAAAAAAATTGTATTTGGAGAGTTTTTTCTTATGAAAGAAGTCGCCTAAAGTATTGTTATAGAGTATAATGATAGTTGGATTCAGTTGATTTGCGGAACCGCTTTTTTCAGTTAATTTTTTAATTTTTCTATATGGTTTCAATTATGGTTTTTTCTATACTTATTGTAGATTTTAATATAAGGGGAGGGGGGATCTGCTGCGCCCAAAACACTATACAAATTATTGGAACACTGATTTTGTATTCAACTCTAAAACCCCTCCTAAATTTTTTCATAAATAATAATTGAGAAACAAATCATTCAAACAATTGTTTTTGGGGAATTTCCCAATTGCAGGACTTATTTCTTTTTTGTATTTGGGGACTTTTTATTTATAACATGCTTGGGCATTTAACAACAGAACTTTACAACAACAAGAACAAATGGAATAAAACTAAAAACCTATAACAAAGAAAAAAAGATGGAAATGTTAAGATTATTTACTTTTAAAATGCGATTTCAGAGAACGAACGAAGTTTATTTTAAAGTAAATAAAAGAAATTGTTATAGAAACTTCCTTTAGGCACAAAAACACAACACAGTGTAAACCACAGAAAATTCAGTAGTAATAGAAATGTATATACTCTCTCTGAGTCATTTGAAGCAGAACCAGAAGCAAAACTAAAAATAAAAAAAATAAAATAAAAAAAAATGTTGAGAAGAAAGTCATAAATAACCGCGAAATAAAACGCAAATTGTAAATTGTAAATTTTTTTTTGGTTTTTTTTTGTTTTTCAAAAGGAACCATTGGTAACCGTAAGAAATTTGGTCCTTTAAAAAAAAAATCTTGAATTACAATTTTTTAAAAAAGATCTCAATTTTCAATTTCAAATTCGTATTTTTAAAAATTCCGGAAAAGAATTATTAAGAACAGAGAAACGTACATATACTTATATGAATATATAGTAAGTTATAAGTACTTTGTATTAACTTATAATGTGATCATATCTTATTATATGTACCTTTTAGTTAACATTAATTACAAATCAATGACAATATTTTACTATATATAAGTAAATTGTGGGTGGACATGATTGCTATAATATAGTTTTAAAAACACTAGGAGGGAAACATGAATGGAAAGAAGGCGAAATTATATTCAGTACTTACAATGTAATCATTAAGTAAATATGAAGTACAATTTTAATCAATTGGATAACTTTTATATCGTAAGATTTGATGCATGTATTCTTTTCTTGAAATTTGACTTTTTTTTGAATACATATTTGAATATGAAAATTTGTATAATATAAATATAAGTATTTGATTTAAAATCCTATCAGAAAGAGATATTGGATTGTGGAAGCCTCAACCTTTGATTAGATCCTTTTTCAATTTATTTTATGTTATAGATAGAACTGTAGAAGCCTTATTCTTTGATTAGATCTTTTTCCAATTTATCTTGTGGAAACCTAAGAAATCTAGCATTGAATGTATTCATCGAAGCAGTCACGTATATTTCAAGTACAAGTACAATAACCAGTACCAATACTTGATACTCATTACTTTATCAAGTACCAATATTACTTAGATTTCGATACTAACAAAATTTAAGTAAAGATAAAAGAATCAAGTTAAGATAAGTACTTGTAATTCCCACAAAGTAATAAAATTTTGATTTTAATTACTTTTGTATTTATATTTTGATACTTAAGTATTTTTGAGTAATTGAGTATCAAGAAGTATAAAGAATTCTATTACTTTCTATAAGTATTCAAGTATTTTGCAAGTATTTTCATTCATAAAGACAAATACTACACTATATTAAGAATTTATAATAGAATTAATTAAAGATTCAATATTATGTACTAAGTACTTATGAAGTACTTCTGTAATTTATAAAATTTGATATAAATTTATGATAAAATTAATTAAGAATTAAATTTAAAAAATTTTTAACGTTTTATCTAAGTTTTCTTAATAATTCTTATTCTTATAATATTAGATGCAAATATATCTATAACTTATTGGATTTAATCATTTTATGAATTCTACTAATAATTATATGCAGTTTTTTTTTACCCCAAACCTTAACCTTTTTAAATGACCTCAGACCTAAGTATTCCTTATTTTAAATTAAATACACTTCGGTTAAAATAACAAAATATTTTTATTTTATTTCAAGTACAAATTTTTAATACGTTCCTTTTCAGTCTAAAAAAGAACGAATAAAAATTTGTACCCAAACAGAAAATATGAAAAAAAAAAAACGAATTTATAAAATTTTATGAAAGGTAAAAGAAAGAACAAGTACATAATAACAAACAATAATAACAATGTACTTGTTAAACAATTTGATAGCTTTATGAATTCTTTAAAAAATGATAGAATCACCGCCAGCGATGTTCTGATATTACAATAAATAGTTGCCGCTTCTTTTCAATATTTATTACTAATGTTATTGGCTTGTAATGTACAGAAAGAAAAGATAAATTGAAGGACAATAGATACAGGAGCAACTATATATCATTTTATATTATCACATCTAAGTAATCATAATCTTGTTTTTTAATATGTGACTACTTATTTTGGATTATGTTGATTCAATTTGATAATAATAAATTTTTTTGTAATCTATTTGTTTTTGCATTCTAAAGAGTTAGTAAGTCGATTAAAGATTAGATAGTAGTGATTTTTTGTACTATTTAGCTTGAAGGTACTTTAGTGCGATGTCTATTAAGTATAGTCCTTTTGTAATCAATTTATTTTTATTGTCTTATGGCCACCTTTTTTCATATTAGTATTGAAAGTTCGACAATTTACAAGCAAAAATTTACACATGTTACTTTACAATTTAATCAAAGACTAGAGGAAGTACAGTAAGTAATCAAAGTTTTCATAATAAAAATACTTGTCAAACAATTGCGACAATTTTCTAAAATTTTTAAGTATTTATCTCTAAAATAGGATACAGTGATGATTCGTAACTAAATAAAAGTAAAATGACAATCCAATGCAGAGGGATTGATTGATTCCTTGAACATTACTTAAGTACCGGTAATCAAAAGTTTCAAAAAAAAAAAAAACCTGTAAAACAAATGCATCTTCTCTCAGAATCAGAGACAATGATTCACAACTGAATAGCATCCAAATGAAAATCTAATTTTTGGGAATTAAGAAACTTTTTTGACAGTACTTAAGTAATTGTAATCAAAGGTTTTGTACTCGTCAAATAATTCGGACATTTTTATCAAACATTCGCCTGCCAAAACCTCTGAAATAAGGTATAGAGCTCATGAACCACAACTAGATAGAATTCAAAGTATAATTCGATGTTGGGGAATTAGGAAAGTTCTTCGAAAGTACTTAAATAATGGTAATCGAAGGTTTTGTACTCCACTAATTACAAATTAAAGTTATTGTAAAACTTTCGTCTATAATTTTTGAACTATATTTCAATTCTAATCATTCTTTGTTTCTTACAATAAATTTTTATTAAAAATAACATGTTCTAAAAGGTTTTTAGGTTCGAGTACACTGTTATAATTAATTGTTATCTGTCTAATGTTAAGTTTTCCAACTTTTACAATATTCATTCAGAAAAACCAAAATGACTTATAACCCTGACCCATTCATTATGTCTTTTCTCAAAAAGTGTTAATCAAAATGAAATATTTTATAAAAATCATTATTTTAATAAACTAATTTAATAATTGAAATTGTTTTATCTAATGTTACGTATATAATGTACATTTCAACAAGAGCGCAACAACTATAGTATAACTTAGAAAGTGATTTAATTTAATCCAATGTTTAATAAGTATCTTTTAATTTAAGTACAATGTTTCTATAGTTTTATTTTTAACAACTTGAAACCGTTAAAAGAGTGCAATCCGTGCAATCGAAATATTATAGAAAAGCAACAACTATATATAGATAAACTTATATACAAACACGAAAATCAGTTGACCCCAATATCAATTTAATACACGAAATTTTAAGTTGAGTTTTTTTTTTAAATCTTTTTTAGATTTAGCGGCACTTTTTTTCTTCAGTTAAAGATTTTGCACTTTATACCCACCACCACCACCACTACCACCACCATTATTACTTGTATTACAATATATTTTCTATTATTTTTGGTAAAAAAACGACCGCCATCAGCAGGTTATATCGATCGAGATCATTGCGTTATAATAATAAATTTTGATATATTAGTCGTGAGATTTATTGACAGGTAATTGGAGGTTCCAGCAATGATGACTCAATAGAATTTTTTTTTTCTTTTGTTTTAAATCAATTTGATCATAATCATAAAATATTAAAAAAAAAATTACATAAAAAAACAAGAAATTAGGAGAAAATGTGATTTAGACTATCCTGATTTTAAACCAATTTTTTGATCTAGTCTGTGTTTTTTTTTTTAAGTCTGAACTTACGTTTTCAGTAAGTACTTAAGTAAAAGGAAAGTATTGTAATCATTTTTAATTTTCATTGTTACAAAAAGAGGTCTTATTGCTTGTTAGTAAATTGTAGAACTGTAAAATACTGAGTAAAATGGTACTTAAGTCCAGTTTGTACCATTACCTAATACTGATTACTTTGTCAAGTACCAGTATTATACTTAGATTTCGAAACTTACAAAATTGAGGTATAAAATAATCAAGTACTTGTTTTTTTTTTGTAATTATTACAATACTTGTACGTTCCAGAAAGTAACTAAATTTTGAGTTTAATTACTTTTGTAATAATTTTTTGATACATAAGTATTTTTGAGTAATTAAGTATACAGAATTCAATTATTTTCTAAGTATTCAAGTATTTTGCAAATACTTCTCAGATATTAGTACTGGTATTTGAAATATACAGGTCTGGTAAATAGTAATATACTCAATTACAATAAATACCAAATACTACTGAGGACATTATTTTCAAAATCATACTCGCAAAAAAATCTCCGGACAGCTTTTTCCGTGCCCAAGGCATTATGTCGTCAAAGACTATCTTTATTTATACACAGTTATTTCTTTCAGAACTATATTTTTACCTATAAGGTCTCAGGCACGCATGACATCGAGGGTGCGATTTTTTAAAAAAAATTTCAAATATGTTGATTTTCATATGTAACCACAAAGAGGACCGATTAGTAAGCGCAAAATTTTATGGCTATTTGGTCGTAAAAAATCACTCTCAGAAAAAGCGCTCTCTCACTGGCTGCTGGTTTGACGCTTAAGACTAGCTAAGTTACTAGTATCAAGTTCTTACTCTTTACTAATTAGGTCCACATTTTTAAATAAATTGATTCAATATTCTTATAACTTAATTTCAGATGTACTTTAATACGAGAATTTCGTTGGGTTCAACTTTTTTGATCGTCTCCAAAGGGGAAATTTTTTTTTCATGATTAGTTTTTAAATATTTCTACTTTGTTGTTTTTTTTTTTGTACTCTAAGTAATGTCCGAATTAATTTTTTTTCACTCTTGTTAAGAAAAAAAACGAACATAAAAAAATTCCTAAACTATTTTTTTTTCAGTCTTGTCTAGTTCTCAATTCTAATCTTATAAGATCTTTCTATAACTAAATGTAAAAGAATCGGTTGATTGTACTTAAGATAATATTATAATAATAATGAGAAATTTATTTACTAACAATCTATTATAGTGGTAACTAGTTTGTTGTTATTATCATTAAAAAGTTGTAATCGATTTTGTTAATAAAAAAAAAATAAATGGACATTAGAGGGCAATATTCATTCAATATAAATAATTGGTATTAAATGATTTGGTAAAATTTAGTATTTTTTTTTGTGCTTTTGATTTTTGGAACATTGTTTTACATGTTTATTTAAAATTTTTTGTAAAAGAAAACCAACAAACAAACATTGTCAAACGGAAAAATTATTTAATTAATGAATTTTGATGGAAACAGTGGGATTCTAAATAAAAAAAAATAAAACAAGTAAAATTAGAATCTAATATTAAGTAAATGACCTTTACTTAATTAATTGATAAGTTGAAGTATGTTCTGTGATATTGATTGAAAAAATTCTAAAGATTGAATAACCTATGAAAATTCTATCATATGTACTTTTATGTACTTGAAGGTTCTAATTACAAAAGTTATTTAATTCCGAATACATATAATAAAATAACTGTCAATTTTGAATATAACACTTTGTATGATAGTGTCATAATAACACTTTTGTTTTTTTTTTTGTATTTCTTTATTAAGCTTCTTAACTTACAATTATTGTCATACAATTCAATATGGCTGACTTAAATATATGTTCTGTCACAAGTGACATTTGAAGCAATATGATTAACATTGGTGTTACCATCTACATGTGTTATCTATTTTTAGTAAAAAATACTTCTTACAATTTATTTTACATTTACATACTTGCTCAAGGTATATTTACATGTGTTCTATGATAAGTCAAAATGACACTATATTCAATTGTTTGACAAAGTGACAAATTTGACAATATGTCAACAATATGATGAAAATGCAAATTAGTACTTATAAACTTTTAAACTTTAAACTCTATTCCAAATGTAGAGTAGAATGGGGTAGATTTGACACTTTTTGAGACAGTTTTAAACCTTAAGTATATGAACAGCTCTAAACTATGTATTTGACAACAATTTTTCGAATATAAATTCTTTAGAATAACAGCTTTAAAAATATTAACGAATATGTATTATAATATTAATAATATTGTATACATATTTTTTTAAATAATTATAAAAAAACAACCATGTCAAATGTGCCCCATCCTACTATATATTTTTAGGCAAATGTGACATAAGAAAAATTTATGTAATAAAAATCGAAGTCCAAATATATCAGTAATGCATATAGAAGTTTGAAACTTGAGTTCGAGTCAGGATTTAAAGTTTTTTTAATTAAAAAGTTATTTTGTTTTTCAATATGTGTTTTTTTTAACGCAGTAGGTGAGGCGTGGTCTGATTTTGCAAATTTTACTTTTTAATTTTCTTTTTCCAACTTTAGGAAATTGTGGAACAAGGTTTTAACAGAAAACTATTTCAGAATTTTAGGGCTATATCTTGACCTCTATCCATTCGGATTTAAGTACTTACTAAAATTTGATTATTAGATTGCCCCATAAATTGCATTCTTCTAGGCGTGAATTAATCTTAATCTAGTAAAAGTTATGTTTCAATATTAATATATTGAATACTAGTAATATTATAAGATAATATTAATACTATAAGTACATAGTATATTATATATTTATTTATTTAAATTATATATTTATATAATTTATTACATATATTTATTTAAATTTTTTATACAATTACCATATTTGATAGGAATTGTAAAAAAAATTAATATTCTCAGTAATGTATCTTGAAAAAATCTTAGAACTATGGAACACACCATCTCTCGGTCGTTAAGTGTATACAATATTATATTTGGTTGTAAAGGGTAAATTTTACTCTATTTTAGTATTTTTTCTTAAAAAAAACATATGATATGTTGGGGAACAAACCCATATTATCTCGAATTTGTTAATATACTTAATCCATGCACTTCCGGGGCCTCTTATTGAAAATTAATAATCAACATACTTATATTATTAAATAGTATAAAAATGGCCTTCTTTTAGGCGTGCATTAATATTAATCCAATCAAAGTTAATTCGTTTTGTGATAACAATTTAGTTTAGGTAGGGCTCCTTCTAAAAACTCCTAACATCTTAAACTTACGATTTTGAACTTTCATAATTAATTAGTTTTAATTTAGATTAGAACTTTAAAAATTTAGTTTACACAGCAGCTCTTATAAAAAAACTTATTTAGTTTTAATTTCTATTGTACATTTTCTAGTTTTAAATTAAAAATAAATTAAAATATTATCTTAACATTCACTATTTTACTAATTTTAAAGTTTTCCATTTTATATGGAATTTGTCACAAAATTGAAATTTAAAGAAAAAAAGTTCTTGGACCATTTTTCTAACAGAAAAAGAAAATTTCAAAAACCTTTTATTTTTTTTGGTTATATTTAATATCAATTGATAAGAAATTTAAAATTTATTTTATTATATGTTTCAAAGTTTTGTTTCAAAAATTACCGCATCACGTTTTGAAAATTTTTTTATTCAATTCGAAAAAAAAAAGAAAAAAAAAAAATAAATAAATTTTATTTAAAATGACTTATTTTGTTTTTCCTTTTTATTTTTTGTTTTTTATTCCTTTTCATTGTAATATCCTTTATCCGTAAGGACTACAAATTTGTTCTCTTATTTTTACTTTTTTTTTTTATTGAAAAAGTTTTTGGACATAGTTAGAAATAGTTGATCAGAATACTTTAATCTTTATTGAGTTGCAAAATTGAGTTCGAGCTTGAGCTTTGTGTTCGAATGCTAAATCTTTAGTTAAAAACTAAGAATGGTTCTCTACTGATTTTAATCAATAGTGGAGGACCTTAAAATTGAACTGTTCAATCAGTATTCAAGGATGTCTCAAGTTGCATTTGACGGAAACGTAAGTCGAGTACCGACAGACAGTGGAAGATATTGAAAGCCACCCATTCAAAATTCTTATTAAAATATTTATCTAAATTAAAGTCCTTAAATTTAAAACCTTAAGGACGAGTTAAAAATAAATTCAAGGAGTTATAAACTAATTTTCATTTTAATAATATCCTTATAACTACAACTTAAAAGTCAAAACTTTAGCAAAGAAAGTTTGAATAATTTTTAATCAAACTGAACTTAAAGTAAAAAAAAAGAAACAAAAAAATTTTAAAGGAAAAACTTTTCCTTTTAAAGAAAATTTTTCTTATTAGTCCGGTTTGTTTTTCAAAATATAAGAAAGTTTCTCAAATGCTTTTCAGTTTTTCAAATGCTAAAACTTCCACTACAAAGAAGCTATAATGTTAACAACAATAATAATAAGAAGAAGGACACTATATAGAATTAAATAAAGGATACCAATGAAAATTATTATCAATTTCAAAGGAATTCAAAAAATAAAAAAAGAAAATTAAAGAAAAAATAAAAGAAAATAAAGAAAAACTTATTTTATACTGAATGTGTTACAATATCATTTTTTAAGTATATTAATTTAAGTATAGTAGAAATTTTTCACTAACTTTACTATAGAATTAAGTTAAATATAAAATTAAATTAAACTGTTTAAGTTAAAGGATAATTGAAAGAATTACTAATATTGAGTTTTTCATATGAAAAAAAATTGAAACTGAAAATGAGGAAAATTTAAAATTAATCTGATAAGTAGTTATCATATAAAATAATTTGTAAAATTTGTTAACAAACTCATTTAAATTTTTGAATAGCTTCATCTGAAGGAATCTTTGTTCTCTCCAATGTTAGATCTTTAAAAAGCAGATGTAATATTAAATCGTAAATGTATAATAGTTAGATGACAGTGATAAGATTATACTGGTAGAGATTCTGGGAAAAGTGAAATCTTTTTTTTGAAGGGCCCTTTTGTAGCAACCCATCATCACTAATTAAATAATCATTTTTTTGATAAGTGTTTGTTGCATCTATATTTAATAATAATTTAATATCGCTTTGATTAATAAAAAACATTGATTTATCAAAAAATTGATTATTTGAATAATTATAAGTGATAGGTGTAATAGGACCCTAGTTTTCGGAGTCAGTTTGGCCACAATTCGTTATTTAATAATTTAAACAAATGACAAAAAAATAAGTACTTACTTTATTAATAATTTAGTCTTAATAATATGTATAGTCCAACATATAACAAATGAAAAAATACATTTTAGTTCATACTTATAACTCACAGACATCCTAAAATTTGAATTTAAATAATTTTAAAACTCGTAATTATTATTAATATATGTGATAAAACCGAGTGTACTGTTTCACGTGGTGATTGTATGACTGAATTCATTCAGATCAGTTCCAAATATAAGTTATTCGGTATTTTTAGAAATTCATATATCATCCAAAACAAAATATAAGTTGAAAGGCAGTGAATCGAACATCTTCCTCTACACCAACTTCTTTTTATTCAAACGTTGGCCATTAAAGTTAATTATTTTTAACAAAATTTCAGACTTTCATCTTTATTAGATATATTAAGAGTAATACTCATTTAAAAAAAGAAGTTGTATGGCGTGAAGCAATCTGGCTGGATTTCAAAAGCGATGACCTCTATTGCATTTTTGAAAATTTCATAATTCTAGCTAATTTACTTTTTGAGTTATCGCGGGGACGGACGGACGGACGGACATACATAGCTAGATCGATTTAATTTTCAATTCTGTTCCGATCCATACCTTTGAGTCTATATCTGCCGTCCTCCTTTTCTGCGTCGCAAACGTAATGGCAAATTTATATATAGCCATACGGGCATAAAAACTAAAGAGTAATTCAGGAGGTATACCCAGTTTTTTACTTTACTAATAGCTTCAAAAATATTTTGTATAAATTTCATTATAAATATTATTAGTTTTTATATGAAAACGTTCGTATTCAGGGAGGTTCCAGAAGTTTTCGTACAATCTCAACCTAAAAAATAGGAATTTTAGTTTTTTAAACAAATTGGGGTTGAATTTCATGACTCTAGCTTTATTAGTTTTTGAATTATTGCTGTTAGTGAACGGGCAGAGAGACGACAGGTTGATAAAAGCATGACAGACACGCATAATTTCAGAAGTAAGTCATAATCATACATATATGTATATATATACATATACTTTACCAATATCTAAAATGCCTAATTAAATACTTACAAACATAAAAATAATATTAATATATCTATGATTATTTGTTGTGAATTGTTATGTATTAACAGCACTGTTTCTTTAAGATGACCATTGGGCAACGGCCTCCCCATCTTTTAGCTTTGAAAGGAAAATATAGATATTATATTGCGAACCAAATAATTAAGTTAAAATCAAAATAATACAATGAAACACTTAAGGAAATTAAAATTAGGTTAATTACAATTTATAAAATACTTTATAATAATTACAAATTACAAATTACAATTTAAAAAAACAAACATTATTTCAAATATATAAGTATACTCGTATAATATACTTATATATATACAAATTTTACTAAACAAATTCATTTAAATCACATTTTCACTTCATTTTACAATCTTGGTTCATTATTCTATATTTCCATAAAACGTTTTAGTTAGTTAATTTGTTTTTTTTTAAAGTTAATTCAAATTCCATTTTTTTTAGCACATTTTCAAAATTTTTTGAAAAAATGTGCTTATTAGTTTCACTCTGTCCGTCTGTCTGTCTGTATGTTTACAAAAACTTTTTTAACTACGGGTAAGTATTGCCTAGACAAATTATTTCATTAAAAACTTTTTTCTGTAGGCAAACCCTTTACGGTGCTACAGCCCCTTAAATGTATAGAGATAAAAATCGCTTAAATGTATAGAGTTGCCATACGGTTAATAAAATTTACCGTTAAGCAAAACACAATTTTTGCAAAATTTTTGCCTCCATATATCTTCTGAATGGTTTAAGCTAGACATTTTAAACTTTGAGAGAAGTTAGATGCTCAGAAATTAGTAGGAGTTGCAAAAGAAAATTGTTTTGTCACAGGGGGATTAGGGGATGTAAGGAGTCGAAAATTAAAATTGAATTTGGTGGAAGTCACAAATTAATTCCTAGAATCTGAAAATTTTGGGCGGGGGTAGGTGTTATTAGATCCTCGGGATTTATTCTAAGTTTGCTTAGTAAAAATTTTAGGAACCTTCGCCATTGAAGGGCTATTAGGAATTAAAAATTAAACATTTCTTGTACTTAAAAATCAGTAACTTTAGTTACTAGTGTATAAAAAGTTAACATTAAAGCTCCAACATTATATTCCGAAACTAGTTAAAAAGTATTCTTGAGTGCATTGGGATTATATTTTCAGTAATGAATTGATGAAATAACTAAATTATAATATTATCATTTATATGTACATATTTATATATGTATTTTTTACCCTAAACTCAGTGCGTAACACTATTTAATTTCGAAACTGTGCTTCTTTAAAAACCCTTAATTTTTTTCATCACTTGTTTCTTTTGTCTCCAAAATTTTCACTTTTGAACGCAATTTAAGTTTTTTTTTTTTGTTATTTTGTTTATTATGTTGTGTGTAAGCTGTGGGGGCTGGGGAATTATTTAAATTTATTAATAAAGGGGGTATAGTAAAAAAGTAGGTAAAGTTGAAGGAGAAGTAATTTGAAATGTTTTTTTTTTAAGTAATTCTGAAAAAATTAATCACATTTAAATTAAAAATAAAATGTAAATAAAAAGGAATATTAAAAAGAGTACATATACATACATACATACGAATATTTATAAACTCATTCCCATTCTCTCTTATACTTGTATATTTTAAAATCAGAATGAGGTGTTTTTTATGAGTCCTAAGGGTGTCCCTTAAAATAAAAAGAATCTGGAGAATATGTTGTTAAACATAAACCAGAGTAAATTACAAAAAAAAATAAAAATAAAAAAAAACAATAATAAAAAAAAAGAAAGAGACAAAAAAAAAATACAACTGAGTAAAATAAAAGAATGAATTGTAATTTTCTGTTTCAGTTATTCCAATTTTTTTTTTTTTGTAAGTAAATCTCAAGGTTCTCATAATTTTCCATAAGAATTGTGTGTAAAAAAAGACAAAAACAACAAAAACAATATAAAATATGCGGAAATATTTAAGTAGTTGTGTGTGAAAAACAAAATAAAGGATATATAAAAAAAAAAAGTCCTTTGTATTAATTATATACAAATAGAATGAAGAAAATCTTTTTCATTCATTTGTAAATTGGCTTTGGTAAAAAAAAATAACAAAAATAAAAAAAAAAACAACAAAAACAAAAAAAAATGTATATAAACAAAAGAAAAGGACATTTTAATAAATAAGGTTTACTTACCCCTTTTTTTTTTTGTTGGGGCGTTGGTTTGTTTATTATTTTAAAAGAAAATATTACCAATGTTGGTCACATTTGGAACGTTTAACTATAAATTAGGTTGGTACGCATTGTGTTTATAAAAAAAGTATCTCATAGTTGTGTACATAAGTAGTTTAGTTACATATTATGTGTATAGGAGTTTGTGCCAAAAATAAGAAGATTATTTTGAAATCTTTTTTAAATTGGATTGAATGTTTGTGAACTTTATTAATAATAAAATGTGAGTATCTAAGTATCTAAGTTTTTCAGATTCTTAGATCCATGTTTATTATACTTTTTTTTTCACTAGAGCATTATTTTTTTTTTTAGGTTCTGTCTTAAATAAGATTCTATTAGTTTTTAATATTGTTAAATCTATTAATTTTGTTTTTTTATTAAATATAAGATTAAAGATCAAGAGGCTTTAAAGGGGTCATATTTTCTTTAAGAAAACTAAAGATTTTTAACGGTTATAATATTCTAGAAATTTTAAATTAATTATTGGATTTTTCGGTGGGTTTTAGTGTGTTTTGCATTAGTGTGTTCTAAGATTAAGGACTATTAAAAAGAGTCCTGATTAGGGAGGGATATTTTTGTGAGCTAGAGGCCAAACTAATAAGAGACAAATAAATAAGAGATATTTGAATTCGCTCTTTACGGCCGCTTGTACAAAATCCAATAGGTTTATGAAATTTTGAAAAATGCGATAAAAGGTTCTGGATAGATAATTTTCTTCTTAATACAATTATGCAATTTTTGATATACAGTAAAAAACCTTATCTTAGAGTCCAGTTGATACAATCTCATTTTTTAATATATTGTAATAATTATATAATTTTTTTATTTTAAGACATTTTTGTATCTGTGAGTTATATATTTAAATTATAACTATTGTTTTTTTATATTTTAATTATATTTATATAAGCAATTAAATGATAATTACTTATTTGTTATATGACATTACTTTGAACCCAATTTGAACAGTAGCTGAAATGAGCTGAAAATAATATAAAAGTTTTTGTCTTTAATTCTTACTGTGTCTCTAATGCAGTTTCTTCAAATGAGGGATTGGAATTCTAACCGCTGTCTCACCTTAGCCTTTAATAATTAGCTAATAAAGAGTTGATTAATATTTACATATTGAATATCAATTTTCATTTCTATTGAACTCCGTTGAAATTTAATCCTTAGTGCTGGGTCATCCTCAATCACTTAGAGTATTTATAAAATTTTAGTATAAAATCAACAATATTTAAAAATTCGTTGAAAATACCTTAGCCTTCTCTACAAATTTTGTCAGTCGATCATGGTTCCTGGGTTATCCTTCTTGATCACTAAAACTGTTTATCAGCCAAGTTCTATCAGCAATATAAAGCGAGCAATATATCATCTGTAGTGGATTTAGGGCATCATTGAAAAGGTCTTGGCTAGCTGTGTAACTCTAGTTTAGGCATCATAGAGAATGATTCATGTCTTTTTAAACCCTTACTATAAAAATCAGCGATAGAAAAATGCAAAGGGTTTTTTTTTGTTAACCTCATGTGATGCAGTCAGCCTCTCGAATGCTTGTATGCAAGTAAACTATTTAATAATTAAAATATCTTTCAATTACTTTATTCATTATATAAAGTTTCTAGTAAAATTAAAAAGTTCTTGAATTAAATAAAGGGGGATATTCATGATTTCAATGTCCACACGAGCATTATAAAAATAAAATAAAAACTATTGAGAAAAAACGTACTGACTATTAAATGAAATTAAAAGCGGAAAAAATAAAAGAATTTTATAAAACAATAAGGTCCTTTTTAAAAAAAAAATAAATATGCTAGAAGTATAAATTGGATCAAAAAGTTTTAAAAATCAAATAAACGTTTTTTATTATGCAAAAATTGAAAAATGGTCTAGATCAACTTTTTTTTTGTTTTTTTTTTTTAAAGTCATTCAATAATTGGTATAAATTAATTTTTTTTATGATTTTTGAGAATTAAAATAAAAAATTATAAAAGGAGAGAAAGAGAGAGAGCGTGAGAGAATAACAATACAATTATAGAAATGAGTTAAATATATTCTATTTAAATGAAGAGTGGAAGTTGGCATGAGTGAAAAGAGATGAGTTGAGTTTGAGTATAATAGGATTTAGGAATACAAAAAAAAAGGATAAAAAATTCAATGGTTCGAGTTGATTAAAATTACAATAAAAAACTTTTTATATTTTAAAAAAAACTGTTGAATTTTTTTTAAGTATTATTTTAATAAATTTTAAAACTTTTTTTTGACCGTTTTATTTTTTAATTGTCTTGTATTTGAATACAGGATTGAAAAAACGGATGTTATTTGAATTTAATTCGTGCAGAAGGATAAAAAAAAAACAAAGGATATTGTACGAATTTAGTTCTAAGGGTATAATCAATTTATCATTACTTTTATAACACTGTTTTTAAAGATTCTGAAATTTTAAAAAATTAATTTTTAAATAATTCCAATCTTTGCTATTGAAATTGAATGATTTTCCTAAGCGGATAGCTGCCTTGGGATATCCAAGTTGACTAGGTCAACTTTACAGCCGTCCTCGTTTTTTTTTCAGAAGTTAACCATTTAAATTCCAAATTTGTCATAAAATATAAAATTCAAAAGTACGATAGTAAAGTTTTTCAGGGTTTATTTCATAAGTTTTATTATAGCTGGCTACTCTTCTAAGATTTTAAGTCTTTTGATCTTAACAATATATCAACAAGAATTTAATAAACTTAGTTTTTTAGTGTTGAATATTGTATTAATATTTTTTAGGTATATATGGTTCTTAAGTTTTAAGTTACTACTATAAGAAGTAAGTACTTATTAATTTATTTTAAAGTTGTTATGATTTATTACGAGATACAATTATCACTGTATCTTGAAGTGTGTCTCATATCTTAAAAGTGATAAGTGTTTCAAATATTCAAGTTAATAATGTTTTGAATTTGATACGTATCGAATAATAGCTCTGGTGTCTTCTAAGACTTGCTATTTTTAGGAGTAGAAAAGTTGAACTATCTTTTGTTTAACAGTGTTTGGATTTCATTAATTATAGATTTTAAAAAATTGTTCTAAAATAGTTTAATAAGGAATTTCATTGCAAATGAATGTGATTTGGTATATTATGCAAAGTATAAATTAATGTTAATAGACTGACGATTATTAAGTTGTTCTTTTGAAATTGTCCAAAAATCTAGTTATAGATAAATTAAAATAACCACCTTTTACAATCAGACCAGATATTAAAAGATGTAGGCTCTATTGCACCAAAAATTTGTCACTAATCAAATAATCAAATTTTTAATAAGTAATAGGTTTTTTTCTAATCAAAAATCTACTGAAATGTTATCAAATTTACGCGGCTGGGTGGTACAGTGGTTATAGTGCCGACCTTTTATGCGAAAGATTCGGGTTCAAATCCCAATGAAAGTGAAAAAACAGCTACCTTTAGCCATTGGGCTCAAACTAATGGCTTAATCAATAATTTTTTTTTTTTTTTATTCCTTTTCCACTCCTTTAAGGATATAGGATATTCATCAAGTTTATTTTAAACTAGGCTTCAGTTTCTTTAATCATAATATTCACTAAGCCGTTGATTACTCGGCTATAGCTATTGTATAAGGTTAAGAAATATATATATACCAAATGCTAACTTTGTGCGCCATCTATATCTTACACAAGAATTATTTATATATTTTTATTAATATCTTATTTTATATTACGATATAAACTATTACGATATAATTATACAATTTTACGATATTTTTTTATTAGATATGATCTGACCGGGGTTTGAACCCGAGACCTTCCACATGAAAGGCGGCGTCTTTACCACTACGCCATTGGTCAGATTTAATCAATAATTATATATCTTTAATAACAAAAATACATTAATATAACAATACAAACACATTTAAAATATAAACAAATAATTTAATTGAATAATATAACTCACAGATATAGAATACCATATAATTCAAATACAAAATATTACAGTATAAACAAAAATAGAATTGTATGTATTAAAAATCTAAGACGTTTCTACATGTTATAATGCCTACTACTATCTCATGTTTAAATTGCATATGGAATTCATTAAGATCAATTCTAATAATTCGAATCTAATAAAACCCCCCGTTCCAACATATACCTATAGTATAGACAGGTTTATTAACCTAACAGTTGAACAGTAAGAGCTTAAAAAAAAATTACTTTGAGTACTATACAAAAACTAAGAATTATTATTTGATTATCTGGCAAATGATAAGTAGTTGATCTTGTGGCTGCTTTAGCTTACCGAAGTGCTCAACTTGCGAACTTCTTTAGCTTAGCTAATCTTTTGAAGGTTATATTGATCCTAAACTTAATACATATATACAAAATAATTATTTTAAATAAATATATATATAAGTACTTTACTTATATAAAATTTAAATACCATTTAACAACATTTTTTTTTTAATTTTTTACAGGTAAATATAAAGTGAAATATTTCTAATTTAAACGTAAACGTAAGTAAGTAAATAACTCTAAAAAAATTAAATAATATATTTAATATTAAAAATTAATTAGTAAAACAAATACTTAATTGAATATATTATAAGTTTGTAATACAGAAAAATAATTTGTTTTATTACAAATAATATTATATCAACATTACAATCATTAATATGTAGTTAACTATTCTATTAAATGTTAGTATATACTTTTACTACAATAAATCGATATCCAGTTTAAAGTTTGTCTAGAGATATTCTAAATTTTTTTGTTTTTGTTTTTTTCCGCGGATAACGCATGAAAGATATTAAATCAACAAATAATAAGACTATGATTTCTGATTAGTTTTTTTTTTTTTTAAATCCCAAGTGTTTTAATATTATCGTTCATAGTTAATTTTTTTTTTTAATATGGTTTTCATCTCAGTGTTCTTTATTTTATACTTAGAAAAAGAAAACCGTAACAAAATATCGATTGATTTGAAGAAATCGATTAATTTTTTTTTTTTTAATATTTTGTAAACTCTAAAGTTTTTTTTTGTTTTTCTTTAAATTTGTTTTTGATTGACATTGATCACTTATCAAAATACTTGTTTAACATCAATTTCATACAAATCCCATACAAGTTTATCTACCAGTTTATTGCTAGTAAAAAAAATCATATTACCATTGTTAACCCCTTAACTATTTTATAAAAATAAATTTTAATTCCAATTTTAACCCAGTAAACATTCACATTCAGCTATTAGATAATAGAATATAGTAATTCATTAGAGAACAGAGCTGGTGATTTTCAAGTATTTTGGTGTGCAAACCATGGATACATTTACTCATATTGTAAAATATAGTCAGTAAAATATAAGTACCACTTAAAGTACTGGCACTGGTACTCACCAGTATTTTTTCAGTATCCCGGTAAGTAATATAGTATTTTTATAGTACTATAGTACTTACCAGGGATAGAACACTGGTTGAGTATAAAGCAGTTCTTATCAATATCAGTTAGTTCCCACTTACCATTATCAACCAGTACTTGCCAGTACTTAGTTTTATAGTACTATAGTACTTACCAAAAATAGAATACTGGTTGAGTATAAACTAGTACTTACCAGTATTAATTACTACCTACTTATCAGTAACAACCAGTACTTGCCAGGACTGTCCTTAATAGAATTTAACAGTTTTACATAGTAAACTTCTGTAATTGAGAGAATTTATTAAGTACTTAATTATTTAGTATTTAAATTTTGAGTTAATAAACAATTACTTTTTGAAATTTTTCAAATAATTTGAGTACTAATTAAAGTAAAAACACTAATAAGATGAATTCTTGTACTGATTTATATTTTTTAAAGTACGAGTACTTACTAGTATTTGATTATTATTGAGTATTTTTTTCAGTATCGACAAGATACTTCAATCTGATTAAATCTGATCTTAATCTGATTAGATGGTCCTAGACGAGATTTCCTTTGACTGAGTCAATTTAGCATTAAATATCTAATTTAACATCAATATTCCAATCAAATGAATCTGTGTATTTGTTGAATTCTAGTATCTTTTAATTAGAAAGATAAGAGATTGGCGGTGGGGTATTTTTAGGAACAATTTATTTTGCCATTCAGCAATCAACTAATTCAAGAACAGTAAAGTGCAATAAGAGTTCGGAAAGATAAATGTCACCTTATGGGAAATCAGCTCATAACGTATCCCTAAACATACTCTTTGGACAATTTTCTTTGGAATAGATGTATATATATCTTAAGATACTTTATTTTTAAAGAACAATTTTTTAGACCATTTAAATTCTATTAATCAAAGAATATTTAAGAAAATTAAGGGTTTAACAAAATAAATATCACGGTATGTAAAATGAGCTTGACCGTATCCCTAAACCTTCTCTTCCGGCAATTTTTTTTTAGAATCAATGACATGTATTTGAAATTAATAATTAGGGTTAGGGCACTTAAGGGTTAAAAGATATCAAGATTAAAATTAAAAGAATTTTAAACAAAATTTATGATTTTACAAGTATATGATCTTGTTAAATTTAATCATATTACATACGCTTTTAATCCAATTTTTAACAAACAACAGATAATCTCAGATAATCGATGATCGATTGTATTTTTATATATATTTAATAAAAAAAAAAACCAAAAACATTGATAATTGTATTAAAGAGATCATTGCATATACATATATTATATCTACTAAGTTATTTATTTATATTTTAGTTTGTTTATTGTATAATTTAATATCGAAAAAAACAACCATTTCTTTTATATACGATAATGTTTTAAAAACACGCAATCCCATCAGATTTCAGACAAAAATTATAATTCATTTTTTATAGTTAAAAAACAATAAATATATATGCACATTTATATACGATATATATAACTAATATATAAAATGTATATAAATGAAAAATAACAAAAAAGAAAGACCGCCATAAAGTGATTCTCTAACAATTTCCTCTAAATGTACGAGTAGTACTTATAACTTTGTATCTTATAGATATTTATATGTATAAATGGTAGGATTAAGGTATAGATATCACCCATATCGTATTTTTTTTTTTTTTATTATTTATGAAATCTTAAAGACTTAAATATTATAAATTCATAAAAATTCAAAAGATCAACTAAAACAAAACATTGTACAACTCATATACAGGATTTAAAAAAGAGTGATTTGTATTTGATCAGTATCAAATATCAATTGGATACCAATTGATCTTCTTTCATCGGTTTTTGATCGATAAATATATAAAAAAATAAAGAAGAATATGAATTCATTTAATTTCTATTGAATTAAAATATATACATACAATAAAAAAAAAAAAAAAAAAATCAAAAAGTACTTTAGTAAAACATGGTGGTGGTCATCATTGATCCGACTCTAGGACATTTCAGTATTTAGTATCCTTTAAAATAATTTTATACATAAAAAATTTGTACTTACTTCTTAATGCAGACATTAGTACCCCTATAGAATGTACCCATGAATAAGGAAAAACAAAAACAACAACAAAACCTGAACCCAGAACTAAATCTATCAATAAAACAATTTATTGAACATCAAAGAATTGCTTATTTTTTGACTAATCTCTTAAATATATTCTTTTATACTTAAAATTCTCTTTTGTATCTTAAGATACAAAATTAAAAAAAAAAAAAATAAAAAACAGCAATTGAAACAAATCAATAGCTTAAATTCAATTCAAAAAAAAAATTAAAAAAAAAAAAAATACCGAAATCAGGAGGAGGTGACCGACGACGATCATTGATGACTGAATGTCCAAATGAAAAGCTAAGTATTGAAAAACTTGTGGAAATTTTCCAAAATAAAAAAAAAACATAAAAAGTTTTACCTACATCCGTTTAGAATTCATTGTTAATAATAATATGTATATGTATATATAATGTATATATATATATAGAATTTTAAGCGTACATTTTTCATGCATTAAAAAATACATAATATGAAAAATTAAACAATCAACTGATTTAATCGAATAAAATTGAATTCATGACGATGAATTTAAAAAATAAAAAAAAAAATAAAATTATTACTAAATTGTATACTAATCTATATTTGATATATATATATATATATATACGTTATGAGTATACATTGAAAATTCATGAAAATATATAATATCCAGATCCAGATGTGTACTTCAAAATGTCAACTATTGTTAAGTCGGTTAAATTGAGAAGTTTTGTAAAAAAAAATAAAACAAAATTGGAAATAAATACAAAAATATTTTATTAAAGACTGTAAAGAATTATCCAAAACATAACTTTAAAAGAAAAACGAATGAAATTTAATCAAAAGATTATGGTAGGCTTATGGTAGCACATTTTAAGTGCAAAATTTTTCTCAAAATATTTCTTGATTCCGACACGTGGAATCGCGTAACCATTGCTAAAGTATCTATATATTTTGATATATTTCCAAAACTATTGGCCCGATATATATATATAACTGGCTTGACTAAACTCTTGAGTCTTAGACCGACTTTAGATAATTTCTCCGTTGGTCTCTATTCTGGACATCTGTTAGCTGTTTTCCATAAGCCCGGCATTGGCTCTATAGACACGGTTAAAATTTTTCCAACCTAAGCTTGATCCTCCGTAAAATTTAAGAACGACGAAGGTAAATTAATCCGTCCCTTTTGAAAATTGTACGCTTATAGTCCCCACGCTATTTCTAAATAAAACTTCGATCTTACGAAATTATATATATAAATTCTTTTCCAAAAAACTTATATGTGAGTTATAAAGCTTAAATGAAAAATTAGTCCTAATTATTATTTGCTTCAATTTTGTAAAAATATTCAAATTTGTTTTGGAAAAAAGTTTTTAATGCCATTTTAAATAAAATGTTTATGTACTTACTTAAAAAAAATCCAAGCCATGTTTATAGGTTAAAACTTTATGTAACAGTAAATTTACATACCAAATTTCAAAACAATATTAATTATATTTATCTTAGTATTGCATGGCTGTATCATGGATAGGATCTCGTAATTTGTGCAGCCCCTTATCATGCACCCTTTGGAAATTAAAATATTATTTTGCCTATTTTTAGGCGATAAAGATATTTTGCAAAAAAAAACTGACAAACAGACCAATTCCAATGAAATGGACTTTTCTTTAAATATTTTGTAAAAAAAATTTGTTAAAAATTGATATTGAAAACAGCTTCTTGTGTTCCGCATTTAATCATTTTATATTCTTTTTTATGATCAATTTTCTTAAATGAATTTATTTGAAATTTAAATCAACATAAATAGTTTTAAACTCTTACATATGTATATATATATACATATATATATGAGTATTTTGTAGCCGGTAAAGTTAAATATATTTAACGTAAAACACAATTTATATGTAAACTACTACCTAAAAAAGGTGAATTTAATTTATTTTTTAATTAAATAATTATTTTTTAATTTTTTTATAACTTTACAGTTATGTGCTAATGATAAGTAAATTTGATAAGTTTTTTTTTTTTAATTAACTTAATAATTAATAAACTTATCAAATCTAAAATAGTGTAAAATTTTTAAGGACATTTTCGAACTGCAAAGTTACTAATGAGATTAATTAGTCTAATGTTAATCAAGAAGCTGTAGTGGGACTCTTAATTCATTCGTTAATTAGATCTGATTTGATTTTTTTTTAACAGAGATAGTAATGAAAAAATTAAATATTTAATTTTAAATTCTATTAAGTTTTTTTAAGTCAATGCTATAAGCATTTATCTATTATCTATAATTAGCCTACTTTTAGGCATTTTAAGTCACTCACCTACTTTCGACTCTGGTAATTAGATTGATGGCAATGGAGGCGAGAAACGAACGCTTAATTATTCTCTCATCCATTTTTCAACCATTCATAAACCATTTTGTTTGTCCTTAGTCATCTTCGGAGCTTCCACTGGACACCTCCATCTCTAATTCCTCAAAGCGATTTTGCGATGATTTTAATGACATCCCAGGAGATGTTACATTTAACCAATTTTTTGTGAATAGTTCTACGTCATGAAATGTTTAGACGGCCGCATGTTTTTTTACCTTGAGAATTGTCAGGTGCTTGTTTTTGGTTTTCTAAGGGCATTTTTTACACCTGGTTTGTTTATTTATATGGATTCTTCTTTTGTTAGTATCCAGAGGTCCTTATTTGAAAGAGTGTATGTTCAGAATATTCGGAATATAATTCTGAGATACTTAATACGGAAAACTTTTTTTGTTTTTTTATTCTAAATCACAAATTAGGAATATGATCCCTTATACTTATCGTAGTTGTAATTGTATGGCATACAATAAGGATGGAAAAAATGAGGACAACGGATAAATATTAAAATCGCCAACTTTTAGAAATACCTGAGATGGTAATAAATTCCATATTTTAGCAGCATTTTAGCAGTTTAGCAGTATGTTCGCTGCCATATGTCTTAGCACTTTTTACGCATTCTTCAATAGTCACTCTAAATATTTGGGACCTGTTCTGTTGCAGATGCAGTACAATTAATAGACCAGTTATCCTCAAAAATAATAATTCACTCATTTACAATTGACTTATACAACATTTTCTATTTAACGTTCTTTATGTAATTTTAATATGATTAAAACCCATTCAATCTTAAAGATTAAATACAATATTTTATCTTATGTTTATTGTTTTTTTTTTTTTTTTTAATATTTTACAAATTTTGAAACTTTGACATTTAAGAAATGATCTAAAAACTCTTATAAATTCAAATATTTAACTCAAAAAAATAAAAAAACTTTACTCTAACGAATTCTTCAATAAAATTAAATAAAATTATCAACATTTTTGAGATACATATTTTGTATACTTATGTTTCAATAGATTTTATTTTACATATTATATGACGTATATATATCTATCAAAAAGTATCTTTGTGTTGTCCTTTTTTTTTTTCAATACGTATTTAAATAAAAATTATTATTTTTCTATAAGTATTCATTTTATTTGAATGGAGATTTGTTTTTTGAATTCATTTTTGGTTTTTTTATTCATAAATGAAGAAATCATTTTGTTTATTGACGATTTGAAAGACAGAAATATGTAAATCATGTCAGTTCAAATTCAAGTTTTTTATATATACACACAATTTATATAATCAAATTACATTAAGTTCATAAAGTAGTTATTATTGAGTTATAAAATAAAGTTAAATGCAAAAAACTGCGAAATTAAATGTTTTTTTTAGAAATATATAATGGAGTAATAGATCATGGTTATAGTGTAGATATATACTATATTTAAATATGTATATATTTAATTAATTTAAATAAGTATAAAATATTTAGATAAAAATTTAGCTTTTTTAAAGACATTTATAGGAAATTGTTTCTTTGAAAAAATTGCGTAACTGATATTTATATATATATATCTATATATATAAAAGGAAATGTTTGTTTGTATGTTTGTTTGTTTGTATGTAGCGAATAGACTCCTAAACTGCCCAGCCGATTTTCATGAAAATTTGTATATAGGGGTTTTTGGGTACGGAAAGAAATCGTGGCTCAAAAATTTTACTCTAACGGACCGACAAGTTGGGGCTGTGGTGCAAGTATTTAAACTTCTTTGTTCTAAAATGAAAACGGTTTGACCGATTGACTTCAAATTTTGTATACGTGATGCTCTTTGAGAATTGAGTAGACACTATTAACAGTTTTGGAATTTGTTAACCCATGTCGGGCCGACGGGTGGTAAAAAAAAATTTTGGGTCCAAATTTTGTCCGATTTTACGAAATTCTGCTTTGGTTTAAAAGAAAGCCCCAAAAAAATTTTTGTTGAGTTCCATTAACCCATTGCGGCCCAACAGCTTTTTATAGGTTTTTTCAATATTTTACTCTAAATTCGAAACGGTTTGACCGATTGACTTCAAGTTTTGTATACGTGATTCTCCTTGATAATTGAGTTGACACTATTAACAGTTTTGGAATTTGTTAACCCATGTCGGGCCGACGGGTGGTCAAAAAAAATTTTGTTGACTTGCATTAACCCATTGGGGCCAACAGCTTTTTATAGGTTTTTTCAATACTTAACTCTTAATTAAAAACGGTTTGACTGATTTTCTTTAAATTTTGTATACGTGCTCCCCTGTGAGAATTGAGTTGACACTATTAACAGATTTGGAATTTGTTAACCCATGTCGGTCCGACGGTTGGTCAAAATAATTTTGGAAGCTAATATTGTCAAAATTTGCGAAGTACTGCTTTGGCTAAAAAGAAAGCCTCAAAAAAATTTTGTTGAGTGATTTGGAAGCAAATTACGTCCAATTTTGCGCAATACTGCTTTGCCCAAAGAGAAAGTGTAGTTCCGTTAACCCAGTGGGGCACAGTGGCTTTTAATAGATTTTTGAGTTACTTAACTCTAAATTAGAAACGATTTGACCGGTTTACCTCAAATTTTATATGTGTTAAGCAACTTGAAAATGGAGTTAAGTCTGTTAACAGTCGGTCCTGCGATTTTTCAAAAAAAATTTTTTGGAAGTAAATTACGTCAAAATTTGGAAAGTAGTTCGTACTGCTTTGAATTACAGAAAGTTTCAAAAATTACTAGAATAATCCTAGAAAAATCGTTTTAAAAAGATTGCTTTCACACATTTTAAAATTTACATGTGTAAACCGTGTGTAAGTTTTGTGTTAACTTTTTGCAGTAACATCAAATTCAATTAAACGTCCATTGAGAGGCGCAGCAACGCGCACCGGGTATTAGCTAGTATCTATATATAATTTTATTTTAAAAATTTTATTTAAACATTATTAATATAAATTAAGAATAGCTAATTGTGGGTTAAAATTCACAATCTTAGCAGAATCTGTGAATTTTACGTGACAAGTCAGTAAATACTTAGACTCCGGGAAACATGGCGCAGGTCAGCCAGGAAAGAAATGAAAGATAGCCCAAAACAGAGTTAAATGGAAAGGCTTTGTAGAACGCTTGCCCTCCCAAGGGAAGTTAATTGGGTTGAAAAAAAGGAAAAGGTGTTTGGATTGTCTATTACCTTGTATTAAATTGTCTATTTATCTTCGGTCCTATTTGCATATTATAATTTATATTTAAATAAACACATGTACTTGTCATATTTCTAATGATAGGATACAAAAAAAAGCATCCAACAATTTTATTTATGTAATGAATGAATTAAATTAAAATACAATTCTATTGAATTAAAATTGAATTAAAATTTAAATAACAATGAAATTATAAATATTTAAAAAGGTTTTTCCTAAATTTTCTAAAGGTAATTTTTGTAATTTTTGAAAAGAAAATTCATTTTCAATTACCTACTCACATTAGAGAACACATGCACGCACAACATACACATTTATTCTATATATATTCTTTTTCTATTGTAAGTGTATCCTTTCCCTTTTCTTCCCAACTCCTATGTCTAATTGCAAATGTACGTTATTTTTATTCAGTTTTTTGTTGTAAAAAAAATTGTTCTATTTTTATCCTATAATTGAATAATTTTAGCATTTTTTTTGGTTTTTTTTTTTTTAGCAACATCGTCAGCACACAACACACAATACACAACAAATACAACACAACAAAAAAGTATAAGTAATAAAAACTAAAACCCGAACATTTTGACCATTTTTGTAAAAAAAGCTGGTAATCATCTGCATAATGGATTTACTGGCCTTTTTTTTCTCATTTTCATTTAAATTTTATTTCTTTATTTTTTTGTTTTTGTTTTTTATGTTATATATGGGTATCTTATGGTAATGAGGTAATGCATGCGTCATACTATGGTTTAGAAACATGTTAAAAGAATAAAACATTGTGTTAGTAACATGTAATTTTGCCTTAAAGTAAAGTAAAAAGAGTTTTTCTATTAAAATGATAATGATTGATAATTGATAATGATGATTGTATAAATGATTAAGAGAATATTTAATGCTGGTTTTTATACTCTACACCTAAAATTGGGATAGGGATATTTTAAGTTTGGTACGGTTTTTGTAACCACTAAAAGGAAGCTTAATATAAAAAGCCACCTCCTGAGTCGATTTAGCGATGTCCGTCCGTAAACCCGATATCTTAAAAAATGATGATGCTTGATGAAACTTATACTGTAGATTACTAGTAACAAAAGTACGTTGGGATTGAAAAAATGCGAAGTGGGATCATAGATTCGGATCCTGGAAGCTTTTGATCGAACCGAGGCCAAATTAGCATATCTCTTAAACCAATAACAATAGACACATCAAATCCAGTACAAAAGGGTACTCTTATACTTCTTATACCCATTGTGTTACTAAAATTGGCGATCAATCGGAGTAGAAGTTCGGATACTTCCCACGTACTTCTCAAAATATAAGAAACATATTTTCGAAATTAATCACGTTAGAAACCTGAAGTTGAGTACAAGATAGTTCTATTCGATTTCAATTTTGTTTCTTAAATTTTGAAATAAATTAGTGTGGGTACCTCCCACGCACCTCCCAAAACCTTAAAACATATTTTTGATATTAATTAAGATAGAACTTTCAAATGTGGTACAAGGGTGTATCTTCCTATTTCCTTTGTCACTCTTAAATTTGAAATAAATTGAAGTGGTGGTTTGGGTACCTATCACACACCTCCCAAAATCTAATAAGCATATTTTCGAAATTAATAAACAAAGCTACTTCAAATTTGGTACAAGAGTATTATGTCCTGTTTTCTTTATGTCCCTGAGTAGGCATTCGTATAACTGTCAATTTAGTTTGGAATTTGTTAGGTGTGGGGTATTACTAAGTCAGTTGCATCGACTTACTCTTGTTTCATTACATCCTTTGTATAACAATAAGTACACCTTTTTTTTTTACGATATTAAAATTTTTTTTAAGTATATAGTAAGTATATGATTTCCAAATAGTTCTTTTTATGATTTAGAGATGATTATGCTCATTGAATACTTAAATGATAATTCTCTGATAATGATAAATGTTTGTGATGAAGAAAATGTTTTTTGGAAAAAAACTTTGGTTTTTCTTTTTAATTTTTTAACAAAAAATTCAATTTTCTATTATAATTTAGTTAAAAGTTATGTGCATTTAATGTATGTATATGTATAGGTTTATTATTTCATTGTTTATAGTTAGTTTTGGAAGAAAGTTCATTGGAAAATAATTTTCATTTGAAAAATTTTGTGAGGTTCTTATAAATTTGGTCTTCGAAATTGAAATCGAGATTTATTCTTCCTTTGACATTAGTCATATTTTAAGGATCTTAGTCATATTTTAAGGCTTTCAGGATTCGGTCCTGGTTCGATAAATAAATAAGTATTGTAATAAGGTTGTAAATACCAAATTGATTAGTTTTTTAAAAAAAGATTAAATAAGAAACAAATTTATAAGTTTCTTTATTATATAGTTAAGTTAGGCAATTTGTGTTTTTGTTAGGACTAAATATAACATATTATCATGTATTAGAGTGTTTTGGACCGTCAATCGAATAAAATTAAAACCTTAAATTATCATCCATTTACAAAATATTGTAAAAATATGTACTTACATAACCAATTAGTTTTTAAAATTATATCTTCTGTATAACATTATTATGTAAATGCGTCAAATTATAATATTATATATGTATATTTATAAATTTCATATATATATATATATATTTATTGATTTATCACCTTAATTATTTAAATTATTAAATATTGCACTTTCAATAATATAATCATATTATAAGAAAACCTATAGAAATTTTGCCCTAAGGCTCTTTTTAATTAAATAAATTTAATTAAATTTATTCTAAATTTTTTATTCTGGAATACCTAAAAAGGGAATACCCTGATTATATTTTTCATAATTAATTAATCTTATTTTTTATTATAATTGGCATTTAATGTTCATAAATGCATTAAATTAACTTCTTCAACTTGTAAAAACTTAATATTAATTCACCTGTTAAAACTATTGATTTTTCGAAATAATTGCGAATTTTATTTTCGAATTTTTAAAGCCTTTAGTTATATACTTCGAACATATACTAAAATGACCAATTTAGTAGAAGAACGTTAGCATATAACGTCCTTATAAAAAAATAAAGATATTTTAGAAATAAAATGGATTTAATGGTAACCGCCCTCGGCCTCGGCGGTTTTAAGAATTTTTATTTATTAGTATAAATATAATATTAATTACAATATTGTAATAGTATATGAACAAAATGTGGCTTGGCTAACTTCTATATACAGGATTAATTCTCTGTTGAAGGATCTCTTTTTTCCAGGACCTTATGACCGAAATATTTTTATATTTAATTACCCTGATTTACCTCACTTTCCAAAAATTGAATTTATAATTTAATGAATTGACTTCGTATCATCGAAACAATGACTATTCAGTTTCTTAACCTAACCTCAAATTCTAAAATAATTTTAATAAACATAAGATTAAATATATATAAAACTTTTACTTACTCCTTTTATAATTATAAATAAAAAGATTTAAAATTAATTTAACAATTATTTTAACTAATTATTAATTATAATATGAATCCATATATCGATTTTTTTTGATTATACAACTATAATTAATTTAAATTTTAAATAACATCCAATAGTTATGTAGTAATATTTCGTATATTTGAATTCAATACAAATTTATTTTTAGAATATGGTGGGAAGTACTTTTTAAACAAACGGAATCACCTTTTAAACATTTGCATATAACATTTTAATATCCTTTAAACATTTATATATCCTTTAAAATATTTATAAATATAAGTATACAGTATATCCTGTTTTATTTACTCAATGTTTATTTTGAAAAAATTAAATTCCATTTAACTAATAGTTAAAACAGATCTTAATAAATTATTTAGTATAGTATAATATTATCTGATTTCCAAAATACTATTTCTTCTTCCTTATTCAATTCGCCGTATTTTCTTTTCAATTTTCCAAGCGGAAAATATCAAAAATAAAATAAAATTTCCTTCTTTTTTCCTTAATAAAATCCGTTACCTACTATTTTTACTTACAGACTACAGTTACTCTTCTCTATCAAAGATTCTATCCAATATTACATTATATTATTATTCGTTCTTATATTGTATCTTTGTATAATTTCTCAGTTACTTGATCCAAGGAATCATAAGTTCCTTAGAAGGAATACAAAAAAAAATTATTACAAAAAAAAAATAAAAACAAAAAAAAATAAAATTTCTTTTAAAAAAAAATTAAATTACAGTGCAATGATGCAAAAAAATAAAATGGTAAAAAAACAAAAACTAAAATTTATAAATAAAATATAATGTGTATATAATGCTTTTAAGATTAACTTTAAAAGATGATTAAAATAAGATTGACTTGATAACGGTAAAGGATTAAAATAAACTGTTAAAAGAAAAAAATAAAAATGGAAAAATACAAAAAAAATTCAGGAGTATAAAAAGTTAAAAGGAAATGATATTACATATTTTCTACATATAAATGAATATCCTGCAAGCAACTCCTTATTATGTATGTGTATTTATGTATATATGTTTGTATGTGTATATAATGTTTATTATATTCTTAACATTCCACGGAATTGAGATTAAATTTTAATATGAAAGAATTTAAAGAAGAAAGGAATAATATTTTTAATATAATTTTTTCATTATATCCTTTGGCAAGGATAATAATAATAACAATAATAATAATAATCATTATTGAAGATATTTAATTTGTATTTATTAAATTAGGAAAATATTGTTACTATTTATTTTTTGTTTTTTTAACTATTATTTTTTTATGCATATATTATATTATACATTACAATGGTATATATATTAATAATTTACTTATTTGGTATATATATTTATAATTTTATGTATTTTTATACCCGTATGACTATATAGTCAAAGGGTATAATAAATTTGACATTACGTTTGTGACGCAGAGAAGGAGGGGATTAGATATAGACTCAAGTGTATGGATCGGATCAGAATCGAGAAATAAATCGATTTAGCTATGTAGGTCTGTCCGTCCGTCCGCACGATAACTCAAAAACTAAAGGAGCTAGGATCTTGAAATTTTCGCAAATTCGTTTTTTTGCAATAGCCGTCATCGCTATTTAAATCCAGCCATTTTGGTCCATGGGTTCAGGTAGTTGTAATACAACTTCTTTTTTTATATGAGTATTACTCTGTATCTATTACAGCTGCGTGTCTGAAATTCTGGCAAAAGTAGTTTAGTTTTATGGCCAAAGTTTCTGCAAAATTTGGTTGGTCTGCTGCAGAGGGTTCGAGTAGCTGCCATACAACTCCTTCTTTTATATGAGCATTACACTACACCTAATAAAGCTGGTATGTTTGAAATTTTGCCAAAAGTAATTAATGTTCATAAATGATATAATGTTTATATAACGGTCATACGGGTATCCCAGAGTTTACACAGTCTACTCTACCACACTCTTCCTCGTTATATATGTATATACTTAAGTATATACATTTAAGTTTATTAAATCTCTTTTTGAAAATTATCAAAAATAATAAATTTAATATTTTAATATTAATAATTCATTAATAAATAAATAATGATTTATTATAACTAGAGGAAATATTTGCATAATTTAATTATCAATAAATTTTGATTACCTATGGGTTTAATATATATATATATATGTATGTGTATATTTATTTTATAATTTTTTTTTAATTGCTATATTACAGAAAGGATATTTAATGAAATTAAATTTTGTTTGAATTAAATTAAATATGTATGTATGTATATATACTACTATATATTAATATATATTAATATATATTTTATAGAGAAGTAGTTATATATTTAATATTTGTAGTTAATTTAATTTCTTCAGAATAAAAAGAAAATTAAAATTTTTTTAATAATAATCATTTAAGTATTGTAATGAAGTATAACAGTAAATTAATTTATTATTTAAATCTTTTTTTTTAATTATTTTATGGTTTAAAATTTTAGAACAATAGAAATATTAAATAGATTTTTTAATCTTTATATTATAATTTTTAGAAATGCAAATTAAATTAATAATTTTTAATATATAATATATTTTTAAGATAAGAATTAAAATATTATAAAGTAATTGTCTATCTGAATTAATAATGAACATTGTAAATTATATAGTATTATTTGCACATATTTAGTACCAATTTTAAAAGAATTAAGTAGATATAAAACTGAGTTCTTTATTTTTTGAATTATGATACTGTTTTAATTTTTTATTATATTTTAATTCCACTAGATATTAAAATATAAGATCTTTACAACAACTCTAACAATGTGAATACTATTTTATAAATTTAGATATTACAATTCAAATATCTAAAATTTTGAATTTAAAAAGCTCCCATTTAATATCAGACTTTCCCAAAGTTTAAGTTTCGATAAATAATTTATGATATAAGTGTAAATAGCTCAAATAATAACTGCTAACTAACAATTATATTAAGTGGATAAATACTGAATATTTTCATAAGTGATCCAATTGCATTTTAATAATTTTTTATATATTTAATTAATTAATCATTCATATTATTTAATTTGAATTTATTCATAATTTATTTGAATATAATACATAATTTTTTAAATGTTTATACATACGACAGCAATCGATATAATATATAAGTATAATTTTTTAGAACTTGAGTCTTTTTGAACTATACGAGGTGCTATTATAGATTCACAACCATTGATGCATCATTTTCCTATTAGATTTACTTTGATCCGTTTATTTATCTTAAACGAAGATAGAGTTCGAGAGAAGACTAATGCAGGATTGTACTGGATTCAAAAGACTTTGTTTTGTACCACTTTTTATTTAAATTATAACTAAGTAACAAATTGTAGAATTAGAAACTGAACGGAATTAACAAAAAAGTAATTTCATCCTAAAATTATGCAATAAGTATAAATTTATAATAACATTGTAAAATACAAGAAATCGTTTCAGGAGACCTCGGTAGCTAATTGGTGTAATTCTTGGTTTATCAACTGAGAAAATTCGGGTTTAATCCTCGTACAAATTACTACATCCCCCCCTACGATCAAATATAATAATATTATAATATAAATAAATAAATGTAATAAATAGTATTGATAATGTTTAAAATTAATGGTTTTAAATTAGTGCGTTATCATTTATGATTTGTTATATTAATAATTAAAATTAAAACATCAAAGCCCTTCAAACCTAATAAATCCTATTTGTTTGAGGTAACCCAGTCGTAATATAACTTTTTCATTCCTCCTGAACAAAACTTAAATTTTGACATGCAACGCATTAACACTATAAGATGCCGTGTAAAAGTTTTAAACTAAAAGCAATTATATTTTACCCATACGAATTAAAAGAACAAATTAAATTGGTAGGTATTTCATTGGATTTTAGTTCAAAGCATCAAACCTATATGATTCCTATTTTTTTATTATCTAAAGTTTAAACTAAATTTAACAAAACAAAAGTGATTTGAATAAAACGTGCCAAAATTTGATTTTCTCACGATCCAATTGAAAATAATTTGTGGATCTTTAGATAAATATATTGTTTTTTTTTTCAACCATTCTTCAAGTATTAATATTCACCAAATATACAAAAAAAAAAATTAAGTTGTTTTTATCTATAGATACTCTTTTTTTAACAATATAGAAAAATTATTGAAATTATTGGCCACTCAAATTCCCTCAATTTAGCTCTGCATATATATACAAGTAGGTGACCTGAATTAAGGAAATAAGCCCCCGGAGTTTTATTTTTCATTTAATGAAAAATAACGCCATGGGGTTTTATTTCTCGTACAATTGAGAAATAAAGCCCCCAAAATATAGGAGTACCAAATTCAAAAATAATTAGCATACATTTTGGAGTTCGAATCGAAATCCGGGGTATTCCCTTTTTCCAAAATTTAAAAGCAAATAATAATTTGACATATAAACTACATTTATACTACAAACTACACATATAAACTTAATTTTGTAACCAAAGTCTTGCATACATTAATTCATAAATACTCTGGAAAAAGGGACTCAACTTTGATTTTTTAACCAACTTAAATATGCTTCCTAATATAGAATCTCGCATATGTTGTTTTACATCTAATATTTTACTTATATATATATATATATATTTATATTTTTTTCAGGTATGAATATTACAAAAAATGGATTTTATTAAATATTTAATTAGAAATAATAACTTGGGACTTTATTTCCCAAGAAGTCGAAGATTCAATTAGAAGAAAAAAAACACCACGGGGCTTTAATTCTCATAGAAGTTGAAGTTCAACTCAAAATAGAAGTAAAACTCCGGGGCTTTATTTCTAAGACCCTATGAGAAATAAGACCTCAGGCCGTTATTTCTAATTAAACGGGAAATAATACCCCGGGGGCTTTTTTTCGCAGGGCCTTAATTCAGGTCACCATACAAGTAGTACATAATACATATTTGAAAAATTATTATGGGATATTTTATTTCAAAAACTGATTGAAACATTCAAATGTAAATAAAATTGAATATATATGTATATATATATATTGTTTTTTTTCAGTGAATAATGTGGTTTAAAAGTGAATTATGTTAAATGTATGTTTAAAAATGTTAAACTTTTAGTTAAATTGATTTGTGGTTAAAAATCACGAGTATATAATAACATTTAAGTATTTGTATTTATTTTTTGTTTTTTTTTATTTTTCATTCATTGGAAAATGATATAAAAAAAAAAATTATCTTTTCAAATTCAAGTTTCAAGTTTGTTCCTTAATGGGTTTTTGTTTTTTATTTTTTCAAATTTTTCCAATTGATAAATTTTTGATGAAATGAACATAAAATTGAAATGTTTTTAGTGGAATTAAATCAAATAACAGTATAGAAAAAAACATGATTTTAAAAATAAAAACAAAAGCAGAAACAGAAAAATCTGTAATAGATACGTGATAAAGGAAATACTATAAGATACTATAAGATACTGTAAGTATATGATAAACTGTCATATAAGTTTTTTAATAAAGTAGAGAATAACTTCATGTGATTTGAAAATTAAAATGTGTTTAAATACGTTTTAATTATATTTAGCGTTCTCATCCAAACCTTCTATAATTTGGTATTAAAGAATCCTTTGTCAGACCTTGGGTAAGTCTCTCCTTTAAAAAAAAAAAATCGGTTTGGTAATTAGAGTTTCATTACTATTAAAATTCACATTTTTTTGACAATTGACATTTTTTTGACATTGACATTTATTTCATTACAACGGTTAGAGTGCCGACCTTTCATGCTAGAGGCCCAGTTTCCGACTCCAGTGAAAGTGAATAAACTTTTATCTCGTCTCAACTACTATTCGCCATTGGATTCAAATTAATGGCTTAATTAATAATTATATATCTTTAATAAAACATTCATATATATAACAATATAAACAAATATAAACAAATAATTTAATTCAATAATATAACTCATAGATATAGAATACCATATAACTCTAATACAAAATTAGGACAATGTGAACAGAGTAGAATTGTATCTAATAAAAATCTTAGACATTTCTACATGTTGTAAGGCGTACTCCTATTTAAATTGAATGTAGAATTCATTTGATCAGTTCAAATAATATGAATATAATATTGCTCCTTTTTTCCACAGTCAGACTTAGCCTATAACGTGGAATATAGCCTAAAAGTATGTGATACTCATTTGATCAGTTCCAATAATATGAATATAATATTTCCCCCTGTTCCGACACTCAGCCTTAGTCTATAACAGTGAATAGCTCGAGAGTGCCAGTAAAACAAAAAAAAGATCGAGGAAACAAAGGACGGGCGGGGGGAAGCTCAGCGTTTTTCGAAAATTTAATGATAGTAAAAAAAAAAATTTAATGATAGTGACTCAAAAAAACTAATAAAATCTGGCAATGGTTGAAAGTACAAAATTAATGTAAAAATAAAAACTAAAAAAATAAAAAATAGAAAAACCGCGAAACTTAAATGTATCTTAAATAATAAAAGAAATTTAATTTTTTTTTTCCCATCATAAATGGGTATGGGAAATGTTTTACTTTGTTTTTTAGAATATTTTTTTATAAATTTTTTAAATATGTGTTTTAAGCATATTTTAGCATATAAATGTTTGTTTTGTCTGCGCCTATTTTTTGATGTACAAGTTGATGTGGAGTTAAAAAATGTATCTACAATTTCAATCTTGTTTGTATGTTTAATTTTTTGCTGTTATTGTATTTGTAGTGCTTTTTTTTTGAATATATGAAGTTGTTTATATATTTTAAGTGATGGGTATAATCTTTTAAGAACTTATCAAAGGACCTGATTTTATCTATAAAATAATGATTCTTTTTGGGATGATAACATGTAAAGTGTGAATTCTAGTATTTTATAATTTTTTGAAGAGTGCCTTCGTATAATTTTTCCGATTGTCTGTTCTTTAAAATATTTAATTTAATTTTATCATTTTGGTTTTCTAGTATATTTAGTCTAGTATGTATCTTAAATCCAACTCAAGCCTCGAGTAAAATCTAAAGCCGTCATCAAACGTTCTAATAATAGTTGCTAAGTCTAAGGGTTTTAGTTTTTAATTTGCATATTTGCAATCAGAAATAAGGAGAGCAACAGATGCAAATCCCCTCACAATCGAACTATCAAGGTGGTTCAATACACCTTATGGAAAATCATTCGTTTTATACACCGGACTTTGAACTTTGAACTTGGAACTTGAAACATTCTATCAAATATGTTCCCTCAAGTTAGTATTATATATGTGTACGATTTAGATAAACTTAAGAAGGACTTTAACATCTTTCTTTTAAATATCTCATTAAATTTTCCTTATCCCCCATAATCCAATGATCCTAAATTTCCTAAATCCCATTCCATTGGCATCCCTCTCCTCGAAACCCAATTTTACAATTTGTATAACAGTTCTCACTCTAAACTTTAGTTTTAAAAGGGTAGTAGTTTTGATGTGAAACGTTGCACCTTACCTATAGGAACAATGCACAGCTTCAATAGGTGGTTTTCGAAGCTTCCCACTGTTCCTGGTAGAAAAAGCAAGTAGTGCTCTACAAGATCGAAGTATAAAGGATATTACAGAATTATAAACCTATCTAAGGATCTATTAAATTTTATTATTAAAGTTGAAAAAAAGCTAAAGGTTCTGTAAAAGTAGAACAAACTTTTTAGACTTCAGTTTTTTCAGTCTATAATAAAGCCCTATATTAGTTTTTTGTATTGTTGATAGAGGACCTTCTTTTGTGTCGTCTTAAAATATTTTATTATTTCGTCCTTCTTCGTTTTGTATCTCCGTTTTGTATCTTAAGATATCTTAAGGATTCAAAATTAAATCTTAAAGATTTGGAAAATTTAAATCGTTTGAAAATATTAAATTTATAAACATTTTTACTTTTAAACTGTTAATTGATTAGAAATGATACAACAGTCATAGAATTTGTAATGAAATAGATGAATATCGGATTAGAAAAAGGATTAAATTACCGTTTGAATGAAAGAAATTATATAAAGGAAGTTAATTGGAATTCTTTGCGTATTTCAAATTTTTGTAATCCCTTTAAACACCCATTCAAAATTTTTGATTAAAATTTTTTTTTATTAATTCTTTATTTCTTTTGATCTTCATTTCTTTGAATTATTAATTTATAGGATGTCAGGTTCAATTAAAAATAAGTTAAAAAAGTTCTATTTTTAATGTGTTCTCTATTTAAAGATACTCTGTGTAGTTTTATAAGTGATATACTTATCTATAATTATTCACTTTTTGCAATTCGCAGGAGAGTGGGAGTCGCAGGAGAGTTGGTTCTCAGCTCAGTTTATCTAATCTCTGTTTCCCTTCGATATTGCTATGTCCCGGTAACCCCACGAAAGTCATGTTTATGTTTTCTTCTCGTGTTAAACTATAAATCTAATAAATATTTCTATACGATATGTACATGATGGTACTAGTAATTATATAATTATATATGTATTATAATTATAATATGTATAATATAATATAGTATTTTTATACAGACCACTTTTTTTACTATTGTCGTGGTTAAAATTACTCTTTTGAACTATAGACCAATTTCTAACAACTGTATCTCTAATATTTAATATTTTTCCTTTAATACTCTCCTGCATTTCTCTTTAGAGAATCACTTGCAGAAGATCCTTGAATCGATCCAAAATCATTTTATAAAAAATTATAATTAATATCTAATCTAAAAACGGTCCTTTGTTTGTCTATTGTATCTTCGTTCTATAACTCTATCGAATGTTTATAATTTTTAAAACTGTAATGCCTGCCATTTTATTTTTTTTTTTTGATACACGCTAACTAAACGCTAGGAACGAATTCCTGTATACATGGCATGTAGGTTTAGTTGGAAAGGGAAGGAAAATAGAATATGAGAGGGGAATTAGGATTGCAAGTTGTAGTATGGGACATTATTAAAAGCAAATGAGAAATGAGCACTTGCTGCTCCTCTGGTGTTACGTTGGAATTGTTTAAGAGGGGCAAAATTGACTTTAGTTCAATAGAGTAAGTGTTATTACCTACAAGATATCTATAAAACAGAGAAATCGCTCCAATATTTCGACGAGAGTTGAGAGGAGTAAGTGTTACTTGCTCAACAGGGTCACCGGTTAGGCGTAAGGCACGATTTTGAATTTTGTCGAGGTAACTCAAAGAAGTTTGGGATGTGCCAGTATAAATGTGGCATTTTTATTCCATCTTAGGTCGAATTTAGGCTTTATAGATATTAGACAGATCCTTTTAATTTTATTTTAATATTTTTCAGTCAGTATAAAAATCATTTAATTTCTTTTTTTATTATTATATTCTTTTATATTTTATTTAATTTATTTTTTTTAAAAAAAAGCTTTACTTTTCGTAAAGTACTTCATTAAATTAAATTTTTTTTATTTTATTGTCCCAGTGTCCATTATAATTTTCAGTTCTATATAAAAAAAAAAAAAACAACAACAGACAAAATTGTATTGTTGCATTAAAAGTCAGTAACATAATTAGCACCTACACATTTATATTTTTTAATAATAAAAGCATTACTTATTGTATTTTATTTTGTCGTACGTTTATTATTAAATGGAGAATTGAATTCAGTTAGAAAATTTATTAACTTCTACTTTTTTTTTAAATCGGGACACGTTTGTTTCGTTTTTAAGTTTGTTATACGAAAGTATTGCCATATTGTTAAAATGTATATAAGACTTATTTAAATAAAATATTTAATTTAATATTTTTCAATTAAATCTATGCTAATTTGAAAGTTAATATAAGAAGAAGTGTATAGCAGATCTTAAATTAAATTCATAGTAGATCTTGCAATAATTGATGAACTCAAGGATTAGTTCTTATTATTTTTTGCAAAATTCTTTGTAAGTTCTTCCATTGAAGATTTTCTTCAATTAATTTTGTACTCCCATATTTTCCATAATTCTCAACCCCTTCAATTCTAAACTCAACTTTGAACAGCTTTCGTCTTTAAATCCTATTCTAAAAACGTAAGTACACTGCTGCAAGAACTCTGAACAATTGTATTACAATTCTGATTCTATGGTATTAAGGTAGCGCAGTTTTGGCTGGTTAAAGTCACTCGAAACTCATGTAAGTACTTTGGGTAGCTAGTGATTTTTAATGTTTTAGCACATCTTGTTAAAATAAAATTAGATGCTTCTTCTTAGTTACACAAGTTTTACAAAAGAGTTTTAATTAGTTACAAAAAATAATTTTGAATAGAAGTGTCATGGCAACTCGCGACACCTCGATTTTCAATATCAATGATACTCGGCTTTTTGAATTCAAATAATTTGCCAAATACTTGAATACTTACTTGGAAAATAATTGAATTCTTGATACTTAAGTATTTCTTAGTACTCAATTATTTAATAATACTTAAATATATCAAAAAATATTTACAAAAGTAATTAAAGTCAAAATATGATTACTTTTTGGGAATTACAAGTACTTATTTTTATTTAATTCTTTTACTTATACTTAAAATTTGTAAGTATCAAAATCTAAGTATCATTTGTACTTGACAAAGTAATGAGTATCAGGTAATGGAACTTGCAATTGTACTTAACTACATTAATACTCAGTATTATGCAGATCTGATTCAAACTAATAATGGTTTCAGCAACCGATGTTTTTAACCATTAATAAATAATAATAAGTGTAATAAGTGTGACATATAAGGAGTAACCAACCGACAACCCCAATAAAGGTGTTGCCAGTTGATCTAATTTTTCCTGTAAATTTTATTGATTGTTGGAGGTTCTAAAAGTAACCAATTTCCTTTCCTCGATCAATTAATAACTCTTTTTTTTTCCAATACTTTTATTTAGTATAATAAAAGAGAGTCCCTGGCCTAGTATTATTTAATAGGATATGGTGATATGTTTTGGTCCTTCATTTTATTTTCAAACATTGTTCACAAATGCACATCTTTTCAAAATATTTTATTTAACACTGTACTTTGCTTGCCAATTTATTTTAAAATATGAAACAAAAGCTAATTCAAAGTTAAAAACATAAAAAAAAATAAGTATTCAACAAGTTGTGCATTTATGCACGTCAGTAGATTATCTAGAGATTTAAGAACAGACGTAACTAACGATTTTTATTTTTTTTTTTTATATCAAACACACAAATATTTTAAATCTAAGATCACTGTTTTTATATAATATTATAGTTTCTACTACAGTCGAGTTGCTGAGGGTTCATTAAATTCCTTTTCATTCATTCAGAATATAAATACACACTCATTCATTGACTCATTCATTCATTGCAAAAAAAACTTGTGAATATTGAGAAGAAGGACATATTTTATAAAAAATTGATTACGATTTGTTTTTTTCTGAGTAAAAGGACGAAAAGGGAATTACATATTGTAATACTATGACGTAAATGAAATGTATTATAAATCGCCATTTTGCTTTTTTTTTTTTTTATTTCTTTAATTTTATTCGAAATTTTATGATTTATTTGTAGAATAATGTATATATATATATATTTATATATTTATATATATAAATGGTGTGTAATATCACTAGAGATTTTCATTCAAAAAAGATGCCATTCATTCTGAAAAGGATGAAAATTGTGTTAAAATAAAATGAAATCATATATATAACTTTTGCTTATTTGTATGTACATACACATATATACTATATATATATGTACTATTTATATAAACAGGATATTTTTTTTTTCTTTTTATTGTTAATGCGTTTATGAAAAACCGCGTAGGATTTTTTATATTTATTATTTGATATGCTTGTGTAAGTAATTGTGAATTGTGAGTTGTAAAAAATTGTATTGTATAGAAATTTTTTACATAAAACAAATTTTATGTTTATGCATCATGTTTTTTTTTTTTGGTATAGAACTGATAATGATGTTTTTTACTTATGTTTTTGATATTTTTATATTATATTTTAGATCAGATTTTTTTGCGAAAATTAATTAAAGCTTTACAGCTAAAAATAGAAACATGGTTTGTATATATAGACTGTGTGTTAAAAAAATATAAAAGAAATGTGTCTAGTGTTCACTATTCCATAAATTAATTATTGTATATATAAAATTTTGTATTATTTAAAATACAAGTCTTTTTTTGGTAATAAAGAATAAATTAATCATTATTGTTTTTAACTAGATATCATACTAAACAAGTATACATGTATGTATAATCTTTTAATATGAATTTTGGACTTTTAAAAATTGTATTTGATCTCCTTTGAAATAAATTTAGCCTTTTATTAAATACTTAGAAATAGTACCAAAGTTTTATATCAAATTAGAGGTTTTTCAAGAACACCCATTTCTTGGGACCCAGTTGTTTGCTTAATGTGATTGAAAAGGGATACTAATTGATCTTATAGAAGAACTTAAGATAATTAAAAGAGTTTGAACTCGGAGCTGGCCTGCAAAAGATAACCAAAAATTTAAGTATACCTTTTTTATTATTTTAAATTTTTTTTAAAGGTTTATTTAAATTTTATTTTTCCTTTTTTTTGTTTTTATTATTAAGTTGGGGACTAGAACTTTCAAATTATAACAGCTTGACTTCTGCGATCCCAAATATCGTGAGTGTTTTTAAAACAAGGACTAAATTAGATTTAAAAAATGTACAAAAATCATTTGAAAAAATTGTAATTTAATTTGAAAAAGGCCTCCAAATTCAAATGAATCACAATTATTTCTTTCTATATTTATCTTTTAAATTCCTCACAGAATCAAGAGTAAGGAATGTAATTGATATTTAGATTTTTTTTTTTTTATTCCTTTTCCACTCCTTTAAGGAGTATAGGGCATTCACCAAGTTCTTATTTTAAACTAGGCTTCAGTTTCTTTAATCATAATATTCACTAAGCCGTTGATTACTCGGCTGTAGCTATTGTATAAGGTTGCGAAATATGAATGCACAAATGTTAACTTTGTGCGCCATCTATAATCTTACACAATAATTATTTATATATTTTTATTAAATCTTATTTTATATTACGATATAAACTATTACGATATAATTAAACAATTTTACGATATTTTTTTTTTTATTGGATATGATCTGACCGGGGTTTGAACCGAGACCTTCCACATGGAAGGCGGCGTCTTTACCACTACGCCATTGGCCAGATATGTATTTAGATAAAAGTAAAAAAATAAGAATTATTAAGTATGATAAAGCTAATTATAAGTCAATTCTTCAAAGAACTGAAATAAACAATATAATAAATGAGAATGATCAAAGCAAAATATCGATGGCTTTCAAAAATGAAATAGCCTTAAGTATAAAAAAAATAACCAACTACAAATTTATTTCTAGTTAGGCTAGGATGGTTTAATGAATTTAGAGTAAAAAAATTGCAAGCTATACGAGGGCAGTACATAGTTATAATAATAGAGTTTATAACGTTTATAAACAAGAAATTACTAAAGTTAAAGATAATCACATTAAAAATAAAATCACATAAAGGGTCGAGATTAGAAAAGTATGTGGAAAACGATCAAGAACCTAGTGCTTAACAAGAGTGAAGATAATGGTGTCAATGAGGTTATAATAGGTGACAAAGTTTTTGAAACGGACTCCGAAATTGTGAATAATTTAAATGATTTTTTCATTGACAGTATATTAGAAATAAAATTTAAGTTCCTTTTACTAAGTAATTGTTGTTTTTGTATTATAAAATGTTTTTATTAAGAATAAAGTTAATAAGTAATTCTGATTCAGATTTTTATATCTTGCATTCAATTATAGATGTATAATGTTAGTTTTCTTAAATTAAAGCCCCCAACAATTATGTAAGATCTTTTGTAAATAGCAATGTTTAGACTTGGGAAAGGAAAAATTGGATGGAGGTGGGGAATGTAAAGAATTCATAAAATAAAAGAATTGAGAGGAATTTTAAAAAGTAAATTTGCTGAAAAGTCTTAAATGCTTTTTATTATAAAAGATAAAACTTAAATATTTATATATTAAAAGTAGACTAATAGAAAGTTTGCTGGTTAGAAGATTCTAAAACTTAAAATGACAACCTATTTTTACAATATTAAAGAACTTCCAAATATACCTATAAATTTTTAATCTGGTATAATTTTAATTAATCATATAATAATTCTAAATATCTTTGTAATAAACATTAAAAAAAATTTTTAAAAATAAATACTTACATAAAAATTTAAACTTCTTACTACTTCTTGGTGAATTTATAACTTTCCAAATCAAAAATGTCAAGTGTTAAAAATGGTGACAACCTTGATTTGATTCAAATATGATTTTGATTTTTGATTTAATGAGTTAATGAGTTTAAAGAGAAAGAGCTTGTACAAAAAAATAAATGAAAATTATTTTATATTTTTCAAATTATTTTATATCTAATTACGAATAGGCAATTCCAAATATTTCGAAAAAAAACAAAACTAAAATATTGAAATTAAACATGGCCGTATGTAATTAAGACAAAAGTGCACGAATTTTTTTAAATTTAAAAAAAAAATCAGAATTTGAAATTAATATTTTTTATAATATGCCCATTTTTAATTCACTTCATTTCAATTTAAAATATACTTTTAGTACCTACATGCTGTTCCCTCTCTTAAACCCACCCTTAAACTCATTAAATCAAAAATCATAATCATGTTTGAACAAATTAAAAATTTTTCAAAAGTTAAAAAAAAAAAACCTAAAAAAACTTCTCTTAAAAAAAACTGTCCACTTCTCATGTTTCAAAAACTCAAATAAATGCCATTTATAATTCATAACAACTTACAACAACAACAAACACCTTAGGGCTTACATTACAATTATATCTCTTAAAAAATTATTAGTACTAAATTTCATAGTTTTAGAACAACAAAAATCAAATAGTTAGTTTTTGTACTAATTTAATCGGTGTCGGTTCCTATTCAATTCGTTAATTTTTTTTTTATTTAAAATTATCCAATAAAAATTTGTTTTTTCAAATATATTTTATAATAATTCCATTATTTAAATATCAAATATTATGATTTTAATTTTATTTAAAAACAAAATATTGAATTAATATCGAAAAAATTGATTTTAAAATAGAAAATTTTACTTGAATAAAACTAATTTTCTATGAAACAAAAATAACGGTCCCAAAAATAGACGCTTAAAATTTTATAGCAAAAAAAAAAAAAAAAATTTTACAAATGTATTGTATAAAAATTATGTTTGCTTGGAAATGTTAATATGTTTTCATACGGCGTATAAAGGTATACGTATTAAATATATGACATGTTGAAACAAGTAAAGCAATTGTTAATGGAATAAAATGAAAATGAATACATTTAAAGTAATTACAAAAACAAATATTATAGAGATGACTTTTTATTTTAAATTCAAAGTGTCAAAATGTCAATTTAAATTTTTGAATATGTGAATAAGTGAATGTAAAATATAATAAGTTTAATGTAAAGGGCTATTTTTTCAATATTGTTTTTTATAAAATAAGAAAATGTATAATATTGTGTTTTTATTAATAAAGTTTTTAATATTTAAAAAAAAATTAATTAAATTAAAATTGAAGTGAAGGATGCGTGTTATTTAAATAAGAAAATAAAATAAGTGTTTATTTTTTAACGTATGTTTTATATGATGTGCTTGTTATAATATATACATACATATATATACGTATGTAATTTAGTTATTGTTTTATATTTAAATGTTAAGAAAATAAAATTAAGTGTTTAACGTATGTTTTATATAAAAAATTGGTATATATGTAATATATTCTTAAATGTAACTTATATTATATTTGTAATTGAATAGGTATATTAATATTATTTAGGTAATATGTGATTTATAAATAATAGGTATTAGATAAAAGTCGGATACTTAGGTAACTAAAAATAGAGATGGTAGGACCTATATTTTCAGAAATAAAAGAAGTTAAGAGCAAGGGAATTTTTTCAAACAAATTTAAGGTAAGAAAATGTTGGAATTTTTAATAGTAATTAATTTAAAGTAGTTATATACTATGTACATATGTATATATATTCATATATGTATACGGAATAAAGTGTACCTATATTATTTTAAATAAAAACTTTGAAATCAATTATTTATTTCAACAAATGTAAACAAACAGAAGTCCTAGGAGTTTTTTGAAGTTTTAATTTTCATTTTAAGTCACAACTTAGTTTTTTAATAAAAAAGAATTTAATTTTTTATGATTAGAACACAAAAAGTAATTAAGGGTAGATTTATTTTAATAATATTTATTAGTTAATTATTATTAGTTTAAATAAAAATATAATTTTCAAAAAAAGAGGAGTTAAAATAGAATTTTAATGATTTTTAAAGTTGCATTTGCACAATAAATAGGTACAGAACTTAAATACTTAATGTAATGGAAATTCGAACTAGGTTTTCCATAAGATACTTTCTCTAATTTTAATTTTAGAATGGTTTTTAAATTTTAAATTAAAATTTCGTAATATAAAATCAATTTTTCAATACTGAACTTCTTCTGTCAACAAACAACTTTCACTCCTTACTTTAAGTTTTAGAAAATCCTTTTTTGGTCCAAATTTTTATACTACAGGGCGCAGTTCAATCATAACATTCACTATTGTATTGATTAAGCTATTCCTTTTGCAACGAATTTTAATAAGCTTAATAGATATTATGTACATAATTATGTATGTATTAATCGTAAATTAATTTCTTTTAACAATTAAGGAAGATATTTTTAATTTTGAAATCATAACACCTATATTTAAAAATTGTTGGTGGAGTTAACTCCCTTACAGCTGTTGCTTTTTTTGGACAATTACAGGACAGATGTTTATTAAATTAAAAGTTTTTGAAAAACTCATATATTACCAATGCATAACTTACTATATATATAGTACCTATTATCATATCACAATACTAACTACATATTTAAAAAAAAAACCACAAAAAGGATTAAAGTACATACCTATAGTGTAAAATTGTAATTTTTTTAAGTATGGTGTAAAATTGTTAAACATGAACCAATTTTTTTTTTTTAATATTTTCACAGGGGTTTGTTATAAATGTTTTTTAGAATTTAAATATTTAATTCTAAAATGTCATGTAAACTAAGAATAAAACATGATATTTTAAGTATAGTAACTGCTTTTTAATCTTCTCTTCCATAAAACACAAAAAAAAAAAAGTTAATATTTAGTCAGGATTTAACACTTTAACCAAGTATATACAAAATTCTTATTTTCTTTTACGATACCAAAAAAAAAAACAAAACAAAAAGACGCATCAGTACTTAGTAATCACAATTGAAAAACAAATATTTTAAATAATAAAAAGGTATGCTTGCATATCTTTAACACCTACGAAATTTTTTTCATCTTTTATTTCGCGTTTTTTTTTATTATAACAAAAACAAAACAAGAAAATTGCGCATTTACGTCCCAACAATAAAGGCAACAATGGAAGCTGGTGTTAAAATAAAAACATAAAAACAAAAAAAAATAAAGTATGAAATGCAGCAATAAAGTAAACGTAAAATTGTTTAAGGTGACAATAAAGCATAATAATAATAATAATAAAAAAAAAAACGAAACGAGTATCCCTGTCTATTTTATAAAATATATTAAAAGAAATATATATATACATAAATGTATATACAGGTTGTCCCACATAAGCAACATAGTTAGGGAAAGTAAAATCCATCCAAAAACTGTGTAAGAAGGGGTCCCCCATTGAGTACCGTTTTTAAGGTATTGGGCTTTAAAAAATTGTATAGATTTTTAAAATAAAAAAACCGGATGTGATGCTTATGTGGGACACACTGTATATAACAAAAGAAATTGTAATTGTAAAAAATGTTATAAAGGTAAGAATATAAAAACCATTACTTAAGCGTTTGTAAACTGTTCTATATCTCATGCTTTCTATATACACTTATGTACGATTATAAAAAAAGAAAGCTTATCAGGGGTCCGATCCCGAATAGATTATTAGTTTAACCCTAGATTTACTGAAACAACAGAGTAAAATCAGGCTCGAAAAATGTATAATCCAACTCTTGTAATTTATTGAATTAATTTTCATTACAAGTATTTATAATAGAAAAATTTGCCCAAGTTTTCTAAAAAATTTTAACTCGGATGAATTATTGAAGGAGAATTTACTGGTAGTTCGCCCCCTTCATTAAATTATTATAACTAGGAGTTACCTTTATTAAAACACGGTAATTCGGATTTTACGTTTAAGTGTGTTGATTTTAAAATGGGTTGTGCCCATATTTATACAATTGTTAAAAATGGGTTAACTACAAGTGTATTCTTCCACTTGATCCACAAATGATATACAAAATTTAGACTTTGAGTTTTATTTTTACACATTCTATAAAACTTCACTGGACATATAAATAACATAATTTTTGGAACCTATTTCACCAAATTTATAATCTTATAGTTCTGCAAAAAAAAATTTCACAAATTTGTAATATTTTTTTTTTTTAATATTTATATGTATTTTAAAAATTGTAAGAGTTGTAAGATTTAAAGTTTAGTGAAATGTGCCCCTAATTGAGAATTTTTTCCCACCAAAGATTAACTATTTACACTTTTTAAACTACAGTTACATATCAAGCAAAATATGACCATTTTGATATAAATATCACCGGATATACTTTAGACAAATATAGTAAGATATTTGTAAGTTGTTTTTAAAAAAAATGGTTGTATAATGCCCATATAATTAATAATGTCCATCATTTCCATCTGCTAAAGAGTTTACAATACCATAAATCTCTTTCAGTAAAATATTTCCAAATATGAATTCAATCGGATACAAAATGTGAATCCGCTTTATTTTGACTTGCATACTTAGTTTTAAAAGATTTTGAGAATTACGGATTTTTTTATTTTGTTATACAAACATAAAGAATTAAAAAAACAGGTACCAACAATTTAATAATATAACCAGATAACCATAGTATTTAAGTGGTGCAGGGTCGGAACTCCCAGGGTCATAAGTCTTTTAGGGATTTAGTGAGTCAGTGGGACATAAATCCCTAAGGGACTTATGACCCACTTTAAAATATTTACGTAAGTCCCTTTACAAGTGGGTCACAAGCCCCTTTAGGAAATCTAAAAGTCTTCTCTGATCTTAATAATTTAAAGTATGATAATACAAAAATATATTATATAAGCAAAACATTAGATGTACAACAATATGTATTTATATATTTATCTATGCGAGATATTATATTAGGAAGCATATTTAGGTTTGTTAAAAATCAAAGTTGACCTTTTTTCCAGAGTATTTATAAATTCATGTTTGCGAGACTTCGGTTACAAAATCAGGATTACTCTTTTTGCAAAATAACCTTTCAAAATGTAGTTTAAATGTAAAATATTGGTTGTTTTCTTAATTTTGAAAAAAGGGAATACTCTGATTTCGAATTCAACTCCAAAATGTGTACCGGTCACTGATATTATATAATTAAAATTAATTTTTTTTTCAATATTACTAATAATTTTTAAGCTGAGAACTGTATAACGGAGTTATGACCACGCTGAATCAAAACTCCCAGGGTTATAAGTCCCTTTGGGAGTTAAGACTCACTGACCCATTAAGTAGGTCATAAATCGCTAAGGGACTTATGACTTTGGAAGTTTTGACCCTGCACCTATTTAAGTACCCAAAATATTAGGATGCATATACACAAAAAGAAGAACAGTTCACCTGAGCTCTGAAGTGTAAATCAGAAAATTTTATGGTAAACAATGAATTTTCAAATTTAATTTTTTTGTAAAAAACCAAAAATTTTCAAAAAATTGAAACAATTGTTAAGAATTTTTTTTATTTTTTTGTGGCAGTTGTTGTTTTTGTTGTTGCTGCTGTTGTTACTGTTTAAAATGCAAATAAAATCGATTCCTTTTGATTTTTTTTTTTTTTTTTGGTATAATATTTTCCTTACTTTTTTTTTCTGATTGAGGATTCATCCGTTATTTTGTTGCTATTGTTGTTGTTGTTGCAGTTTGTTGTAGGAATCCTAATAAGAAAAAAAAAACGAAAAAAAAAATCGATTTTTAAAATGAATTAAGGGGTGAAGATCTTATATGGATAATGGTGATGATGATCATTTATTTATTTTTTTATTTTATTTTCATCTGATATCTATTTGTGTGTAAATTAGCTGTACAACTTAGAAATGTTGTTCAACTTGTATTTTGAATTGAATTATCTGCAACACAAAACAGAAAAAAAAGAAACCGATTTAAGTGTGTACACAAATTTGAATTTTCTGTTTTTTTTTTTTTTTGATTTGTACTCGTATTTAAAATGTTGATTTTGTTGCACAAATTTATTTACAGGATCAATATAAGTTTCCAATAAGTATCTTATACAATAAAAAAACAGAAGAGCTAATATACAAAATAAAAAAGTCAGCAGTTAGCAGAAGAATTGATGTGAAAAAAAAAAAAACAGAAAAAATTTAAAATTGCAATGTTTTGGGGCACATTTAAATTTAAATACGCAAATTTTTCAATTTGCTGTACAAAGTAATGCACAAAAAAAAAAATACAACATTTCAAACAAATATGCAATGTTTTGTAAAATCAAGATTATTTTTATAAGATAAGAAACAAAAAAAAAAAAAATGTTCTCAATGTTTTTAAGGTTTTTATAGTAGGTATACAATGCGTTTCCGAGATGCCATTTGTTTTAGTATCTGGTGTTCTTCTTCTGGATTATCTTCCATTATATGCGATTCACAAGCATTAAATCGGTGAATTATTGAAATTTTAAGATAATTTTTTAAAGTTCCTCTGTTAGATAAAATGAATTATTTTATAGTATACTCTTTGTACATAAACTTGGTCCTTTTTTAAATGAAATTTTTTCCATTTTTTAAATATAATTGGCGTTTTTTTCGAAAGAATTTTACCATTGTCAGATCTTGGGGAAACCTGGTTATAGTTATGAGCAACATTAATTAGATACTACTGGTCTTCATCAATAAGTTTTTAAAAATCATATACAGAGTATACTTGCCAAATACGATAAAATAATCTATGCATGCTTGCCAAAGTAAAGCAGATTGGGCAATTGATCAAAAGAAAAAAATTGAGATGGATAGGGTACTTAGAAAGCTGCAAGAATGCATAGCAATGGAAGCACTGGAATAAAAGGCAAAAGGAATCCGAAGAAGGGGTTGGCCGAATAGCACATGGAAGCGAACGATATTATAGAAGAACTGCCCTCAACTGGAAACAATGGCAAAATAATTACTCCGAATATGGTGTCAGATGGAGATGCCAAGTAGACATCCTATGCTCCCAAGTGGAGCAAAAAGGAAAGATAAAATCTTGGAACTCAGAAATCGAAATGAAATAAATTTTAAGAGTACCTAGTCTCTAATTCTGAAATTTAAACTAAAATGGGGAACAAAATTAAGTTACATCTCAAAAAATGGCATCTAAATTTTTGAGGAGTGTTTTATAAAGGTGGGCTTAAGTGTTGAACCTATTTTAATTTTTCAGGTTGTATTTAGGTTCTAATATGAAATCGGTTACTTAGTACAACGATTACTTAGAACTTGATTCGACTACTGGATCCCAAGCAATGGGATGTTTAAAAGAAGGCTAATTTAATTTAAAAATAGACCAATTTCTTTTAAAAAAACGACCTAGATTATGTGAAAAGAGTATTTATATTTTTAAGTAAAGACTTATCTCTGTACATATATATAGTGATGCATATATATATACTCGTATATTCCCCAAAAAAAAAACTTTATTCAAATAGAAAATAGGTAAAAAAAAAATTGCGAAACAATAATTTAATAGATCTACTAAAAAGATCTACTAATATAGTTTGGAAATTTAAATTTTTGTGTGAAGTTTTAAAAAAAGTAGGAAATTGTTAAATAAGAATTGAAAAATGTTGTTAATATCGTATAATGTACAATGATTTATAAAATGAGATTTACAAGTTTTTCCAGATTTAAGTACTATTATTCTATTTTTTTGTTATTTATTTATTTTTATGTAAGTTCATGTAATCAATAATTTAAAATTTATTTAAGTGATATTACTTAAGTGTAAATGTAATTGAAAAACAGAAATTTTAATCTCATAGATTGTATTTAAAATTAGAATACTTATTGAATGTAATAGGATGCATTTAAACAGATTTACTAGAATAATATTAGAATATTATTAGTATTAAGAACTTAGATTTGCAAATTACAATTTTACCTACCAGTTCAATATAAAAAAAGTATTTAAAGAAAAGTACTCTTAAAAACAATATAAAAATCAAGTAAGTACTATGAAATTTGATCTTAGTTACTATTGCATCTAAGATTAAATAGTAAGACAAAATCGTTTTATTTAGTCGGTATCATTAAGATTAATTAGTCTGTTGTTGTATCATAATGGATGTAAGAAGTATTTACTTAAATGATTCCCTAAAAAAATGTTCAGTGCTTTTTTGTGAGACATTATTAAGATATTACAAGTGTTAGGTTACAAAGGTTAGGTCTTGTTAATATATCAAAGTTACTTTGTTGAGATACTTACGATCATTAAAGTTAAAGCTTTTATTAATGTGATATGCTGCATATGTTCTAAATTCAATAGAAGAGACAATATACTTAAGTAAAATAATTGAATTTGTTTTAAGATTTCCATTATGGAATCCAGTTTGAGTCCTATTACGGCGAAAACTTAATACGATATGAATAAAAAACTTTTTGATTTATAACTATAAATAAATTTAAAATTAATTAAATTAAATTCAGTTAAAATAAAATTATATTAATTACAATATTTTCATTTTTTTAATTTCAGGTATGTGAAGATTCTGTTAACATTAGTGTACATATTAAAATTTTTTATTTCATTGTAAGTAAGTACATTTAAAATATTTAACTATTATATTTTAATCATAGTTATGACACTATTAAATACTTGAATACGCTCCAGTTACTATATATGGATATATTTGATTGAAATTCCCAAATATGATTTAAAAAAGAGAATCTAGAATAGAATCGTCGTCGGTGCAACGTCAGAACTCCCAAAGTCATAAGTCCCTTAGGGATAAGTCACTTAGTGGGACATAAGTCTCTAAGGGACTTATGACTCATAGCAGTGAGCCTTAACTCTCTAAGGGACTTATAAACCTGGGAGTTTTGATTCAACGTGGTCATAACTTCCTTATACACTTCTCAAATTAAAAATTATTAGTAATATTAAAAAAAATATTAATTTTAATTATATAATATCAGTGACCGGTACACATTTTGGGGTTGCATTCGAAATCAGAGTATTCGCTTTTTCCAAAATTAAGAAAACAACCAAAATTTTACATTTATTACATTACATTTTTTTGCTATTTTGCAAAAAGGGTAATCCTGATTTTGTAACCAAAGTCTCGCATAGATGAATTTATAAATACTCTGGAAAAAGGGTCAACTTTGATTTTTAACAAACCTAAATATGCTTTCTAATATAGAATCTCGCATAGTCAAATAAATTATATAAATTAATGTATTACGTAAGTCCCTAAAAGGACTTACGAGCCACCTGTAAAATGACTTATGTCCCACGTAAATATTTTATAGTGGGTTATAAGTCCCTTACTTCCCATTAAGTGAGTCATAAATCCCTAAGGAATATATGACCCAGGGAGTTCTGATCCTGCACCATCGTCATCATATAATCTAAATTTTAGTCAATATACAAAAAGTACTTTAAAAAGATATTGATTACTTTTGATTTTATTTTAGTTCCAATTAACTAAATGTACTTATCTTCAATATATTTTCAATTATAAACAATTAATATTAAATAAATGCTATAAATATTAATTTTAAATATCAAGGCTAAATTGAAATCAAATTATATATTTTCATTATAAATGTACACAGTTTACAGGATTCTTTTATTAAAATTCAGTAAATGTGTTTTAATTAAAAAAAAAATCCTATAAGTAACAACATCACATTAAATTATAACAATTATGAAAATCATTTAATTAATTTTCAATTGTTCATAAATAATTAATATTGTAATTAATAATTTTTTGTAATGATATTACTTTCTACAAATTTCTACATTTCATTTTTATTCAATTCCAAAATTGTATAAATAAAATATTATTTCATATTTCATCTTAAATTATTATCAAATATTTTGAATAATATTTTATATATTAATTGACTTCCAACCATTATTATTTTCCTATTAAATAGCTATTTCAATTTAATTTAATATGAAATAATGTTTTTATTTTTTTTAATATTAATTTTGATATTTTGAAATCATTTAATATTATATATTCTATTCTATATAAAATTTAATATAATATTAAATAAGTATAAAATTTAAATCCTTTTATATGTAGTTTGTTATTTTGTATATAACTATATATACTATACATATTAATTTAATAGTATATAAATAATATTATTTTGAAACTTTAATTATTCCTTTAATAATAATCAATCATCATTTATAATCAATGTTATTATTTTAAGCATTATTTCATTAAGCCTATCAAATATCTTTGACTGTTATAATAAATGTACACTGGAATTCATTAATTTTTATATACATAATATATATATTAAAATATATATGTATATATAAATGTATATATATAATATTTAATATCTTTGTAATAATAATTTAATAACCATAATTGTAAATAAAATGCCCACAACAATAGAAATTGATGAAAATTTTCTTAACATCTATACATAAGTACATGCATATCAATACAAGTACTTACAGGGTACTTACAACAATGTGAGTCCATAATTACAAATTTTAATGTATAGTTGAAAAAATTTTTAAACTTTTGCCTCAGACTAATGGAAATAAGTATATGAATAATTAAATATAATTTATTCTAAGAATTAAGTAAAAGTACTTGTAATTCCCAGAAAGTAATTAAAATTTTAAGTTTAATTACTTGCTACTGGAATTGAAAATCATAAAAATTTAAATTTAAACTCTTATAATATTGAATCTCTCTATTATAAATTAATTTTCCAATACACCATGACTTTATGAATGAACATTTTTTAGCAAAATATTTGAATACTTGGAAAATAATAAAATTTTTGTTAATTAAGTATTTTTTTGGTATTTAATTACTCAAAAATACTTAATGATCAAAAAATAATTATACAAAAGTAATTAAATTCAAATATTATATTACTTTGTACGTAAATAATCAAGTAAAAGTACTTAAATAATCCAGTGTCAAGTAGTTATTTAAATAATTTTGTAAGAATTGAAATCTAAGTAAGTATTTGACTAAATAATGAATATCAGGTAATAGTACTTAAAACTGTACTTAAATACAATTGTACTGACGTCTGATTTGGAATTAAGTCATAGACGTGTAGGCTTTAAAAAGATCTAAACCTAGGATGAGGCCTTGGAATGCGCGTTTAAAAAAAATATAAATTCTGGTTATAGGGAAGCATCCTGTATTTTTTTTTAAAAATAATTATAATATATTTATATATTAGAACATATACATTTATACGAGCACTTATATATTTGCTTGTTCTGTACATGAAGGATTTTTGAATACTTATATAGTGAATTTTATTATTTATATTTTTTTTATTACATATACTTATACTTATGGATTGAATTGAATTACTTAAGGAAAAGGATATCTTAACAATCGCATATATCACATTATATTTATTATTATATTATATATATTATATATATAATTGTATATATAAATATATATTTATATATATATATATATTTATAATTTTCTATGTATAATAAATAATAAAAATAATATATTTCATATGCTATTAATATTATGTATATATATATGTATAGCTATATAAGTAATATTTATATATGTACTTTGCACAACATATATATATACACATTTATTATTTGGTTGTAAAAAAAAATTATAATTTTTTTTTCTTTTTATATAAATTAAATTAAAGCCTTAAGTCTTAAGACACAGTTGTCATTTAGTATTATCTGTTTGACACATATACAAATATTCATACATACTTATTATATAAATATATAACATATAAATAGTATGATATACAATTACAAAAAAAAAACTCTTCAGTTAGAATGAAGTGTAAATCGATTGGGACTTTTATGAATTAAGTATATATATATGCAACAGGAAAAATAGTTTTATAAGGATTTTGACCAGGGCCCTATTGCACCAAGCACTGTATTTAGTGAGTGCTTTTACTAAACAATCTTCATTGGTTTTCTGTCAAATATGGGATGCAGCTACAACAATTTATCAAAAACATGATTATTAGATTATTTTATTAGTGACAAGTTGTTGGTGTAATAGGACGCTTAGGTCTTAGGCAAAGAATTTTAAAATTGATAAAAGCTTTATAATTTTAACATTGGAATAATAAACGTAAAACATGAAGGGTTTCCTTATCAATTGGGCTCCTAAGTTCACAAAATATTTATATAATGAAATATTTCAATCAGAACTATCAATTCAAAGAACCTGTACTATCAGAATCAGAACCTGTACTATAAATTATATTTGTAATAAATATCACCAAAATTTGTCCCATAATTAATGTTTCACAGAATAAGTTATTTACCAATGGCTAATTTGCTTTTTATGTCCAAGTAAAATTTTTAAGCTCCATGGATCTAGCCCAATATTTGAGTGAAAAATTTGCGTATCATATTTCGAATTTCTATGATTATTATCTAAATTCATATAACTTCACATGAAACTGTTGAGACCAAATTTTAGCCCTTAACTAACATGAAGTTCTTAGGACCATAGTTGTTAATTTGTTATATTACAAATCTTAAAAACATATCAAATAGCCCTGAATATAATTTTAGAATATTTTTATTATAATCTTGAAACCTATATATATGTAACCTATGTGTATCTTCTCTATTTTGATATATGTATATATATGTATATCAATAAAAAAATTTATATTTCAAGTGTATTTTGAATTTTATTACCACCTTCTTTTATACCACAAAAAATTTCCTTTAGTAGCCATCATTTAATCACATATGAAGAAATAAATACAAGGGACACTCATTCCATACACATTCCTTTTATTTTTATTTTCGTCTAAGTACTTAATAAATTTGAGGGGGCAGCTACTTGTTGTCCTTCAATGTAATATGATATAGATAATAATATGTCTATGTGTGTAAGCTTTTAGAATTACTAAGATATAAGATCCATAGATTTTGTAAAAAAAAAAAAACTAGAAAAGATAAATGACTTGTCTACATATTTTAGAAATTTTTAGAAAAACATTTTCTTCCAACATTTATAAAGCTTGTATATATTGTGTAATGAATGTTTGTATGTGCATATAATCTGATATATAAGATTGCATTCATTAATTCCAACTTTTTATTATCACAAATATTGGAGTTTGAGTTGGAGTTCATTGCTCATTTAGAAAGCATGGTATACGAGTACTCATTATTATTTTCTAAAAGAAAAAGGACATCAATCTTATGTTTCTACATATGTATTAAATGAATATCCGGTTTTTAAAACGGATGAGTAAATATTATATAAGTAAATATGTGCTATTGTAAATATATATGTGTACATTTCTAAACACTGCATTTTATAATATAGCATCATATATTCTGTTGATGTGTTATAGTTGGTAAGTGAATTGAGATTTAAGATTTTTTTTAAGAATTGAAAGAAGCGTCAGTGTCTGTGCTTATAGAAAATGGACACTGGACAGGATACTATATTTTAAAAGAAAGAAAATGATGTTTATGAATTTATAAAGTTCAAATACACAAAAAAAAAAAATATAAAAAACAAAAAAATGTCCTTTCATATTTCATATTCGTTTGTTGGTTGGTCCGAATTCTTAAATAAAGAGAAGGAATTTAATTAAATAAGTATGTTGTAAAAGTTAAGTTGAATCCATATAAAGTCAATTAAAATTGATGGAAATTTATAAAAAAGTTTTATTTGTCAATAAACAGTTATAATGTATAAGTATAGTGGTATGGCCAACTATAAGTTTATATGTACAGGGTAAAGTTGTCTTCTCTGTGGTGTTTTTGTTTAAAAAAAATTAAGAATGAAATGAATTAAAAAATTTTAAGATTTATATTAATCTTTAAAGGATTTATTGTCTGAACATCTGACATTTTTAAATATGAAGTGGAAAACGTCCTTCCAAAAAGAAAGTTCTTACGAATCCTTGTAATGAAGAATTGGAAGGGGTTGGTAATACTTATTGTCCTGATGTAGTGGAAATTGTTTAAAGGGAATAAGGGTTCGTGGGACTTTGAAAGCGAAATCGAACACTAACAGTTTCCTTCTTTAGATTTTATATGCATTGTGTATTGCATACTTTTAGGCAATTGTAAAAGTTTCTTAGAAAAAATGAGTTTAAATAAAAAATGGAGTCCAAAAAACAGTTATTGTTTTGTAAAAAACGTACTGCTGTCATTATAACTGTAAAAATTGAAGAATAAATAAAAGAATTTATTTAATTTTATTTATCCTTTTTATTATTATGTAGGATACATTAGTGTGTAATAAGTGTATGTGTAAATAATAGATAAATGAAAACCATTTTTGTTCTTTAATATTTTTATACCCGTATGACAGTTAGTCAAAACGGTATACTAAATTTGCCATTAAGTTTGTGACGCAGAGAAGAAGGGGTGGTATATATAAACTCAAGTGTATGGATCGGATCAGAATCGAAAAATAAATCGATTTAGCTATGTATGTCCGTCTGTCTGCACCATAACTCAAAAACTAAAGGAGCTTGGAATTTGAAATTTTCACAAATTTGTTTTTGTGCAAAAGCCGTCATCGCTATTGAAATCTACCCATTTTGAACCACGGCTTCGAGTACTTGACATACAACTTTTTTTTATATGGGCATTACTTTGTACTTATTAAAGCTACGTGTCTGCAATTTTGCCAAAAGTAGTTTTGTTTTAAGGCCAAAGTTTCTGGAAAATTTGGTTGGTCTGCAGTGGGTTCGAGTAGTTGCCATACAACTCCTTGTTTTATATGAGCATTACTCTACATCTAATAAAGCTGTGTATTTAATCGGGTGATATAATGTTTATATTACGGTCATACGGGTATCCCAGAGTTGACACAGTCTACTCTACCACACTCTTCTTCGTTCTTTTGTATCTATCTTTTCTTTTTGAAAAAAAGAGTGAGTAAGAAAGAATAAAAGAGAGTATTCTAGAAGCTTAATAAGATTTTCATCATAAAAATGTCGAAATTTATTTGATGATAATTTTTTTATTATATTATTTTTGTATTTCATTAAGTACATTTTGATTTTTAAATTTCTCTGTTTTAATGTTTTCAGAAGATGTTATTGTAATTAATTTTGTTTTTATTATCATAATAAAGAAGTAAATAATATTTGGTTATAAAATTTAATTATTTTTAATACTGTTGTTTTTAATTTATTATTATTAATTATGACTTATTTCCATAGTATTTCAATATTCTTTAATAACTGTGTTTAATTCAAAGAATTGATGTATTCAGATTTCATCAATTATTTACATATTTCTGAGAAACAAATTAAAAACAAACTAGTGCTTTGTTTCTAGAAAAACTAGTGTATTACCCAGTTAGGCCAAAAGAATCGGCTACGTGAAATAGCCCAGCAAACAATACAATCTCTCCTAAGCAGTTCAGCTCATAATATATAATAAACTTTCTGGAAAAACAGAATATCCTAATTTTGAATATAACTCTAAAATTATATTTAATTTCATCTAAAATACAAATATTGCATATTTTTCTGCATTTTGTTCTTCATGCAAATGTAAAAATTCTTTAGTTTTCTTAATAGATTATATTTTAAAGGAATTGGGGGGTTATTTCATTATAATATTTGTGGTTATTTCACTTTAGTGTGGGAATATTTTAATTTGAATTCGAGGTGTTATTTCATAATGAAATATGGGGTTATTTCCGGCACTCAACCGAATCATAAGATTTTACAATTTCTGGAAATTCATCTTTATATAAATAAAGTAATATTTTGTGGTGAATATGTTTTAGGAAAATTCTTTATTTAAATATCTACTTACAGGATAAAGTGCCCGGTTCTAAAACTGAGTAAGTAGATGTGTTATTCAATAGTGTTAGGAAAATAATCTTTCATTAGTTTCAAAAGTATGTTCTTTCAAATTGACAGTTTTATTATAAAATGTTTCCTTTAATAAATTATTATGTCCTGTACAATATGATGTTTTATTAGGACACTTTTAAAAACTGTATATTTTTCGAAATTTTTTGACAATTCTATAATTATAATATATACAAGGTGTTTCGTAATTAAGTGCACTGCATTGGTACTTATGAGTAGGCACATTTTTTGTATGGGGGCTAAGTTTGCAATCTCCTAGTTTCCAAGATATGAGGGCTTAAAAGAAATTTCAATATTTTTTTTTAGGTTTTCATAATTTTACTCTTAACTGTTTCTAGACTCCTTATGTAAATTCTGTAATATGTATTCGAAAGGTTAAGAAATCTTGTTCAACTTTCTATCTTTTACAGTTTCAAAACTGTGAGCTTCTACATTTAAAAACTTTAAAAAACCACATTTACGCTAAGATATTACATGAAAAAGTTAAAAAATTTTATAACACAAAATTTAATTACTCATAAGTACCAATGCAGTGGTATATAGCAGTGCATTTAATTAGGAAACACCCTGTATATAATATATAATGATATATTTGTCAAATTAATTTTAATATAAATTAACATTAGGTAGTAAATTGTCAATTAGCAATGCTAGAATTTCTATTATACCAGGCGTCAAAATAATTTTCTTACAGCATTTCTATAGAGTTCAGTTGTAGGCTTAAGTAATAACTTCTTAAATAAAGTAACATTAGGTAGTTGTAACGATGATGTGCCAGAAGTTTCATATGGTCAGAAGCCATTATATATAAATAAGTACATAAGTAGGGTATATATTCTGCAAAACAAAAATGTGTAGAATGTTGACTTTGTAACTGTAAATATAAATATTCTGAAAAATATAAATATTCAAACGTTACACAGCGATCGCTTACGCGCGGGCTGGTGTTTCTGAGCATAGGGTTTTTGACATGTCACCTAGTAGTAACATGGAATAAGGTATGAATAAAGTATTCTTTTCCACATTATATATATTTGTACATTTCCAACATTATTTTATTTTATTTTCTTTTTTTTAAGTAAATTAAAACCTTTTCTTATAATAATTTCGACATTAATTGAATATTTCTATCTATACATAAATATAATTGAATAAAAAGTATATAATTTGTGAGATAATTAATGAATGAATGAATGAATTTAGAAGAGAAAAGAAATGAAAAACAAAAATATTAAAAAAAAAAAACAATACAATCATCAATAATAACCATCATTATTAAAACAATTTTCAAAACTTTGTTTTCTCTTTTTTGTTTTTTTTTTTTTTGTTTTTCATTTTAACCATCATTATAACAAAAATCTCTAATATTTAACTTTGTTCAATATAATTTCATACTCCACCTTCTTTTTACAAGTGAAAATTTATGAAAAAAAAACGAAAACAAAAACAATAATAACAAATTAACAGATTGTTAAAAAAAAAGAAAGAGAAAACAAAAAGAGAAAGAAAATAATAATTAATTATAACAGATTTGATTGCAACCGCCTTTTTTTTCAACCTCTTTATTGATTTCCATCTACTTAATAAGTAAGAGAGACTTAAAAACAGGAAAAGATCAAGAAAACAAATAGGAGGAATTTAACTCTTCCCACTCCTACAATTTATAAATGTTATACAATAATTAATAAATTTTTTTAATTTTTTAATAAAATCTTAAGATTTTTTCAAAATATAAAGTAAAAAACGAGGTAAATCATTTTTTTAAATTAGGTTGTCTTAAAAAATTGTTGAAATTTTGGTTGTATTTTTGTATTAAGCCTTATTGAAGGATCCCCCTTCAAGATACCATAGAAAAATTTACTAAAATTAGCTGGGGTTATTATTACTTATCTTCTCAAAGGTTTTGCCTCTCAAAAGATCCGAAAATTAAGTATCTTATAATGTAAAGTTGCTAGTAGTTATACAAATCTTCAATTCATCTAAAAACCCCTGCCCAGTGTTGAAATTACTAAGCTCTTTTCGTTTGTAGAACTTTTTACTGAAAAATACTCGAAATAATAATAAAATAGGGTTGTAAATATTTAAAGGTATGATAGAAGGTCATAAACTGTATATATTGTCTTCAAACAATTTAGATATTTGTAAGGTATAGCGTCAGTGAGGCAGTCAGTCAGTGGAGCGTGCCTCAGCTTCATTAAAAACAATTTTTAAAATTTGTAAAATATATATTTCATTAATTACAAGTATTTATAACTATCCATCCACGCCTAAAAAGCAAAGATGTGATTTACTTCCTTTTAGTGTATCTGGCAATTTTATTAAATTTATAAAATCTAATACTACTTTCTGTCAAGATATCTATATTCTATATATATACTATAATCGATGTGAACAGGATTTTTGTTTTTTAATTTAAAATAAATTCTGCATAAAATTTTACTTTGATGCTGAAAAACCAAACCTGAGAATGGGATACTTTAATCAAATACTAAAACCAATGACCAACTTGTTATGTTGTATTCAATTGATAATTGATTTAAATTATTTATATGGCAAATTTTTTTTTAATTTTCAATCAAGTTCAGAAGTTTTTCTGTTTGAATCGACTATATCATGTACAATTTTGTCAAAGAATATAAAGGTTTCGTAATTACTAAAATTTTGATATTCTAGATTCAAGTTTAACGTAGATCCCAGCCTGAAACCAAAAGGTACCTACACATCTTAACTTAAATATAATTTGATAAAAGATATAATTAGAACTATTAATTAAAAATTTAAATACTTATCCCTTTACTGTTTTTTTACTGTATTCTAAGGAAGATGTGTTAAAAGTGGGACTGAAGTTTAAATAGGTTTTTAATATCGGGTTAAAATTACTTAAACTTTTTCGTTTATAAAATTTATTAATAAAAAAACCTGAAACAATAATTCCATAATGTTGTGAAGATTAATAGGGAAGAAATTGCAGCTCACAAACTTTACATAAGTAATAAACTATCTCCATTGTTAGCGTTTGATGATTCATGATGGTACAGTTGTTCATGGTTAATCATTAATCATTAATGGTCCAATGATTGATGAGAACTGGATGTAGAAATTAATTGATAGTAGTTCTATTCACATCCATTTCTCATCCATTTTTTTTATATCAACCTAATGTCAAAACAGCTGAATGAGAAAAATGAATAGAACACTTCTACATGCGTCATTATAAAATGTCAAAAAAATCGATACGATATTGAATAGTGGAGTAGACGCATGGGTTAGCTCCTTAAATTAATTGTCCATTTATGGTCCATTAAATTAATCAAAAAGTTGGTGTGAAATAGGGACCTTAAATTTATAAAGTTAATATTTAAGTAGTATATACAATAATACAAGAACCATTTCATTAATGATTAAAGTTATGATCCAAGAAGGCTTATACTCAAATTTTATACATATATTTCCCTCAAAAATCACTTTTAAATATTTTTTTAATACTTACATACATCCATTCCGAACTATAGTTAAATAAAATTAAGAAAATTTAATACTAGGTCATTCTCTTACTAATAAAGGGTATACCCCTTAGAAACATATCATTATTAGTTTTTTTTTTTTGATTCTGATTACTTTATTTAGTTTTTTTTTTTATATCTGAATTGTTTCAGAACCAGAGACAAAGATAGAGAATAAAAACAAAAAAAACATAACTATATATATATATATATACAAAAACTCGACAATTCAATTGAGAACAAATTATTTTATTCCAAAAAAAACAAAAATACAAAAAAAAATTATCCGCCTTTTTATGTTTCTGACACAATAAATACTAATTTCGGGGCATTAATTTCAGTTAGTGCTCTTTTAAAATATTATTTTTTGTTTTTTTTTCACCTTTATTGTTATTTAAAAAAAAAAAAAAACAAAAATATAATGAAATACAGGTGAACAAAAAACAAAAAAAAAAGATAAAATAAAAAAAGTAAAATCATTTTTTATTACTCCTAATCCAACCTTAATAAGAATAATGTACCAGATCGCTGTTTGATTTAAAGAAAAATGAGTTGAAATTATTAAAACAAATGCAAAAATGAACGGTAGGTATGGTAAAAAAAAAATGTAGAAGGGTTGAAAAGTGGTAAAAATAAAAAAATAAAAATAACAACAAGAAGAGAAAAAAACAAAAACAGATAAAGAGGTGCATATTTTATAAATTGTGGTGGTTGGTCTGAACTTTTGTTTTATTTTTTTTTGTTGAAATATGAAAAATGTTCAAAGGAGTAAAAAAAAATGACTTGATGCCATTCGGTTTTTTAGTTTTTTAAATAATATTTCAGGACTAGAAAACCTTTTTGGAAAAGAATAATAAGCTAAAAAGAAGTCAAAAGTTTTTTTTATTAGTTTTCTCCCATTTTTTCGAACTTCTAAGCTTTCAAATATTTTCAGATCAAATTAAAAACCACTTTTTTTCGGACTTTTATCCTTTCAATTGGGACCTATTGCATAAACACTATTCATTAATGATAAGTATAACATAATAGTCCTTTTTGCATTTTTTTCAAAGGAAATATGACTTGTAAGCCAAAAATGATTTAACTCTGAAAATATGACTTGCTAGTACAAAAATGTTCTAAGTGCTTCGAGATGAAGGTTCTTTTTAATTTTGTATTAATTTTAAAACAGTATATTAGTTACTAATTAGGTTCAAATGGTTTTAAAGGTAATTAATAGATACTTAAAATATATAATACAGTTTTTCGATTTTCAATTTCTCAAAGTTATTAAAACTCTAAAATTTTGTATCTTTTACCTTTATATCTAAAGTTTACATTTCAGAATGTTCTGTTAAAAAGAGGATGATCCAATTTTAACTTAATAATAAGTTATAGTTTAAATATAGTCCTTACTGCAATTTAGGAGTAATTGTTTTGTATGAGGTTGCCTACCACATTAAAAATATCAAAAAAAAATTATATTAAGATACATTATTTTTAATATTACGGGGATGGCCCAATGCTTACTTTTCTTCCTTTACTTCCTTCGAAAACTTTGACAGCTGTAAAGAAATACATTATTTTTTATTTCACTTGACTGAATGCTCAAAGAATTCAAAGTATTCAAACAATGCAAAGTAAAGAATTGATAAATTTTAATTTCAATACTTTGTTTGTGGACTTTGACAGTCTTTAAAGCTAATGTCATTGCAGATGTACATATTAAAAACTTAAACTATAGAAAATATACCAAGTTTTCTTTTGGAATTCCATTTCCTCCATTACAGCGTTTAAAAATAAATAATTTTAATTTTAAATATTTGTTTACTTTTGTTTATACAATTTTAATACACAAATTATAATTTGACAAATGTCAAACGTCAAACGTCAAAACAAAAGTCGAAGTATTTTCATAAAAATTGATTTACTCTACACTGAATTCGTGTACTTTGGTTCTTTCATTTCTTTTAAGAAGTAAAAGAAGTCCACAAAGAAAAGTCTACATTTGGCCATTCCTTTAAGTTTTAGAATTAAAATTCCCAACTCCTAAAGGTTTGCTACTCCTGATTTAGTTTTATATTTATATAATTGAGTTTAAAAGTGTTTTTAACCTTTGTAATGCAAAAATAGAGAACTTTTATTTTTTTTTTATATTATTTTATAATTTCTGTTTTTGAAAGTTCGGTTCGAAAAGTTAAAAAAAAAAAACCAAAAAAGAAAAAACATAAAAAAAAAAAATGGCCAACCGTTTTTGATATTGAAAAACCTCATTTTTGTGGTAGAATTTATAAATTATTTTAAATACTTTTTTTTTTTTTTTTGAAAAATAAGTGGACGGTTTGTCAAAAATAAATAATGATAATACCTTTTGCTTCCTACAGTTCACTATACTCATTACTTATTATAAAGATGCAAAGTTTTTTAGCAGGGGTGGGCTTTTATTTTGCCAGATAAGAATTAAAAGAATTAATTATGTTATTGTTGTAGTGTAGTTAACTTTTGGCTGCACGAGTTTTTAAACGAATATTAATTGTTCAATTTTTTATTTTGCGTTTTTTTTTTAATTCTGAGAGGTTTCGACTTTTTAAAAAAATGAAAGATGGTTTTTCTGATCGTGAAAATAGTGGTAATTATGTTTTTTGATTTTGTGTTTTGTGTTTCATTCAATTCAGAAAATTACAATTTAATACAAAGGAAATTCCGTGGTGAAAAAAAAAAAACAAAAATGAAGCAAATTGCAACAGAAATTGGTTTCATCCCTTTTTAATTAGATATTAAAAAAAAAAAAAATAAAGGATAATTGAAAATTAAGAGCTTTTTTTATAAAAAATTGTTTTAAATATTTGTTTTAACTTGGGGACAAATTTGGTGATTCAGTGATGGTAATGTGATAATTAATTGATTGTGGGTTTTCAGTTGACTGCAACTTATGTTTATGTTGAAGCCAATGTATGTACGTGACTCTCATTTAATTAGCCACATTATTTATTAGCATGTGTAATTAGATTTAAGTTCAAGCTAATCTTTATACATTCGACAAATTATATTATGGTAAATAATTTCACACTATTTGATTACTTTGGGATTTTAATTAATTCTAACTATCGGAACTAGCTTCTCTAAATTTACATATCTTGTCTCATGCTAAATTTACTCCAATGAGTTACATTCCATTTATTACCAAAATTTTACATTCTGCAATCGATACCTCTTGATGCCAATAGTCAATGAAGTAATTAATTTATAGTTAATTTATTGAATTTGAATAAACATTAATTTTTTGAATGTTTATATTATTTATATAAAACATTTCATAAAATATAATTCGTTACATGTTGAACTCATCTGTAAACGCAGGAATGAATAAAAATTGGGAATTCAATCAAATTTAAGGTCAACTTTTGGTTAGAACAGTGGTTTGAGAGGCCCGGACTAAAATACTAGTAAAAATAAAAAAACTTTTATGTATAGTTTTTGACTCGACTCAGCTATCATTCATCATTGGGTTCAAATAGTGGTATAACCAAATGTTATAATAATTATAAATCTTAAATAAGGAATAGATTAATATAACAATATAAACAAATACTGCAAAATATAAAAAAAAGTATTTTAATTGAATAATATAACTCGCAGATACAGAAGTATCTTATAATTATAAAATTTTTATATATATAATATTACAATATATAACAAATAGAATGTGTCTTCTAAAAATCTAAGTATATCATCTCATGTTTTAATTGTTTATCTTGAATTCATTAAGATCAATTTTAACAATAAGAATATAATATGTCCCCCCGGTTCCCTAACATGCAATTTTGGCATAGACAAGCTTATTATCCAAACATCTTAACAGTTAAAAAAAGGATTAAAAAAAATAATGTAATGTACAAAGTCCTTTAAGCATTCAAGCACTCTTTGACACAATTACTTAAGATATCTTGGAAACAAGTTACAAGTCTTATCGAATATTTATAAAGTTTCTTTTAATTACTAAATGCTTTTTATAGTTTTTTTAACCACTAAATTATTAGGCTTACAATCGATACCTTAACTTCTTACTATAAACTCAAAATTCTATTATACATTATACACCCTCCAACTAACTACTCCTTCAATCAGCCATTGTATGGACATATATTTCAATTTTCTAAACTAATACCTGAAGTATTCAAGTTTTTGAGTTAAAATATTTTTACAAACAATTAGTTACTACTGAGTACTACTGACCCTTAATCATTTAAACCCATATGTATAATGATAATCCCTAATAAAGAATCATGTTAAAATTAATCATAGATTCATTGAAATTTCAATTCCAATTGAATAAATATTATTCATCAAAAATTTCTTATCAATTCAATATAAGTACAAAGTACTCATTATCATTTTTCATATTTCCATTGAATAACTTATTCCGAGTCTTTAACAAAAATTTCCAAATCGATAATTTTTATATAATTTCAGTATTAAACACAGTTTATTTATGCAATGATTATTTGAATTAAACATTGTATTATCTTCTATTCTATTCTTATATGATTGATTGATCAGTTATTCTCAAATTGTGTGTGTTTTTTTTTATATTGTTTTAACTAATTGAATTTTTAACACATCTTTGGTCATGAATTGTATGGGAATGTAAGTCTCTGTCTTTAATTTATCAGTATCATGGATTAATTTCCAATTTGAATTGGTAATGCAGAAGCATATAATAACAAAAAAAAAATGGGGAGGTGGAATACATAAGAAGAAGAAAAAGTGATAATAAGTGGAAAGTAAAGAAAAAATCCAAAAAAAAATAAAAGATTTCATAAAGATATCTATAAATTATTAGTTATTAATAAGTATAATAAGTAGGTTAGCGCCCTTTATATCTGACATAAAAATAAAATGATGATAGTGTTTTTGTTCACAGGGTATAGAGACATCTATTGTTATATTGTGTAAATAAAAATTAGTTCATTGGATTTTTTGTTTACTTTTAATAGTAAATAATTACAAATCACTAATAATAATCACACAATGATTACATATTTATTTTTTGGGTTTTTTTTTTAATTTCTATTTCATAAATAAATATATATATTTTTAATACAGAGTTGTTATACTTTTTATATGTAATCACTAATCAGTAGTCAGTAATCACTGTATAAGTATATATTTCAGAAAAAACAATTACTTTTTTTTGTATAAGATAAAGAGATGGAGGTAAAATTACCTAACAATGACTTTATGAAAATCCTTGGTTTTTGTAGATTTTTTATGAATTTTTAATCTTCACTTCTGTTTTTTAGTTTTTAAAAAAAATCTTATGTATGTGTTTCCAATGGTCATCAGTCTATTACAGAAAATTTTTTGTTTTTTACTTGGAATTCCATGAAGTGAAATCTGCCTTTAAAGTTAAAATATTTTTAATTTATTACTTATGAAATAGAATTATACAAAACTGGTAAAACTATTGGTTAATAATATTATATTGGTAAAGTCTTTTTAAATACCATTTCTGGTATTTCTTGAAACTATTAGTAATACTATAAGGCCCGGAACTCTAGCTGTACGACTAATATATAGTATAATTGTAGATAATTTATTATTAACAATCTTAGGTAATACTGAAACTTCTTATCAATCAATTAATTAAGCAACTTTCTTACTAATTGGGCATATTAGTTTATTAGATTTGCAATCAGCAGTAGCAATTATTCAGTCTTAAGAATTTGTTGTATCTAGAACTTTATACTCTAGAGAAGTAAATTAATGTCAACCTACTCTAATCACCCTTTTCAATTAGAAGATTATAGCCCTTGTCCTTTAACTGGAATGATCGGAGCTATAATTGTAGTTTCTATTGTAATTAAATGATTTTATCAATTCGATCCCTCATGATTTAACCTAGGAACATTCATTATTTTCCATTTAGTTCATAACAAATACTTGTGGTATTTTATCAGTTAATATACCACATTCTCATCAAACATTAAATTGTAGTGGCACCTTAAAGTTAGTAGTTATGCAAAGTATTTATAATAAAAAATAATTTAAAAAAAATTGCATACTTAAAGGCTCAATGTCAATTTTGTTTTAAGTAAACTGGTTTGTAGTTTCAAACAGTTACCTTGGTTAATATGTATTAAGTATTCAGTTTTATTTTTTGGGAATGTTTGGGATAATTTTTTCTTAAAGTGTATTTGGATAATAGGAGAAACTGTTACTTTACTTAAGTTTAAAATATTACCGTATTTATTTAATTAGTATTTTCTCTGAGTTATGGAATTTGTAGAGAGTTTCATTATGTAATTTCCTTTACAGGTATATTTTACAGTAATTTATTTAACACTTGTTGTAGAGAATTACGGTGCACAAATTTTACTGCTTTCTTATAATTATTTAAATATGAAATAAAGTAAAACCCATATAAGAACAACACATTGAGCAAATATTGAATTAATGTAAAGCCAAAAAGTTTAAGTCCAGTTGATAAGGAAATGAATAATACTTTAATAGATAAAAAGTTTCAAACAATTATTTTGGTCTTTAAAAAGCAGGAGATTTTTATAAAATATTTAGATAATTAAAAAATTTATAGGTTCAAGTCACATGACTTATACTTATTCTGTTTTTAGATAATTAATTCACCAGAGGAACACAATTGATGAGTACAATATCTCGAGTCAACCTAAAGCGCAAGTTGAATTCTACGATTTCAAAATCCCTTTACTTCTAGTTTTTTCAATTATCATTTTAGGAAATTCTAATTAAGAGTTTATTCTATTATAGTATCCAAGAAATACAATTATATTTGCTAATTTATTTCAAATCTTATTTATAAATCGTATTTGATCAGAACAAATTTTATTTTAATCAATCAAAACTTGATTTATTTAATTTTTGAAACTTATTGTGTCGAGTTTACCTAAGATCTAATCAATATGCAAATTCCGAAAATTAATTTAAATCAATATTTTTTTTTTTCATTTATAAGTGATTCCCTAAGGTATTATTAGTTGTTACTTATTTCGATTTATTAAAATTATTAAAGATCATTTCATTATTTATTAAAAAATTAAATAAAAATCTTGAAAATGAAAATATAAGTATTATTGAATTAATTGAGACGCCTTCAAAAATTAACATAATTTAATCATTAACATGTTTTCTAATAACTCATTTTTCCTACACACACATTATAAATAACAATGAATCAATAAATCTATAATTGATAAATTTTTTAAAAATAAAATATGTTAATGTTTATTTTAAATTTATGCTTTTAATAATCAGTTGGTTTGAAACCCTTTTCAAAATTGAATAGTTATTCGTGAACCTACGAATAAATCATGATCTTATTGATTTGAATAAGTATTTTTGGAATATGCAATAAATAAAATTCGTTTAATATTTTAATTTACATATATATACTTTAGTTTCATTCAAATTTTGTAAATTTAAAATGTCTCAATTAATTTGATCTGAAAAGATTAAAAATGCATTTATCATGGTTTAAATAGTTTTTAAAATTGTGGGAAAATATGATTATTATCTTACATAAGAACGACAGGGTGGTAAACTTGGTAAATCTGATTGTTACTAAGTTAAGAAAAAACTGTATTCAAAAGATTAAACCAAACTCTATTAATGATAATTACTTACAAACAAATTTTAAAAATCTGTAGAGCGATTCAAATCTAACGGTAAAAGCTGGTGGTATAAGTCACTCTTTTAGGGTATTGGAAAGTACTTTATTTGAATTTTGGAACTTAAAACTCCTTCTCTGTATAAATTGTTGTAGAAAAAATGAATAAACTTAGGTACATTCGGAGACAGGGAGCTTTATCTAGTAATTGCAGAAACTGTCTAATTATCATATATATTTTCCCAGCTTAGCTAAAAACTGTAAAACAGCGGTGTGTAAAAAAGTTCTTTGTTTAAAAAATTTCTATAGTTTCTGTTTCTGATTTGGTGGTATAAGTTTCTCTTTCAGGGTATTGGAAAGTACTTGAAAAATCTAAAGAATATCTATAGTTTCTATTTCTCTGCTGATGGTATAAACTTCTCTTTCAGGGTATTGGAAACAACTTGAAAAATCTAAAGAATCTCTATAGTTTCTGTTTTTGAGGTGGTGGTATAAGCTTCAATTTCAGGTTATTGGAAAGTATTTGAAAAATCTAAAGAATCTCTATAGTTTATGTTTCTGAGCTGGTGTTATAAGCTTCTCTTAAAGCGTATTGGAAAGTACTTTAAAAATCTAAAGAATCTCTATAGTTTCTATTTATGAGCTGTTGGTTTAAACTTCTCTTTCAGGGTATTGGAAAGTACTTGAAAAATCTAAAGAATCTCTATAGGTTCTATAAATAGATTTTTAGTTTTATATATACAATTGATTTGAATAATAATTAGGGATCTAGAATTTGAATTAATTCCATTTTTAAGCTGTTTTACAAAGCTTTAGTAAAGTTTATTTTTACCTAAACTACCAATTGGTATTTAAGCACATTTAAATCTTACTTTAAAACTAATAGAATAAATTTTTCAACCAAATCTGATTTTTTAAATTCATAACAACCCTGCCAAAACTACTCGTCTGATTTAATTAAAACATTTACATACTTACTTATTGATTATAAAATATATTAAATTTTATTGTACACATTTAAGAACTCAATTTGAATAATCCAACGATTGTTAATTTAATTATTAAATAACAAATTTTTTTTAAGCTACTTAAAAACTCATTATTATTTGTTGATACGTGGAGTTGTTATTACAAGCCAGTCATCATTGTCGTCCTAAAGATCTAATTTAAGAGATTTATATGACTTTATGCTGAAAATTGATTTTTTTATGTTACGATATTCATAACATAATATCAGTGGATCTGGTACGAAATATCGTTTTTCAAAATTTCTTTTATACAAAATCTCGTTTTGAGAAAATCTCGGTTTTACAAAATATTGTTTTTCAATCTCGTTTTGATATTCGATCTATTTAAATAAATTATTGAAGTTAGATTGCGCATCCAACACTAAAATCATGAGAATGGTGATGTTAATCTAGAAAAAAGACTAATCCTGAACTTGAATCCAACTCTAAAATCCAACCTAGTAATATTTTACAAATAGTCCTAGTCTATTTTAAGAAAAAGCCAAATAAATGTGAAAGGGTATTTTGAAAAAAAATCTGGAGATTTCGTCCATCGTGATTTTGGAAACCGATATTTTGTACAGGTCTCAGTATCAGTATTCATTTCAGTATCTATTACAATATTTTCAAATAAAAAAACAGACTAACAACGATATATCTAGGTCCCATAAAGATTTAATATCTTTTATTAAAATAGATACAAAAACTTACAACTTACAATCACTTTAAAAAAGCAAAAAACAAACTAAATGATTCAAAATGATTGTAGACATATATATATATATATATATATATTAGATAATGGAGTATATGTACAATAAGTAATAACAATACAAAAAAAAAACATTTTAGTAACAAGAGAATTTACGCTATAAGAATTGGCATAGATTTTATTATATGATATGTACAAGTATTTGAAGTCTTCATTATCTTAAAACTTCAAAAGCTCTCCAAGATCCATGTTGTACTTTCATTGTACAACATTTTAATTTTGTATTTTTCTAAGGTCCATAAGGTTGAATTGATTGGGTTTTTGGGTTAAAGATACTACTTATAAGTACAAGTTGTTTTACTTGATATTTTCAAAGTACTTGTATATACATTGAGTATGTCACTTGATGCATTTTAATGTGCAGGTTCAAATGGTCAGGCAATGCAAGTTTTACATTCACTGATTCGGTATTTTAAAGAAAATGTGAAAAAAAAAAACAATTTAAATTTTAACTTGGTACTTATCTACATGGGAGAGTATAAAGTACTTACTCTTTTGTCCAAAAAAATTCAAATAGAATATTCAATTTAAATGTAGTCAGATTTTTTTTAAAGTAATTGTTGGATTATTTTTTTTGTTTGCCGCTGGCTTAATGGGAGCTTTAATTTTTCTTTTGATTTTTTTTTTATTTTTTAATTTCGATGATGCATAAATTTTTATTACAACTCTGTTGTTGAGTTGTTCAATAAGTTCTGTTTGTTATTTTAGTTATTGATATTGTATCTCTTTTTTTTTTTTTTTTGTAGTCAATTCAATGAATTATGAATATGTATATTTAGAGTTACCAGATGATATGAAATGAAATAGTATAAAAATTTTTTATATTATATGTATTTGGTCTTTTCATTGGATTTTTATGAGGTGTGGGAGTTTTGGGATTAAAAATAAGGGGGTTATGCTGATCATAAGTGAATTCATAGTCGTATCACATTGGTTTAAAATCTTCTTCTTTGTGTAAAATTTAGTATTAGGTTAGAATTTTTATCAAAGTATAAATTTTTATGCGTAATCAAATATAGTGCTGAATATCTAATTTATTAGGAATATGTATGAACTACAACTAATTCCTTAGAAGTTTTAATAAATATCTAAAAAGTACTTATGGATAATTTTCATACTATTTGTTTCATAATGAGACGTGAAATAAAGCCCTGTGAAACAAAGAAGCTCATATAATTGAGAAATTAGTTCGCAAAATATGAGAAATAAAACCCAGGACTGTGAAATGTTTGTTTACTTATATGAAATAATACCCTGAATTCTTTTTTCTAATAATTATCAATAATAACTAACTATCCCCACAGAACTCATTTTTACGGCTCCATTGGCAAGAGTTTTTAATCTCACAAGCTTTCATATTTAGATTTTAATAAGGTTCAACAATTCCTTTATGTTTTCAATTAACTCATAATTAGCTACTTTAGAATATTTTCATTTAACTGCTGTTACCATGGTAATTCAAACTAAATGTCAAAATATTCTTAAATGAGCTTTGATTCATTCCACATACTTATAATTCCGGAAGTTTTTATTCAATTGTAAGTACTAGGTCTAATAAATTTTTAAGTTCTTTGCAAAATAGCCTAATGTCCCAAATTTCGAAACTATGCTTTAATTAAAATTAAGAAAATTTTTACTATATGCCAGTTATCTTTTCATCTAATCAAATTATTCAATTTAATTCCACATAATATTAAACTTCTTTAATTTTTTTCCCAATCACATCTGGTAACCCTAATCTTAATACTATGTATATTCAAAAATTTTTTCATATTCAAATATCATGCAATATGTAATACAATACAACTGAGTGCAAACTCTCCTGTATATACAACAGCTTAATTTTGAAAAAAAAAAACAAAAAAAAAAAACGTAAGCAAATAAAAAAAAAAAAAAATTTATTGAGAAAATATTTAAATAAATTTTTCAGTTTAGGCAATATTAATGACCATATTTGACGGATTTGAATAGGTTCGTCATGAGGTTAAATACATTTTCAGCGTGCGGCCGTATTCATAAAAAAATAATAAATAATAAAAACAAAAAAAAATTAAAAATTATTGATCATAATATATATACATATATATTCATACACATACAAATTCAATTGGAGTTGAATTTGAGTTACGATCGAAGTTTATTTCAATTGATTGGGTCCGCGATCGTGAAAAACTATCGTGGCGTGGAAAATTATTGGCGCTCAAAAAATATTCATATTTTATGTTTTTTAAGCGTTTCTTGTTTTTTTTGGTTTTTCCTTGTTGATATTTGTTGTATGTTTCATTACGTTTTTTGCTGAATTGAATTTTGCGGTCTGTTTTATGTGATGATTTAATGATTAGTTTGAAAAAAACTATATTTTAATTTTTCATATTCTATAGTAGTTAAATATTGTATATATATATATATATATGTAGTGATGATTGGAATAAAATGATAGTAATGATGATGAGTGTGATGAAAATTATTAAAGTGAGGTTAGGTTAAAAAAAAAAGAGATAATGGATTTATTTACTTAAAATTAAATGAAAAAAAACTCCAAAATCGCAGTTATGGCTATTGGCGGTATAATCATTACATTAGTTTAAAGCACGAGCGCGTGCCTTTACTTAAAAAAAAATATTATATAAAATTGCACAAAATAAGAATCTAAGTATAAAAAGAGAAAAAAATAAAGAATAAGTAAAACAAATGTAAATTATGAAATAATTGAATAAAAAAAAATTGAATAAAAGTTTTTTGATTTAAGATGTTGCCTTATTGGACACACAGGTACACCTGGAATTCAAAAATCCATAAAAAAATAAAATTAAGAAGTTAATAAAATTAAAAAATGTATAATAAAAGGAAATATTATTTAAAAACCAAAGAAGTATTCATTTAAACTTATTCAAAAGATATCTTTAGGTTGGAAGCATTTTTTAATTTGGAGGGAATCTTCAATTGAAAAGTTGTATCATTTTTAAAACACAACTTCACTTCTAGTTTTAGAAATTTAAAAAAAAACGAAGAAGAGTGTAGTAGAGTAGATTATGTCAACTCTGGGATACCCGTTTGACCGTAATATAAACATTATATCATATAACATACAGCTTTATTAGGTGTATTGTAATGCTCATATAAAAGAAGGAATTGTATGGCAGCTACTCGAACCCTCTGCAGTAGACCAACCAAATTTTGCAGAAATTTTGGCCATAAAACTGGACTACTTTTGGCAAAATTGGAGACACCTAGCTTTAATAAGTACAGTATATAAAATAAGAAGTTGTTTGGCAGGTACTTGAACCCGTAGACCAAAATGGCTTGATTTAAATAGAGATGACGACTATTGCATATAAACAAATTTGTGAAAATTTCAAAATCTGAGCTCCTTTATTTATTTGAGGTATCGTGCGGACGGACTGACGGACATATATAGCTAAATTGATTTATTTTTCGATTCTGATCCGATCCATACACTTGAGTTTATATCTAACCCCCTCCTTCTCTGCGTCACAAACGTAATAGCAAATTTAGTATACCCTTTTGACTAATAGTCATACGGGTTTAAAAAGTGAAATCATTTGAACTTTTTACAAATTGGAGGACATTTCATGTTTTCAAAATTGAAAAGAATATCTTAAAGGCATCTTTGTAACCTAAAGGTGAAAAGTTTTTCAATGTTTTGTTTAATATTTTCTATATATATAACAACCCAAAATGTAATTCAGAACATTATTTGTTTATTTTGTTTTGTTTTTTATGATATTGGTAAAATACCAACGATAACGTGGGGTACTTGTGTGTGGGATTGTCTTTAATATCCAAGTCAATATAACATAACAAGTGGCAAATGTTAGTGTTTAAATATTGTTAAGATTACTATAAAAGGATTTTTAAAAGCTGGTTAAAAATTTTAAATATAAATATGTATATTAAGTACTTAGTATATTTTTAGTTAAAAGCTTCCGAATGACTTTTATTTTTTAAATAAAAATATTTAATTTGTTTTGGAATTTAGTTAATACAGATTTAAGATATACATTGTATATTTACTTATTTAAAAATAATCTGAACTTCTAAGAATTATAGGCCTTCTTATATTTCGGTTCTGGGATTGATAATCTAGCCCTTAACTTATGGTTCGACAAAATTTTTAATTAAGTACTTATTGAAAATGTATCCTTTATTCTTTTAATTTCGTTTTTTGAACACTCAGAGTGTTTGCCAGCCAACAACTTAGGGGTAATCCCATAGAACTAGGGGTTATTTATGAAGAAAAACATTTATTTGGAAGTGTAGCCAATTTTCATTCGTTTGGGAGATGAGACCTGTTAAATTTTTTTAAGAGTTATATCTATAAACTCAGAACCCTTGAATTTATAGGGGCCATAAATTGACATTATTCCTTTTTGTCCTCTACATTTTAAGCACAATTGCATTTAGTAAAAAAACTCACCTAACTTCCCTTCGATTAAATAAGTCAAGTGTCCAACTATATTCTATCAAGGATCCAGTCACTACATTAATTTCTAATTATTTATATCAATTTAATATTTTTAGGTGCATTTTATCGAATTATGTACTCACCAATTATTGCACATAAGCCCTCGAAAAGTGGGATTTGGTTGTGGAAGAACTATTGAAACCTTTAAAGGTTTTGAAACCGTAATTCCTCGTTTTAATAAGTCATGATTCAAATACTGTATCCCCTAAGTTTCAATCATTTTTATTTATTTATTTATTTAAGTTTTTAATGTTACATGAAAATTTTAGGTAATGTTAGTATTACCCTCGGCTGCTAGGGCCATTACGAGTACGAGAATATTGATATTAACATGAAAAAAATATTTGAGTATTACAATTTTCTTAAGTAGCTAAAAAATTATTTACAAAAATTTAATTACATTATTTACAAAAGTTATTCTTTAAGTTAATTGAGTTAATAATTTTATAAGTTATGCATGTTATACGACAAATAGTAAGCAAAATTAGATGTTGGACCATATGTTAAACAACCTGATTATTTTTTCTACTATCTCTACATTTTCATATTTAGGAAGTAATAATGAAGTTAAATTTGTAATTGATGTCTGAATCATTAAAAGATTTAACTTTTCAATCTATATTAATTGAATAACAGAATTTACATTAATTTAAAATTAATAATACCCAATATTGCATACTTTTAGGTGTCAACTATTCAATTACGTTTTTAGAAATATTTATTTCCTACTACAAAAGTTTATTTACTTAAATTTGGTTTGAATATAAAATAGGTCTAAAAAAAAAATTGAAGTGTAAACGTATATGCACATTGACTATCAATATAGATAAAAACAATTTAAGATCAAATAGATCACTTCTATATACAAAACGTTACATATTCAAAAAAAAATAAAATAAAATAAATAAATAAAAATTTTTACAAAATTGTAACATGTTCGCTCTTCTTCACAAAATAAAAATATAAAAAAAAATAAAAATAATAATAAAAAAAAAAAAAATTTTCAATTTACATTTGGAAATTCACACTTGTTCGAACACGTGTTAAACAAAATGTCCATACAACTTAAAATGACAACTATCCGATGCACTTCTAGTATCTGCAGTTGATAGTGTATACTGTGTTTATAGTAGATACCTACGAAATATATAAAATAAGATAGGAATAAACATTACATACTCATATATACATTTAAAAATTCAGCGGCAATTTTTTGTTTAAATTTTATTTTAAACTTCTGAATGTCATCCATATTAGCATTTATAAAAACAAAAAAAAAATAAAAATTTCTATTTTGATAGGAAACAAAAATGAACTCTGATCCAAGTTTTATATCTAGATGATATTTTGCACTTCAATTTCATATTGTTTGGAATTTATTGTTTTAGTTTCCTTTCAATTTTTTTTTTAATTTCATTTGTTTTTAGTTTTGTAATTTTTATTCCAATAGCAGATTTAGAATAAATTGATTTTTATATGAAGATGTGACAATTACTCACACTGAATCTATAAATTATTTTAAATTATATTTGTTTGTATTAATGTAAAGCATTGCTTGTATCCATTCTTTTCATTGCACAACAAAAAAAATTAATATTCAAGGAACATATTCTTCATTGTAAGTTTTAAAAATAAGTAGGTATACATAAAAATCTCTGCAATTGAAGTTTAAATTATTTGGATTGGGTACATGATTCCAAATAACAAAATCCCAAATTATAAAATCCCAAAAACTTTAGCTTTTTATTATAAAATCCTACATTACAAAATGTAATTTGGATGGAGTACGAAATAAAAAAAACAAACAATTACTTTTCCAAAATACCATTTGCATAATTTTAAAAAAAAAATATTTCACAAACTTGTAATTAAAAAAATTCCAAATCAAGAAAATTCAAAAAATATTTAAAATTCCGCAAAAAAACCAAAATTAAAAATTTTAATTTAAAGTAAGTTTCTAAATTTTTAAATATAATAATGTTAGTAAAAAAGTAATTATTTTGATATCGAATCCCTGCTAATTTAATTATGGATGCTGGATTTGAGTAAAATGGTACTTAGTTACAGTAGTAAGTACCATTACTAGGTACTCATTACTTTACGATTTTACGATTACTACTTTTGTAATTATTTTTTGATTCTTATTATTTTTGAGTACTAAGAATTCAATTAGTTTCCAAGTATTAAAGTATATTTTGAATATTCGCATTCATAAAGTCAAATATTACTGGAATATTTGCAAAATATTTTAATGCTTGGGAAATAATTGAATTCTGAATACCTATACTTAAGTATTTTTTGGTGCATACTTACTTAATTAGTCAAAAATACTAAGTATCAAAAAATAATTACAACTATAATTAAACTAAAAATTTAATTACTTTTTGAGAAATACAACTATTTTAACTTGATTCTTTTACTTACTTATACTTTAATTTTGTAAATATCGAAATCTAAGTATTTGTCATACTTGAAAAAGTAATGAGTTGAGTATCAGATACTTGTACTGTATGTGTTGGTACTTTAAATATACAGGTTTGGTTTTGAGACTTTTGTGCTTTAGAATTTATAATTTTGACATTTTGTAATTTCATAGTTTTGTAATTTTGAGATTTTGTGTTTTGAAATTTTGAGACGTTTCGTTTTTTCTTAAACCATACTCTCATATTTATTCAGGATCAAGAGAGTTCAGAAAGAATGCTGTATTTACAATATATATATATATATATATATATATATATATACATATATATATATATATTGGTTGCTCTGAACCACATAAATTAAGAACAAAAACGAAAAAAATTTTAAAATAAATTCTTAAAAAAATTGTATACCTAGTATCAAGGTGCGAAAAATGCGATACTTTTGAGGTGACCGACATTATTACCACCACCTCCACCACCACCAGAACCATCATTTACCAAAAGCACTTACCATTATTCAATTTAACACTGAATTTTAAATGAATGAAATAAAAAATATAAAAATAGAAAAAAAAAAACAAAAAAAGAAAAAACCCAAAGTTTTAATAAAAATTGATTTTTTGCACCCAAAACTACAAGAATTGGTTTTATTTTCGGTTTTGTTATACAAGAGAGTCGAGACAATGAAAACAATTGAACTAAAAATTCAAAAAATAAGTTCACAAAAAATAAAAAACAAAAAAAACAAATGAACAAATTCCAAGATTTTAAATTGAATTCAATCTAAAATCCAATGTGAAATAAAGTGGAATAACAGACCCAAGGATTTGAAAAAAAAACAAATGACAACTTTTAAACAAACAGTGCACAAAAAGGAAAAAAAAAAAAACAAAAGAAACAGTCCAAAATTGTTAGGAATTGGAATTGGATTTCTTTTTTGCAAATTGCATTTGTATATATATATATGTATATATATATAAATCAAATAAATGTAAAACGCAGCGGATAGCAGTAACGCAACGAACAATTCATTTAATCCCAAAAACATAACAATTTTTTTTTGGTTTTTTTTTTAACTTTTGTTATAAAGTTCATAATGAGGGCAAAGAAGTACTAAAGTATTAAAAAAAAAATACAAGTACTTGAACTTGTTGGAAGCTGAATATAAGTATTATATGGGAGCTTCTTTATATTAAAAGTCGTAAAGTATAAAACGAATCCGAATCAAATGTAAGTTTATTTGGTTCGCATTTTTGGTTTTTTTTTTCGTGTTCTGTCTGAGAAAAGTTTTTTTTATTTAAAAAAAAAAAACTGATTGAATTTTGCATACATTATTTATTTTATTTACTTTTTATTTTATTTTTTATTTATTTTCTATTTCAATGTTTTTTTTTTACAAAAATTCAATTTAAATTTAAAAAAAAATATAAAATAAAATAAATAAATAAATTCGATATTACATCGAATGCAATTTAAATAAATAATTTGAATTTAATAATATAATAATTTTTTTTTTTCATTTGTTTGTTAGAGAAAACTAAAGATTTAAGATACCCTTTGGAAAATTCTATTATTATTTAAGATTTACTTATCTTAAAAGTTTCTATAATATTTTATCTATAAGTACATACTTAGATTCTGGTCAAAAAAAGGTCTGAGAAAGGTTTTTAAAAATTTAATTTATTTAAAAATTGAAGAAAGTTCGAGGATCGAGGAATTTTAGAGTTTTTAACATGAGTTTTGAGATGGGGAAGAACAGTTATGAAAAAGTCTTCGGGATTATACACAACTGGTTAGAGTTGTGTAATTGATCAAAGTTTTCATCAGGGAGTCTTGAATCCGAGTCTAATTCAGAGAGTTTCCTCAGTGAATCTGGTAGATCACCAATTGCAATGTTTCCATAGTATCCTTACCTTTAATTGATCCAACTTTAAAGTGGCACTATATTACTTATTAATATAATTACATATTTTCGAAACTTATTTGTATAAAATTGTAGAAAAAGGTTTAAAGTTATTAAGGTTAAGAGTTGTAGAATTGTAAATTTGGTAAAATAGGCCCCGCTGTGCTGGTTTTTATCGAATTTATATTTTATCTCATAAAATATGACTTAAAATTTGAATTCCAATAAGGTTTACTCTAAGTGCATTTATATTTTTTGTGTTTCCATTATGGAGTTTTATGTAAAAAATTGAAAATTTCAGAGCTTAATCAATAGCAATAATTTAAATATAAACAAACAAAATTTTGCTGGATGGATCTAACTCTACTGGTAATTATTCTTAAAAATTTGAACACTCTAAAATCTTTATGAATAAACTATTCCTTCAGAACAATGTTTAGCTTGAAAACATCGTCTATCTATTTTCAATCCATTTTCAATTATTTACATAAGGGCTTACATACACATACTTTGTAAAAAAAATTAGTTTAAATAAAAAATAATCATAGACATAAAAAATTGGTGATGAAATCCCGAAGTCAAAACCCTCAAGACAAAATCCCTAAGATGAAATTCCAAAAACAAATCCCCAAAAACAAAATCTCCAAAGGCAAAATTGAAAAAGGCTTACTCTTGATTGAAAGACACAAAGTCTCCAGTTCCTTCAATTACTTTTTTATATACTTAGGCAATACAACTAGAAAGGATTTAAAACAGGAGGACCTATCCAACTACCCAAAGTCTACCAAATAAATATTCTGTAAAAGGTAAATATTGCGATGCAGAAAACAGAATTGCTTTTTATTGAAAATTTTAGCTATGGGATTTTGTCTCATTGAGCATTTAATCCTAAAAGCTTCTTTCTTTTCTGATATAAATCCGTATCCCAGATCTATTTTAATTTCACATTCCTAACTTCGTCTTCAGAATTATCAAATTTTAAAAGTCAAATTTGATCGAGACTTCATTACTTTTCTTACATTTAAATGTATTATTGTAGAAAACAAAAAATGGCGCTAACAAATTGAGGTTAAAACCATTTTTTTTTTTTAATATCTTGTACTTTTAATTAAAATTTTTTAATTAAAATTTCTGGCAAACAAAAAATACAAAATCTTAAAAAAAAAAAATAAAATTAAAATCAACTACATCTCAATCAATTTAGCCTTAAGTTACACTTTAATATTATAGACAATTTACCGCACAAGAATAAAACATATTTAATTTAACATATTTGAAAACTATACATATATACTTGTAGTTACCTACATTTAAACAAATAAAAGTAGTTGTTATTATAATATATATATTGGCTATTGACATTGTCGTTGTCGCTAATCGTTTATCGTTAATATTGTATGTATGCTCTTAGTCTTGTCATCATATAAAACTTATTAAAAATGAATCAAACGACAATTAATGAACCAAAAACCAATTAACAAAGTAATCAACGCCTTAATACTTTTTCAGTCAAAGTTTATGAAAATTTTCGCTTTTCATTTTTTATTTTTGTTTTATTTTTATACAAATAAGCAACAAATTCAACAAATCCAACAAATTTAAATAAAAAAATACACAAACAATATTTATAAATTGACAAACTTTTTTTTTTTTTTCAAAGTTTAACTACTTTTTTTTTAACTACGATATTTTTCGAATTTTATACAAATTTCGGTTGGTTTATTTTTTTTAAAATGTTGCGATGCCAAGATGCAAATCACAATATTTTATGCATGTTGTTTAAGTAATCAAAATTAGTTAAATTTAGTGAGTATCAAAAAAAAAAAATTACGAATTGATTTATTTGCTATAATAAATAGTTTGAAACTGAATCATTAAAATTAGTTAACACCAATTTATTTGTTAATCGTTTATTACGAATACTTGTATATAATATATCCGATATTTATTGATTAGTTGGGTTCCTTTAATCTTTTAGTGGAATTTTTAATGATTTATTTTATGTAAAATAGGTATTTTAATATTTAGAATTCGTTTATAACATAAAATGTTAAGAATTATAGCTAATAAGTTATTCTTGAACCATGATTTATTTGATTACAGAACATATTACATGGAAGAAGAGTTGTAACACTTAATTACCAGTACAAAATAACAGTACAATTATAATTGGTAATCATTACTTGCTAATTGCTATTCCAAAATTTTTGTAATGGTACACTTTGAGAATTCAATTAGTAGTAAAAAGAATTATGTATTTATTTAATAATTCCTAGAAAAGTAATTAATTGTGGATTTCAATTACTTTTGTACTTATTTTGAAATTTAATTACTTCTGTAATTATTTTGAATACTTAAATTACTTTTGTAATTATTTTTTGATAATTCATTAAAATAATTAAATACTAAATTATCATAAAAATTACAAGTATTTTTTGGAAAATACCAAGTAATCGTTATTGTAATTGTATTTGTACTTGAATTTTACAGGTTTGCATGCAAATAGATTAAACTTCCTATGTATTAATCTTATATAAATAATAATAGAATTACACTTGGGTTCTGTTTGTAAATTTATACCTTTATAAAAAAAAGTCCAATTCTATATGTTTTACCCATATAACTTAAAATACTTATCAGCAGAATCACGGGGTCTAAGAGTAAGAACAATAAATACTGTGAACATTTTATCATAGTTGTGCATCGGGTACTCTGTAAATCTGTTATAAGTTCAACAATTATAGCCAGTTTACATTCAAATAATATTATCAAAATTTAAAAATGAACATTTGGTTTCTGTATCGATTTAAGTACTTTTAATTAATGTAGCTTCAGTAATTTTCATTTGATTTTAATCACATTCGATCTACGAGAGTGATTAATCGCCGAATATAATCTGATTAATCGATTAATTTATCTTGGATATTTTAACATGTTATAAGGTTTATAACCAATATTTAAAAGATCAATATTTAAAAGATCAAGCTCCAAAATGTACTTGTACGGTATATACAGGCTTTTTAGTCTAACCGTTGAACAGTTCGCACTTAGTATTAGTAACTAAACTCTAAATTTAAAATCCTTTACTATCTTACTGTAAATAAAACTTAACCTCTTATTGCTAATAAATTAAACTTAAATTAATAAACTTATCGCAATTACCATGTTAATATCTTACAATATCCCTAAATTAAAAATTTTTATCCATCTCCTATAGATTAACTTATAGTTACTATTATATTTTATTACATTATATACTTATTTTGCAATAAAAAAAAAAAAAAAAAAAAGATTAACTGCTGACATATTCAAAAATCAATAAAAAACGGCAACAGTAGCACTAATACTAGCACCCAGTAATAATAACAGCAGCTTAAAGTAATAATAATAACTCGTAACAAACGACAGAAAAAAACAACAACAACAACAACAACCATATATTAATATAATATATAAAAGCGCACGTTCAAACTAATCTTAAGTAATCTATCACTATTTTTTAATACCGGTTAAAATGAAAGAAATATAAAATTTATTTAACACCGTTTTCTAAAAAAAAAAAAACAAAAAAAAAATTACAAAAAATAAAACTTTTTACCAACACCATTGATTTTCGACAATGTCTAAATATCCCAGAAGAGATCCGAGAAAGAGATCGCCAACTAATATTGTGTATTATTATATTATCGTATCGTATCGTATCTTATGTGTACACAGTGCACACAAGTTTTTTTGGTTTCATTTTGAAAAATTGCCGTCGTTTGCTGTTTACGATAATGTCGCTTACACTGGATGCTTGTTTTGCGTTCAATGGTTTTTTTTTATGCTTGTTTAATAGTTTTATATATTGTTTGTTGTTGTTGATCATTTTGTTTGATTGTTTTTTCTTTTTGTGTTTTATGGGAGTTAAATGTAAAACTTAACAAGGCAAGAAAAATCTTCAATGGATACTAAAATTTAAATATTAGAGTGACCATTTCTATTAAATTTAGAAAATTTTAGTTATAACGGGTGTTTTTTTAGAATGATAGAACTTTAAATAGAAATAAAACACATAATTTAAGATTGAGGTCAAATTGTTATGACATTTAGGTTTAAAAATAGTAGGGCCACATGCCGGTGTCCCGCACTACTAGATCTGACGAATCGCATTCGATTAAACCAATTTTAGACCACTTTTTCGGGTATACATTAGGCCTTATTTTATCAGTAATATGGATTATATTGTATATTGACCAATGGTTTCTTGTTTATCAATATAAATCTAATTCATAAGTGGCGTTAATTTTTGCGGTCGGATTTTGAGGTTTAGCACCATCTGATTGGAAGCAAAACACTTCGGGATCAATGCTTTTCAATTTTTGATACAAAAAATGATTGATCATCGATCTCTAATGATCGTTATTCACTGTAACATTAGTTTGATTATAGAAATGTGGACAAATTAATGAATACAGTTATTTTCATTTGTTATTAATATGACATTTTTTGGTTATTTTGAAAAAAACCCATTAGTTTTCCAGTTTGGCATTCATATTAACGAAAGCAGATCTAAGCCATACATTTATTCTTATTTAAGCGTTTGACGTTTTATTTGAGTATTTACAGTTTTTGGACTACCCTTGTGCAAGTGCTCTACCTTTATTTTTACTTTCGATGATAAAATTGTGGCTCCCTTACTTTCCCGGATACCAAAGTTCTAAAATATATCTTTAAAATTATTGAGAGTCATATATTGGAAATAAAGTAGAGAAACAATTTTGACATTTTTTTTTCTGTTCATTGACAGATTGACAATAAATTGACATTCAAGATATTTTAGAATTTTTAGGGTACTTGTTTTTAAATTTCATCAATAAATTTTTTATAGACATATTGACAATAGATTGACATTCAAGATATTTTAGAATTTTTAGGTGCTTGTAAGACAACTGTTACTTCAGAAAATCAGAAATTCGAAAGCTGTTTGACTGTCAAAAATTTTTGCAGAAATCAACGTAATTCCGCGCAATTATTTTATTGCTATTGCAAATGTCATCCAAAATTTTATTTATTGACAGATAAACGTCAAATTGTTGACGTTTTAGAAATGAACAAAAGTCATCAAAAATTTTATTTACTAACAGAGAAACGTCAAATTGTTGACGTTTTAGAAATGACCAATTGTTGTACATTTTTGATATGTACTGTATCTTATCTTAAACCTTATACAATTATTTAAATATAAACTAATACTTACAATATAAATTCCTATTATTATTATTATTATTATTATTATAATTTTTTTAAATATTATTTTTTAATTCCTATTATTAACCATTTTTTATTATTATTATTTTATTTTAATCTGTTCAATTGAGTTTTGGATTTACTGTATTAAGGAAACCTAACTACTAATAATTTTGCATACCAGCTACTCAGTTAGTTAGTAGTACATTTTGTTTGTTTTTTCTTATTTTTTTTTTAGTTTTACCTTTTAGCGTTAAAATATAATTTGAAAGAAATCGTTATTTAGTAGCGCTTAATCACTGGTTTTTAATAAAAACAAAAATAAAAAAATTGTACTGCTTTATTATATTGCAATTGCTCGATTACAGATTGTACATTGTTAAAATATCAAAATAACTAACTTTATATATGTGTATATATATATATATATATATATATTTGCAAAAAAAAAAAAAGAATTTTAATTTAATTTTAAATTTATGGGATGAATATTTTGTTACTGAACAAGATCATTTACCTAGATAAAATGTTACCAATAAATAAATGTAACAAAAACTATAAGTAATAAAAATACCGCCAACTAAGTTGTTATAGAATATGTTAATATAGAATGAATAGAATTAGTTTTTTATTATTTTGTTTTTTGTTTTTTTTTTAAATCTAATAAATAAAAAAAAGTTTTATATTGTATTTATATATTAGAAATTAATATTGATTTTTAAATTTTTAAATTTATTACTTATAGTTAGTTAATAAGTTTTCAAAAGTAAAATAAAAAGTGTACAAAAATAAATTGTCACATTACGAGGACAAAATATATGTATATGTTTATTGTGTGTATATAAATTGATTGACATTTCATTAGAATATTTTGACATTTTTCGTGGTGTTTTTTTTTTTAATTTAGGTTTTTTTTGCAGAAGTTTGTTTTTTTTTTTTTAAATAAATAATTGGTAAATAATTAGTTTTTTGTTGGTTTTATTATATATTAGAATTTTATTTATTAGAATTTATATATTTATAATATGTGAATTATATATAAATAGTAATTATGTGAATAATATTCATATAAAAGGTGTGTACTGAATTACAAAAGATGTGAATATATTGTTCAAGTCAATTTATATTCTTTTGTTTATAATTTTATTTATTTTACGAAAATTTTCCCACCAAATTTTGTTTTTTTTTTTTTATTTTTTAAATATAAAAAGTAAATTAAAATTCTTATTTAAAAAAAACAATTGAAATATTTAAAGAATTTAATAATATTTTAAGTTTAATATAATAAGTACAAGTTTTTGTAATATCTGATGGAAAAATTAAAATACATAAAATTTGTAAGCATAATACTTATAAATACTTTATTTATACCACCAACTAACATGAAAAGAATGGCCCTAGAATGGAACCCCTTAGGTAGTCGAAGGCGCGGCCGATCCAACAAAAACTGGCATCGAACGCCACGGCTGAACTAGCATGAGATGGGCAAATTTGGAAGCAGATCAGATTGTTGGCGAACGATCGAGTTCATTAGGGTGGTTAATTAGATTTCGTACATAACTTGACGAAAAATAAATATAAAGTATATAATATCAAAGAACAGTATTTTTAAGGAAAGTCATGTAATTATTTTATATTAAAAGAAAACAGGTTTACCGATTTGTATTTGGTAATTCAAAACAAATAGAATGAAATGAATGTGCGATAAGAATAAATTTTCCCCTATTCTTTTGATATTAGCGCCTACTTAAAGTTATTTTTTAGGATTTAACTTTAATTTGCTTATATCCAAAAAAGTTACAACTTATCAATAAGTTCATTGTAAGTACATCAGAAAGCTTTTTATTTCGGTTTTCTAAATAAAATCTTTCTATATTCTTATACAATTTGTCTAAAACTTATTGGGAACCAAATAATACTTTGAGTTCATTTTTTGATTTGTATATTTAAATAGGTCTAAATATATTAAGGCATCTTACTTAAGTACTGAAATGGTAAGTGAATTCAGAATCATTATAGTCTGTACTATCCTTTACCATTAGGATTGGCATTATCTATACCACGGAGGTTATTATTAATTATCAAAAGTATTGGTGCTATATTAAGCCGTTAATTACTCGACGGTAGTTATTTATAAGATTACTTATTAAATGCCAAAATTTGCGTGCCATCTATTATCTTACAAAAGAGTTGAATATTTTCATTTAATCTTATTTTATATTACGATATAAACTTTTTAGATCTTCCAATTGAAAGCTTGGCATCTTAATCACTATGATATTGGTCAGATCATAAAATTTAATTAAATAAAATGCTATTCTTTAAAATAAATTTAACTTTTAATTTATTTTAACCCTACAGTTAGTTTTAATGCATTTACTTAAAAAAATGATTCATCATTAACTAGAGTGTTACATATTCTATTTAAAGAACCAAATTTTATTCTTTTTATCTAAATAAAAATTCAGCAACAAGTTTTCAATTTAAAAAAAAATTTTTAATTTCTTTACTAACTACTGAAATAATGTGTTTTATAAAAAAACTGTTGCAATTTTTCCAAACAAACTGTTACTGCAATAAGGCATTGTTCCAATTTTTTTTTTTTATTTAAAATAAGTAATCATTGAGTTTTCCTTTTAAAAGTTTTTCTTTTTTTTAATTTAATTAATTTACGAAAAATGTTTATAATTTTTTTTTTACTATTTATTCTGTTTATTTGCTTAAAAGTAATAATTCAACTTGTTACAATTAATATTTTATTTAGTTTTTTTTTTTGTTTTTATTAAGCGTTCTTTAATTTATTTAGAAGTTTTTTGTATTTTTCCATTTTATACTTTCTGAACGCTAGTATTTCAATTAGATAAAACATAATCAAAAAACAAGTAATATAAAATAATCAAGGGTTTTTCAAAAAAATATATTCTCAAAATTATAAAATGTTCTGTTGTTATTAAGTTTTGGGAGAAGAGTGTATTTGAATTTTAGAACTTCTTGAATTATAAAACTTGATTACGATTAAATGACAGTTTGTTCAATTTTAAGAAAACCCTTTACAATTGAGAGAAAACCTTTAACACAATATAAAATAAGAAGTAAGTAACTTCAAAAAGATTTGAACGAGTTTTTAGAAAATTAAAAATTTTAAATTTTTGACCCCTCACATATCCAAGACGGGGGACATTACTTAAAAGCCTTATAAGGCTAGTTCCTTTTTAAGGTCTAAATTCTCTCAAAATTCCAAGTTCAAAACTCTAACAGTTTGGAAAATATAAGGGGTAAAAAATTTAGACAAAAATTAATTTTCGCATAACTGTAAATTAAAGTTTCGTGTGGCAACCCTGAATATTTATGTTATAAATATTTATTAATTTTATAACAGCAGCTATTGTTTAGCGTTTAATTGGAAATAATCATTATAACACTTTTGTTATGACAATTTAATATAGGACTATTTCGGACTTAAGGGCTGTAGTTCCGTAACGACTGCAAAAAAAGTTCTTCTATACAATAAATTTGGTAATACTGGTGCATTAAGTTTCTCATCCCATTCCAATGAAATTTTTTTAATAACGGTACTTTGCCGTCAAATACCGCAAAATATTAGTAAAATTTTCAAACAATCAATTTTAACCTTCAAATGACATTGTCTAGTTAAAATTTCTTTTTTTAATTCAAGTTTTCTAAAAGTTTTGTAAACATACGGACAGAGTGCAACTATTTAGGGACATTTTGTTTTAAAATTTACTGAATACAACAACAACAACAACTTTTTTGGGAAATTTTTGAAGTTGTTTACATTTTTATAAAAAAAAAATTAAATCAGTCAGTGTACAGCCAGTAAACAAACATCATATATATATATATGTATATATATACATAAATAAGGACCTTGAAGCTGAACAGATTCTGTATAATATGTATGTGAAAATGTTTCAAAAAAAAAAAAAACAAAAAAATGTTAAAATAGTTAAAAAACAGCAGGAGCTGAAAAGAACATTGTTGTTGTTCCATATTTAATTTTCTCAATGCTTCTAAACATTCTAATCACATAAAAAAAAAGGTATTGTTCTAGCTGTGATTATTTCTTTCAGATAAGTGGATTAGATCAGAATTTGAGAGTGAAATAAAAAAACAAAAATGCTTCAGGAAAATTTTTTATTTTTATTTTTTTTTTGTTTTTTTTTTATTTTTCTAATAAAAATTAAATATAAAATTTTGTTATAGTTTATAGTTATATGGTAATTGGTAACTATATATTGGTTTCTATGGTTACAAAATATAAAAATGTTGATAGAATTAAAATTAACAAAAAAAAAAAAACAACAACAATAATAAGAACTAGTAACAAAATTATATTGCATTCATTTAATTTTAATAAAAATGGTTAACAAGTAGTTAGTAGCAATAATAGTGAGTGCTATCAGTACTGTTTTTTTAAATGTTATATTTCGTATAGCCTTTAGAATTTTACTTACGAAATGTGTTTTGCTGTAGTTGTTGTTGTTGCAGGGTTTTTTTTTTAATTTTATATTGTGTAAAATATTACAGTAATTTTAATACAATTAAAAAAGTATACATACATACTTAGAAAAAAAAAAGCCGACTTGGTATTATATTTGTGTTGTTAATTCATTTGATCTGCCAAATTGATAGATAAAAAAGTACTGATAAGATTTGTTGTTGTTGTTTTTGTTTTCTTTATTGAAAATTAGAAAAAAGTGCTCCATTTTCATAATAAATAGATAGTTAGTTTATGTACATAAACATAGGTATACAACTTTTTGTAAGTATTAAAGCGTTTTTTGCGCGTTTTTTAGTATCACCTTCTCTCTTGTTTACGTCTTAGGAAGCATAAATAAGTGTTTGTGTTATTTTGTTTTGTAAGTACTTTAAAATAACTTTAGTATATTTTTCCAATATAGACCATATCAAGGTAATTTCCATGAACAAAAAAATGGTGTTGTGTACTAAATCCCCTACACAAAATCCCAAATGATCTATTTCTTATCGATTCTTTTAATATTGGGACCTAAGTATAAAGTAATTATTTTTAAATTTTTACTTTAATTTAAGTGGACCTCAAAAAAAGGCCAAGCTAAGTTTTATAGATTATCCGAATAAAAATCTTTCAAAGTGTGGTACAATTCTTTAAAATTTGATGAGGAACTTTATTTAAGTACTTTTAGATTGAATGACGTAATGGTATCAATCTTTATTAAGTACGGAATATCCTTATTTAAATAATTTTGGATTAAATGGAATACTGAAATTAATTATAATTTAGTACTGAAAGGCATCCTTATTTAAGTACTTTTGAATAGAATGGAGTACAGGAATTTATAGTGAATCCAAAGTAGTTAGATAGTTTGTTCTACGCTTCACCACTGCAATCGGTATAGACTGATAATATGTCATTAATTTAAGTGTTGTGTACTAAATCTCAGGAGCCAAACCTTCCAAACCGGAAATCCTCAAAGCTAACATTCCCAAAACTAAAATCCCCATTAAATAAAATTTATACATTTTTATAAGTTGAGCCCTATTGCACCCAGAACTAATGAGTAATCAAATAAGTAATCAAAATAATATAATACTCACTTATCAAAAAATGATTATTTGATTATTACGTATAGCTTTTGATTTTTTTATTTTGAGAATTTTGATTTTAAGGCTTTTGATTTTTGTTTGTGAGAGTTTTGTGTTTGGGGGTTTTGGGCTCCGGATTATTCTACTGAACCCAAAAAAAAAAAATATGTTAATAAAGAATTGCAATTGAAAAACTTCAGATATTCGATTCCTGTTGTTTTAGTTATAAGCATAAGTAGTTGAGATTTTTTTCTTCTGTTCTGTTATGTTCCGTGAATTACATGTCCGCCACTGAATGTTCTACTAGTTCATTTTTTTTTGGTGTTCAAGAACCAGAAGACCTAAACATTACACATAAAAAAATTTAAATTCTTTTAGAAATTTTTAAAAAAAGTTCAGTTCAGTACCGATCTCTTTTTTTTTAATTTTCCTTTTTGCATTTGGTGTGTTTTTTTTTTTTAATTATTAGCGGGGTGTACGATTACTTAAATAATGTGCTAAATTGAATTTGTATATATGTATATAATTTTGTGTGTTTTATTGAAAATTGTTAAATTGTGTTTTTAATGAATTTTTGTTTTATAGGGTGTATCTTTTCGCAGGCAATTTTTTTTTATTAACTACTATTTTTAAGTAACTAGGATTCACTTATGTTAGGTGAATTACCTAAACATTTGGCTTCTTTACAAGAACAAATTTTTTAATCTTTTAGCACATTATACTTATATATTGGAAGATATCTATGAACTTGTTTTTTTTTTTTAAAGAGTATCTTAAGAACCTTTAAAACAAAATTAAAAAAAAAAATTAGAAAAAGAAAACAAAAAAAAATTCCATT
>OY720445.1:36769383-37125870 GCA_963082915.1 Dolichopus griseipennis
AAAAATGGTAGGGCCACATACCGGTGTCCCGCACTACTAGATCTGACGAATCGCATTCGATTAGGCCAATTTTAGACCACTTTTCGGGTATACATTAGGCCTTATTTTATCAGTAATATGGATTATATTGTATATTGTATTTACCTATGGTTTCTTGTTTATCAACATAAATCTAATTCATAAGTGGCGTTATATCGCATGATCTTGGAGGCAAATTAATTGGACCATTTCTCAAAATACTGTTATTACCAAATCTTTCTTTCAATAAATTAATTTTTGTAGTAGCAGTATGAGGTTTAGCACCGTGATTCAACAAACTTCCGAATTGATGCTATTCAAATTTTGAAAAAAAAATTATCATCAATCTGCAACGATCATCGTTTACTGTAACATTAGCTTGGTTATAGAAATATGGACAGATAAATGAATACAGCTATTTTCATTTGTTATTAATATGACATTTTTTTTTTGTTATTTTGAAAAAACCCATTAGTTTTCCAGTTAGGTATTCTAATTATCGAAAGCAGACCTAAGCCATACATACTTATCCTTTTTTAAGCGTTTGACGTTTTATTTGAGCATTTACAGTTTTTGGGCTACCCTTGTACAAGTGCTCTACCTTTATTTTTACTTTCGATGATAAAATTGTGGCTCCCTTACTTTCCAGAATACCCAATTTCTGAAATATATCTTTAAAATTATTGAGAGTCATATATTGGAAATAAAGTAGAGAAACAATTTTGACATTTTTTGATTGACAATCAATTTTCATTGACAGATGACAATAGTTTGACATTCAAGATATTTTAGAACTTTTATGTACTTGTAAGACAATTGGTACTTTTACTTTTCTAAAGGTTCAAAAACACTAATAAATGTCACAAATTTGTAAACTTTTTTGATGCTTCAATCAGAAATTCGAAAGCTGTTTGACTGTCAAAAATTTTTGCAGAAATCAACGTAATTACGTGCAATTATTTTATTGCTACTATGCAAAAGTATTTCAAAATTATTTATTAACAGATAAACGTAAAATTGTTGACGTTATAGAACAGAGCAATTGTTGTACATTTTTTATATATGTACTGTATCTTATCACAAACCTTATACAATTATTTAAATATAAACTAATACTTACAATATAAATTCCTATTATTATTATTATTATAATTTTTTTAAATATTATTTTTTAATTCCTATTATTAACCATTTTTTTTATTATTATTTTATTTAAATCTGTTCAATTGAGTTTTAGATTTACTGTATTAAGGAAACCTAACTACTAACAATTTTGCATACCAGCTACTCAGTTAGTTAGTAGCACATTTTGTTTTTTATACCCGTATGACTATATAGTCCAAGGGTATAATAAATTTGCCATTACGTTTGTGACGCCGAGAAGGAGGGGGGGTAGATATAGACTCAAGTGTATGGATCGGATCAGAATCGAAAAATAAATCGATTTAGCTATGTATGTCCGTCCGTCCGTCAGTCCGTCAGTCCGTCCGTCAGTCCGTCCGTCAGTCCGTCCGTCCGTCCGTCCGTCCGTCCGTCATCACGATAACTCAAAAAGTAAAGGAGCTAGGATTATGAAATTTTCCCACCAAATTTTGTTTTTTGTTTTTATTTTTTAAATATAAAAAGTAAATTAAAATTCTTATTTAAAGAATTTAATAATATTTTAAGTTTAATATAATAAATACAAGTTTTTTGTAATATCTGATGGAAAAATTAAAATACATAAAATTTGTAAGCATAATACTTATAAATACTTTATTTATACCACCAACTAACATGAAAAGAATGGCCCTAGAATGGAACCCCTTAGGTAGTAGAAGGCGCGGCCGATCCAACAAAAACTGGCATCGAACACCACGGCTAAACCAGCATGAGGTGGGCAAACTTGGAAGCAGATCAAATTGTTGGCGAACGATCGAGTTCAATGGAAGAGACAAATTCCTTATGCCCCCACGAGGAATAACAGGAAGACAAAAAAGAAAATTCTTATAAGTAGTTACATTTTAAATTTTATATTAGTATTTGTTTTTTTCTCAGTTTTAGTCTCATTACCTATCCTAGAGGAGCTAGACATCCTTATCGGCCTATATTTAAAGCAGTTATCCTTGTTGCCTTATATGTATTACTTATCTTGCATAACTTACCAAGTACTTTTGGATTGAATTAATTACTAAAAGTGAATGGTAAGTGAATTCAGAATAGTTGCTGGGAAACTGATAGTCGGTATTATGCTTTATCATTTGATTGGCATTATCGATACCACGAGGGCTATGTATTTTTAATTATCAAAAGTATTGGTGCTATATTAAGACATTGAATACTCGGCTGTAGTTAGTAAATAAGATTACTAACGAATTAACAAATGCTTAATTTTCCGCGCCATCTATTGTTGAATATTTTCATATAAGCTCATTTTATATTTCGATATAAACTTCTAAGATATAGTACAGATACATATATACTTATACAATTTTACGATATTTTTTTTATTAAATACAACCTTAACATAGTTTGGACCCCAGATTTTCCAATTTAAAGTTTTGTGTCTTAATCACTTCTCCATTGGTCAGATTCTAATATTTGATTAAATAAAATGCTATTCTTTAAAATAACTTAACTTGTGATTTATTTGACCCTATACTCGTAGTTAGTTTTAATGGATTTACGTAAAAAAATTGTTCAGTATTGGTTAAAGTACCACAGATTCTATAGATTCTATTTAAAGAACCAAATTTTATTCTTATTATCTAAATAAAATTTCAGCAACAAGTTTTCAATCAAAAAAAAATTTTGAATTTTTTTACTAACTACTGAAATAATGTGTCTAATAAAAAAACTGTTGCAATTTTTCCAAACAAACTGTTACTGCAATAAGGCATTGTTCCAATTTTTTTTTTTTATTTAAAATAATATTCATTGAGTTTTAAAAGTTTTTCTTTTTTTTTAATGTAATTAATTTACGAAAAATGTTTATAATTTTTTTTTTACTATTTATTCTGTTTATTTGCTTAAAAGTAATAATTCAACTTGTTACAATTAATATTTTATTTAGTTTTGGTTTTGTTTTTTGTTTTTATTAAGCGTTCTTTAATTTATTAAGAAGTTTTTTTGTTTTTTTTTTATTTTATACTTTCTCAACGCTAGTATTTCAATTAGATTAAACATAATCAATAAACAAGTAATTAAAAATAATCAAGGGTTTTTCAAAAAAACATATTCTCAAAATTATAAAATGTTCTGTAAAAAGTTTTGGGTAAGTTTTGGGTAAAGAGAATTTTAGAACTCTTTGAATTATAGAACTTGATTACGATTAAATGACAGTTTGTTCAATTTTAAGAAAACCCGTTACAATTGAGAGAAAACCTTTAACACAATATAAAATAAGAAGTAAGTAACTTCAAAAAGATTTGGACGAGTTTTTAGAAAATTAAAAATTTTAAATTTTTAACCCCCCACATATCCTAAACGGGGTACATTACTTAAAAGCCTTATAAGGCTAGTTCCTTTTTAAGGTCTAAATTTTCTCAAAATTCCAAGTTCAAAACTCAACAGTTTGGAAAATAAAAGGGTAAAAAATTTAGACAAAAATTAATTTTCGCATAACTGTAAATTAAAGTATCGTGTGGCAACCCTGAATATTTATGTTATAAATATTTATTAATCTTTTAGCAGCAGCTATTGTTAGGCGTTTAATTGGAAATAATCATTATAACACTTTTGTTATGACAATTTAATATAGGAATATTTCGGACTTAGGGGCTGTAGTTCCGTAACGACTGCAAAAAAGTTCTTCTATACAATAAATTTGGTAATACTGTGCATTACGTTTCTCATCCCATTCCAATGAAATTTTTTTAATAACGGTACTTTGCCGTCAAATACCGCAAAATATTAGTAAAATTTTCAAACAATCAATTTTAACCTTCAAATGACATTGTCTAGTTAAAATTTCTTTTTTTAATTCTAATTTTGTAAAAGTTTTGTGAACATACGGACAGAGTGCAACTATTTAGGGACATTTTGTTTTAAAATTTTTAAAATTTATTGAATACAACAACAACAACTTTTTTGGAAAATTTTTGAAGTTGTTTACATTTTTATAAAAAAAAATTAAATCAGTCAGTGTACAGCCAGTAAACAAACATCATATATATACATATATAAGGACCTTGAAGCTTAACAGATTCTGTATATATATGAAAATGTTTCAAAAAAAAAAAAAAAAAACAAAAAAATGTTTAAATGGTTAAAAAACAGCAGGAGCTGAAAAGAACATTGTTGTTGTTCCATATTTAATTTTCTCAATGCTTCTAAACATTCTAATCACATAAAAAAAAGGTATTGTTCTAGCTGTGATTATTCCTTTCAGATAAGTGGATTAGATCAGAATTTGAGAGTGAAATACAAAAACAAAAATGCTTGCAGGAAAATTGTTTTTTTTTTTTTTTATTTTTCTAATAAAAATTAAATATAAAATTTTGATATAGTTTATAGTTATATGGTAATTGGTAACTATATATATATATATATATATAGTTACCTCATATCTATGGTTACAAAATATAAAAATGTTGATAGAATTAAAATTTACAAAAAAAGAAACAACAACAATAATAACAACTAGTAACAAAATTACATTGCATTCATTTAATTTTAATAAAAATAGTTAACAAGTAGTTAGTAGCAATAATAGTGAGTGCTATCAGTACTGTTTTTTTTTAAATGTTATTTTTCCTATAGCCTTTAGAATTTTACTTACGAAATGTGTTTTGTTGTAGTTGTTGTTGATGTTGCAGGGTTTTTTTTTTTAATTTTATATTGTGTAAAATATTACAGTAATTTTAATACAATTAAAAAAGTATACATACATACTTAGAAAAAAAAAGCCGACTATAGGTATTATATTTGTGTTGTTAATTCATTTGATCTGCCAAATTGATAGATAAAAAAGTACTGATAAGATTTGTTGTTGTTGTTTTTGTTGTTGTTATTGTTGTTATTGCATTATTATTGAAAATTGGAAAAAAGTGCTCCATTTTCGTAATAAATAGATAGTTAGTTTATGTACATAAACATAGGTATTCAACTTTTTGTAAGTATTAAAGCGTTTTTTGTGGTTTTTTCAGTATGACCTTCTCTCTTGTTTAGGTCTTAGGAAGCATAAATAAGTGTTTGTGTTATTTTGTTTTGTAAGTACTTTAAAATAATTTTAGTGCATATAGACCATATCAAGGTAATTTCCATGAACAAAAAAAAGGTGTTGTGTACTAAATCCCCTACACAAAATCCCAAATGATCTATTTCTTATCGATTCTTTCAATATTGGGACCTAAGTATAAAGTATTTTTAAATTTTTACTTTAATTTAGGTGGACCTCAAAAAGAGGTAAAACAAAGCTTTAAAGGTTATCTAAATTAAAAGTTTTCCATAGTGTGATACAACTATTTTAAAACTGATAAGCAACTAAAACAATTTTTAAGATTTGTTTTATAATTTTCAAGTTTTATAACCTCAATATTTTCTTAAGAGATTTAAGGTTTCCTTATTTAAGTACTTTTAGATTGAATGTCGTAATGGTATCAATCTTTATTAAGTACGGAATATCCTTATTTAAATAATTTTGGATTAAATGGAATACTGAAATCAATTATAATTAAGTACTGAAAGGCATCCTTATTTAAGTAATTTTGAATAGAATGGAGTACAGGAATTTATAGTGAATCCAAAGTAGTTAGATAGTTTGTTCTACGCTTCACCACTGCAATCGGTATTGTATAGACTGATAATATGTCATTAATTTAAGTGTTATGTACTAAATCCCAGGAGCCAAACCTTCCAAACCGGAAATCCTCAAAGCTAACATTCCCAAAACTAAAATCCCCATTAAATAAAATTTATATATTTTTATAAGTTGAGCCCTATTGCATCAAGAACTAATGAGTAATCAAATAAGTAATCAAAATAATATAATACTCACTTATCAAAAAATGATTATTTGATTATTACGTATAGCTTTTGATTTTTTTATTTTGAGAATTTTGATTTTAAGGCTTTTGATTTTTGTTTGTGAGAGTTTTGTGTTTGGGGGTTTTGGGCTTCGGAATATTCTACAGATCCCAAAAAAAAAAAAATCTGTTAATAAAGAATTGCAATGGAAAAACTTCAGATATTCGATTCCTGTTGTTTTAGTTGTAAGCATAAGTAGTTGAGATTTTTTTCTTCTGTTCTGTTATGTTCCGTGAATTACATGTCCGCCACTGAATGTTCTACTAGTTAATTTTTTTTTGGTGTTCAAGAACCAGAAGACCTAAACATTACACATAAAAAAATTTAAATTCTTTTAGAAAATTGGAAAAAAGCTCAGTTCAGTACCGATCTCTTCTTTTTTTAATTTTCCTTTTTGCATTTGGTGTGTTTTTTTTTTAATTATTAGTGGGGTGTACGATTACTTAAATAATGTGCTAAATTGAATTTGTATATATGTATATAATTTTGTGTGTTTTATTGAAAATTGTTAAATTGTGTTTTTAATGAATTTTTGTTTTATAGGGTGTATCTTTTCGCAGGCAATTTTTTTTTTATTAACTACTATTTTTAAGTAACTTATGTTAGGTGAATTACCTAAACATTTTGGCTTCTTTATAAGAACAAATTTTTTAATCTTTTAGCACATTATATATTGGAAGATATCTATGAACTTGTTTTTTTTAAAGAGTATCTTAAGAACCTTAAAAACAAAATTAAAAAAAAAGTAGAAAAAGGAAACAAAAAAATTCCATTCAATTGAACATGTTGATGTTGCAGGAAAACTTTAATCTTGTTTAATGTCTTATACCTTTATTGATAATGAATTTTATAGCGCACATCGGTATTTTATTGGATACTAAATAACTTTTTAGTATTAACTAATAATTTGATATCAAGAATAATAGTAAGTAGTTAGTTGTGGTTATTTTTAAAAGAATATATAGATTAAGGTTAAAGATTAATATGAGAGATCATCAGATTAAAATATGGTTAAATATTGAATGTAACACATTATTTCAATTATTTTTGTAGTCTATTTCGTGATAAGTTTTATAGATACTTAAGTAAGTACTTAATACTCTATAGATATTTGGCGGATATAATTTTTTTTTAATAATTTTTTATTGGATTTTTATTGGATTTTTATAATGGATGGAGAGAGTTCAAGATAATAATAGTTTTTTCGTCATGTGAGATACTTTTAAAAAAAAAAAAAAAAAAAAAAAATTAAAAAGTGTTTAATTTATTATCAAATTTTGTTTAAATAATGGTTTATTATCTTGTGTATCTTTTTTGTTGTAGAAGGTTATGGTTTATGTGGTTTATATAAGTATAGGTACTAAGGTAATGTTGGTTGAAATAAATACTAAAATGTTAGTTAATAATTAATTGTGCGTTGGAATTTTTAAAGGGTTTTACTATACTTTGATAAGATAAATTATTATAGATAAAAACTGTTAATTTTACATTCCACTTCTTCTTTAAGGGGTTGATGTACACTATATTTCATGTCCTTTGATCAATGGTATGACTTTTTATTAAAGGAAGCTAATTCTAATAATAGATCTCAGAATCTAATCATTTCTTCTTATTGACCCAATGAACCTCTGGAACCAATTGCACTAATTAAATAAAAATTTTTATTGATAAGTTAGTATTTTTTACTAATCAAACTCTATTGATTTGTTATCAAATATCGTTTTTAATGCAACAAAAATTAAAAAAAAAAATTAGATTATTTGATTAGTGATGAGTTTTTGGTACCAGGATTTTAGGGTTATAATTAAATTTAGTATAGGAAGAGTTTTGGTTATTTATAATATTAGAACTTTTCCAGAAAAGTTTTGCTAATCCTGCCACAATCCTTAAATTGAATAAACCCAACGAGGCGGTTTAAAAAGGACTTACTAAAAAAAAATGTCCCCAAATTTCAGAAACTTTCAATATACTCAACGTAATCAAAAATTATAGGATCGGGTTAAATTAAAAATGGATCTGGTCAAATAACAGCTTTGGTATTTCTATTGTTAACAATCAGTTAAATAATTCGATTTTTTGTTTTATGGTAAAATTTAGTTTTTTAATAACTGAATTCCAGACCGAAAGTGGAGTGTAATGCACTTAAAAGAATTTTTTCTGGAATCCCAAAATCAGGGCTAGGACATCTCGATAAAAATCAAAACGGAGTTATTGATTTTTTAACCGATACCAGGTTTATCATAATGGCCCCATTCACTTTGTTTTTGGGTAACATATAGTGTGCGTTTATGTTGGAGCTGCGATAGGTGATAAGAGCATCAATAAGAAAATAGCGTAGAAAAATTATATTGTTATCGATGATCAAAGCGATGCTTCATTATAAAAACCTCTATTTAAATCATGTACATAGTTTTCTATTCTATGCTCTTATCGACGTTGGCGGCTATACTCGCAACTCTAATATAAACGCACCCTTAGTTTAGTAACCTTGTTTTAAAGAAATTATATATAAGAACGAAAACTTATTCAATTTCCAAATAAAACAGTTTAGAGATGCCCTCCAAAATTTGAATGATGTTTCAAATTTCAAACTTGAAATAAGCAGGAAGTCACATGCTTATCCCCAAAAGGCATAATACCGTTTTTAGTTATTCTCTATGTTATTATAGCTCATTTGGATTCTTATGTTATTGATAACGAAGCAATTGGTAAATCATTTGCATAATAAACAGCCTTAGTAATGAAAAGTGAATCTTTAATTTCCATAATTTCTATTATTTTTAATTTAGCAATCTTTTTTTTAGATTATCAAATTCAATCATCTTCTTTAAAATTATTACATTTCAGTTTCAGCAGTTTAACTCATAAAAATTTGTACTTTTTAATTAAGGTCTTTAATAATATATTTGAGACAATTTTAATGTTAAATACTAAACATGCTTCCAACACTTTATTTTGATCTCTTATATACTTATTTACTAAATATGAAACTTTGTAAAAAGTTTTAAAAAAAAAAACAAATTTCAAAAATGATTACATGTAATTAGTGGCATATTTTGACAGAATCGTTAAATATATTTTTATTGTAAAATTCTAAATCCCTTAATTGTCACAAAAAAAAAAAAAAAACAAATAAATATTTAAAAAAAAAGCCAAAGTGAAATCAATTCATGTGGTATAATAAAAATATTTTATAAAAATATTTTTGTATTTTTAGCACGTTTTTAAAAAAAGTTTTAAAATGATGTGCTAAAATAGTTTTACTTTGACCATTCGACTGTCAGTGTGATGGTAGGGTGGATTTACAAAACTGTTTCAAATAAAAATATAAAGTCCGAAAAAGTTTGCAGGGCTTTAATCTGTATATAATAGGAGCCTTATAAATATTTGTGACATAAATGTATAGAGTTGCCATATGATACTTTAATTTACCGTTATGCGAAACTTAATTTTTGAAAATTTTTTACAGCTTATATCTTCTAAACGGTTTGTGTTAGGAACTTGGTATTTTGAGAGGACTTAGATCTTTAAAAAAACAGAATATGAGTCTCGTTATAGTATGCTTAAAAACCCGACTCCTTACAGCTGAATTTTTCAACATAGTCTTAACCCAAAACTTTTTATGAATTTGTTTTTAATTTTAAAAATTGGAATTTATTAAAATCCTTGTTTAATTTTCACAACTTGTTATTTTTGACATTTATTTCAATCATTGGTTACAGTAGACACATTCAATAATTGAATGTTTTTTTAAAGTAATGAAATATAGTATATATGTATATATATAAATTTATAAAAATATATATAAAAATATTAAAGTGACCTCTATTGAATTTTTATATAATAAATAAAAGAATCACGAAGGAATTGGTCAGGTAACAAAGAAATAAAATCAAAAAAAAAAAAATTAAATTTGTAATAAAATATTGGAATGTTGGATGGTACCGCCTTACCATGTTTTTCACATCTCCCTTTTTTTTTCCTTGTTTTTTATTTTGTTTTTCCTCATGTTTTTTAATAAATTGTGACGTTTTTTTTTTATTTAATGAAATTTTTCTGTTTATGTTATGATTTTTTTTTATAAATGTTAACTTCTGGATTTTATTTGTGATTATTGCTTTTTTTTTTTTGCATTTTGTTTTATTGGATTGTTATTTGTTTTAATATTTATTTTTGTTTTTATTTTTTTTATTAAATATTTTTATTAAAATATATTTTTTTTATTTTTGTAATTTTCAAAAAAATTGCCGCCAACACCACTGAATCACGTATATATGCAATACAAGCTAGAAGAATCATCTCATTAATATTTTTATTTGTTGATTTGAAGACGGGTCAGGTAGACTTACCGAGGAGGAGTAGAGGGGGGAGGGTGTTATACTAACTTAAGAAAACGAAAGAAAGTGTGATATTATTTTTTTTTTGCAATTTTTAGCGCATCATTAAGTCAAGCAATTTAAGATATGTATATATACAAAGTTTGTGTTTGTTTTAAATCATGTTTTAAACTTTTTTTTGCAGTTGATTTGTGATTTATCATAATTACACTCAGAAAATATTGTTTGTTTTTATGTAGATTATTAAATTTGGTTTGTATTTTGGGTCCTTTTTTAATGTTTTTTTGGTTTTAGGATTAGGAATCTCCTTAAAGTTGTCAGTTGAATAATTCTGATATTTGGTTTAAAATTCGGTTTTACTATAAGCCGGTAAAAGGTGATTGTTTGGTTATTGTTGGAGAACCTAATGTAGTTTTCTCATTTAATAGCGGTAAGACTGTTTTTTTGAGGACCTAACTTGTTACCTGGCATTTAAAACTTAGTAAAAATGTTGTTGATTATTTTTTGATTTGATTATATAATTGACTATTTGTCATTTCATTAGTTATTTACTACATTGTATTACAATTTTGTATTATACTCAGAAAAATATGTTTGCTATTGTTTTAGTAATTTGTATTTTCTCTTTGGTCTAATTTGAATTTGAATCATGTTGTATTCTAAAAATCCCATAAGAGCTTAAAAAATGGACGCTTCTTTTAGATATTTTGCTCATCTTAAAACAACAAAAACAGAAAGGAGAAAGCTCTTTTCAAAAAACTGTTTCATATTAAGTAAGTAGTGTAGTAGGTCTTCCGAAGTTATACTTTTAACAATGTAGTAGAAAAAACACTATAGGGAATTTTAGTATAATGTAGGGAGTAGTGAATTGGGAGAATTTCAAAATAATACTATTTCATCCCTTGATATTCGCAAAAAGGGCTTATTTTTTAGTCTACTATAATAATGACCAAAAAATCATTCAAAAACTAAAGTGTCCAAGCTTTTTTTATTCAATCTACTCTCTGTCTCAAGCATTGTTAAAATTTTTCCTGTATTTAGTATTCATGATTTATTGAAAGTAATTTTAAAGCGTTGTCATACGTTATGACACAGCATTGTTATTTTTATGAGAAGAATGAACCTACAAATATCAGTAGTTATAACTTTTAAATTTATAAGTAAGTACACAACTAACAATGCAGCGCAATAATTTTTTTCAATTGCAAAATAAAATACAAGAAACTAGAATAATCAAAGCTCATAAATTTCATGAGAAAATTTATGATTTGGTGCAAGAAAAGTTAATTAACATCATTACTGTGTTGAAATTCTGGTAACTGGAACAAAATCCTTTGTTGTTTTCAAAAAATTTTGAAAATCAATTGTTTTGTGTTACAGATGATGTTGATTTTGCCAATTTTTTTTCTTGTTACTGACAACTTTCAGTTTTAAAAAAGAAAATATTGCCCAATTTTGATATGATGGATTATCCTTTGTATGTTCAGTAGAGGGTTATGCTGAAAAATAGTCTTGGCTAAAAATTGTGATTTACTTATAATAAAAATTTAATAAAAATTTTTATATTTCAGATAGTCCGATTTCGATAGGTGTAGGCCACTGCTTTTTGATGCTTTTGATATTAAGGGTATTCGGAGCTCAATAATGACGAATGATAAAAGTATTCGTGATAACTTCCTTCAAAGTAATTTCTTTTTACATAAAAGACTCATTTAAATGGATTTAATACTAATATCCTAGCTATAAATTATCTTTTACAAATGAGAAGTTACACGATTTCATATATTAAAAAATAAGAATTCATATTTTTTAATGTTTCAATAAAATAACTGTAAATTTTGCCTAAAAAACTGTTACTATAGTATAATGTACCAATTTGATTTTACTTTTAAAACCACCTATTTTTTAGCTTCAATTAAAGATATAAAATTTTTTTACACTGCTACTTTTACACCATTTTCTTCTACTAGCTTCTTCAATTCCGATCTTTTATGAGCTATGAATTTCGGACATCCTGTGTAGCACTTTTCAAAAATTAAGTTACTATTAATAAAAGTATAAAGATTGAAGACTATAAACAAAAGTATAAAGCTTTTTAATAACTTAAATATCACCTTCTTCTTTATCCTTCTTTGACTTCAAATCAAGGTGAAGTGAAACACCTCCTTATCTTATGTTGTACTGGCTGTCAATTATATTTAAAGTCCATGGAAGCTCATTGGTTTTGTGTGGAAGGATATATTATACGACTTCATTACAAAGTAAGCAATTTTGTTTTTCACAATGAAAGCCTTTTCGACCTTGCTTAGTACCACCAAAGGTGCATATATCCTATACTAGATTGGCATAATCATGTAATCATCTGTGTAATCATTGCTAAAGCTACACATCGAAATGTATCCAAACTTATTGTCCCTATAGACATGGTAATAATTTTTCAGGCTCCGAACCATCTCTTCCTTTAAATTAAGTTATCACTTATGAAAATAGGGGTTGAAAATAGTTTCCGAGTAATCTAAAAATTAAAATTCGGTCTTACAAAGTTATGTGAGTATATATATATGGATCCATGTATTAAAGCGTGCAATATGAACCATTTTTGTCATTCCTTAACTCAAACTTTTTAACAATCAAAGAAATTAAAAATAAACGAGGAAGAGTGTAGTAGAGTAAATTGTGTCAACTCTGGGATACCCGTATGACCGTAACATATACATTCTATCATCAGTTAATTACTTTTGGCAAAATTTCAAACATTCAGCTTTATTAGGTATAGAGTAATGCTCATATAAAATTAGAAGTTGTATGGCAGGTACTCGAACCCGTGGACCAAAATGGCTGAATTTAAATAGCGATTCCGTTTTTTGCATAAAAACGAATTTGTGAAAATTTCATAATCCTAGCTCCTTTACTTTTTGAGTTATCGTAACGACGGACGGACATACATAGCTAAATCGATTTATTTTTCGATTCTGATCCGATCCATACACTTGAGTCTATATCTACCCCTCTCCTTCTCTGCGTTACAAACGTAATGGCAAATTTATTATACCCTTGGAACTATATAAGTAGTCATACGGGTATAAAAATCCTATAAAAAATATTTTATCCAATACTGTTCATGTATGTATATAAGTGTGTACGAATATTCATATATACATATATATCTATAAATTTAAATAGAAAGTGAATAAGATGAGTATTAACTAGTGACTTTTAATGTTTTTCTTTGACACATAAAAAAACAACAGCAACAATTTTTTTTTGTAATTACGATCGTGCCGCATTATTATACATATATCTATATATATATCTATCTCTTTCTCTCGTTGTTATTATATAACTATTATTTTTATTTTTTTTTATATTAGTTTTTTACTTTGTTATACTTGTAAGAATGTAAGTATATATTTTATATATATATTTAATATGTATATATATATAATATATATATATAATATATATATATAAATATATATATATAAATTATTTTAAACATTTTCATGATGCATTATAACGTATGTTTTCGCAGCCATTAAAAGGATAATAATTTTCACAGGATGTTTTTTATTCATTTTAATATTTTGTTTTGTTTTTTTTTCTGTTTTATTCTTTCTCTGCATAAACATAATTTTTTGTCCTTTTCTTATTTTGTATTTATTATTATTTTTTTTTTGTTTTTTTTTTGTGTAAAAAATCTCATAAAAGTTGCGTTGAATGATGCTAAATAACCAGCATTATGTTTCGTATGCATAAAATGATATACATATTTGTATATAAATACTAGGTATATAATAATATAACACTTAATATGTTTGTTCGTATATAATATTTATATATGTACAATTGTAATTTTTTTTACTATAAATTGTTGAAATATATTTGGTTTATTATTATTGTTGTTGTTGTTGTGTTGTGAATGTTGGAAAATGTTCAAAAAACTAAAAATATTATAAAAAAAATTGAAAAAGAAAAATGTTGATGATAATAATGGCGCTGAGATGTGATGAAAGTTTTTTTCTTATTATTTTTTGTTTTTTATTTTTTAGTTTTTTTTTTATTTCTTACTTGTGAAATGGATTTTTGATTGTGTTCTCATGTATTAATTTTTTAAGTTGTATGCTTATTGTTTGTTGAATGTTTCAGTTCTAATTTACTACAGAACAAGTTTAAAAATAATATATATATATATAGAATATAAAATATAATAATAGAAATAGCAACAGCAGCAACAAAAAAAAAGAAAAATATAAGGAAAGGAAAAAAAAAATTAAAGTGAGAAAAAAAAGGACGAAATATAAAAAAAATTAAACAAAAAAAGATCAGAGATAATTGCACTTGTTGTAAATATTTTATTTTAGTTATGTATATATATATGTAATGTACCCATAGTTATATATATATATATATATATAGATATATATATGTGGGAATATGTGTATATAAAAAGTTCATCTTCGTTTAATGTTATGTTGTATATATATATAATGTACCCATAGTTATGTATATATATAGATGCATTTATTTATAGTTATGAATATATATATATATACATATATTTTTAATATACTTTTGCAAAATTTTTATAGTAAAAGTGAATTAAATTAATTTTCTGAGAATGTTGTATATAGTCTTTATGATATTTTATATATTAATTTCATTAGAAAATTACAGTTATTTACGCTTAATAATTATATTTTTTTTTTCAAAAGATTTTTAAAAGAGTGTTTTTGCTTTAATGCTTAGAGTAGTATTTACACAGTACCTATATACTTAAGTATATACAATTTTCTATATATGTTGCTATATAAATTTTTTAAAAATTTTTTTCGAATTTACATAAATTAATTAAGAAAGTGAGCGATTTTATTGGCCTTATATATTATGTAGATATATACTTTTCCAGAGATTTTTATATATACATATACAATTATCACATATTTTGAACTTCAAAATTAGGTCAAAGGAATACAAAAGTTCCTAGAACAAACATATTTTGAGCAACTTTTAAGGGGGTAATTATAACTATTAATTTTTGAATATGTCCCCATTTTAATATCATATTTAGGACAAAGTTAAATTATATAGTTCAGTATACTGTTTATAACTGTAATTAATAAGAATTATTTGAACTCTACCTGCGACTAATGTAGGTTTCGATATTATGACCCAAAACTTGTATCCCAAATGTTGAATTTATTTCAAAATTATAATTTTAAATTTTTATTCGAAACGCTAAAATTCGTTTCGAAATTATAAATCAAAATTTTTATTCGAAATACTGAATTCGTTTCGAAATTATAACCCAAAACTTGTATTCGAAACGCTAAATTCGTTTCGAAATTATGAACCTAAACTTGTATTCGAAATGCTAAATTCGTTTCGAAATTATAACCCAAAACTTGTATTGGAAATGCTTAATTTGTTTCGGAATTATGAACCTAAACTTGTGTTCGAAATGCTAAATTCGTTTCGAAATTATTAAAAAAAGCTTGTATTCGAAAAGCTGAATTTGTTTCAAAATTATAAACCTAAACTTGTATTCAAAATTCTAAATTCGTTTCGAAATCATGAGAAACATTTTTTCGAAATAAAAGTTATTTCAAAATGATCACTAGTTTAAAAGTTCGATAACTTTATTTAGAAATATAATCTAAACTATCAGTTTCTTAATGGTTCTGAAGTATATTAAAACATCGATTATTGTTCCTTGTAACAGTTTAAGTGTTATAATTCCCAAAAAAGTAAATACATATTATAAACGTTTGTAGTGAATGTGCAAACAAATGTTAAATACTTATTGGGTTGAAGTATTAAATTTAATTTATTAGGATCATGGCAATCGACTTATGAACTGCTTGCTAAAATGTTTTACAAACTGGAAATATTATGTATTGACAGTACATTGTTGAAAGTAATGGCCCAAAAAAAATAGTATATGAGGTCGTGGAAATGTAATTTCATAGATGGGAATTGATTTTCATAAAGAGGCAATTAAGGAAAGCGACAAATGGGCGTAAACTTCCAAAGCCATGTACTCGTTGAAAAATCGTTTGGTCGCTGTCTGCATGTTCGATGCCTTATTTAAAAACTATGTACCACTTACTCTATATCAGTGCTACCATCATTACAGTTATATTTTTCTGCAGTTATACATATTTTTTTGTAAATTTTACAAAGTTGTACATTCAGATAAGTTTCAATTACATTTTTCATTTCTTATTTTACACTTAAGTTAAAATGATTTCCTTACAGTGATTTTATATTTTGACTATAACAATGTTAAATTGGAAAATATTGTGCTATGTTCAAAGGTTAATAATCAACAAAATTGTGTTTTGATTAAATTTTTTTAAGAGCAATACTTTAGTTTAGATTAACAATGAAATGATCCCTCAAATACACAACAACTTTTTTTTTCAATTTTCAGTGCTTTTATAATGAGGGGGGGTTGTAATGTTATGCAAAAGAATGCATCAATGAATATAATTTTGCATTTAAACTATTTGTACGGTGCAGGGTCAGAACTCCCAAAGTCATAAGTCCCTTAGAGATTTATGAACCACTTATGACTCATAGCAGTGAGCCTTAACTTCCTAAGGGACTTATAATCCTAAAAATAAGGGAGTTTTGATTCAGCGTGGTCATAATTTCCTTATACAGTTCTCAGATTAAAAATTATTAGTAATATTAAAAAAAATATTAATTTTAATTATATACTTAATATCAGTGACCAGAACAAATTTTGGGGTTGGATTCGAAATCAGAATATTCCCTATTTCCAAAATTAAGAAAACAACCAAAATTTTACATTTAAACAACATTTTGAAAGGCTATTTTGCAAAAAGGGTAATCCTGATTTTGTAACCAAAGTCTCGCATACATGAATTTATAAATACTCTGGAAAAAGGGTCAACTTTGGTCAAAGGGTCAAATATGCTTCCTAATATAGTATCTCGCATAGATACTATATAGGGATTTACCTAAGATACTATAGGGATTTACATAGACACTATAGGGATTTACCTAAGGGACTTATGATCCTGGTAAGACCCTCTCAGGGTCTTAAATCCATAAGGGACTTATGACCCTGGGAGTTCTAACTCTGCACCATTTGTACTCAGATAAGAATAAGAAGTGAAAGGAAACTAAAAATAATGGTTAACATTATATCATTTTTTGTTGTTGTTTTTGTAGTTGATGATGAAATGTGATTTTGTTTTTTTTTTCGTTTTTTTCTTATGGTGTCCTTTTTTTTGTATGTGTGTTGGAAACTTTTTCAAAAAAAAAAAAGTTTTATAATGATTTTTTTACTTATTCACCTTTTTGCAAAGTTTTACTATTTTTGAGTGCATACTTATAGTAATTATGAAATATTTTTGTATGGATGCAAATTTCAAAATGATAAAGTTTTTTTTTTTTTTTTAAACTTTAAAGTATTAAGAGTATCTTTCATGGGATACAATATTGCAGTTTGTTATAAAAACTTATTTTTTTTAATAAGTTAAATGATAAAAATTTATTTTAATGAATATAAAGGAAACTTTGTTTTAAGTGTTCTTTAAAAAATTTCAGATAAACTTTCTTTTTGTTATTAATCTTTGTAGAATAATGAAAAGTTTTTTCAAAAAAATTATGTTAATATTTTGATATAGTTTAATGTCATGTTTGAATTTTATCGAAAGTTTTGGAAGAAGTTTTAGTTCTTAAATATATTAAGTATTAACTTGAAATTCTTTGAAAAACTGTTGGTTAATTAATAAAAGGTAAGCAATTAAAGCCTTAATGAATTTAATGAAGCTTTGAATTAATGTAATGATTTAAAATATATAAGCATTTGTAAGTTGACGAGTAATGAGAATAGCTTTGTAAGGCACCAATTAAAATGCACCAAAATTAAACTTTAATCATGGACCTGGGATATAAATAAACAGTTCTGTTATTATAGGATAGGAATTTAAAAGGATGTTTTTTTTATTTTATTCTTTTTCCACTCTTTTAAAGACTCAAAAGCTTAAATAGTTATATTCACTAAGTCTTTGATTCCTTGGCAGTAGCGTCTATTGTTACACATGTGTTAATTTTGTGCCCCATCTTCCGAATATTAAATCTTATCTTATATTACGATATCAACTATGATATAATTATACAATTTTACGATATTTTTTTTATTTGATATGATCTAACCGGGGTTTGATACAGAGTTTTGGTCAGATGTTTGGAAGGATTTGGGTTGAAAATACTTGGGATTGTCAGATTTTGTAGGATGGAGAAAATTGAGTGGGATTTTAAGAAAGAAAGTAGTTAATATTCTTAATTTTATTTATTTCGTACACATGAACAACACACGGGTGTAAAAGTTATGGATAATTTTGTGAATGGAATGGTGCGTGAAACATTATTTAAAAAATAAAATAAAATAATTTAATCAACCGAGGCTTTTATCCTATAATAGAAAAGGATAGCAGGCAGTCTTCTTCATCTTTTTTAAATTCAAAATGTAAATGAGTGTCTATAAAAACTATCAGTTAATTTTTGATTTCAAGGAGATTGTATATATAGTGCGTTTGTAATCAGAAGTTTACACTTAGGGATGATCATAGAAAAAAGGGTAAAAGTCATATCAATAGCTAAATATATGGCGTTGCTTTGTGTAAGGTTTATTCTTAATATATGGAGTCGCTTTGTGGAAGGTTTATACTATCAGAGACAGTAAAAAAGGAGAACAAAGAGATAAATACAAATAAAAGCTTATAAAATTTTCCCAGATTTAAGAAAAAAAAATATATATAGAATAACATCATTTAATTGTTATTAATAAAGGTGCTTTGTAATTCAATTATATGATTACTTTTGATTCTTGGAAATCTACATTATAGGACTATTTCCAACAACGGGACTGATTCGCTTCTCATATCAGCTATGTCCATTTAAGTATAGAAGAAGAACAATTAGTTTTTTACATTTCTTTAGAGCATCCCTTCTGATCTGACTTCATCTTCAATGGTGATAATATTAAAAATATACATCTTCAAATATTAGATTAGAAAATAATTTTTAGACTTTGAAAAGGTAATGAATGATATTTCATTGATTTGTTAGGTTTTATCTGCTAATCCTTTAGTTTGATTCAATTTTCTTAGATTCCGACTGGTTGTATATGCAATCTCTATGTGTAATGAAAGTAAACCTGTGTATTTTATGATAGATAAGGGTAAACTTGTATGTGTAATGACCAGAGCAGACCTGCTAAATGAGAATTAACCTGTATGTGTAGTCATTCTAAAAACAAAAATTAAAAGATTGAACACAATGTAATGGGTGGGAGTAACTAAGTACACTAAAAAATTGTTAATATATAACAATACCAATGAATATAACATTTTTTAAATTTCTTGCTTTTATCTCAAGTTGTTAACCTGTCCTTTTCCTTTTTTTTTTGCAGAATCTGTAAAATAAACTTTCATATTACTAATAAAAATAATAACTACTTTTTTATTTTCTTTTCATTGTTATTAAATTCATATTTTCATTTCATTTTTAGTTTTGTTGTCTCACTCTAATATACAATATCTATCACATTTTTATTTTCCATTTTTTTTGTATTAAAATAAAATTGCTGAACACGTGCTTGGAATGGATAATGTATTAAAATACAATACATTATATGCTATCTCTTTCATTTTTATTATTGCCAAAATTAAAATACCTGTAAAACAAAATTGAATACCACGAGTGAATACTTTTTCATTTGTTGAATTTTTTTGAGGTATTGAGGAATTGATGAGAGGGGCGAATATTAAAAAAAAAAGTAAAACCAAAAAATGTTTGTATTTTAAAATTCTGGAATTTGAAAAAAATTTAAAAAAAAAAAAATAAATAAATAAAAGAAAATGTAATTCCCAAATATTTTTTGTTTTTGTAAAAGATATTTTTCATATCAGTTTTGCAAAAATATTCGTGCGTGAATTATTTTTTTTGATTCTATGTGGAATCAATCGAATTCAATGGGGGAAAAAACATATTGAAAAAAAACGTATCGTAATGTTAACAAAAAACGCGTTGAAGGGATTTAAGTACACTTACGAGAGAAAAGAACAAAATTTGACACAAACAGAAATGCTGTAAAAATAAATTTTAATAGGAGACTTTTTTCAAATTTAATTTCGTTAAATGTAAGTACAAATTTGGCAATATTATTTCCTACAGGCGTAAATGGTCTTGAAATTAAGTAATTAGTATCATAATGAGTATTATTAGTATCATTATTAGTATTATAATTAGGAAAAGTAATTGATTGCATGTTTCTATGACAGTTAGATTTCTGTGGACCAGACTAAACCCTTATAATATTGATCAAAATGATAAGTACAGTTCTAAGTACTATTATCAGTTCTAAGTACTCATTACTTTTTCAAGTGCAAGTATTAGTTAGATTTTAATACTAACAAAATTTAAGTATATAAAATTTATAATTCCTGAAAGTAATATATTTAAAAAATACTTGGATTTTCGATACTTAAATGATTGTTTCTTAAATACTAAGAAAAAAAAGTTTCTTGAAAATACTTCAGTATAAAAAATGATTACAAAAGTATTTAAATTGCAAATGTATTTACTTTGTTTAGGAATTTTTACAAGTATTTTCATTTGATTCGTTTAACTGCTTATAAGTACTTATATTTTGTAGGTGTTGAAATCTTACTCATATTGTGGTACTTGACAAAGTAATGAGTACTTGACACAGATAATGGTACTAGTACTTGAAATATAAAAGTCGGCCTGTTGGCAACCTACGCATCAAATTAGAAAGGTTAATCATTAAAACAATATTCCTTTTGCAGAGTGCCCATATCAGTTTTTCATATAATATTATTTCGTTAGTATTATGATGATATTTTAAGCCTTACCATTGACCAATTCTAGATAATAATCCTCGTTCTTTAATGAGATTCCCATAAAAATTTTCAAAAGCCAGTTTTTTAACAAGGGCGGATAGAAAACTTAAACATGATCTAAAAAAGGCGCTTAAGGTGTTTTTGGGCACTGATGTACTTTAATCAAACAAAACCATCTTAAGGCTGATATTTGGTTTCTCAATGGGAGATCATAAGATCACGGATCGATTGACAGGCTCTGCATCCGTATTATCTATAATGAAGCAGTTATTTAAAATTCACCAGATCCACAATCCAGATATTCCAAAAGCTTTAATTTCCCAAAGCCTGAAAATTCAGAACTAGCCAAAACTTTGGATCCCATTCATTGGTTTCAAATTAGCTGAATTATAAAACTTCCTTTCATTAAATAAAGTTAAAAAAGTTGTTGTTAAAATAAAATATTTTCGTACCACGGTTTGACCACGTCTATTGACTTGCATTTTATTTTTCAATATTACTAATACTATTAAAGCTTTTAAAGATAACAAACGTAAAATTAAATGAGATTAAAAAGAGAAAAATTAAATTATTCACGAATCTTTTTTGATTAAATTTTACATAAGGTAAAGGTATGTTCCATACATTTTTAATATTGTAAAAAAAAAGTATTTCACTGTTGGTTTTTACAATTACTGTTGATACTTTCGCTAACGTTACTATATGAGTATAAAGTACTCGATTAAATATCTTTTATTAAAAATAACAAATTTTTTTAAAAATAAATTAACTTAAATTGAAATGTATGAAAAAATACAACTGAGTTTAATTACTTTTAAGTAATTTCCAAAAAAAACTTTTAATTCATTTTTAAATTCATTTTTAAATTATTTTTTAATTATTTTTATTTGTTTTTTTCTCATTTCTAGGCATATGAATTATCAACATTAACTGGTACACAAGTAATGTTATTAGTTGCATCAGAAACTGGTCATGTTTATACATTTGCAACACGTAAATTACAACCAATGATAACATCAGAAGCTGGTAAACAATTAATACAAACATGTTTAAATTCACCAGATCCACCAACAACTGGTGGTACTGGTGATCAACGTATGTCAGCGACTGGATTTGAAGAAACTGAATTAAGTTATAATATAGCTGATGAAGATTCAAAAGTAAGACAATTAATATATAGTCATGGTCATCATGGACATGCTCATTTAGGTCATCCACAAGCACCAAGCCATTATGGTTTAGAACAAAGTTTAATGCAATCACCATATTCTGGTGGACAGCCATCACCGTTGTCACATGCACAAGCGTATGCACCACATGGTGGACATACGCATCATTCGCATGTACCACATGTGCCACATTCAATGGCACATCATACACAACGGTAGACAAATAAATAATTAATAATTTAATTTTTTTAATTTAATTTTTTTGTTTAATTTTTTTTTTTAGTTTTTTTTTTTTTTAAATTTCATTTAAATTTGTTTTGTTTGTTTGTTTTTATTTTTTATTTTATTATTTTTATTTTAAATTAAATCAAATACTTAAATATTATTTTTTTTTTATTTTGTTTGTTTATTCAGAGATTTAAACTGTAAATGGAATTCATTTTGTTTTTTTTAAGAGTAAACTTTCAATGATTTATTTGGCGAGGTGACAAAAGTCCCCGGAGCAGTTATGATTTGAAAAAAATTCCAAAAGTTTTTGGGATATTATAACTTACGATGGATGGGTCAAAAACCCTCTAAAAGGAGAGGAGACTTTTGTCATCTCGCCATTTATTTCATTCACAATATTTTTAAATTACTCCAGTTTATCTCTGAATAGTCCATAAACACAATTTTAAGGCTGTCCAGTTTTAAATACGATTTTATATAAAATATAAAAAAAAAAAAATAAATTAAAAAAAAAAAAATTAATATATATATATAAATAAATAAAGAATAATTTAAGGAATTAATGAAATTTTAATACAAAAAAAATTATATTTTAAATACGACAAAATAATTTAGTAAAAATTAATTAATATTAAAATTAAAATAAATTAATAACAATTTTATAATAAGATAAAAATTAAAAATAAAATTATTAAAAAAGAAATTAAATTAATTAAAAAGAAAAAATAAAAAAAAAAAATATTAATTAAAATTAGTGTAAATAAATTAAATTAAAAATATAGAATATAATTAGAAACGAAATTATATATTTTAATATATATATATATATATCTAATGGCTTGAAGATTTTGTGGATGACTTTCTGATTTTAATTTTAGTATTCGACCATTTTATGTATTCTTTTTTTTTTTTTTCAATTTAAATACAACTTTAAATTATTTAAAAAAAAAATATAAAAATTAATTTAATAAATACTTTTTCTGTTGCATTAAAATAAATAAAAAAAATTAAATAAAGCTTTTAAAAGTCGTACAAATTAGTAATTAGTATACAGTTTTATATAAAAGAATTAAACAAAAAAAAAAGAAACAAAAAACAAATGATATGACAAACACTTTTATACAAAAAAAAAACATTCTACTATAAATTCAATCAAACCAATTAAATTGAAAATATATTGTCGTATATTACTATTATTAAAAATTCTTATTAATAATTTATTATTATATTAGATGACATTAAAATAACTTTTTAACACATATTGGGACATGTACGACATAATTTGTTTTGAGAACTTTTCGAGAAATGAACAAAAATCACAGGGTGTTTAAAAAAGTAGATTTTAAAATTTAAACAATGTTCTATAATGGGTTTATTGCAAAATAGTTTCTAATATTAAATTATAACCTTTTTAAGGAAATTTGTTATATAAACCAATTTAAACTTTCTTTAGGAGCACCCCCTAAACGGAGTACTACACGGAGGAAAGATTCGCTTATAATACTAACTTTTACAGATTAAAATCCTACCAAAATTTCAAATTCTTAACCTTAACCGTTTTTGGAAGATGTAAAAGGTTAAAAATCTTATAAAAATAGATTTGAAATTTAAGTACCGTATGGCAACTCTATATCTTTTTGTTATAAATATTAATAAAGCTTATAATTAGCTTAACACCTATCGATTGGTTATTCCAAATTTAAAATATACCTTTTTATGGAACTTTTTTATAACAATACAAATAAAGGGCTTTTTCGAATTTTAGAGGGCTGTAGCTTCGGAGCAGCCAGTCGGTCTACAGAAAAATTAAATCAATTCATCAAATTAATTTTGTAATATCCTTCCATAGCTAAAATTTCTTTTGTAAAGTTTTTAGGAGTGTTTCGTATAATAGTACTAGACTCTTCAATAGGCTTGTAGTATTACATTACAAAGTATCCTCATTATGCTTTAATCGAATTTTAAAACTTATAGAAAATTTTACGAAAATCTACTGTGAATTATAAAAATTAATCAAAAATTTTCCTTATTTAAATGGGGTAAAAGTTTTCTAAACACACGGGCTAACAGACAGAATATAACTACTTATATAATATAATTTTTTTCCAAATGAAATTTGAAAATGTGCTAAAAATAAAAAAAATTAAGAAATAAATAAAAATAAGAATTTATTTTAGATATTATTTAATTTTTTTTAATTAATATATTAATTCGTGTTTTGTAGACATTTATGAACTATTTAATTACTATTTTTTTTTTTTTTTGATTTTTACACTAGTCAAACATTTAATTATTTGCCTTTTTATTATATAGAAATCAAGTAAAACAATTTTTTAAATTACATTTTATAACAATTATGTGCCATTTTATTAAATAGAATGAGAAAAATATATTAAAAGAAAATATACAAAAAAAAAATAATATATAAAATTAAAAAATAAAATAAAACTCAAATGTGGGGTTGAAAAAAAAAAGTGATTGTCATATAAATACATATACAAATATATATAGTTAAATACTCATACTTAAATTGTTAAAAAGGCGTCATAATTATATTTATTAATTTTAAATAAATAACTTTTTTTTTTTTTTAATATACATAGTTACAATGTATAATAGACTGATTGAACAGGGTGTTTTAAAAATATTCATTTAGAGACATAATTATTATGCGTGACAAATACAAATACAAATGTTTGATATTCAAAAATATTTATGCAATATGTATTTAAAACACCCATTCAAACTTCTTAAATGTTAATTATACTTCTAATTCAAAAATGTTTGAAATTATTAATCTGCAAATACATTGTTAGATGTTAGTACACTGTTTTCAAAAATGTTATCAAATAGATGGTTCTTAATTTAATGTGTAATTAAATTATTATAAGATTTTATATTTGACATTTTATTAGTATATTGAAAGATGTTAAATTTGACACTTATTTATTTATTAAAAATTTGGAATTTGACATTTCATATATTAAAAGGTTAAAAATTTTGACATTTCATTACTTTTGAAACTATTTCAAAGTTGACATTTGATTAATTGTCAAAAGATTTTATATTTGACATTTCATTAGTTTATTGAAAGATTCAAATATGACACTTCTTAATTTAATAAAAATATACAATTTGACATTTCATTACTTTTCAAACTATTTCAAAGTTGACATTTGATTAATTGTCAAAGGATTTTACATTTGCCAGTTCATTAAATCAAAATTTTGCTCTAAACTATACAAAAAAATAAAATCCTTTAGTTCATATCCTTACATATATTTTTAATATATTAATTGTTTCATCAATTAAAGAGCTTAATACATTGGCCAAGTAAAAACTATTAGCTTAATAGTAGCCCATATATAATTTTGAATATAAAAGTTAAATCCTTTAAACTTAATTATGTACAATTTTTTTTTTTTTAGACAGTGTAAAATCGACAATGTGTATCATGCTTTAATAATTTATTTAATCAATTTTTTAATTAAAAAATTAATTCTCTAATGGACTTGTATTGTACTTAAAAATAAATATTTTTCCAAAGTATACAATTAATAAAATATATATACAAAAAAAAAAAAAAAAAATGTAGCTTAAGATACTATAAAATACATAATAATAGTAATAACAAAAAATAATATACATATACGAAAACTTCGAACTCTATTAATTAACTATTAAAAATACACGTATAAATATATTTATTATATAAAAAAATATATTAAAAATATATAGAATAAAAAAAAAAGAAAAAAATAGTTGCAGTGAATTTCTTGTGCCATTAAAAAAAAAAAAAAGACAAAAAGTTGACGCGTTACTCGCGTATATATAAACTCTCGTTTAATGGATGGTTTGATTGGGCGCGCAAGTCTCTATACTATGTAATAAATATACTTACTTTGTTAAATTAATTATGCGTTATTTTATTTTATTATATTTTTTATATATATATATATATATATATATATATATATATATATATAAATATAGCTATAATTTTGTAAATTAAATGTTTTAGTGTAACGATATATAGTAAAATAAATAACAAAAACAAAACAAATTGAATTTAGAAAACATTTTGAAACTTATTTTTTTTTTTGTTATTTTGTTATTTTATATTTTCTTAAAGAAGTAATTGGTGACATATGTTTTATATTGTTAATTTAAGTAAAGTCAATTTTTTTTTTAATTTTTTGCAACAAATAATAAAAGAATTAAAAAAACGTGGCGCCACAACAATATAGAATTGGTTTATTTAAAATTTTACTTGTTAATTAAATCAAAATATATTTTAAATTAACTCTTAATTATCTCAAATAAAATTTATTTGAAAACAAAAAAGTATATTTAAAAGTAATTCTACAATTTTTTTATCAATTTTATTTATTTATTTTAATATACAGTTAATATTTAATTCTTTTTTTTAAAAAAAACATACAAACATACCTTATATAAGTAATAAATTAATTTGATTTGTAATTAATTAATTTAATACGTTTCTCTTTAATTTTTGAGCCAAATTTGAAGTTTAAACACCTATTTTAATTAATTAACTTTTTAATAATGTCAAGTTCAGTTACTTTTTCTTCCCAGTATGACAGTTCATTGCATATTTTGAACTTATGTCAAATGCATATTTATATAATATATTCCTTTTATAGTATAATATAAATCAGATATTTTATATACTAAAAATTTTCTTGGCACTAATGTTAGTACATTTAGTTTTTATTTGATTCCAATTTAACTATTTTTTTTTCCTCAAAATGTCAAAATTAAACGTCAAAAACCTTTTTTTAAAAATTATGTAAAATGACAGTTTCTATTTTGTGAAAAAAAAAAAACCTATTGGGAATGACTTTAAAAAATCTATTGAGAATGATTATTTTTTATTTACAAAAACCAAACTGTCATTTTATAATTTGTCAAAGAAGGTTGTTTGACATTTTAATTTAATATGTCATCAATTTCTTATATTTAAGATTTAAAATATATTTAAAAAAGTAAATTTCGAATGTAATATTTAAATTTTTAATAGTTATAAAAAAAAAAACAAAAACAATCTATAATTTAATAAATTAATTTATTGAAATTAAAATACTCTATCCAAATGTGCAATATTTAAAATTCATAAATACTTAATAATAAAAAAAAATATTGAATGACTTTTAAAAGCTATTTATTTTTATGTTCTTTATGTAAATAATAAAAAAAAATAAAATAGAAATTTTTATATTTTATACGAAAAAATAATTTAAAAAATATTTGAAAAAAAAAAAAAGCAAAAACAAAATTATCTTAATTAAATTTAATATATAAAAAATCGATACTCGAATAAATGGTGCTTTCTATATGTGAAAAAAATGAGCGTGTTCATTTTGAATAAATATCTGTGTATTTTGTCATTTTGTCCTGTTATTTTCATTTTTTTTTTTTTTTTTTATTTTTATCAAATAAGAATTTTAGTGATTTAAAATTATTAAAAAAAAATTATTAAAAAATTAAAGTAATGTTGAATTTAAAATTGAAGGTTTATCACTTGGTTACAAAATTATTTAAAAATTAATTGAAAAAATCTATAAAATAAAAAATATGTTGATTTAAATAAATTAGAAATTGTTTTTCGAAATTTTTAATTTTAAAATTATTCAGAATTAATTTTTTAAAAAATTATTTGGGTTTAGCAACCTTTAAACACGTCTACTTAATACTGCAAATTTTTAAAAGCTAAGGACAATATTGTCCTTAAATCCAATTGGAAAATGTTGATAATCATAACCAAATCTAAGTTGATGGCATTCTCTAATTGATTTCATTAGTTTGGATGTGTCATATGATAACAATTATTTGCATGTTATTTCAATAATATTTAAAGTACGTGTTAAGTTTGTTAATACTAATGTTTCAGTTTAAATAACCAGATTTTGACATGAAAACTTTATTAATTGATCTAGAATCATGAGATGTAGTATTAAGTCGAAAATAGTTTAACAAATTACACTACAATTATTTGAAATACGAGAAGGTATACGAAGAGGTGTACATATAATATATACAATCGATAAGTTATACATTATGATCTTTATTCATGTTTTACTTGAAACTTATAACTTTAATTATTATCCAATCTTTAGATTCCAAAAAATCAATTATTTTCCGAAAAAAAAATTTTAAATTCAACATGAAATTATTCTTATAAAATATTTTTGATGTTTTTTGGCATGGCTTTTCCGTATAGTGCATTATTATGTAATTTTATATATTCTATTAGATTTTTATTTAATTTCCTTTTAATCATTTTTCTATATTCACCATTTTGTTTTTATTTTCTTAATTTATATAAATATATACATATATGTATGTTTGTTAATTATATATGATTAATAATATATTATTTATATACTTACATGTATTTAAAATTTTTTGTTTTTTTTTAAATAAATTTTTAATTTGTTGATTTTCCGAAAGTTTTAAAATGTATCTTAAATGTTTTATATAAATTAATATATATGAAAAAAAAAATTACAATATAATTATATATATTATAATAATTGTGGTTTTCTGTAAAACAGAAAAATTTTTAAATTAAAAAAAAAATTAAAGAAAATAAAAGAAAAAATTAATATATAAGTTATTATAAAAAAAAAAGAGTTATATTAATTATATTGTACTTGTAGTTAGTATAAATTTTATTATTTTTTTTCTTCAAATTAATATTTTCTTCAAATTAAATCTAATTAATTAATTAAAAAATATAAAAAAAAAAATTAAAAATAATATCAAAGTCTTGTTTTGCGTTGTAAATTAATTCTATATTTTAAAAAAAAATATAACTCAAAGGAAATCAGCGTTAAACGAGGTTTTGATGTGTTGAAAAAAAAAAAAAAAAAAAATTATAAGTTAATTTAAAAAATTTAAAATAAAATCCTGAAAAAAAATGTTATATTAATATGTTGTTGAATCGAATAAATTTTTTTTTTTTTTTTTTCTAGTTTTTGTGTAGTTGTGTAGTTTTAAAATTAAAAAATTTAATTTGAAAAAAAATTATTACAAAAAAAAAAAAAATAAAATAAATTAATTTAATTAAATATTATATTTTATAAGTTAATAATTAATGTTAAAAAAAAATATATATTATTATATAAATTAAAAAAAAATAAAAATTTAGTTTATAAGTAACGAGCTGAAAGAATGGATCTTCACAAGGTAGGACAATTCTTTTTTGAAGTTTAATTATTTAAATTATGAAAAAATATTAAAAAAAAAAAAAAATTATAAATTAAAAAAAACAATTAAATTAATATTAATATAATAAAAATGAAAAAAAAAATTCTTTATTAAAAATACAAATATATATTTTTGCAATTTATTCTCAATTTTATGATAAGTTACTATTGAAAAAAAAAAAACATATTATTTTCTTTGAACACAGACCATCTCTGTGTTGTTCCAGTTTCCAAATTTTGTTTCAATGAATTTTGAATTGAATTTGTTGTTTGCTATAAAAAATAACTGCTAATATAATGTTTTAAAAGATGTATACCAAACTTACTTAAATGAGACTTAGTTGTTTTTTGTATGATTTCCCTACTTACCCCTCTCTGAAGCTGTTTTCTTAAATAACTGTTCTACTTCCTCTTTGTTTTAATTTTGAACCTGAAAAGACTTTTAACATTGTTCGAAATATGGATATCGGAGTTAGTATTATTATTTGAAATATTCCGTTAGAATCAAATATACCTATATTATTTTAAACAGGACCATGTGTCGATCGTTAAAATGGCGTAATCATTATTTAAGGTCTTATAAGAAATTGATCTGGGATTTGACTATAAATTGAAGAAAGAGAGCTCAAAGCCTTGGTTATCGGAAAAATTATGACTTGCTTAATGTGAGGTTTATAATTGGAAGGCTGCAGCTAACCGAAATAAAGGGTTTCTTTACAGCGACTTGCTTTGGTTGGTATTCTATTTTATTGATAATGTTTTAGAGATAGTTAGGCTCCGATTCTGAGTAATTCTAAAAGGTCCATTTAACTTTTAGCTTAATTTTCGTATCACATTGTGTGAATTATAAATCGTATCATGGTTATATTAAACTATAGTTGCGTTCTAATAAGATTGTATACCCAGGCATTTTTAAAATAAAAAATTTAATTAAGTTTAAAAAAGGGTTAAATTTTTGAAAAAGGATGTATAAATTTTGTATTAATGAAGTTAAAAAAATCGTATATCCTTGATTGCATATTTTTAGGCTTCTTTTGTTTGTAACAAAATTATCTTCAAAAATAATAAAAAATGCAGTTAAATAAACAAAAAACAAATACTTTGAATAATTCGTAACTATTTTATTATTTAATCAAACTTTTATTTGCTACTTGTATTGAAGATTTCATTTTTCAACCTACTTACTTAGATTTACAATACTATGTAGCACTGTTTTTTTTTTTTTGTTTTTAACAAGACCTACACGAATTGTATCAACTTCTTAATTTACCATTTGCTATATGTTTATGTTTGTAATTATCTAGTTTATTTTAAAGAAATGCTTGCATTCAAATTTTATGTATAAAATCAGTATAAAAAATTGCCACAGAAAATTTCCAAAAAACAAAAAAAAAAAAAAAAAAAAAAAATTCGGACATAACAACCGCAACCAAATTACTGTTATACATTTCAAAATAGCAAAAATGAAAAATAGTCAAAACAGATGACAATTGTTCAAAAAGTATATATTTATATACGATATACGTTGATGTTAAAATTGTATATATATATCGGTTAAACAATGAAAATGGCGCCCTCTAATCCTCCTACACTTAAATATTATTTGAAATAAAATAAAAAGAAACTTAAAATATATTTTAAAAGCGATGAGCACATTTTTAAAAAGCGAAACTCATCTATCTTGCGACGTTTTTTTTTTTGTTGTTGTTTTTACGTTTAAAAGTGAACCATTTACAACCGCCTCGGCATTTTTTTCAGTTTTTTTTTTTTGTATTTTTGAAAGTTGGCAATAAAAAAATGAACAGCAAGATATTTTCAAGAAATTTAGTTCTTTTTTTACCAATTGTTTAGTGGTGAATGTTTGACTCTTCATTGATTTGAATTTTTTTTTCTTAAAATTTCCATCGCATTTTAATTTGAAATGTAAATTGTGTGTTTTTTTGTATTTGTTGTTTTCTTTAAACATTAATTCAACCTACTTAAAAATTAGCCGCGCGTTATTTATTTTTGTTACGCTTACGTCACTTTGAGCTTAAAAATCTATTATTATTAATTTTTTTTTTTTTGTTTTTAAATATTTGCTATTGTTGATACAATTGATGGTGTTGTGTGGCTGATCTCTTATTTTTGTGTTGATATTAAATCGCAAATATAAAAAAAAACAATATTTAAACAATGTAAACATGTAATTTAACATTTATTGATGTTTTAATATTTGTTTTTTTTTCATTTTTTATTTATTCTGTAAATATTGGAGTCAATTTGTTTTTCGGATCTGTGCTTCGTATGGTATGTGTTTCGTTTAATTTATTGGTTAAGTACGTTAAGACTATAGGTAATGCATGCTCCTATTGGTAATGCATGCTAATATAGAAGTTAACTGAATGAATGAATAGTAAAGTAAAAAAACAAGTTAATTAAGTTTCAAATAAAAGTTTTCTTTATTTATTACAATATAAGTACAATATAATTCAGTATTAAAATTCTTCCTTTGCCATCAGTTGTTAGATTATTGTTGATATTTAAACTAATGATCTAGACTTAATTTCGAATTATATATTTTAAGACTGACAAGATCTATTGCACAAGATTTCTTTATCACCTTGATTGGAGAACTTTGCTTGAAGTTTTTATGAATCATATTCTTGAATTCTCGACTATTTAACTTGCAACATTTAAAGAACTTAATAGTTTGTTGCACTTTCACTTATCCTTACATTTTTGATGAATTTATTAAGTGATGAATTGAATTAGTTGTTGCTGTAGCCCAAACATTGTTTCAGACTATTTGTAAACTTTGTTGCTGTTGGTTTGGCGATACCATTTCTCTTAGTTGATACTGTAAATCTGAAAATATAAAAAAAAGATACTTTAATTATTTTAATAATAGCCAAAGATTTCGTAAGAAGAGTTAAAATGGTATCAAATTTGAGGATAAGGCGATCCTTCACACAATTTTATTTGATAAAGAAAAGTAAAGCAAATCATAAAATAATACAAAAGACTTAAGCGAGAAACTTTTTGAAATATGGACAATGATTAATAAAGTTAATTTTGTATTAAGTTTGAATTGATTTTAAACCTTTTTAATTCTAGATAGTAAACTAAAAGGTTCCAAATATGTCAGGTATAACTGAAAGATAATAAAAATATATAAAATGATTTAGACGGTCCTTTGCTATTAACACAAGTCTTGAAATTAATTTCCTAAATAAGTATTCTGAAAATTTATAATTGATCCCTTATTAGTCTGAATTATCTGGCCCAAAGTACTACTGTGGTTTATATTCTAAATTTACTTCGATCAAAAAATCCAATTTAGCTTTTGATCTGAAACAGTAGACGTAGCTTTTTCATTCAATTAACTAAAAATCTTACAGTTTGAAACATGATAATAAAAAACCATCCCTTTTTGTAAAAAAAATTATAATTTATTTTAATCTTGACTTTAATTGATTTTATACCCCAATATAAGACAATTAACAAGTTTTTTTTTTTTAAATTGTGTTTTGTTCTCATATAACAGTATATTAACAAGCCAGTTGTCAAACAAATATTTATAATAAATTTGTTAAAAATATTTTGCGGCTATATTATTTGCGGTTTTTTCAATTATTCTTTAAAGTTAACTTTATACTTTTTATTTTTTTATTTAGTTTTTTTTAATTTTGTTCTTCTGAATTAAATACCGCTTACCTCAAATCACCGATAACATATCGAATAAAAACAAAAAATACTGCAGAAATTAATAAAATCAAAAAAAATTAGTGTTTGACCACGAATATTGTTTTTTTTTTTTTTTTGTGTTTGCATTGCAACCCAACAACTTCACAACGTCATTACCATACCAATAAAACAAGAACAAAAAACAAATAGGGAACAAAATGTTATATAAACTCTTTTCACATAAACATGGTCCTATTTCAAATCAAGTTTGTCCATTTTCAAATTAGGGTTTTTTTAATTTTTTTGAAAAAAACTTAATATGATTTGAATCCCAAATTTTCAAATGAAATTGGTCCTTTTCAGGTCTTTTTAAAACCGGCCCCTTATTTTGGGACCCAGTTTTCGAACTTATATGTTTTGAAAACGTAATGCGTAATATGTGTAATAAAGCCTAAAAAACAAAAATAAATTAAGATAAATTCGAAGAAATGTCATATAAATTTTTCAGGGTTACTTTTCCGGGCAGTCTTAAGAGAGGCTTAAGAGTTGAATGTTATTAATTTTTCTTGCTTTATTTGAATTCTTCTACAAAATTTATGAGTAACTTTTTCAAATAATGCTAATCTGATTCCTGGATCCTAAGAAATAGGGCTAACTAAAAAAGATCAATTTAATTTAGCAAATCGCATTTCAATTTGAAAAAATATCAAATAGCCTTAAAAATTAACAAATTCATCTGAAAAAGGAACAAATTCATGAGAAAAGAGTATATTTAAATATATAACTAATATATGTATTTAAGTTTTAACATTGCACAGCGTTTGTACAGATCTTATGTTTGCGCATTTTCATTATATATTTTTGCGTTGGCGGCATTTAACACTGTGTAATTTAGAGTTTTAGAAGTGCGCTACAATCACCACAAAACAATCAACAAAAATATTAAGTTAATTTTTAGTTTTTATTTTTAATTCTTTGTTGTTGTTGTTGTATTCATTTTGGTAAACCTAGTTATTGTCTTTAAATCGATTCTTTTGTTAAAGTCATACCATTACATTTTTACAACACTATCATGTCAATGTAAAAAAAAATTTGTTTTGTTATATTGTTTTTGTAGTTATTTTGTTGTAGTTCTGTGTGTCGGCACAATATTTAAGAACTATTTAACATTTTGCTCTTGAATTTAATTTTCAAAGAGACTAAAAAAAATTAAATTTAAAGTGAAATTTTGTCGATTAAAAAATGTGCGCAGTTTTAAATGCATTTTTAATATCCAAATTGTGTTGACATGTAGGTTTTTTTTTTCTAAATTGTATTGGACACTTGCATTACTGCACACATAATCAGAGGCAAAGGGAATTCAATCATATGTGCAATACAATATTTTTGTTTAAAAATTTACGTAGGAATATACTAGTTTAAAATAATTTCTGAATTAAAAAAAACAATATATGTCTATATTAATCGATATATATATAATCGATATAAAAGTAGCATGGGTACATATATTATTAACATGAAAGTCAGGGTGAATCAGATTTCAAAAAAAAAAATTGAGTGTGAGTATATAAAGGCGGTTTGAGGAAATTAAGTGTGGTTTTTTAAATATATGTAAAAAAAAAAAACTGTATGACATTCAAAATATTCATAAATAATCGAATTGTTAATGAAAATCGATTATTAATCAGCTGATTATGAAATATGATATTAATATACTTAGGTATGTTTGTTTTTCTTATTTTTCATTTAAAAGATTAATGAATATTGATTAGTATAGTGTTGTTATGTAAGTGGTGATGTATTATGATAAATGTATTTTAATAAAAATTTAAATATATGAATCGGAATATGAATCGAAATATGAATCGGTATATCAATAGTTTATAAGTATATGAGAAAATAAACAAATTGGGATGTACGTAAACTAATGTTGGTAACACAGTGCGATATTTTAAATCATCAATGATTTTTTTTTTCTTGTATTTTTTTTTCATAATACTGGGTGATTAATTTTTTAATGTCATTGTGTTTTTTTTTATTTTGTTTTTATGGTGTGAATGGGCGGTATACATTAATTTATGAATGGTTGGTGTATGTTGGCACGAGCTATGCTCATTTTAAGAAGAATTATATATATACATATATAAAAAAGCGTAGTATATTTAAATTTAATGTAAAGTTTTATTATTTTTTTTTTAATTTTTATTACTGCGGATTATTAATTATTTATTTTGAAATTTTTATTGAAGAGGAATTTTTTTTCAAAATAGATGGCAGTGCTGTTACTTTGTTGATAAAAAAATTAATTGAAATGTATAGTGAAGGTAAAAACGCGGGGAACTTGAGATATTTGAAGATCATTATATAAAACAGTTGTAATCTAAAGAATGTTAAGTTGTTTAGGTAGCGATTAAATTACATGATGATGCCTGTTAATAAAAAATAAACTAAAACCAATACATGTATGTAAATGTATGTAAACCCATGCCCCATTGTAGGAGAAATTAATAGAGTTAGTATTTTTTGTTTTATATAATCTTTGAAAAGATTTGAAAAAATATTGGGTGTAAGAGAAGAGGCATTCATTTTGGAATTTCAAAATTTTTTTTTTTATATATTTTTTTGTAATTAATTTACAGTATAAAATTAGTGTAGGCAAGTGGGATTTAAAAATGTGCAACATTTTTTTAGGTTATATCTTAATATTTTAATGTCATAAAAACATATGTTTTTGATATGTTTAAAATAAACTATGAAATATATAAATGTCAAATTTTGATTTCCTTACTGGTTTTTTGGGAAGCGCAGAAAAACATCTGGAAATGATTTACAACTGACTATTTTTTAATTGATAACTGATTAAATTGTTTGATAAATAGTTATAGTCTTTTGACTGTTATTAAAGACAACATTGATTGACTGTAAATTTGCAGTTGGGTGGCACAGTGGTTGAATGCCGACCTTTCATGCGAAAGGCCCCGGGTTCGAATCCTAGTGAAAGTGAAAAAAAAAAAACTTTTCTGGCTTTCGACTCGACTCGAATTACCATTCGCCATTGGGTTCAAATTAATGGATTAATCAATAATTAATAATTATATATCTTTAATAAAAAATACATTAATACAGCAATATAAACAAATAATTTAATTAAATAATATAACTCACAGATATAGAATACCATATAACTCAAATACAAAAATATTACGATATAAACAAAAATAGAATTATATCTATTGAAAATCTAAGAAGTACATGTTATAAGGCCTAGTACTATCTCAATTAAATTGTATGTGGAATTCATTAAGACCAATTCTAATAACACGAATATAAAATGACCGCCTGTTCCAACATGTACATTTGGTATAGACAGGCTTATTATCCTAACAGTTGAACAGTTAGCGCTTAAAAAAAAAAAACATGTCAAGTAAGAATACGGTTTGATTCATAATTTGACTGAGTCCTTCATTATTCCGGATTAGTATTCCGGGTTAGTCATTATTTCGCGTTAATAATAATTGAAGTGCTTTTTTTTTGAGATCATCTATTAATTCTGAGTCTTACGTACGTCTAAATAAATGTTCTTGATTTTTACAATCATTGCAGATGAGCCGTACATCCAACTATTGATAATACTATTCACAAACTGCGTCTAAACGAACCCCATGAGTACTAAATGTTATTAATTTTGACTTAATATCAAAAACTGTATGTAATTGGCTAAAAAACATTTCAATTAGCAGTCTTAAATACAGCCACCATAGAGCGAAAAGGCCCTAAATGCTATAATAAAATTTCTAAGTAAAAGGTAAATTTTGATATCTGAAAACGTTAAATTTATCTAACACCAATCTTATTGTAAGCTTGTATTTACTTGTGACACTATAATTTACCGTTACACGAAACTCAATCTTTGCAAAATTCTGGCCCCTTTTATATTTTAAACGGTTTGAGCTACGAACTTGTAACTTTTAATGTAGTTAGATGTCAAAAAATTAATAAGAGTTTTTTAAGAAAATTTTTTAATATGCACCCTCAGTTTAAGAACTTCAGCGAGTTCAAAAACTTAAATTCAATTCAGTTCAAAATGTAAGTACAAAGCAACATTCCTTAATTAAATCAAATATTAAATAAAATTTTAAATTATCACACACTCAATTTCTCCAAACAAGTTTTTTTAAATATTCAAAACAAAAAAAACCCCAAAATTATACATCTAAATATTCTTCAAAAGTTCTTTTAAGTTTCTAATGTTACTTCCGCATTTAATTACCCAAAAAAAAGTTGTTTTATTAATATTCATTACAATTATTTGTTGTTGGTTTTTTTATTTACTTCAAATTTTAACTAAAAAAAACTTTTATTTGCGCTTTTAATTTTTCTCTAATTTTTTTTTTTAGTATATTTGTTTGTTTGTTTGTTGATTTGCGTGGTACTCAAAAATCAACAAGCAAACAAACATACAAAATTAACAAAAAAAAAAAAAACCAAGTTTGTTGGTCTACCTACGACAAGTTATAATTTGTTATCTTCTTTTTAGCATCTCAAATGACAGCTATATATATAATCTTGAATATATGTATATATTCTTACTTAACAAAATTTTAAGTTTGTTTTTTTTATGAATGAATTCAAAATCTCACAATTAAATACAAGAAAAAAACAACAACAATAAAACTTTTCAATTCATTAAAACCGCAAAATAAAAAAAACAAAAAAATCTGAAATGGACCAGCAAAAAAAAAAAAAAACAAAAAATACAGGTAGAAAATGTGATTTGATTATAAAGCATAGTTTTCTATAAGATATTAGTGTCACTGATGCTAATGTCATTTGACAATAATGTGACACTGACAAGATCACAAACTTTAATATTATTACTAATAAATAAAAAAGTATAATACAAAAAAAAAAAATTAAAAAGCTTAAAGAGGAGGCCTGGTGGTAGATTTGTGTTTTTTTTTATGTTTGTTGCAATGTTTAACTTTGAAACTTTGTTACATTTTTTTTTTTATGTTGTATACTTTTTATTTTTTGTTAAATACGCGCCTACATTAAACATCGAATTATAAAATTAGAACAAATACAAAAGAGTATAGAGCTTCAAGTTGCTGTAAGAGAAGGCGATCATGAAATTTTTTTTATAAGAGAGTATTAAATGTAAAAAAGAGAGAATGTTTGTTAGCATTAAAAGAATGAGTGGGTTTTAAAAATGAGATGTTAAGACTTAAGATTTGAAATGGAAAGAATTTAAAATAGTTTTTATTGTGGTCTTAGACTACAAAATCGGAAATCTGATATAAACATTCGAAATATCGAATCGAAAAATTAATCAATTCGCCAACCGTTAGCAAATTTGATTTTGTAAAGTGCTGCCAATTCAACTAATTACTTTTTAATAAAAATGAACTTTTCAGTGCTTTAGTTTCAATATATATTGGAATTGTAATAGGACCAATGTGAAAGCTTAAGAGCGGGTTAGAATCTAAGTGATCTAACTTATAATGCAAAGATTTTGGCGAAATTTGTGAAAAATTTAAGAGAGTTTAAATTTTTATGTATTTAGTATTTATTTTCATAATTAGACAAACTTGATCGAATTAAATAAATACGTGTATGGACTTAGAGCTTGTTGGTACAAAATCCTTAAAGACAAAATCCTCAAGAATCCCCTAACTTGATCGAATTAAATAAATACGTGTTATGATTTAGAGCGGGTTGGTACATCCCCTTAAATTAAAATTCAAATCTTTGATTTGGTAACTAACTATAAAATCCTCATAAATATTCTGGAAAAACCTTAAAACTCTGATTATATAACGAAACATTATATCGCTCCTGATTCAGAGTCTCGCATAAACAGGGTGATTCGTAGGTTAGTGCTTTGACATATAGTACACCCTGCTTTATTTTTAAACGTTTTAGAAAACCTTAAGAAAGCTACGTTCTTATTCTATCAAAATCGTTTTTAAAACGTCAAAATCTTGGTCGGAACAGAAGTTATGGGTATTATAATTGAAACAATGAAAACAGATCCAAACCTTTTTAATTCCCTATAGTTCTAAAACTAGTCGGCCCATAACTTAGTTTCCATATTTTGTCCTCCCGGTATTTCCCACTGGGTGCTGTATGTCAAGGCACTTACCATAATACTGTGTACTTGAATATATAAATATTTTATAAAAATCTTTGGAGATTTTGACTCTTGGATTTGGTTTTTGAGGATTTTGTGAAGTTTACTTCAGAACAATTTAAGATTAGCTCAAAAGCATATTGGCTTGATTCATAATATAAAAATTAAGATAACCTCGAAAATCTAAGGTCGATGAACCCTTTATGTGGGTTGAGTCGTTCTAGTTCTAAGTCCCTCTTATGCTACAAATCAATTAATAAATTATTTTAGAAATTTAAAATGTGTACTAATTTAAAAAAAATAAAACCCAGGTTCTTGTTGAGCAACATCCCAATTCTATTACATTATTTAATTTGCATTAAAAATAATGTGACATTATTTGAGTTACTTTATTCAAGCTAAGATCAGTGGATGACTGATACTTTGCCCTATTAATTTTTTTTTCACCAAGTTGACAATGAAATTCAAGAACTGAGTACAAGTCATTTTTTATCCATTTCTATGTTTTCATTTCAGATTCTGTTTGTTTTGCAAAATAGCATCAAAATATAGTTAGAGACATTTTCAATTGACCTTGCTTGTTTCATTTTCAAGTCACAATTCAATAAAAAAGAAAGAAGAAAAAAAAGGCATAAAAAATGAGAGAAAAAAACTCATTAAAACGCCGACACAAAATACATAAAATAAAAGTTGAATTAAATTTTGCTTTCAAAGTTTTCAAAAACAATTTTTTTTTTAAATTTTTATAAAAGTTTTTACGCTTTGTATGTTTTTTCTTCTAATGATTTGTTAGAAAAAATAAGATTAGAGACAACTTGTTGTTATTATTATTATAAGTTGATATGTTTATAGATAATTTTTTAATAATAAATTACAAATTATGTGCCTTTTTGTATACACAGGTGATAGTTAAATATAATTAATATTTAAATTTTATTTAAATCGTTCTGGTGTTTGCATGTAAGTTTATTGGTTGTATATGAAATAGTGCCTTAAGTTATGCAAATTAATTTTAATGAAATGGTTAGATGATTTAAAAACACGTGTTAAATCTGACAGTTCAATTAATTGACAAATAACTAATGATAAAAATCAGCTTAAAATAAGTTTAATTTCTGAAAGTTAATATGCTATTCAATTAAGCTCAAAGTTTAAAGTTTTCACAGTGTATTAAGTTGACTAGTGTCGCGAAGCTTTCAAAATTCGAACAAATTTTTCACTCAAATTGTTATTAATTTTTTTAAAGAAGTAATTGAGCCGCGACCGTTGTGGCCGAATAAGCCGACTAATTATTATATGATTATTTTAAAATGTTGCGAGATCTCTGTGTGTCTACTAGATTTATATCTATCTATATATATATATATATATATTCGTGAGCTCGAAATTTTATTTTAAGATAGCGCAGAAATGTTAAGCTCTATTTTGATAAGTGATATCTTTATTTGAAGGTTGGGATGGTCTGAGACCGGGAAAATTATAATTGATAAGTTCCAATTTATCTTAACATATAACTTGACCGATCTTTCATTCAAAATCATCGGGTTCAAATTCCAACAAAAGTGAAAAAAACCACCTGGGTTTCGAATCGACTAAGCTTTCATTTGACATTAGGTTCAAACTAATAGTATAAATACCAATAAAAACAGAATTATTGTATATTTAATTAAAAAAATTCTTAAATATAACAATATAATTTAATTGAATAATATAACTCGCAGATATAAAAATACCTTTAAATTCAAATCTAATTTCATAAGTTATTAATCTTATGTTAAAATTGTATGTTGATTTCATTATGAGAAGATAATATAACCAATATCCTCCCCCCTGCTCCAACATGTCCTATGGTGAATACCAACTTACTAGCCCAATATTTTAACAATTGGCACTTAAAAACAATTTATGAAATTCTTCAGAAGAAATGTGTGTGGTACATTCTACTAATTACATACTACTTTGTCATTATTGTACTCCTATATAATTTCAATATTTAATAAAAGCTCAGCAGCAACTTGTTGTCAAAATTAAAAAAAAAAAAAATCTCGAGTAAAATCAAATTAAAAATTTTTTAAATATTTCTTAGTGTGGATGTATATATAGAGAGAAAGTTTTATTCTTTATTTCTTCAATAGACCAAATCTAATCAAATTTACAAAAAAAAAAAAAACCACAAAAGAAAGAAAGAGATAAAAAATACTTAAATAAATAAAATTGAACTTCTCTTAATAATAATATTTTAATTTAAAAATTGACACACTGTTGATTGTCATTGGGGGGGACAGTAGCAAAAGTCATTAAAATTTTTACTGTGTGGTATTAATTGCTATTTATATACATAATTTGTATATATAATTTGTATATCTACCTATCTCTTTCTATCTTATTTAATAGATTATCATTGTATTCAATAGAAAATATTCTTTTAAATATCTATTGTAGATTTTTTTTTTTTTTATTTTATTATTTTTGTTTCGTTTTTCATTTCGTTCCGGATTAATGATGCACAAACGCACAAATCAATGAAATTAAAGTGAATTGAGTTTAAATTTTATTTAAAATTGAAATTAAATTGAATAAAAGATGGGTTTGGGAGTTTTTCATTTGTTTTTTGTTTTTTTTTTTCTAAATTTAATAGTAACATATTGTGGGTGATGCATTAATTGATTGTTATGGTAAATAAGATGACTGTTAATGTGTTTTTATAGGAGAGGAAAACAAAAACAACAACAAAAAAAAAAGATCAAAAGATCATAGAAATTAAATTGAAAGGTCTTAACGTTTTTTTTTTTTTTTTATTATTATTAAGTGTTCAATGTTCATTTGTTTATTTATATTTTTGGATGGAAATTGAAATGGGAGTTAAGCTGATTAGGAGAGTTTAAGACCTTTAACAAAATAAAAATAATAAAAGTAAGAAAAGGAAAATAATAATAAAAGAGGAGGAAAGAAAATTAACACAAAACACTTAAGAATATTTAAAATAAGATTTAATAGCAATAATTTTAATTGTTATAAATAGACGGTTTATTTTAAATCAAGAGTTTTTAAAGGTGGCACATTTCAAAAGTTTTCTAATAAAGCTTAAATTAGACTTTTTATGCTTGCTATTTTAAATATTTGCCTTGTTATAGTAATCAGTTCCTAATGTTTTACAATTTTATTAAGAGTGGTGATTTATTAATTTTCTGTAATTGTTCAAATGTGTTAAAGGCACATTTGAAGTCCTAAAGCTTTTAGTTGTATAATGTTTTTGGTTTGTGGTTTAAATAAAGAGTGACAAAATACGAATTGAGTGATTGAATCTAGTGAAATTGAAACATGAAATATGTCTGTTTCAAAAGAAATTGGTCTTTTTTCAAATCGGTCATTTTACACGCCCGTATCTTGTGACCTTAAAGTCGAACTGTCATTATTTGAAAAATTTAGTCCCACATTCTGCAATAAAAACTAAGTGGATAAAAAATTAAAATGATTCCGTAAGTAATTACAATTAAAGTAATTTAAATATCAAAAATAATTTAAATATCAAAAGTAATAACAAAAACAACAAAAGTAATCGAAATCCAAATTTTATTACAAAAGTAATTGAAATCCAAATTTTTTTACAAAAGTAATTTAGTTAAGTATCAAAAGTAAAAACAAAAGTAATTGAAATCCAAATTTAATTACAAAAGTAATTGATATCCAAATTATTTTACAAAAGTAAATGAAATCGAAAAATAATTAAATTAATCGAAATCCAAATTTAATTACAAAAGTAATTGATATCCAAATTTAATTACAAAAGTAATTGAAATCCAAATTTATTTTAAAAGTAATTGATATCCAGATTTAATTACAAAAGTATTTGAAATCCAAATTTAATTACAAAAGTAATTTAAATCTAATTACTTTTGTAATTAATCTAATATTTAATGATTTTTTGTATTGGTAATTGAATTTTTAAAGTATGAGTACAAAACTTTTTTAATGGTAATTGAGAAGTAATGATTATCATGTAATTTACTTAACACAATAAATCATTACTTTACAGGGGATTGCATGCGTGTCCTCTATTAACAAGAGTGTGACTCAACACATCAATCTAAATTTTCAAATATCAACCGTGGTTATTTTTACTAAAACTCCCGAAATGTTTTTCAAACTTTCTTATTATTAGCAGACAATATACATTATATGCTTCCAAAATTCATATTCTTGTATATTGACAATCGATTGACATATTGGCACAGATGAAATACGCAGGGGTAATTTCCAAAAAACTTAAGAAAAGAAAAATGTGTTGTTTGTTTTCCGTGATTTTTTTTTTTTAAATTGCGTTTTTTGGCATTTACTTTTTTTTCCTGTTTTTACATTTATTTTTTTTTGTTAACTGTCAACATTTTATTCTATTGGGGCTTTTACCTGTACTCGCAAGTCATATATATACCAATGCGATCAACTATAGAAGAGAAGTCTCTTACTTGACGATGACAGTCAGTAACAACATATAACAACGACATCATATTATTAGTCAAGTTGTTTGTTTTTGTTTTATCCATTTAATAAAAGAAAAAAAACAAGAAAAATGAGAGAAAGAGAAAGAAATAGAAACAAAACAAAAAAAAAATCAATTTAAAAACCAAATTTTAATGGAATATACCATATATATATATATATATATATATACAGTCAAAAAAATTCTCATGATAATAACAAACAAGTCGTCCTAGATGGGCACGTGTATTCATTTCATTTATTTTCTGTAACTTTCAAAATGAAACAGGAAAATGGAATATAGATTTTCATTTTGTAGCCTATTGGGGTTCCTTGACTTTTTTTTTATTTTTTTTTTCTTAAATAACTGACGTCTTCTGTTTTAAGGAAGTGAAATCTAAAGCATGTTTTTTATATATTATATGTTTCAAAAATTTTTGAAATTGAATACAATTGAAATGGAATTTAAAATCTCAAAGGATGATGTTCTTTATGTGTGTGTGTGCTGTTGGGTGGTTTGAAAAACATTTGAATATTTGTGTAATTTTTTGTATTAAAGAATGAAAATAAAAGAGAATATTATATAAGATATGAATATGAATATTGTGTGTGTGTGTTGTTTTGTAGTTTATTCAATTTGTAATGATAAGAGATCATTGACTGAAGGAATTTTGAATGGCGAATGTCTTGTTGTTATTAGTTTTTTTTGTTTTCTTATTTTGATTTTTTCCTTTTGTTTACTTACAACCTACTTATAGTTTTTAAAGTTGGTTTAGTTCTGTGGGAATTTCAATACAAATTTAGTTTTGGAAAAATTATATATTGTTGTATTTCGGGGTGGCATTTCAACTATATTCTTGATTGGGACGTCCGTTTGTCCTTAAAAACGATAACTAAAAAAATAATGATAAATATGAAATAATGAAGGATTCGGAAAAATCTATCTAATGGCAAACCATGTTTGCTCTGAAACCGATGAAAATACTTAGAACCATTACAATAACAGTAAATGCTGTTCTTTTATATTTCCCTTGTGTTCCTAAGATTTGGAATAAAAGTTGTGATTCGATTAGCTTCCGCACATTTTCCAAGACTTAAAAGCATATCTTCGAAATTAATGAAAATTGTAACTTGAAATTTGGTACATATGTGTTATTCTATCTTAAGCAGCAATTGGAGTGATGTTTTGGGTACCCGCCATACACCTTCTTTTTCTGTGCTATTTTCATTATATCCCTAAGATTTGGAGCGATTATTCGTGTACCTCCCAAACACCTATTTTAGAGAAATTGGAATGATGGCTCCTGATGGAATGATGGGTACACCTTGTAATCCTTCCAAGACCTAATAAGCATATTCTTGACATTGATAGTGATCATAATAAAATTAAGTACTTAGTTTTTCTCGTTTAATTTAGTACTTTGTCTCCAGAGAAGCTAAGAATCTCTTAAGATGCGAAAATTAATATGGGTCTTGAGTTAGTCTAGCATGTGAGGATTCTTTAAAAGTATAGATGTGACGTCTTACAATATCACTTAAATTGATTAATTTTGCTCCTGGAAGTATGCAATTTGTATTTAATGCCATTCTGAAAGCGAAATTTATCCTAAAAACGTTTTCATTTTTAATGAACAAGTTTACATATATTTTTAAAATTCTTGCAATTTTAAAAACGTTATAATTTCTATCAATAAAAAAATCTGAACTTTTAATAACTATAGCCGCAGTTTATTTTAGATGTTGAATCTGACAGGTATTTAACTTTATTTTTGGAAATCTTTTGATTTTAAATAAAAATGTGGTTTTATTTTTAATTTTCTTCAAAGTTCTGTTTTTTTAATATTTATAACTATACCTATATATATGTATAGGTCAAAGTATATATGTACATAATATATATAACTTATGTTTAATATTAAAATTAGAAATGTCCCTGATTTGAAAAAAAAAGAAATGAAATTATGTTGTCATTATGATATCAGTTTGGTTTTTTTGCTCAAATTTTAATTAAATTTGAAGGAACGTTCCGTTATAGATTGGCAATGAAATTTTATGTCAAAAAATTATCATTTTTATTTTTTTCGAAATATATTCTAAAAATAACACTGAAAAAATTTTTTTTTATGATAAAAATAGAAATTTAATGTAAATTGGTGTGTATATAGTTTTTTTTAAGGATCTTGTAACTTAAAGATAGTTAAAGTTAAAGGAAAGCCAATATAAATTAAAGTTTTAGGAGTAATCACTATTGAATCTAGGAATATAGTGAAGAGTTAACGTAATCAACTTATGCAGAACTTAAAACCTCATTTTGGTAAAATGGTTTTCCTAATTCTAAAATAAACTATATGGAAAAACTAAGTATATGGAAATACCACATTATTATCCAACTCTAAAACCCATCCTTCAATGAAATCCCAATTTTTTAAGTGGGTTATTGTTTGCGGGGCTATTTTCGTTATCGGTTCATTAATAGTCGATCAAAGGAAAGTCTAAGTCCACATATTACAATATTACAATTTTTCTACTATTTTAGTGATATCATATTCGATTTGTACTCAGAGAAATAGTGACTACAATATAGGATACATTATTAGATCAAATGTGTACGAATGTTCTTCAATGTTCTTCAATATAAAAAGAAAAACTTAAAAATAAATCCAAGATGAATTGTAAAAACTTTTCTAATAATTGTAAACTCTGTGAAGTCTGTTAATTTATTATTGTAAAAGTTGGTAATTTTATGTGAGAGTTCACTGATCTCGTGGTCCAATTTGGCCCATCTTCGAAGTCGGTCTTTTTTTTTGGGAAAAAAAACTTTAATATCAAATTTCATTAAAATGGTTGACATTTTGATGAATTATTAGAACATGACATTCCCGAAACTCCTAGAATCTCTAGACCACATGATACTACAACAAATTTATGAGGGCATTTATGATTTCTTATTGGGTACTCACCAACAATAATGTATCAAATTTGAACGTATTTATACGGTAAGAACTCGAGATATCTCGAAAAGTTTGGTGTTTTTATATAAGAGCCTTCCGATCCCGTGGTTCGATTTGGCCCATTTATGAACTTAATTTTACTATTGACAAAAAAAGCATTCATACCAAATTTCATTACGCGTTTCCAACAAAATGGAACAACTTTTGTTAAGACGGAGCAAATTCTTTTTTTTTCCCCCAAGGAACTGATATCCTTTTCATCTATAGTATATATATATTATATATGTATACTGAAGAAATATTAAATATTTATTTTTTTTTTTAAAATATTTTGAGATCAAAATTAGCACATAATACTTCCTAAACTTGTATATTGTTAATTGTTCTACTTTTGTATATTTAAAATAATATGCATACAATTTGTTCAAAACTTCCTTCTTTATTTTAATAATCTTTTATTCAAAAATTTTTCAATAAAATTTTGTGTTATATCTGGAACACACACATACATAAATACATATTTGCTTCTGGTCTCAAACATGACAGGATTATTGTTTTTTTAATTATTAAACTTATTTTTGTGCAACCATAGAGATTGTTGCTTTGAGTTCTGTAAACTTCCTTTGGTATTAAATATTTAAATTCTAAATAAAATAATAATAAATTGAATCAAAAACTAAAAAAGAAATTATGAAAAGATTTAAAAAAGGAAATTGAAAAGTATTAAGTTTAAAGTGAATGAAATATTGAAATAAATGAAGTCAAATCCTTAAAAAAGTTTTAGTTTTTATTTGTTTTATAAGCTCAATTTTACTGAAAAGTTTTTCAAAAATTTGTTCATTTTTTTTTTTAAGAATTTTGAATTGGACAAAAACTATTTTGTTTCTGAAATTTAATTGAAGTTATACTGATATTATATGGTAAAACTAGCAAAAGTTCTTGCAAAATTTGTTATTTTAAAGTTTTTTTTTTAATAGGATTAAAATCTTACTTCATAACTTTTCTATTAAAACAGAAGTTTAGGAAATCTTAGAAAATCTTAGTATATGTGTTGGGAGTTTCTTCTACTATCTCTAGTTTAACTGGTTAGATTTAAATAGTTAATCATTTCAATTCCGTACATGCTCAGGTACAGGTTGCCATGATAAACAATTTCTTGTAACCCGCAGGTCTGACTTTTTGACAAAATCTTTTCATGTTCATGATTATTTAACTGGTCAGTAAGTGTTTTTTTTATAAATGCGTTTAAATTTTTTGATAAGTAGGTATTGTTTTCTCATCAAAAATTGGCATCTGAGATTTTTTGCATATATGCAATACTTCGGTGCGCAGAAACCCCTAAAAACTAACTTTTTTTATGATGTCCGTCTATGTGTTCATTTATGTGTCTGTCTATTCACATGTGTATAGCCTTAATGGCTGAACATAATGTTTTTAAGGATTTTTATAAGGATTTGGTATTCATATTTTAAATTGATAAGCTTTTGGAGACGACTTTGAGAGGGACTTTTTTAAGAGAATTTTTAAATTTTTTACAAATATTTCGCGAATCAATAGTAAGAAAAAATTTATTGCATAAAAGTTGTTACTCCAATTAAGAGCTACAACTTTGCCATAGATAGCTCAAATCGCAAAATCTTGTGATTTTTAAATTTTTATATTAAATGTTTATAAATTGTAGGTTTGCTCTTGCAGATGACTCATTGCAAAATTCAATTTGGAATAAAATTAATGTCTAACTGATAGGTAATAAAATTTTTGTGTGCATGTATGATTAAAAATCTTGTTGAAAATTTATCAACACAACAACGAATTACTTTATCTTAAACAATAGTGTTAAATAAAGTTATACTTGATAAAAAAAATTTATAATTATTAAACGTTATTTTGCTTTGATAAAAATTAATACATAAATCTTTGAAATAAATTTCATATTACGCTTTTCCTGTAAGAGCGGTTTTTGTGAACATAGCATATTTCTTTTTTGTTAAGTCGGTTTCTTCCAATTTCCAAATTCTTTCTAAATTATATTATAGAACTTAAGTCTAAAAAAAAGTGCCTTGCAGCTCTTTATTATTTTAACTTTAGGTTTTTCCAAATTCAATTAAAAACACCACCCACCAACGCAATATGTACTCGTAATTCAATTAAGCAAATCAAATGTCAAAAATGTAATGACACATTCAGGAAATCGAAATGTAAACAGAGAGAGATAGAAAAAAAATTGTCCAATGTCATTGTAATTTTGTTAAAGTCAAAAAAGCTGCAGAAATGACAGTTAAAAAAAATAAGAAAAAAAAACAAATTCTCTTTTTTCAATTTATTACATATTTAACTTCAACAATAAAAGTCATATTTTTTGACAGAAGTCAAGGGCGAAAATAGATTAACAAAGATAAAAATTGTCAAAGGATATTACAAAAAAAAAAATCAAATGTAAAAAAATATGAAATTGAAAAAAAAAAATAGTTATTTTTAATTTTTTTATCTTTTGGTATTGAGGATAACGGTAAAGCAAAGTAAAATTTTTTGAAAGCAACTTTTTTTTATTTTTTCTTCTTTTTAATCTTATCACTATGAAGTCAAAGTCAAAGTTTATTTAAAAAGTTTTTTTTATATTTTTCTTTTTTTGTTGTTATTGAAAAAGTTTTTTCTAAGAGATTATTTGTGTATCTCTCTCTGAACTTATTTATAAACACATATATATAATATATATATGTAGAAATATAGAAATGACTAAGCTGTATTGAAAGGAGCATAATAATCAAAGAGTTAAATTAGAAACTGTTTTTTGGTTAAAGTATCAAAAGATGAGCATGCAATCAAATAAACAAAGTTTCCTATGGTATAATTGAGTTAAGAATAAAACAAGAAGGATTGATTGCTAAAATTTAAATGAAAATTTTGAAATTGCGTTGAAAACCACTAAATGAAAGTTTTTTTTTTTTTTTTATTAAGAATGCAATAAAGTTTTATTTTAAGGAACATTTTACTTTTGAATATTACTTTAGAATACTGTTGGAAAATTAATGAAGTACATTTGAAATAGTCGTAATATAGTTAAAAATTATTAAATTAAAATTAATTTATGTAATTAATTTTAGAAAAACTTTTTGAATTTCGAATTATGAAAAGAAATTAAGAAAACTTATTGTATATAGTGTGGTAATTACTAAGCAGGAGGTATTAAACTTTGTAAAATTTTGAAGTCAAAAAATAGCTTTAATTTTGTTTGTTTTATAATTTTTGAGTTATATTGAGCAGGATTTAGGTATGGTCTTAAAATTGTTTCAAAGTGACTTAAGAGAGTACTGTTATCAATTCAAAAGTTCAAAATAATTAATTTATTTTTGCGCTTGTTAAAGGGTAAATTGTAGCAAAAAACTATCAAGAAGACTTCGTTTCTGCAATTAAGCACTCGGAATTTATATAAAATTTTTCTAATTGATAACATTAGTCAGAATTTATAAAGCAACGAGAGGCTGGAGAGACTGTTATGCGATCTTTAACGAAGTACGAAAAGCCATGCATGGTTTGGGATGGTAGACTCAAACTCCTTGGCATTTAGGGCAAATTACATTTTAGAACTGTCTGATCAATAGTGTAAGGATAGAGACGATGACTTAATGTGGGAATTCACGAGTTCAAACCCCGGTCAGATCATATCTAATAAAAAAATATCGTAAAATTTTATAATTATATCGTAGTATTGTATAATTATATCGTAATATTGTATAATTATATCGTAATATTTAATATCGTCAAATAAGATAAGATTTAATATAAATATAAATATTGTGTGGCGAGCAAAGACAACATTTGTGTATTCATAATCTTATACAATAGCAACATCTGAGTAATCAATGGTCTAGCTAGTGAAATAACGATTAAAGAAACTGAAGCCTAGTCTAAATAGCCTTGGTAGATTCTCTATATTCTTAAAGGAGTGGAAAATGAATATATAAATATTTAAGCAATATTTTTGTAATCTCTTAATCATAAATATTCTTTTTGCAATTTTTATGTAAAAAATTAACTAAAGAGTAACCCCCTTAGAATTTTAGGAGCTATTTCTAATATATGTTAGTATGCACTAGATTAGTATGTATTAGAAATACTTAATCCTATATTTATTTGTCTATATTAGTATTACATATCATAATATGATGATGTAAATTAAATAATAACATATAATATTAAGATAGTTCAATATTTTTAAAACTATCTTTTACTGAGGCCAACATGAATTTGGATACTGTTATTAGATAATAAGAATTAAATCCATGGCAAAACTTCCGCAAAGGGGTTGTGAGCTATCAAGACGACGTCATCACATAACGGTACTAAATATCTCAAAGTTTCCGAATATATATACCATTAGTGGCGATGGCGCCATCTAGTGGTCGAAAAATGCATTACAAAATGTTCCTAAGATTTTGTAGCATTTTTATTAAAATGTTATATTTTTCCTGTTAGTCCATAAACTGGAACCAACATCTTACAATATTGTAGGGCATGATATTGTCTTTCATAAACATCTTGTTTCATCTGGATCGGTGCTACCATTTTTGAGATATTGCAATTTAAAGTGAAAATTTAAAAAAAAAAAAAAAAAAAATCATACTTTCAAAAAAACTACTATAACTGTGAAATTTTCAAAAACACCCTGTATTATTATTATACCATTAGAAAGGTCTCTTAAAACTCTTTCCAACGGTATATAATAAGTATGGCATATGTTGACAAATAGCCCCACCAGAGAACATAAATGCAAAAATGACGCAACAATTTTATTAAAAAATACATTTTCATACTTTATTTGTCATAAATTTATTTTGCCTTTTTGGCAAATTTAAAAATGTAAGAATGCATTTTAGGTTTGGATACAATATTGAGTTTGGTTCTGACAATTTGTTTTGAGGGATTTTGGAGGTGACAACCTCAAAGTTTTAAAATTTTTTTTATTTAAATATGTATGTAAAAATATAATTAGAAAGGCCCTTAGGCTACAAAATCAGAAGTAATTTTATTTGTGAAAATAGAAGCAATTTAATTTTCCAAACTTTTTTATTTAAATAGTTAGGAAGGAGTTTTAGAGTTGGTTTCAAAAGCAGGGTTTTACGCTTTTTCCAGAATATTTATATATGTGTATATGTGGGATTCTCAATTAGGAGGGATTTTAGAGTTGGATTCAAAACCAGGATTGCCCCCTTTTCCAGAATATATATATTTATTAGTTAGGGTTGATTATTTTTTGTATGAAATAGCTATGCCGAATTCTCATACCATTCTTTTCATTATAGTGTTGGATTCAAAATCCAGTTTCAATAATTGAGTCAGCGGGGGTTCGGGGGCGGCAGCCCCCGTAATGAAAATATAATATTATTTAATATGTTTTATTACAGTGTATTAAAAAAATTAGAAACTTATTAATTTTTTTAATGAATTAGGTATCCGAATTCTTATACCATTCTTTTCATTTTAGTGTTGGATTCAAAATCTAGCTTCAATAATTGAGTTAGCGGGGGTTCGGGGGCGGCAGCCCCCGTAATGAAAATATAATATTATTTAACATGTTTTATTACAGTGTATTAAAAAAATTAGAAACTTATTAATTTTTTTAATGAATTAGGTATCCGAATTCTTATACCATTCTTTTCATTTTAGTGTTGGATTCAAAATCTAGCTTCAATAATTGAGTTAGCGGGGGTTCGGGGGCGGCAGCCCCCGTAATGAAAATATAATATTATTTAACATGTTTTATTACAGTGTATTAAAAAAATTAGAAACTTATTAATTTTTTTAATGAATTAGGTATCCGAATTCTTATACCATTCTTTTCATTTTAGTTGGATTCAAAATCTAGCTTTAATAATTGAGTTAGCGGGGGCTCGGGAGCGGCAGCCCCCGTAATGAAAATATAATATTATTTAACATGTTTTATTACAGTGTATTAAAAAAATTAGAAACTTATTAATTTTTTTAATGAATTAAGTATCCGAATTCTTATACCATTCTTTTCATTTTAGTGTTGGATTCAAAATCTAGCTTCAATAATTGAGTTAGCGGGGGTTCGGGGGCGGCAGCCCCCGTAATGAAAATATAATATTATTTAATATGTTTTATTACAGTGTATTAAAAAAATTAGAAACTTATTAATTTTTTTAATGAATTAGGTATCCGAATTCTTATACCATTCTTTTCATTTTAGTGTTGGATTCAAAATCTAGTTTCAATAATTGAGTTAGCGGGGGTTCGGGGGCGGCAGCCCCCGTAATGAAAATATAATATTATTTAACATGTTTTATTACAGTGTATTAAAAAAAATTAGGAACTTATTAATTTTTTGAATGAATTAGGTATCCGAATTCTTATACCATTCTTTTCATTTTAGTGTTAGAATTTGTATCAATTTTACTATATGGCTTTATTTCGTAAAATTTTAGAAAATGATATGGCTTTATTTCGTATTCAAATGCGAACAACCTGTTCGCCCAACCAACGAAAGGGCCCAACGAAAGGGCTAAATAAAACGTTATACAGGTTGTTGAAACAGTATAAGCGTAATTTTATATCCAACTCAAAACCCTGTCAATCTTCAAAATCTTAGTATATAAATATTCTGGAAAAAGCGTATAATTCTGACTTTATAACCAACTCTAAGGTCCTTTCTAATTATACTTTACATACATATAAATACCTCAAAAATCTTCTAAACAAAATCCAACTCAATATTGTATCAAACTATAAAGTACATTCTTAAATTTTAAAATAAATATTTCAAATGGAAAACAAAAAGGCAAAATACATTTATGACAAATAAAGTATGAAAATGTATTTTTTAATAAAATTGTTGCGTCATTTTTGCATTTATGTTCTCTGGTGGGGCTATTTGTCAACATATGCCATACTTATTATATACCGTTGGAAAGAGTTTTAAGAGACCTTTCTAATGGTATAATAATAATACAGGGTGTTTTTGAAAATTTCACAGTTATAGTAGTTTTTTTGAAAGTTTGATTTTTTTTTTTTTTTTTTTTTAAATTTTCACTTTAAATTGCAATATCTCAAAAATGGTAGCACCGATCCAGATGAAACAAGATGTTTATGAAAGACAATATCATGCCCTACAATATTGTAAGATGTTGGTTCCAGTTTATGGACTAACAGGAAAAATATAACATTTTAATAAAAATGCTACAAAAACTTAGGAACATTTTGTAATGCATTTTTCGACCACTAGATGGCGCCATCGCCACCAATGGTATATATATTCAAAAAATTTGAGATATTTAGTACCGTTATGTGATGACGTCATCTTGATAACTCACAACCCCTTTCCGGAAGTTTCACCAAATCCATTTGCTAGTATCAAACCAACAATCCCTCAGTTAACAAACGGTGTGTAAAGTTTAACAATCGCGTCACTGACGTTCGTTCCTACCTTTAGAATTCTTTTTATAAAATATCATTATCAACAACTATATAAAATATTTCAGGAACTTTAAATCTCAATTAAAATCCCAAATTTTTAGATTAAATTGTGCACAAAAAAAACTTTTAAAAGTTTTAAATATATATACAAATTTTTAAATTTTTAAATTTTGTGATTATTTATTTTGAAAAACATGTATAAGAATATAACTTTTATACAATGGAATTATTTTTTTTTAAACAACTGTGGTCAATGTCCAATGCAATGGTCCTGATATGTTCAAAGGATTACAAAAAAAAAAACATGGATTTTCAAATGAATACTAAAAAATTTGAAAACCAAAAAAAGTTTGAATTTAAAAAAAAAACAAAAAGTTTAAAACCAAAAAAAAATAATTTGCTCAACATTTGATTAAAAATTGGAAAATTTAAAACGGTTTTTGCGAAATAGAATTTACAGTTAACAATATCTTTATATAGAAAAAGGATCTGACTGAATTTTTTGTAGTTTTCAGAAAAAATTATAAAATAAAAAAACAAAAAAATTCTAAACAATATCGAATCCATGTAATAAAAAAAATCCAAATACAAAAATATTTAAAATAAACAAAAACCAAAAAAAAAATATGTATATATTATTTGAGTTTATTACTCCCGCAGGATACAAATGAATTTTTTGTTTTTATTTTCATTTTTTTTTTTTGTTTTTTTTTTTGTAAAATAAAAATTTTAAATTTAAATTTTAGCCTTAAAGCTTAACATTCAAATCAACCAACACTCACACTATCATTGTATTTTAATAAATTCTATTTTTTTTTATTTGGTATTGTTTTGTTTATTTTTTTTTTAACCGAAACTTTTACAAACATTTTTGTTATAACGAATTAAATTTTATTTTTCAAAATGTTCACCAATTTGTCAAAAAAATAACAGTAAACACAAAATAACATTTAATATGGCTTGGTTATATAACGGTTTTTTTTTATTTTTATGGTATTACATTAGGGTTACACAGGGTATAAAAGTTTGGATTTGAAAGTGCGTAGATACCGTGATTAATTAATATAAAATATAGAGGTATGACATTGTTAGCTAAATTTTTAAAAATGAAGCTGGAGTTTTAAATAAGTGAGTCGGCTGAGATTTTGTAGAGGTCATTTAAATGATTTTTAGTATTATTAAATTCTTCTTATTTTGGGCTTTTTAATTATAAATTGTAAAGTATATTTTACTATTATAGTAAGCTACTATAAACAAACAATTGTATGTAAATTTATTTTGAAAGCAGCCCAGGAAAATTCAAGTACCAGTACTACTACTTGGTAATCATTACTTAGTTACTTAATTTTTATTTCTTTTGATACTTAAATTACTTTTGTTATATAAGTATACACATTTAATTACATTTATGTCTATATATATAATTTAATTACTTTAAAATGTATAATAATTACTTTAAAATAATTAAATACAAAATATATTAAGTTATCATAAGAGTTACAAGTATATTTTGAGTAATACTTGTTGCACTTTGAAAAAACGCTCCTAAATTTCTATTTTAAAAGAGATATTAAAGTACTTGTAATTCTATATAAGTACTTGTAATTCTGTCATAATACTTGTATGATAATCTTATGGTTTTTGGTAATTATAAAAAAATTATTACAAAAGAAATTAAATTTTAATAATAATTCCAAAAGTAATTAAATATCAATAATAATTACAAAAGTAATTGAAATCCAAATGTATTATTACTTTCAAGGAATTATCAGATAAATGCGAATTTGTTTTACTTGTAATTGTATTTTAAAAGTATCAAGAAGAGTTAGGAAGTGAGGATTACCAACTATTAGTATTTAACACAGTATTAAAGTACTATTTTAATCATTACAGGCCTGTTAGAAAATTTAAATTTCCCAGAACAACTAAATAAAGCTTAAGTGATTTTGTTAATAATATTACAATAATCATTCTATTATAAACTGATTAATACCTATATCTAGTTGTACTATGTTGTTTTAATTATACATAGTTTCCAATTACATACTTTAAATTACTTTTATCTTTAATCTATATCTTGTAATTCAACTAATTAAAACTACAGATTTAGTTGAATATTTATCATTTCTTATTTCATTGCACTTGAGTCTTGACTATGAAAAATGCATTTTTCTTTTCAAATAAAAAAAAGGATTTACATGTATGTATACATATTTACTTACATTTCTGTAATATACTTTCAAGTTATGACAAGTTTTGTAAATATACATATTATATTCAATATACATATACATATATATATTTACATATGCAAATTTTCTAATATATAAAGCAGAACATTTACTTATAGAAATAACATTTCCGACAATAATCATGTATTGTCAACATATTACATACATGACATTTATGACACTGTAAAATGTCAAGGACAATGTTTGTTTTGTATGTTGTGTTTTGGTGGATTTAAAAAATTGTATGTAATACCACATATATACCGTGTAATGAAAAAATAGTTTTTATTTTCTAACATTTTTCCACTGCTATTGTGAATGGAAGTTAAAGTATGTGGAAAAATTTTTATATATTATTTTTTCTGTTATTTATAATACACACATATATGTATAAATGTATATATAGTTATTTAACTGTTTTTTTACTTTTTATTTTATTCTAAGATTTAAAGATTAAATGTGAAAAAAAATAATAAGAAATGAAAATAAATTTATTATTTATGATAATAAGAAATTAAATCTTTTCTTTATTATCTGTTTATCCTTACAAAAAAAAAAAAAAAAAAATAAAGGAAGAAAAAGGAGAATGAAACTAACTGTAAAATAAAATATTAGTGAATTAAAAATGAAATTGTAGTTTTCTACACTAGTAAATCGAATAGAATAAACAAAATATTTTGTTTTATGTATGAATTTTGTATTTTTATAGACTCTTTAGTTTTTATGGATTTTTTTTCAATATGACAGCAGATTTATTACCGGTGCCATTATTAAGAAAAGTATTAAATAAATTTTTATGAGTTTTTTAAATTGTCTAGATTTAGATTGAATTTTATATAATAAGCGGGTAAATTCAAATATAGTTTATACATAGGTACAGTGTATAACTTCTTTTATACTTCGGAATTGCCGGAACGGAGATAATTACGACCATTTCGGAATAATGATTTTCCGAATAAAAGAATAATATGTGTCTTATAAGTTTTTTGAATATATTGATTAAAATAAGTCATGAAAATAGTCAGGGGGTTTTAAATAAGCACGTTTCCATAATTACTTTAGGTTCCATATTTTACTATGTATTTTATTAATAGAAATTATGAATAAAAGAAGAAAAGATTCTTCTAGAAGTATAAGAGCTAGATAATGAAGATTAGTTTTTGACATGTGTCAAAATATATGAAATAAAATCTTAGATGTTAGCTTCAGTATTTACTTATATTTAAACTTGTAAAAATATACACTGCTGCCCAGTTTACTACGGTTAGTGTTTATTCAATTTTCGACTCATACAATTCCAAAACCGTTGGAGGTGACACAAAGAAAAAATTCCTTAAATGACTCATACTAATTTCTAAGAATCTAATGCCTTCTAAAATTTCAGTGAAAAATTTTACGATATTTATGTTTTGTATAACGGTAAATTGAATAACTTATGAAAAGCATATAATATTTTTCAATATATTTATAAAGCTCGTCAAAGCAGCTGTAATATCGTGATACTTACGTCTTCAAGCTATATTTTAAAGAACTTATGTTATAACAATTTAAATATAGGGTTTTTTTTTTTATTTTCAGGGGCAGTAGATTTGTAATGAGTAGAGTTTCTCCAATAAAATTTAGTTTTTTGCAATATCTATTTTTCCAATATCGCATTTTTTATCCTAAGCGATTTAATGTTTTATAATAACCCGGACGTACTTAGAGTACTGTTAGAATACCAATCGAGGAGTCCAGTTTCGAATTCTAGTATATAGAAGTTAAAAAAACTTTATTTTATTTCCGACCAACTTAAATCAGCATTTAATATTTGATCTCTTTCAATTGAAAATTAATACATTTGGAGTAGGTAAATTGTGAAAAAATAATTTTTTTAATTTACACTTATAACTCACAGTTATACAAATTATAAATCAGAAACTTATTATTGTAGCTTATAAATCAAGATATTCTACTTGTAATAAGAATTTTGTGTTCTTATTGCATGCGTAGATTTCCAAATAAAAGATATCGGGATTAAAGAGGTTACACTGTACATATATATATCAGATATATGTTTATATTTTTTTGTCTTTAAAGCTCAAATAATTCATTAGAAGGTGAGTTTAATACGTTAACCCATTATATTTTCGTATTTTACAAGTAAAAATGTTTATCTAATAAAATTTCAATGAATATAAAATTAATTTGTTTTGTTATTTGTTTTGTCCTTGAATATTTTATATTTATGTTTTTTGAATTCCTTTATTATTAAGTTCAAAGCCTTTGATATTAAACATATTTTGTTTTAATGTCATTTTAATATTTTAATAGATGAAAAATTTGTTGTGTAATCCAGTTATCTTCAGTACATTTAACATTTGAAATCGAAAAATTTATATATTTTAGGAATTAAAATAAAAGGACACTCCGTTGATAGTTTATGAAAGATACAACTATAGCTCTAGGCAGCTCTAAATATTCAAAAAAGTTTAACTGCTGTCAGAAATTTGATTTTTAACTTGAACTGAGTTTATTTTAGACCGTTCTTAAAGTGGGGAACTCAAAGCTTCTTTGTTGGTTAATAAATCAATGCTTTCTTACAATCTCTAAATTAAGCATTTATATATGTAAATTGTAATCTGTATATATTTTCTGCTCCTTGCCTTTCCTTTTCTCTATATATTCACTTGTAATTTTATTTTACAATTTGGTTCTAAGGTATATTAAAAAAATTTTTTAATAAAACTGAAAAAAAACGTCCACCATTTTATTTATTCGTCCTTTAATTTTTATACCATCCATTCTAATTTGTTTGTTTTGTTATTTTGTATCATACAATAATAAACTTTTCCATCTTATTCATCGTTATCATCAAGTTCAACATCGAAATCATTGATGGTTTATCTTCAATTTCTTATTTTTCAAAAAAAAAAATTATTTTCATTTACAAGTTAAGGTTCAAAATAGAACAGTAACAACTTAAACAATATTTAAAATTTTTTGACGTTGTAGAAATTTTGTAAAAAGCGATGTAGGGAGTAGTGAAGATTGTTTCCCAGAACTGTGGGATACCTGCATGAACATATTGTAAAAATTATTGTATTCTATTAATTACTTTTGGAAAAATTTTAAGTGCACAACTTATTAGATTCTAAGTAAGGCATCAAAAAAATTATAAGTTTTATGGCAGCTATTTGAACCCCTTCTATTAAGTGTTAAATGTCTGGAACTATATATTAAGTCCATGTGTAGACTATTAAACTTAAGTACTTTTGAGAAAATTTCACATACCCGGCTTTATTAAAACTAAAAGAAAGCAAATATATGCCAGCAACTCGAGTCCTTTAAGCAATCTGACTCGATTTAAATAGCATAAACGGCTTTTGTTCAAAAATGAATTTGTAAAACATTTTGTGATTCCCCTTTCCTTTTTTTTAGAAATTTTAAATCTTAGCTCCTTTATTTCTTGAGTTACTTATTGTATGAATTCCGTACGGACACATTCATGGCAAAATTGAGTCATTTTGTGTTTCTGATCAAACTCATACTTAAGTCCACATCTATCCCCCATCCCTTACAGCGTCACAAACGTAAATGCAAATTCAGAATATCCTTTAAACGAAATTCCTTCGAGTACAAAAAAAAATATTCCTTAATTTTTTATTCTGTATTAAAATAACAACAAAAATGCTATCAAGAGCAAGAGATGAACAAAAAAAAACTTTAAAATTGTTAAGTACTTAAAATAGCCTCAAGATTTGCGTGCTCTCGCATTTTTTAAAAAATTATAATAGAAACCAAAAAAAAAAAAAAAGAGTAAATCTAAAAAACAAAAAACTATCATGCCATTAATTGGCACAAAGAAAACGAGGACCAACAAAAAAAATGAAAAATTAGTTTGACGGAATCGAATTTTACACTTCACTTCCCTTTCGTCCTCCTTGTCAAATAAAATTTTTGATTTAAATTATCATTTAAGGAATGAGAGCAGAACAAAAACAAAAAATAAATTAAGGACACAAGGACAGAAATTTTTTTTAAATTTCGTCCTTATTACGCGACACATTTGTATTTTATTTGAATTCCAAACCATTTTAAGAAAAAGGACGAAAAGATGAGAGAGAGTCAATTTTTTTATTTTAATTATTTAAATTGGGAATAAAAGAAAAATATTTGAAAATGGGAAAAGTGTGGAAAATTTTTTTAATTTTAATGTTTAAAATAAACGAACGAAAACTTTATTAAAATAAATTTTTCAAGTTCCTCTATTTTTTTTTATTCTAATTGTATAAAACCATGGGAATTATAAGTGTGTGCCACAGCCGCAATATTTGAATATTGTATGGTGAAGTGTGGTTCAAAGTGGCCCTTCAATTAAAATCAAAATATATAGTGTTGGGTATATTGCGAGGAACTAAATACAATGTTGTTTAATAACCCGAAATATATTCGTAATGTATATAAATTATATTATTATATAAATGTATATATGTGTGTGTATACTTATAGTAATATAAGAACCCTTATGTCAGTTATTTTATATTTCTATATTTGCGAAAAGTACTTTTATGTTAAACTGACAGTCGTTCTGTTTGTGGTTTCAAAGTATTTTCATTTATAACTGTGAATCCTCTCTTCTCGAATTGAAGAATCGTCATATGATGCCTTCACCGCTATTTAAAACCAAATTTTCGTAAAATTTTATTAATTTTGTAACTTTCGTAATACTTTCGGAAAATTTAACTCAATTATTGACTCTAAATTGCTCAATTTGAATATATGTATAATCCAGATTACTTTATTATGTAAGGGGATGTCCTTAAAATTGTGTCCTTTGATTTAATTTTTAGGATCTAAAAAAAAATTTATGATTATCCGAAAAGCATAATATTGCTTAAAGCTTTACCCTCAATAATTTTGCCTTTTAATTAAAGTATCGAAAAGTGGGACTTTATGAAGAAACCTTACATCCACCAGTGTATCTCCCTGCTTTCGAAATACTTAAACTGTTCGATATTGGTGAATTTGGAACTTTGAGAATTCTTAATATGAAGTGTTTAATTTGTGTGAGTGAAGTGGTTTCGGGCAGTACGATATAGCGATTGCATATTCAGTATTCGATCGATTACTTCAACCCCAAATTTTTAGAAATTCGTAACTTTTGTAATTCTTCGAAAAATATAGCTAAAAAATTATATATAGATAACGGGTTTGAACATGTTCTTTAAACCGATTTACCTAATTATGTAATAAATTACAAGACGTCTCTTGACGCCAACTTTAAAATCGAAAGAAAAGCGATTAAAAGTTTTTAAAATTATGTGCTTTTATTTTAACTTTTAAATTTTTACACTGTTAAGTTTACTCTTCCTTTAAGTATCTGAAAGTGACTGTGGAAAGTGTGTGTGTGTGTGTGTGTAGAAACGTTAATGATGTTTAATAACTATTTAGTATTAATATTTCCGCATAGTAAATTTTTAAAAATGACTTTGACCTAAATTTTTAATTTTATTTTAATATTTTTTTTTGGTTTATATATATATATATATATATATATAAATTAGAACAATATTTACTACATAAAGTATATATGAATGTATATATAAAATATATATATTTATTAGTAAAATATATATTATATCTTTGTATATCAAAGTACAAAAAGAAGCAAAACGTGCACTTACACTTTAATTATGGATTTTAAATTATTTTTTGTACAAAGTGAAAATGATTTTCTTTCTCTCTCTTTCCTCCTTTTTTTTACTTTGTTCTTATTTACATTTTTAATTTTTTTTTTCATTTAAATTTTTCTTGCAAAATTTAAAAAAAAAAAAAGTGAAGAGGAGGAAAAATTTTCTGTAAAGAACTTTTGTAAAAAGTGAACTTTAGTATTACAGTTAATGAATTTTTAATTAGTATCCTATAATTATATTTTACTTAGAAGTATTATTTTGTTATTTTTTTTTTTATTTTTTACTTATTTATTGTAATTATTATTTAAAATATTATAATTTTATAAGTTTTGTTAAAAAAAAAAGACATTTTTATTTAATTCTTTTGACTGAAAGTTATTAATTGAGTTCAAATATTTTTGAAAAACGTGTATTAATACTTGCAATGAGAAATTATATCCATACCCCTAATATTTGCAATAAGTATTCATCCATACCCTTAAAAATTAAATTATTCAGATATTTAAGATAAAATATTTATACTTATCTTTTATAAGTTATTGGAGATAAATATTAACTATGGAATGAAAATATTTTAGAGTTAGAAAAAGTTATTAATTGATTTCTAAATTGACGGTATATTGCAGTGTTGGATTTAATACTTATATAAGTACTTCGAAATAAAATAATTTCCTATTTAATTTATTCTCTGCAATAAAAGGCTTTGAAAAACCTCTTAAAGTCATTTTAGAATTCTACTAGAATAAGGTCTTGTTAAGGAATTAGTATTGAATCTAATATGTTAATTACGTCACTTAATGGCTATTAAACAAGACTATTAAATACAAAAGTGATCTGTTATTATAAACGAACAATTGGATAATCTATATCATAGATGAACTGTCCGAGTCCTCTTGATGAACATAATGAAATTTAACTAATATCCCATTGAATTAAAGGTACGTGAAATCAGATGTATATATATACCCACTTAAATTTATTTCACTAAAAGATATCTTAGACTTACACTTCCTCTTATTCGGGGAATCTCCATAAATCTATTATTATTATCTTATTCAGTGATTCGCAATATTTCAATAGTCCAAGTCTTATAGCAAATACAGTTTCGGACTTAAGTTCAATAGACTACATAGTATCTTAGTAGATAACGAATATCTTTTTTATTAAAAGAAATCAGTGTTTTACTTTAATATAATAAGCATTTAAACCGTTCGAATAATTTTAAAATCCCTAAATGGCATTCAATCTTATTGTAATGAACCGCTCACTTACTTCTGTTTTTTTTTTTTAAATCCTACCCGTAACAGAATTTGTTTTATATAAATTAAAATTAAATTGCATAAACCTAGGGGTATTGTATAATATTGATTATGTAAACAAAAAACAAAATCAATAAATTTGTTTTACCTTCACTAAATGCATATTTGAATATATTTTTTTTTTTTAAAATGGAAGGGGAATCCCTGATTTTATTAAAAATAATTTATGCATTTTGTTTAAAAATTTCTTTTTGAATAATTTTTTAAATTGAACCCATTTATATATGTTTTATTTAAATCAAAGAACTTATAAGGTATTTATTTGTTCATAATTTCCTATCGTAATAAGCGAGTGAGTCATCTGTTTTTTTATTCAAAGCTTTCAGGGATTCCCTAATCCATACAACCCCATAGATCAAATATCAACAAATTCCCATAATTAATTATTTTTAATTTAAAAGTAATTATAATCAAAAGTACTCACCTTTAGTTATTTATTAATAGATACATTAGTCCAGATAACTGAGTTCATTGTATAACTGTGTCCGTCCACATAACTGTACTTAAGAATCTATTTTTAATTTTTTTCGTATTTTACACGACCATCCATTTGTTTTTTTTTTTAATTCCAAAATATCTTAAGTAATTTGTTTTTCATTGTATATATTTTAAAATCATGTGATGTCAGTTCATATTAAAATGTTGTAAAAGTGTATAACGAAAAGTGAATTTAAGTTTTCATTACAGTTATTATTGGTAAATATATATACATAACGGTTGTTTTTTTTAGTTCACATGTAAGATTTTAAATTCACGCATATAAAAATAACAAAAAATCACATGCATATTACTATAAATGTTTTCCTCGCTTTTCCTCTTTTAAATCCTGAAAAATACAAAAAAAAGTACAGTTTTTTACATTATAACGGTAAATGGAAAATAAAATTTTTTTTATATTTATACTCTTATTTACAGTTAATTCTTGTTGAAGTTTACTGATTTATTTATTTATTTTGTTGCAAAAGTTTTATATATATACATATAACGATATATATAAAAAAAAATATATATATATATATATATATATATATATATATATATATATATATTTTTAAATAACTTTTGAATAACAATGAATTTAATAAATGAAGGGGTGTTTTGATTCATCCATCATCAAAGTGAGGTTAAATTTCTTTTACTGACTACTGAAGTCAGGAGTGTTGGGGTTTTTCTTTGCAAGTTACATTTTAATGAGAAATTGTTGTTTTTTTCAAATACACCACATCTTTCATTTTGTGATGGTTGGGTTTATGGTGGTAGATAATTTATGAATATAATATATATATATGATTATATGTACTTAACAGAGAAATAAGCAATTTACAAATAACTTACCCTAATATTGATTAAAAGTAAATAAAATGTACAATTTTTCTTTTTTAATTTTAAATTAGTTACAAGGGTTCGCTTCTTAGTTAGTATTTTATACATATCTAAAAATTATAGGGAAGTGCAATAGCAATTAGTAATTCAAGATAATTTCATAACAGAGGAGATCGAATTTCCAATAGTGCATAAATATTATTCAATATTTTATAAAATGTGCATTAATTATTTAATTTAAATTTATATAGGAGGGAAATTAAATAAATACCTATTAGAAAGAGTTATGGGAAGTCTATTAAGTTAGGTCTATTAATGTAAGTCCATTAAAATTATTTAATTTTATTATATACCATATATTATTTATAAATTAAAAAACCAATACAACGGCGACTAGTTTTATACTTTGGTTCAATTAACTATTTCTATTTTGCGAGGGTATTTCAAATGTTTCAAAAGCCTCCTATTGGAACTGTAGATAGTTCTTATAGGTAGTGAGTAAAGTTAACATACTAAATCAGCACCCTTGTTGAACTAAACTTTAGGATGAGAACTGTGATAGAAGTGTAAAATTTGGTTTCAAGTATAAGGATGTAAAAGGAATTTTGGGAATCGAATTTAGAAAATTGATGAGAAACAAAGTATGATGTGCTTTAACTTATTATTAAGAAGTTCAGTCAAAATTAGAGAAAACAAATGTCATGCTTGTTTAGTATTAAAAATTGCATTGAGATTCGATTAGAGAAATGGGCTCTATTGCATATTACATTTATCGCTAATTAAATAATCAAAAAATAATATTATCAAAACTTCATTAACTTATTATCAAATATAGTTTTCGATATACTTATCACAAATACAACTTACTTATTGGAAAAATTATTATTTAATTATTGTTTTAAAACTTGAGAAAAGTCTGATTATATTAAATTCAGTTTCACAATTCAAAATATTATTAAAATTAGTTTAATAGTTCCTTCGCTTCATTTGTGATACATTTAACCCCTTAACAACCGAGTGAAATAATTTTTTTTTATACCTGTATGACTAAATAAATTTGCCATTACGTTTGTGACTCAGAGAAGGAGGGGGGTAGATATAGACTCAAGTGTATGGATCGGATCAGAATCGAAAAATAAATCGATTAAGCTATGTATGTTCGTCCGCCATCACGATAACTCAAAAACTAAAGGAGTTAGGATCTTGAAATTTTCGGAAATTCGTTTTTTTGCAATAGCCTTCATCGCTATTTAAATCCAGTTGTTTTGGTCCATGGGTTCGGGTAGCTGCCATACAACTTCCTTTTTTATATGAGTATTCCTCTGGAGCTATTACAGCTGCGTGTCTGAAATTTTGCCAAAAGTAGTTTAGTATAATGGCCAAAGTTACTGCAAAATTTGGTTGGTCTACTGCAGAGGGTTCGAGTAGCTGCCATACAACTCCTTCTTTTATATGAGAATTACACTACACTTAATAAAGCTGTATGTTTGCAATTTTGCCAAAAGTAATTAACCGGATGATATAATGTATATGCTACGGTCATACGGGTATCCCAGAGTTGACACAGTCTACTCTACTACACTTTTCCTCGTTTAATGTTAAATTTAATTATAATTTGATCTAATAAAATCAGTTAGTTTAGTTAGTTGTCATAAAAATAGCAATATACCTTTTTTAAATACTATTATTTAGCCAATGTTGTAGTGATCCCAACTATCTCAGGGTAAAACTCCCGTCAAATCATATTAAATAAAAACATATCGTAAAATAGTATAAATATATACCGTTGTAGTTTATATTATAATATTAAATTAAATTATATAAATATAATATAACTCTAGTGTCAGATAACAGAGGGCGCATAAATCTTATACAATAGCTACAGCTGAATAATCAACGGCTTAGTTAATATAGCAATTAACGAAAATTTGAATCCTTGATTTGGGTACTGCGTATACTCCTTAAAGCAGTTAAAAAAAGGACAAAAAAAATTATAGATACTTTCACTAGGTACTATTATAGATAGATTATAGATACTGTAAGATTGGTCTAATAATGCAATACGCTTAGAAGTCTAAAAGCAAGATAAAAGGTTTTCCTTATTTTCTTCCCATAATTTACTATCAAATTTTAACTATGACTAACCATCTTTTTCGTAAAATTTTTATTACGTTGTACAATTAAGCAATTAATACTTCACTTCGTTTTTATAAATATATTTAATTTATTGTTACTATGTATTTTCTTATGAATTTTATTGTTTTAAAACATTTTATGTATAACTCGTATATATACATATATATATACATTTTTAATTATAATTACCCTCAATATAAAAATAACATTAAAATTTAAAATTACATCATTTAAATACAAATTAATATATATATCTTAAATTTTTTTTTTTTTTGATAAAGAAGGTAAAAGGTAAATTAATTCATTAAAAAAAAAAAAATGAAGTACAAAAATACAAAAAAAAATTATAAATTATTCTAAATTACAAAATCCATTTTTCCATGTAACAATTAACATATTATTCAAGATGAAATAAAATACAAGAAAATAAAACTGACCCATAAATTTTGATGATTCAACATAAACTTTTACCACTACAAATACGAAATTCAAAAAAAATATCTTAAGATATTTGAATAAAATTGAAACTTTAAAAAAGTAAAAATTCTCCTTCAACTCATAATAGTTCACAATGTATTCAAAAATTGTTTTTTTTATTTTATTTTTAAACCTCACTAATTACAAGAATAATTTTCAATAGATTAAGTAATAACGATGTTTAAATCTAAGTCTTAAAATTTTAATGTATACATATATATATATATACATTTATATCAATCTATGTAAACTACCTAAAATCCTAAGGATTAGTTATATATGATTAAAAGAAGTAATAATAAAACCACTTGAATTCGTTTTATTATTTTAACCCAAAACGGTCTATCATTCAACGGTCTATACAAGAGATACTTACTTACTTATTCATTCAAGTCTTTGTGTTTTTTTTTTTTTTTGTTTTTGGCCCCATACTGTCCGCAGGCAATAATCTGTCATCGCGCGCAATTTTTCGTGAAATAAAAAAAATTACTGTACATAATCTTTTCTTCCATTTGTTACAGTTTAAATTTTTTTTTTTTTTATTTTTTTTTTTTTTGTAAAATTAAATCCTAGTTATTTTGTAAATTCTTTTCATACTATCAACAATCAATATCAATTATTATGATGATTATTATGAAATTTTGTACTGATTACTTTAATTAATCCTGTCCAACAATCATCTATTACATATACTAAGTACTTATATATATATATATATTATATTATGTGAAGTCATAATCTACATGTAAAAATTAAATTTAATTCAAAAAAATTCAAAAAAAAATTATAAAGGAAGAAACTGAAACTTTGATGATATTTAAGTACTGCTTTTTTTTTTAACTTGTTAACTGCTTTTATTGTAAGTGAAGACTATTTTTTTATTCCTGAATTACTACTTAAAATGTTTTGCCTCAATCCAAATATACCACAGTAAGAGAGATGGTGTATGGATGGACATATGTAGTTAAAAAAAATAATATGTTCTTATGAAAATTTAAACTGACATTATAGATCACTTAATACACGAATGTGATCTCTTAACATTCCCAGATCATATAGTAAATCATTATATATATATATATATATATATATTACTAACATGATTATTGTACAATATACAAGTATATAATGATATAAAAATTAAAAAACATTAATACAACATATATTTTTGATATTTAATTTAAATGACCTAGATCATAAGGTATTATAAAATTGGAACCCTCTTGAAGATTCCTTAATGTTTGAAATATTTGATAAGAAAGTAAGTACTGTTGGTTTTAATTATAAACTTTAACTTATCTTCTCCTGTCTATGATAAGGTTAAGTTTTGCTTATTCAAGGATGCGCAAGGTCATTACTCCAGATATGTAAAAGTACTAACTCTTTGTAGTTGAAAGTAATACTTTTAGTGCTCTGAATCTAAGGATATATATATATATCAGTGCTCTGAACCTAAGAATATATATATATATATATATATATATATATATATATACTCTTTGATTGTAGTTGATAGTAGGTTACTGTATATAACACTTAATTTATGGGATAATCTTTTTAGGAATTCTGCGTTAAATATAGTGTTAAGTTTTGGTAAAATAATGATTAAAATTTAACTTATATACTGTGTGAAGTACCATTACTTTGTAATAAATTTAATTTTAAGTACTTAATAAATTAAGTACTTTTAATTCTTATATATTAGTTGAGCATTTTTTCGTACCTATTTAATTAATTGAATAATTTGCAAGTAATTAATTATCAAAAATAATTCCAAATGTATTATAAATAAATAAATAAATTCAAAATTAATTAAATTTTAAAAATAATTACAAATGTAATAAAATTTCAAAAATAATTACAAAAGTAATTAAAATTCAAAGTGCCGTTAGAAATTTTTTTAATTATAACTAGCATATAATGATTACTAAACATGAGTACCCGTAATTATACTGGTACTTTAATTTTACAAGCCTGTACTGACAACACATGAATTCAATGCATCTTCTAATGTTTTTTTAAGATTTTTAATACAATTTATTAATGCATACAACTGAATTAAAATTTTAAGATCAAAGGTTTCAACTCACTATTAAACTAATTTAATTTCGAAACTTTAAATATTCTAAATAAAAATTTTAATTCAATTTTTGATTACTTTGTATTATTCATGATGCATTCCAAAAAATACAATGTTACGAATGAGTGCGGCGCTAAGATAAAATTCATATATGTACTATGTTTTTTTTTTCAAATAATCTGAATAATTATGCAACAAAAATATATAGTAAATCACATTGAATTATTTTATATTATTAAGATCTATATATATATACATTACATATATATTTATATATAACAACATTTCTATATGATTAAATGATTTCAATGATATAGTGAAATGTGATGATGAAGGCGATGCTTGATTAACAATCATTAATTCCGCCCGCTACAATACTATACATATATAAATGCATTGCATATACGAGTATAGTATTCCTACTTTTTTTTTTTCATCAGATGCATTAAAAGTCATCATCATCTTTTTTCACGATCATCATCATCAACAGCATCATTAAGTATCTCTTCTTGTTTTTTGTATTTCTATTCTATTTCTAAGTTGGATTAACAACAAATCAACATTTTTCCGAGTATCTTGTATATATGTATGTATGTTACGTTGTATATGATGATGGTGCTTTTTAAAATTGAAATGATTACCAGGTTAGCACGACGCCTCATCACACACATACAACACACATACAACATATAACAAACAATTTATATTACAGAGAACAGCTATTTAACTAACGCTTAAGAAGTTCGAAACGAATTCTATGATGTGATGGTTTAAAGGCAACTGCATCTTGTTGTCTCTGTTATGTTATTTTGATAGTGATGCAGATGCAATTATGATTGCGCAAGGTGAATGCAGATTTTTTTTTTTTTTTAAATTGTTGTTGTTTTTGATGATTTGATGAGAAGAATTTTGTTTTTTTACATTTTTGTGAAGTTGCCCGATGGATGATGGGGTAATTGAGATGATTTAGACAAAAAAAAAACAAAAACAAAAAAAAAAAAATAAAAAGAACACGCGCGTGATATGGTTGTAATGTATGTTGCTGATGTTGGATTAGTTTTTGAAAAAAAAAATTTATAATAATAAAATGAAAATGATTGGATTAAATACGGTCATAAATCTTTTAAATTAGTGTATTATAGCGAATATTAAAAGGTTTTAAAGTACAATAAAAAAAAAAAAAAAAAAATTCAAAAGGAAAAAAATGAGACAAAATTGATATGAAGACGTGCTCTAATTGAAGGTTTATGTTAAATGAATTTTAAATTGAGTCGCTATTTTTATTACAAAAAAAAAAGTATCTTTTGGTTTTAAATTGATTTAAAAGATGAAATAAAATAAAAAAATTAAAATTAAATTAAGAGATTTGTAACAGATTGTGCATGTTAAATGAAATTGAAAGATTATGACCTAGGAAAATTTAATTTTTTATATATTTATCAAATTTATCTTATATAACATTTGAATTGGATATGGGAAAAACAAGTTTTTTTGGTGATATGGAGTTGAAATAACTTAGTTCGGATTTACTAACTTGTATTTCTGATTGAAAGTCCAAATATTCGGTTAATCGAATAGTATAGAGTCTATTATAATTGTTAAAAATTATTTGATTTGTGTCATAGCCAGTGGATTTAAACTAAATTCAGAGTAGTTCGTTCGTAGTTCGAAGGGAGAATAACAATAGCGCAGAATTTTAAGCATTTTCCCTTTTAAGTTAAGAGCTTACGACTAATATGACTATTAATAATTAGGCTCAGTAATTAACATGTGAAAGTGGTTTCAAATTAGAGGGTTTTCCCTAATATAAATTTCCTTTAATAAGAAATCTTTTTTTCAAAATATTGGGGTGGCAGACCTGTAAAATTCAAATACCAGTACAATTACCAGTACCTTTAATTGGTAATAATTTTTTGCTAATTTCCATTCTAAATTTTTGTAATCGTACTTTCAGAATTCAATTATCAGTAAAAATAATTAAGTTTTTACTTGATAATTTCTAGGAAGCATTTAAATTTGAATTTCAATTACTTTTTTAATTAATTTTGAAATTTAATTACTTTTATAATTATTTTTGATACTTAAATTACTTATGTAATTATTTTTGATTATTGATTACTTTAAAATTTTTAAATTACCATAAACTGCTAAATTAATACATGAATTACAATTATAATAGAAAAATAAATCGAATTAATTATCAAAAATAATTAAAAAAGTAATTTAAATATCAAAAATAGTTATAAAAGTAATTAAATTTCAAAAATAATTACAAAAGCAATTGAAATTCAAATAACTTTCTAGGAATTATCAATACTATTAATTGTTTTTATTATTCTGGGAATTGAATTCTCAAAGTATTATTATAAAATTTTTTTAATGATATTTAGAAAGTAATGATTACCAAATACCAAGTAATGATCAGTACTAAAGTACAAATTTAATCATTACTTTAGAGGTTTGATTGTGAAATATTATGAAGTACATAATGTTCTTCTTAAATAAAATCTTAATCGACATAAACATAATTAAATTTTAAAATCTATTTTTCAATCCAAATATATATTTGTTCAATGAAGAAAACATTCGTAGAAAATCTCCGTTTTCTACATTTCTTGAAAAACCAATTAAAAAAAATCAAATCAAAATTTTTAACGCAAATGTCAATCAAAACCTTAATCAAATGTAATCAAGTTAACTCACTGTTCAAAACTCCCATAACTGATAGCCATAACATTTTAATAAAACAAAAATTAAAACAAATTTTAAGAAATCATTCAAATCATGTCTGAAAAATTCTTGAATATTTTGATTTTCTAAAAATTCAAATGAAATCCAAAATAAAATTTGAAAATTTGATTGAAATTTTAGTTTTTTTTTTGTATCAAAAATATCCCCGAAAAATTTGTAAAGAATTTGAATAAACTTCAACTTGTTGTATACATACCATTACAAAAATTGTCTAAAGCCTTAAAATATCTTTTATAGAAGTTTATATAAGTATCCAGTGTTAAGTTTAATCAAAACTACCAAATACAAACATTATTAAAGTTTGTTTTTATGTGTAGAATGCTTGGAATTCTCATCATTCGTTTTAATTGTTTCGAATTCAATATACAGTATTCAAAAACAAGAAATAGGCACGTCGCTCGCATTTATTCATTACAACCTTATAACTTGTTTATGGGGTTATCTACTTCAAAACTTTGTAAAACTATAAAAAAAAGTTAGTGTCCAATGAATTTTCACCGTTATAATTATACTAGTTATTTAGTTTTGTTATAATATAAGAGTTGAAATATTAATTTAATATTTGCCCCTTTAAATATGCAATTTTTTTTTTTTTTTTGAATAACTGGAACTGGAAAATTATACAAGTGCAGAGCGAACGCATTCGTAATATAAAAGATGAAACAAATTAAATGAAAGATTTAATATTAATTGGCTAAAGTACTAAACAGTGGCTTTCTCCGATTAATCTTTTTTAGCGATTGAATCGTGAGTTGGGAAAATTTAAAAATAAATATTCAAAGTGAATTCGATTTGTATTCCTATGATTTAGTTTATTTTCATTGAATCAAAGAATAGGGGAATAGGACTAACTTCAGATTAAGGATTCATATTATAAAAGAGAAAATAAAATGTTAAATATATGATTATATAACATTTAAATTCATAGATCCTAAAAAACAACCATTTTTAAGTTGGATAAATAGTCAAAATAATGGTATGGAATAGGAACCAGCAAAATCAAATGCATATCCTGATAATTCTATTATAATTCTGAATAGGATATGTATTCTATAATATATGTATACAATCATATAAAACCAGAGTCATCAGAACTATCATATACAACTAGAAACATCCATGTACTAGAATAGATAAGAATTAGAGAAAAAAAATGATGAATTTTAAGTCATTTATATGGATAGAATTAGTGTCCATGTTTCATCCAACAAACACGGAAAATAAAAGTTGTTAAATTGAAAAAAAAAAGAGCAAGTGAATAGAATAACAGAACATTGAGAGATTACCTTATTTTTCCTTTCTATATTCTATTGTTATTTATTTCCTTTACTATTTTAGTGTTTTGTTATGTTGTATATTGTTTGTCTTTCAATTGAATGGATGATAAATTTTAGACATGATTTAAGTTTTTCCATGCTTTACGAATGAAATTCTAATATATTTTTTGTTTGTTTGTTTGGTTTTCTTTTTTTTTCAAGTCAATTATAGAATTTTGTATATTTTTGGGTTGTTGTTACTGTGTTAATCTTTTAAGCCAAAGTGCCTAAAATACAAGTAAACAAATTGTTTTGGTTGGTTTTTTATTCCAATTTAATGGGAGTTAGTTTAAGAATACTTGGAATTCCAATTGAAGAATAGTAAAATTACTGAAATTAATTCTTCGAATATATGTATATATAAAAAACTTGTTATAATTTGTTCTCATCTTCAAAATAAAAACAATTTCAAAAATGAAAAAAATTCAAAGAGAAGAAAGTATATTAAGTATGTTATAATCCCCCCTGTAATAATGTTTACCGTAATAAATAAAAAGCTAACAAATTTAGCATTTGGACTAATATTGAAAACGATTCCACATTCTCGGGACTTCCATATCCGAAAAATAAACTAGATTTAGTTTCATTTATCAAAAAAGTTTTTTTGTTCGCAAATATGGTAACATTTTGCAATTTTGGCGTAACAGAAGCCTATAAAGTCCGTTCTAAGGAGAACCGTTTTATAATGGTTTTTCCAAAATTAATCTAAACAATGAAAGTCAAAAAACAGTACGGTTTTTCTTTTAAGCACCCTATAATTAAATAAGACATTCTGTACTTATGGTTATGTAAATCACCTCACAGGCTTCTTTATAAATCTCATTTGGGGACTCACAACTGTATAATATCGAGTAAAATGGTCCTTAAGTACAGTTGTAAGTACCATTACCTAATAGTCATTACTTAGTTAAGTACCAGTGATAATTATATTTTGTTAATTACAAAATTGAAGTATAATTAAAAGAATCAAATAAATATTCTTGTAATTCAAAGTAGCTACATTATGAGTTTGATTACTTTTGTAATTATTTTTTAACTTTATGACAAAAAATATTTTCGAAAAATACACTAGAATTCTGAATACAATTGAATTCTTGATACTTAAGTATTTTTTGGTATCTACTTAATTACTTGAATTTCAAAAATAAGCATCAAAAATAATTACAAAAGTAATTTAACTCAAAATGTAATTACTTTCTGGGAATTACAAGTGTTTGTACTTGATCATTTTACATAAAAGTAATTACATTTTAAGTTTGGTTACTTTTGTAATTATTTTTTGACTTTAAGAATGAAAATATTTGCAAAATACTTAAATTCTGATTATAATTGAATTTTGGATACTTACTTAATTATATTTGGTATCTACTTAATTACTTGAAAATACTTAAGCATCAAAAATAATTACAAAAGGAATTAAAGTTAAAATGTAATTACTTTCCAGGAATTACAAGTATTTGTACTTGATTCTTTTACTTATACTAAAATTTTGTAAGTATCGAAATCTAAGTAATACTAGTACTTGAAAAAGTAATGATTATTTGGTAATGGTACTGGCAATTGTATTGGTACGTGAACTATTTTTAATTGTACTGTTACAAATTTTCCTCGTTTTTCGAATATGCTATTCAAGTAGGAACATAAAGTTTCAGAAGTACTGTTAGGAATCATAATGCAAATCGAGGCAATCAGTATTTTATTATTCAGCAAATCTTTATGAAATGTTTTTATTTAATTATAATACCCGCTTTAAAACGGGTGTGACTGATATATAATGAATTAAAGATGCCAATATGTCTCACATAATTTATATCAATTCCCGCAGTAACAAAAGTTTACTTGTATTTCTAAATTCAATTAATATTTGGTTGAACCTAATTATCAAAAAAAAAGATTTGATTACAATTAAAGTGACAATTTGATGTTTTTTTAATGTGCCTTAAGTACATAACTTCATATTTTATTTCAATTGAATTTCCAAATTGTTTAAAAAACGTTTTTTTGCTACTTTTATTCGATAATCATTTGTAATTATTATTATTATTATCATTATTCAATTAAAATTATATCAATGAAATAATATAAAAGAAAAATATATTTTATAATAATAAAACAAGCCTTCATCAAAAACTTCCTCCGCATTACTTATATTTTATTATTATATATTGTCACAACACACTTACAACATAACATGCAATACATTCATCATCTGTTTCACTATCAAAATCTTTTTTTAAAAGAATAATAATAATAGAAAAAAGACATTTTTTAATGAACTTCCAATTTATACTCATGATGAAAATGACAAAAAAAAACTTAATTTCAATTCAATCAAACTCATATAATAGACTTAACTTAAATTTAATTTTGAAGTGGGTATCAAAATTCAAATAGAAGGAAACTTATTATTAAAAATATGCCACAAAAAAAAAAATGTAGTTGAAAAATAAAAAATTAAGTCATAATAAGAGAATTTTTGAAAAATTTAAAGTCATAAAATAAACGAAGCAAAACATATGTAGTATTATAATACGAATTAATCAAAACCTTGTTTTAAATAATTTTAACAATAGCTATACAGCTCACAGAATACACAAATGAGATGAATGCATAAAACTGGATTTGAACTCAAAATATTTTGAGTAAAAAAGCTTTTACACAAAAAAGTTAGAGTTTTAATTTTGACTTGTAATTTTACTTACGAAATTTAAGTTAAACAAAAATAAGTTAGACCCGAGTTCCAGGTTTATTGGCATTGATCTTATAGCATATAACTTTTTTAACTCAATTTTCTAATTTTTTTTTTGTGATAAGTCAATGAGTGCTTACACTATCTATAAACTTTTTGTGCGAAAATAAACTGGGAATATCTAATAATTTAAACAACATGAATTTCTCAAATCTATATAACTCATTTTTTGTTTAATTTAACTCAAACTTTTTAATGTCACTCACTTTGTATCAGTTTTCGTACAAAAATAAATGAGTGAAATCATTTACCAAACTTAACTTAGAACTCAACTCAAATATTGAATGACTGTTGAGTAATATATATTGAGTACTTGACTCTTGAGTGATATATATTGAGTAATTGACTCTTGAGTGAGATATATTGATAGGAGTCGAATAAAGTTTAATAATGACTTGAGTACAAATTAGTTTAATAATCGCGTCCCAAATCAACTCAAATTAGAGAATTTTGAAAGAACCCCCAATCGTAAGAAAGACATAATATGTAAAACATTAGTTTCTGACACTATAATAGATTCTAAAAACGAAAAACAAAATTTGAGATATTTCTTAAAAATGGGTTTGGTTGAGTTGAGTTAAAACTTGAGTTTTTATCAATCTAGAATATTAACAGTTAATTTAAGTTTATACATATGAATGTCTAGAATTAGGACCACGCAAATTGTAATTTAAAAACCTGAAAAAGGTAAAGAAGGGTAGATTATAAACTGTAAAAAGGTAGATGGGTTTAGGTAAAACTGTAAAAAGTAGATGTGTAGATGGGAACATTTATTTTGCTAGACTTAACTAATTTTTAATTTAAAAGCTACGGAACTTTTCCTTACATGCTACTACAATATAAGAAAAAGATGCTCTAGTATGCTACCCATGTTTAAATTCACCTCTGAATAAAGAATCAATTATTATTCCAATACAATTACAATTTTTCTAAAATCTAAATTCTATTAGAACAACTGCACAACATTCAGTGTAATGAGATGATTTATAAAACGCAAATAAAAACGCAAATTAACATAAATTTTGAAATTTTGCTTTTTTTTTATAATTTTTTTTTTATTATGTTTTTTTTTTTTTGTTAAAAAAGCAACCTTCCAAATAAGGATTGCACATGTTTTATATTAATCTAATAACTCTTATGTAGATTCTTTGAATTTGTGAAAATTTTTGCAATATGGAAAATTTATAAAAAAAATACCCATAAAATATCATAGTTGTATTTAAATTTTTATTAGAATTACCGGAAAATCGACTTTAAGGAATCAGATGGCGCCTAATATTTTGTATAGGTATATAACAACAACAAATTATAATAATGGGTATACGTATATATATATATATATGAATGATTGCAAAGTCTTTTAAACAATTCTTTTAAAAATTTCAACTAAAAAAAAAAAATTGTATTTGTGTTGGTGTTGAATTTTATGAGGTGTGTTTGTGTGTGTGTGTATAAGCGATGAAATTGTACGAGGTTTGCCTTGGCTATGAAATAAAGAATGTAAGTGCGTGTGTTACAAAATTTTTTTATTTATATTTTGCGTAAGTTTTTTGTTATTTTTCTTTTTGTTGTTTTTTTTTTTTTGGAAAATTTTAGAGTAGAAAAAATGTTAGAGAAAATGAAATTGAAAATAAAAAAAAAAAAAAATGTGCAGGGGCGATGATGTTTTAAGTAGAGTTCATTAAAAAATATATAGTAAAAAATCTTCAAAAAGAATTTTGAGGTCAATTTAATGGAATAGAAAAATAAAATAATAATATCAAAAAAATCAAATTTTTTCGTAATGTTGGATAATCGGTTTTTATTACGGTATATTATATGTTAAAGTATGCGTTGAAATATTTGGAGACACAGTTTTTTTTTTTATAATTGATAAAAAGTAGAAAAGAAGTGGTTTTAAAGTTTAAAAATGCTTTTACTTTTATTAAAAATAAGTAGGTCAAATCTTCATATGCATTTTTTGATTTAAAAAGACCCAGTTGGATTTTGAGATTTTCTGCTTTTAAAATTGAATTTTGGATTTAGGGGTTCCTAAAATATTAGACTACTGCTATAATTCTACTATTTAATTTTGCAGTATTCTTTTCTGGCAATTGATGCGTTTAGAAACAAAAACTTTCCATAACCCATTGATTAACTCCCATTTTTCATTCTAGACCTTAATATGAATGGGGACATAAAATATTTGATACAGGGTTAGGTATAACTACCAAAAGGAAATCATTTATTGAAAAAAGATAATTATCTTGATTAGTGGCTCATCTTGAGTCAATTTGAAAATATTCGTTAGAATATCCGTTCGGACAATAGCTCAAAATAATTAATAAGGCTTGATAAAACTTATGTATATATTGAACTATATCTGAGTTACGAAAGAGATTCAAGTATTGCAACTGACAAAAATTAGACCATGGGTTCGAATTCTGGAATTGTCTAAGGACAAAGGAGCTTATCTTCAAAATAATTCAAGTTAGAAGTCTTAAATTTTGTATAAGAATTTTCTGGTGAAACTTTATCTCTATTTGTAGAGAACCTTTTTATAAAATATTTCTAAGACTTTTATTGGGAGACCTTTTAGAGTTTAAAGAAAAACTAATAAGCTAAAGTTCTAGAGTAAATAAGTAAATAGAAGAACTATTAGGAGAACTTTCAGAGTTTGTTAAGTGCAGAGAAAGAGAAACCTAGTAAACTAAAGTTCTAGAGTAAATAGAAGAACTTTTGGTAGAACTTTCAGAGTTTATTAAGTGCAAAGTAAAGGGAAAACTAGTGAGCCGCTCGGAAAGCAGCTTTATTAATTAACTTTTAATTATTATAGTTAGATATATACTGTTAAATATTTTCTACAAATTGAATGGAAACAATATTACAAATTGCAATTAATAAAAAAACAAAATAAGAGTTATTCAAATTAATAGATAAAATATTTTCTACAATTATCTTGTCACCAAAAAAATTTTAATTATATTTTTTTGTAATTTTTTGTAATTTTTACCAATCAGTTTAGCAAATTAAAGAAGTATTTAAAATCTATGTAAATATTTTGTCGTGAAATCTAAATTGAAAAAAATTTAAATTGCATTATTGTAAAATATTTGGAAATTTTTAGTGACACTTAACAATTTATTTAGCATTTTGAAAAACCATTGTATCATGTATTATTTTATGATAATTAATTAATTAATAAAAATGTTGATGGTACAAGTTTTTGTTTAATTGATAGTTTTGATTACTACTTATATACATATATGTAATGTATATGGTTTTGAGTAATGAATTACCATCAAGTATAATAATATATATAAATATAATATACTCTATAATATACTACTTAAGTATAATAAACCAATGTTTATAGATTTTACTTGAAATTTTTGGTCTGAGGGTTTTTGACTTCATTCTAAGAAAACTTACAAAATAAATTCTTTTGGGATCTGATCTAATACGTCAATGTTCTATAATTTTAAATTAACAATCAAGGAACTGTTTCTTTTCAAAAATCGTAAACCAAGATGAAGTCATTATAATAGTAGATTTTTTCCAAAGCAAAAGGTGGCTCGAAGGAGAGAACACGAAGGCCTAAGGGCTGCCTAGATTATATAGGAAATTGTTTGAAATCCTTTGAACATATTCGATTAATGAACTACATTCCAAAACAAATAGTATGCTAAGGTAAAATTTTATTTTTTAAAATATACCTATATTTTGTAATAATTTTTGTATCTGTGAGTTATATTTTGAAATCAAATTATTTGTACACTTATTTATTTATTTGTGTATGATATTTTATATAATTTTTATTATTAATATACAATTATTAATTATTGGTTAATGTTTCACGATCCCGTATAAATGCCTCAATTAGCGATTCACTGATCCCAATGCACTCACGTGGCTCCCGGTTTTGTTTTCGGTTTTATATCCAACCCAAAGAGTTTAAAACGAAATAACTTCTTTAATTTCGTATTTAGAAGGCTCGTTAAAGTTGTGGAAAAACGCTTGACTGAATGAGAGAAGTTTGGTTCTAGCTAGGGCCGAATATCTAACAAAGTGCTCAACATCTCCTACAAAAAGTGTTTTAAGGGATTCCCATTTTGACTGTATGAGTGTCTACTGTCTAGTAGCCTATGGCAGTTGCCACTAACATGGCGGTATCTATATCCTCTTATAATAGGAGAGTTAGTGCTCAGAGTGACTCAATTCTAAAGAAAATGTTCAATTTCAGAATTTACTTCAAACTAATACTATTTCCAGGTTATTTATAAATTCTATACATTTCCGACTCTTTCTATCTGCTATCAAAATATTTTTGAAATTTCTAAAACAATTGTAAAAAAAAATTAAAATAAAAATAAATGAAAAATGTCATAAAATTCCATTTTAGTAAAATTTTCGCACATAAATTATTTTTTTTTGTATTTTTGTATCAAATAATTCGTAAAATGTTCAAAAACATTTACTATGAAATGTTTTAAAAGTCGTTATAGGGGGACAACAACAAAACTACAAGCGTTAAATTTTTTTTTGATAATCATTTGAAATATCGCGTTAAATTGAAAAAATTAAAAGCGTATATTACTGCGCTTGTTGTACTTTAATGTCACAAATTATTTTGAATGAGACGCCTTTTAAGATATGACTAGATTTAACGCAAAAAAAAAGCAAATCTATGTTGGTGGCGGCATCTATTAGTATAAAAAACAATATTAAAAAAAAAAAAAATAATAATAAAAGCATTCGAAATATCGCACGCAATGCATATATGCAAAATATTTAAAAAAAAAAAATTTATTTTTTAATATTGTATCTTTTATAGTTGTTATTTTTCACAATTATTTCTATTATACTACTCTCTCAGTTGGTGCAATTTTCATATCTACACCTACTTATTTACTGTGTAACTTATAGATACAATAAAATTTTTAACTAAAAACATGTACATATATATGCGAGTATGAACATTTTCAAAAAATTTTATCTGAAAATTGTTTAAACGGTAAAAGAATTCACGGGCAATTTTCTGAAACAAAACACACAAAATAAAACAAGTAATGGAAAAATAAAGGGTTTTTCAAAAAACACATTTCCAAAATTTGCAAAATGTTAATATAATAATTGAGCTTTAATTTTTTATATATTAATTGCTTCAAAAAATTTTGGTCTGGAGTTACAGGGTGTTTAAAAAAGAGCAATATATGATTTTTGCCCCTTTACAGCTCTTAATAACTCAACAGCTTTAAATACCTCCAGCTGAGAATCCCCTCTTAAGATCTAACTTTTTCGAAAATTTCAAGTTACTAACTGAAGCCTTTTAGAAAATACGAGAGCAGTCGAAAATTTTATATAAATTGAGGTTCGCTTAACGGTAAAATTAAGGTAAAATATGGCAACCCTGCAAAATTTATTATTAAATATAAAGCTTTATATTTATAAAGCCTATTAAAGCTGCTGTCTGTTACCGTTTCCGGATTGAAAATATTTCTAAGGTATAGAATTCTTGTTATAGCAATTTGAATATAGGGCTTTTTTAGGTTTGTAAAAGTCGCGGCTCAGTAACGGGTGGCGCTACAGAAAAAAGTTCTTCCATGAAATTTAGTTTTATGCAATAACTGGAAATACCTGTAGTTGAAATTCCTTTCTTTTATTTCAAGCGGTGTAAAAGTGTTGTTACCATGTTGTCAGATGACGGACAGACGGTTCAATCTGTAGGCAAATTATTTCAAAATGTGCTAAAAAGAATCGAATCAATTTTTCTTGGATAGATGGAAATTCTACACTTATAAGATGAATATTATGCGCGGGTGCTTATAACTTCGAGGCTGATTGTTGTTTTTTTTTTGTACAGGCGATATTTTGTTGAGAGGCAATTCAATTTTAGATTTTTGTTGTTGTTGTTATTGTTGTCTTTATTAATAAGATTCGTCATGGATATTTTGTGTGTAGATTGAATTTGAAACTGTAAAATTAAAAAATAGTGGCGGTTTAACATCACAAGACAATCAAGACAAAATATATATATATATATATATAGAAAAGATCAATAGTTTTGTTATAGGTAGTAACTATATAGAAGTTAAAAAGCTAATGGGGGTCATATTGATAAAATGAATGACAATATATAGTTACAGTGATGACAAAACACTGTTTTATTTTTTATTTAAACAATGAAAATCAATTAAATGTTCGTTAAAAAATGGGAATATAAAACACGTGAATAACCAAAAGAATATTCGAATGAATGTTTGTTCTGGTGAAAGTTGAATTTGTATCGAAATAAGATTTGATTGCAATCCTATGTGTTACTAATGTTATCTTAGTTTAGGTATAGTTTAGGGAACTGATATAATCCGGAAGAATAGAGTTTCCTAATATGATTGATTCCTGATATGCTTATTTCTGTAACTAAAAATGAAGGGAAGCTCCTTTGATAGGCACGGTCCTCTGTCAAATTACCGATTTGACTTAGAAGGTTTAAAACGGGTTTCGGTAAAGTTAAAAATACTTAAATTTAATTCCAAATATGAAATAGAATTTACTTTAGCTAGTTAAGTACTTAATGCCTGGAATTCAAATTTAGAAGCAGTGCCTGGACCCTATTATACCAACAACTTATCATTAATCAAATTCTGTTGCTCCTAAAAAATATTTGACTTCAAACCAATGAAGTTTGATTAGTAAAAGACACTCTTGATTATTTGATTAGAGTTAAGTGTTGGTGCAATAAGGCCTCTTCTTATACAGAGTAAAAATAATTCTAAATATCATTTCTGAGGGTAACAGATGAGAAGCTATATGACAGTATAATAAATTTAAAAATCTATTTCACTGAATTTTAGAACTGAACTTTAGAGTAATCATTGCAAAATTATCTTTTATTTCAAATCCAAAACCAAACAGGATGACATCACTTATAACCTCTGGTCTTTAGGTTTAGATGCCTCTCACTTTATTTTATATGTCAAGATTTCTTATTCAATATATAATTAATTCTTGAGTATAATCCATGGTCTAACATATTTAATATACAAATATAACAAATTACCTATAAGGAAACATACCTATAAGGATTTCAAATAATGTATTATTGTTAACCAATTTTTCATTCTCTGCATCAAGGTACAATACCGAAAAATTGAGAAATGCAATACTATTTATCTTTCTATTTCAAAGTTTCAACAAAATATTAAAAAATACCTTTTAAATAATTTTGAGATAAGTATACTTTTATTTTTTAATCTTGAAAAATATTTGGTATTTTTTTTTGTAACCTCTCTTCTTCTTATTCATTCAAACTCTTCCTTAAAGCAGTGGTGTTCAACCTGGATTTTGGGTAATTTGCCAAAAGAAAATAAATTAAAATTAGCAGGGCCGATTTAAAGGAAACATGATTCGGGTATAACAAAAAAAACAACTTTTAAATATAATTTTCCCGGTGGTATGTAAAAAGTTCTTTTGGAACTTATGACTCATTAAAAAGCCAAATGTACGTTGACTAATACTTACAACAAGTAAGTTAAAAGTTTTCTATATTTTCAAAAAATTTAGAAATATTTTTTCCTACATATTTCAAAACCAGAGTAGTAAAAGTAAATAGGTTTGGCCCGGCATACAAATTTTTAAAACCCTCGTTTCTAACACAATTTTAGAACCCCGCCTTAATCCCTTTTTTCCATACAAACACTAACAACATTTGAAATTTGTATTCATCCAAACTTTGAATTAAATTGTTGCCAAGCGTTGTCAAAAGTGTTGCCTCAAAAAATTATAAATTGCACTTCATGAGGCCCTCAGCCTTCAAGTTTTACATGACTATATTATATCAAATACAGTAAAAGTTCAATGGTGTTTTATTACAAATGTGAGAAAAGGTCCTTTATTTTCTCTATTAGATAAAAAAGAAATGAATTTTTTTTGAAATGAGATACATATGAATATGTATACACACACGTCCACCTACACAAATATATACACAAAAATATGTGAGATCATTTATTTGACCTCCTAGAGGTAAACTAGGATAAAATAAATATTATTTACAACTCTATATTATAATACTACTATGTATATATATACTATTAATACAAAGCCAAATATTTATGTATATATATATATATAATTTATTTGTATATAACCTAAGGTTACATAGTTTAATACTTTATATGTTATACAGATATATATATATAAAGGTGATGGAATCAGGAATCAGATTAAAATCTTTTTTCTTTATGTAACTAATATCTTTAGTATGGTATAAAATTTTTAAGGAAATATTTGATTTTGTTGTTTTTTTGTTTTGGTTTTCGAATCCTTATGTAATACAAGGTATTAGGTATATTAATTGAGTATATATATATATGTTATATATACATATATACCTATATATGAACATTGTATTAATAGAAATATAAATGTTGTACATTTTACAAGTTAAATCCCAACTGATGTAAAAGACTGAAGTAATTTTAGAAATTGGAATTTTTTTACTTTATTGCCCCCAAATTCCCCCCGCTCTCTCCTTCCCCTCTCTTAATTTCTGAAGTAAAGAGTAATTTGAGTTGAAAACTAATGACACTATATAAACTGCAGTAAAACTATTTGTAAGAAGAGTTCTTTGGTTTTATTATTTTTTATTTTTTCAAAGGATCCTCTGTGTCCTTACAATTTTACAATAATGTAATAGTTTCCTTTTATAATAGTTAAATAAAAATCTAAGTAACTTTATTGTTTTTTTTTTAAATTTTTTTTTTTGAGGTTTTTCCCAAATTTTTCTTCTTTTCTAGCTTTTTGTTTTTCCTAGAAATAAAATTTTTTTGTGAAAAATGTGGTTAATTAAAGATATACGAAGAAAACCCCTAAAACCAAACAATGAATGAAAATCTATTAAAATGTTTCAATATAGAATTTTTAGTTTTTTTAGTTCTGTTATTTCCAAATAAAGAGTACCTTTAGGTATTAAATAAATAATAAGTTTACCTGGTTTAATAAAAGTTCTAACTTAAAAATTATAGGAAAAAAGATTTCAAGATAGTTTAGGTAATGGTAAAGGAATAATTTAATTAGATTTTTTGGTTTCCGGTTAAATTGAATTATGTTTGGTTTAATTAAAATGGAAATTAGAAGGTATTTATAAAAATTATTAGTTGGAAAAATTGTTGACTTTTTAAAAAAAAAATACAAAAGAAAATGACAGGAAAAATATAATAAGATTATAATTTATTGTAAGAAAGATTAAATACATTTCATAAACTATAAGATACATATTAAAATATAATTAATGTAATTGTAAATGTATTTGGTAAAAAAAGGGGTTTTTGCCTAATGTTTGAGTTTGCACTTAAAATTGTTCTGAGTTTAGTGAAATGTATATATATATTTCATTCTTTTGTAATATTTTTGTTTATAGAGAGTAATTAAGTTTAGAGGGCAGTTACTAATAGCAAAATTCTTGAGGTTCTTCAAGTAATTTTAAATTTATAATTTTTTCCCCATTCTCAAAATCAAATTGAAATTTTGTATTAAAGGCTCTATTTTCAGGTTTGGTCAAAAAGGGTGTGGTTTTAGTGTGTTAACGTACCAAAGGAATTGCGTGGTTTTTAAAGCTTTCCATGACTACCGTTAAAACAAATTTAATTAAAAAAGAATAAAATGCAAAACTAGATAATATACTAGATAATATTGGATTTAATGATAGAATCAGTCGTTCTAAACAGAGGAAATTGTAGGATCCAATCAAAGCTGTTGAAATTGCAGTACTTTAAAACAAAAAACCAGTACCAGTATACTATTACTGGAAAAATTATATATAATATAACTACCTGTACTTACTGTATTACCAGCATTAATCAGTAGTACTGGGCAAGTACTGGTTATGTACTGGTTGTACTGATTAAGTACTGGTAAGTACTAATCAGTACTGGTAATAAACTGGTTGTTACTGAAAAGTAGTGTTGGTACTGGTAGATACTAGTAAAGTAATGGTATCTGGTAGTATAGTTACTGGTACTTGTAACTAAAAGTACTTGAAAAAATACAAGTACCAGTAAAAGTACTTAAATTTTATTGATTATTTTTTGCAATATCTTGTACTAGAAAACACCTCTAGATCCTATTATCTATACGAGTTACCTAAGCATTACCTAAATTACCTGAAAATGTCTAATTTTGAAAGTAAAGGGAAAGAGTATATTGATATCTCCATCTTACAAGGTTTCCTACTACTGTTTGCACATTCTCCCATGTGAGGTTCCAGTTATTATTATTTGTTTCCAGGAATTATTTAAAGCTCGTATTTAATATTCTTGGGGGTTTCAATTCAAGATAATGTGACTTACGTTATTGTGATTTTCCGTATGGCCTTTCTAGCTTCATTTTTCCTTTCTTTGTCGCCTCAGTAAAGGTTCCTCATCTTAAAGTCTCCATAGATGTTTGATGCTTATTCTGGTAGGCCAAAATATTCTTAATTGTTTAATTTCTAAGGATTTTTTAGTATATAAGTATATGCAGTATATAATATATGTATTCGAAAAATATGTATTCCAAGATTTAATCTATTATATTATATATTATATATTTTGATTTAGATTGCATTATATTTTACATGCATTTTACTGTACCTAGAGTTGTTTTAGGTTTTTTTTTTTAAATTATCTTTAACAAATAACACAAAAAAAATTATTTTACGAATAATGAGATCAAAAATTGCATAATAAAAAATCTGATCTTCTTCCTTATTTTGAAAAAATTTAATTTATTCCTAAAATAATATTCCTTCACGTCAAGGTGCATTCGAAAATTATCTGAATCCAAATGAATAAATTATAAATAAAATGTAACATTTTATTTTTGTTTTTTTTTTTTATTATTTTAAATTGATTGTGTGTTAAATTAATTTTCATACCGCTTTTCTTTTTTTTAAATTTTTTTTTGGTTTTTTACAAAGGAAGACTTTTATGTAAAGATAAAAATGCAAAACTTCAACTTGATTCACATTGATACTCGAATAATATAAAAAAAAAATGTTGTCTTATAAATCTAGATTTGAAGATTTATAATCAAGAATAGAATATGTATGTTGGAGGCAACATAAGCAACATTGAAACACAAAGTCAATAAAACAAATCATTGAAAATCAAATGAAAGGAAGTAACAAACAACAAACTTGAAGATTGATAAAATCTGCATATCAACACTGTTTCAACAAATCGGTTTTTTATTTTTCTTATTTTTCTTTTCTTTTTTTTCTTTTTCTGAATCTGATAGTTTTTCATTGATCTTATAGTATGGTATCTTTGATTCTATAAAACAGGCCTCAGTCATACAAAAAAAATTTAAAATAAACAAAGTATAAAATTAGTTGATGCAATATTTTGTCATTCGTGTCAAAGATTGCGTACTATTGCGTATATATATGTATATATACAATATATATATATATATATTGTCGGATCGCATCAATAATGTTAGAAAAGAGTTAAATCTTAGATAAAAAAAAAAATGTGCGATGATTTCATATGATATAAACACACAATAAAACAGAATCCCAGATAAATAAAAGTAAACTGTCGGGATCTCCTGTGTCGTAAACAAAGACAATTTCAAAAAATAAATAAAAAAAAAAGCAAAACAAACTTTTTATAAAAGATTAATTCAAAATTTTTCCATTTTCTATTTGATGTAGGTCTCCATTCAAATTTTTTATTTGATTTTGTATCGAAAAGTTTAATACAAATTCAAATTTAAAAAATAAAAATTGATAATGACAAGGTACTGAAGATAAATTGATAAGTAAAAAAAAAAAGAGATGATCATTCAATAAAATATTTAGATATAGGTAATAAATTGTTTTGTTAATCAAATTTTATTATCTGATTCATATTTTTTCGGATTTAACATGGAATATTATAGTAGGTTTTGTCTTGGAAGTTGTTATTGAGCGGATTATTAAAAATATGAATGTTGGAAGAGTAAAGTCTGTTATTCTAAAGAAAATTATCTTGAAAACTTTTTTCAAACTCTAATTGGTGTCTCTGTGATGGACTGGGAGTGATTCCCGTACAGATCATAAAATATTTAATTATATTTTACTTTACAAAATCTCCTTGGTAACCAAATATAATTTAAAATATAATATATATAAAATAAACAAATTAAATAATATTTCTTATTAACAATGTCATACATAACCAGTGACAAAGCCTAGCTTTAAGGACAGCATATGGTATGCCCCATGAAAAACAATCTCCCATTTTTATCCAGACGTTACATTTTTTTAATTTCCTCTTAAATTTTATCGAAGATTTATTAATTATTTTGATTATCTTGATTGGGGATTCCTTCAACCTTTAAATTTTACTTCTAGAGTCTTTATTTCTGGCATGTATTCTCTGAGAATTCAGATTCTAATTGCGACAGGTCCTAACATTTTTTAAATTTAATTAATTCTGGGGAATTACCGTTTTTATAAGTTTTAAGTCGAATTTGATTTGTTTCTGGCATGTAATACCTGAAAATTCAAATTCTAATTGCAAACAGATCCCAAAATTTTTTTAATTTAATTAACTCAGGGGAATTACCGTTATTATAAGTTTTAAGGAATAATAAGTTAGTACAAAAATTACAAAATTAAAAATTTTCATAAACTTTTTCACTTTTTTTTTTTACTTTAACATATTATAATAAAAACCGTTATATATAGAGTATTACTCATATATTGGGTTAGGTTATTTAATTTAGAAATAGGGAAAACCCAATATTGAAAATATTATAGATTTTGATAAAAATTTTTGTGGTTGCGGTAAAAGGGTACAATATACATGTGTTCTAATTATGATAAAAAAAAGAAAAATTTAAATATTTAATTAAAAGCAAATTTTAAATTTTTAATCACAATTCAATTTCTATCTGGATATACAGTTTTCTTCATTCAAAATATTTTTTTAAAAGTAAATGAACTGCAAACGAAAAAACTGAACTACAAAATTTATTATTAATATTCTAATGTAGTTTATTTACAATAGATTTCTTTCTTTAAAAGACCGACGACAGTTAAAATTTCCAGAATATATAATAATTTTAGGTCCCGATTATTATATTTAAAATTATGTTTCCTATGAAGGTATAAAAAGTGTTCAGAATCTATGAAACTTGCGTTTATAATTCAATTTTCTTAATTAGTAATTGTTTTAAATAAATTAAAAATACATTATGGTCCCTCGGTAGCGCAGTTGATATGTATAAGGTCATGCGAACCGAGGGATTGCAGCTTTGCACCCCAGACATATCATGAGTATTTTTAAAGGAATTTTCTTTTCATTCCCTCTTGCAATCAAATACCTATAATTTAAGTATATAATTAAATAAATATAATAAATAGTATTAATTTAATCTAAAAATAATATTAAAATCTAGAATGATCTCAATAATTAATACTTTTAAAATTATTGTATTACATTTATAATAAAAAATTTAAATAAATAAATAAATAAATAAAAAACACGTTATTCGATAAGTTACGTATAATTATTAAAATCAATTTATTTGTAAAACTTCTCAATATCCCCTCGTATAAAACTAATAAATAACCACCTCCTTTTCAATATGTCAAAGCAATAAATGCAATTTGATAAATTACAAGAACAACAACAACAACAAATGACAATAAAAAAACAAAAAAAACAACCTGTGGTAAATTTACATTCAAAAGTCATTTAAAAAAATATAATAAAAATAAAAAAATTGATTTTTTTTTCTTGTATCTATCAGATACATATACAATGCACAATTATGAATGAAATTAAAAATAATTGAAGGTGAAAATTTATATGTATACTGGTATATATGCAAAATTTAAACGTGATTCATTTTATATTTTCCATTTTTTAGTTTATGCTTTTTTTTTTAAATAAATTTCTTTAAGAAAATTATCAAGCAATCAGTCAATCAGTCAATTTTTTGCGCACTGAGACATATTCTACTAACATATAAAACTTTGTTTTAGTTTTATTCCTCAATACTTTTTATTGTTATTTTTATTATGTAAAATAAACACTAATACAAACAAATATAAACTACAACAAAATTGTAAAAAAAAAAAAAAAAAAAAAAAAAAATTATGTTGATGCAAAAATTATCAAATTATCGAGATCATTTATCAATTTTTTTTCCATTTTTTCAATTTCAATATTATTAAAATTACTGTTGTTTTATTTTTTTTTTTTTTTTAATATTAACATGACATTTTTATTTAATTTCATTTTATTTTTTGTTTTATTTCACATTTTATATTAAAAATTTTGTTTTATTTTATTTCTTAATAAAATGTAAATTTTTTAAACGCGGTTTTCTTTAAAATTCAATATAAAAGAAAATATAAATATTTAAAATAAAACGGTATACTTATAATATTATAATAGTGTTCTTTTACGTTCACATGTCATTTTAATTTTTTTTTGCTATTACAAATGTCAAAATAAAAAAAGAAAGAAGGTTTTTTTTAGAAAAAACTGTTTTTATATATAATTGCATTTTGTATTTATTTTTGTTTTTTAATATTGAAAAGACTATATGAAATTTTTATTTAATGAAATAGTTCCCCAAAATTAGAATATAATTTAGTTTAATACTAAATGTCAAATTTGATTACGCATATTTAATCTCCTTATTTTCTCTCTGACAGTAAACTAAGCTATTCACAATAATTTCTATTTCTACCTTATCTCCTTATTTCATTTTCAATCTCCTTATCTCCTCTCTGACATTAAACTAACCTATTCACAATAATTTCTATTTCAACCTCCTAATCTCCTTATCTCCTTTCTGACATTAAACTAACCTATTCACAATAATATCGAACCCATTATAAGTTCTAACTAATCCATTCACAATAACAAAATAAACGTTTAATCTGAAAAAATTTGTTTTCAAAATGGTTTTTTGCAAATGTGGCTTAAAATAATAGCGACTTGTGTTGCTTCAAATGTTAAAATAACTTTTACGAGTGTAATTTAGTTTTGTATTCACATTGAAAAAGATTGGAATTAAACTTAATTGTTGGGAGGGAGGTTTATTTTGAATTTTTGGCATTTACAAAATTTTTTACATTTGTAATTGGATTAATAAACTGTTAAGAATAATAGATTAAATAATATTATTTATAATTGTACTTGTTTTCGGACAAATGTTTAGTAACTTAAGTTACAACCCTCTACCAACCCTCTAGCTTGAAGATACCGTTATTTTTATATTTAACGGTTTTTTTTAGAAACTATAGCAACTACCTATTTAAAAATAACTTGTTGTCCTATAAAGCTCTCTAGTATCCAGATCTTAATATTTTAAATGCTTCGATTCCCTTTCAAGTAATATTTTTAGAGAAGTGGTATTACTCTACCCCAAACTAACATAACCTAAAATTTTTTGGTATTCACATTTATAATACCTACAATATAACTGTAAACCAAATTACCATATCAATTTTAAGCACACTGATATAATAAATATTAATGATTTTCAAAATTTTTTGATCAAGTGTAATAAATTTACAAATATACAAAAAATTTATATATTTACATATACTCACTCGTATATACACCTATATATAAAAAATTATCTGGTGGAAAAATTTAAATGAACCTTTAATTTTTTTTTGTTTATGAATAAATTAATATGAATTACAAGGCAAATTGATTACGCTTAGCGAATGTAATGCATCATATACTTATATTTAATTTTATAAATATTTATTACATATATTTGAATATATAATAAACATAAGTATATATGCAAAGTATATAAATGAATAAATTATACAGGTGTACAAATTATTTAAATTGCGACAAGATACGCGGAACGATAGATTTATTTTTTGTTTTCCTTTATTTATTTTGTTTTTGTTTTTGTGTTTTTTTTTTGACAGAAAGAGATAGAAGATATTTGATTTTCTATTTACACTGAACAATCAAAGAGACTTTGATTATTTATTAAAAAAAAAAATAAAATTATATAAAAACAAGTGAGGGGAAAAAACCAAGGGTTTTTAAAAAGCACATTTTAAAAATTATATACGGTTTCTTACTGAGTATTTTATCATGTATTTTTATAAAAATATATATTATGATAATATTATAATTTTGTTATTTCATTAATAATTAATTATATGACTAATAGTGAATTACTTAGAATATAACCCCAATGCACTCAAGAAAACCTGTTAATAAGTTCAAAATATAATGTTGGAGCTTCAATGTTAACGTTTAATTTTGGCAAAACTTACAATGGTGAATAAGTTATTGTTTTATAAGAACATAAAAGTTTTAATTTTGAAGACCTAGTAGCCCTTCAATTGGGAAGGTTCCCAAATTTTTGCTTAGCAAACTTATGATGGATCTGCCCACCCCCTCCTGTCCTCACCCTTCCATTTTTTTCGGTTCTAGGAAATCAATTTTGAACTCCAACAAAATTTGGAATTTTACCTAGAATATTATTATCAAACCAAAAATGGTTAAGACAAAGAACAATTTCTTCAATTTAAAGAGACCCTTTCAAATTTAAGAAAAACCTTTAACGTATGTTGAAATATGATGCTGCAGCTATAAATTTTGCATATTTGTAAAAAAAAATTTGAACAGGTGTTAAAGTTACAGGTGGTTGAAAATAGCAAAATTTCAATTTTCGAGCCCTTATAGCTCCTAAACAGGGGGCGTGACAAAAAAATTTTGTTAACCGACTCCTACTAATTTTGGAGGACCTAACTTCTCCCAAAATTTCAAGACCCTAGGTTGAACCGTTTAGAAGATATATGGGGCCAAAAATTTTGCAAAAGTTGAGTTTAGCTTAATGGTAAATTTTAGTACCGTATGGTAACCCTATACATTTTAGCCTTATATTTTTGTGAAGCTTATAAAACCAGCTATCTTTTGCCGTTTTCAGATTGAAAATACACTTAACAAAACGCTTGTTATAATAATTTAAAAATAGGGCTTTTTCCAACTTTGGGGGGCTGTAGCTCCGTAACGGGTGGGGCTACAGAAAAAAATTCTTCTACGAAATTATTTTTTTTGTAATATCTACCAGTGGTTAAAATTTCTTTAATCTATTTCAAACGGTGTAAAAGTTTTTGTAAACATACGGACGGACGGACAAAGTCAAAATTAAGAAAAACCTTTGACACTTATTGAAACCTTTGTTTTGGAGCTTTCAATTTTGTATACAAATAAAAAAAAATTTTAACTAGTATTCAAGTTATAGGTGTTTAAAAGCTAAATTTTTAGCAAAATTTCAATTTTCGACCCCTTACAGCTCCTAAAGAGGGGGCGTGACAAAAAAATTTTGTTAACTGACTCTTACTAATTTCTAAGGATCTAACTTCTCCCAAAATTTCAAGTTTCTAGATTTAGCCGTTCCGAAGTTATGAGGGACCAAAAATTTTGTAAAACTTAGTTTTGAATAACGGTAAATTTTAGTACCGTATGGTAACCCTATACAATTGGTTTTTAAAAATTTGTAAAGCTTAAAAGAACAGCTGTCTGTTACCGTTTTCAGTTTGGAAATATACCTTATAGAACTCTAATTATAACTGTTTAAATATGGGGCTTTTTTCGACTTTGTGGGGCTGTAGCTCCGTAACGGGGGGGGCTACAAAAAAAAGTTTTAACATTAAATTATTTTCATTGCAAAACCTACCCATTTCTGATATTTTTTAGTCAATCGTAGGTAAAAAGGGACGGACGGACGGACGGACGGACGGACGGACAGAGTGAAGCTATATAGGCACATTTTTACAAAATTTTTTGAAAATGTGCTAAAAATACATTAAAAAAAAGCCGCGTAAATCAAAAAAAAAAAATAAATAAAACTTATTATTATTATTATGATTCAGTCTATGCAAATTAGATTTTTTGTTTTTGATGTTGTTGTTATTATTAAAAATATACACTATTAAAAACTCAAATAAAATTGCGATTGATCGCATTTACTTACTTTAGTAATAAATATTAAATGTTACAAAAATATAAAATGGGTGTGTGTGAACTTTTAATAGCTTTAAATGAATTCTAAATAAGGAAAAAAAAACTTTAAAGTTTTTAAAAAGTTATTTTTATTCTATTAGTACTTATAGAAAAATAAATCTAAGACATATATATGTATATATATTTTTATATACAATTATTAATATTTTACTCCAACTGTTTTATTTAACATTTTGACGTAACAGTTCAATTACATACATTCATACATTTTGTATAAATGTAATTTATTTCCGAGTTATTATTAAGTTTTAATATATACATACTAACATTAGATTGTGGTTATGATCTGTTCTCAGTCGTTCTGTTTTACAATATTAAATATTATTACTATTTATGGAGTTTTAAATAGTTGTAAGTTTTGAGTTAATTTATAGTTAATTAACTGCTTTTAAAATTAATCGAAATTTATAATTATTATGTATTGATTTATTTTTGTAATAATAATTAAACTATATTTAGAAATACAAAGAAAAAGAGTTGAGTTTTGTTGTGTTTTAATTTAAATTTTGAAATTTGTTAAATATACGAATAATTATTTTAGTGTAATTTTGAAGCTAACCAATAAATTTAATTTTTATCGGATCCCTTTTATCGGATTAGGGAGGATTAGGGCCTTTTTTCGGATTAGTTGAGTAATAATCGGTGCTAATAATCTGTAGTAGGTATTGGGTTATATTAACTTTGATAAGGTGTTTGTGAACAAATCAGCGATTTCATGACATTTATATTTCTAATGACGAAAGAAATCCGCAGATGGGAAAAATCGAATCTAGAGTTCGGACTCTGAAAGCTTCTGATTTTTCGGTAAAAGCATGTTCTGATCGGTTTTCATCAATTATCTAAAACCTGGGAAGAAATTGGATTCTGATGCACCTTCTAGACATTTCTCAAATGCTTAGAAGTTTATCAAATACAGAAACTTCAAATTTTATACAATTTTGAGTGCGTTCGGTCTTTATTCTATTATATCCCTAAAATTGTAGATTAATATCTCCTCATAGGGGCCTCGGTACGTGTTTGGGTAAGCATTTGGCTTACTAACTGAGGGTGTCTGGATTCGTTTTCCGGTCAGGTCATACAATATTTAATTAAAAAAAAATTTTCTTTACAAATCCTCATGGTGACCAAATATAATTTAAATATACAAATATATAATATAAACAAAATAATTAATGTTGTAATTATTGATAAATAGAAAGTATTCAATTTAAGAAGCCCAAATGCCAAATAGGCAAAGGACTATAATAATATCAGGCAATATTTACTATTGTCCTGGTACTAAATATAAATAAATAAATAAATCTCCTAATATCTTCCCCAAAATTGGAATACACCATATCTTCTCACTCATCTCCCAATATCTAACATGCATACTTTGATATTAATAAAGATAGATTCCTTAAATGAAACTTGAAATTTGGGGTAAGGGTGTGAAAGAAATTAGAGTTGTGAGATTTTGCGCACTGGAATTAAGACAAGCTTTATTCTATACTGGATTAATTATTATTGTTAAAGACTAACTAAAAATGTAATTCAAATTTTTGTTCCGCATTCATATTGATTAATCATATTGATCATGTAATCGAAAGGGATTTAATAACGATAATTAAAGTGTAACTCGCGGTGTTATACCTTATTATGTATAATATATCAATAATTCTAATTTAAAGCACCTGACATAATTATTCACATAGTTCTAAATGTTGGTATTTAATAAGTTATTTAATATGACATTTTCAAGTATATTTTAAAATTTTTTATTTATAATTCGAATAATTGAAATTTTTTTTTAAATACAATTAAATTGATAATTTTTTTTTTAAAAGATAATTAGATGTAATTGACTCTTCTAAATATTACTATATAGAAAATGATTATAGAAAAATTTAAAATTTATGTAATATAAATCTAATAACACTTTATAAGGTATGACAAGTCTAAATCTTGTTTGAATCATTTTTTTGTGTAATATTATTTTGCAATTTTCATGGAATTTCGTTTTTTTCTTAATATTACACAAAAATATTTAATCTTCACCTCAACCTAATTCGTTTTTTATTTTTAGGGAATTCATAAAAGTATTCATAATATTTTAATTCAATTTTTAATTTTTTTTTTCAAAATCACATTTAATAAATATTTGTTTATACTATGTATAGTACTTACCATCTAGTACACGACTTTTTGTTGATTTTATTTCATCATAATTTTAGCTGAATAAAAAAACTTTTTTATATATTTGACATTTTTAAGTTGTTTTCTTATTTTGCCGGAAGGTGACGCTTGCTGCAGTGATTATGACTGCGTTTCATTTATAACTGCTACTGCGTTTAAGCGTTTTAATGACTGCAAGTAAAACAAAAAAAAAAAAAAATAAAATAAAAATCTTGTTTATCAAGTGTGAACTTTTTAATTATTAATGTACACTTACTTATACATAATATTATTAAAAAAAAAAAATGTATATTTTAATTGCAAGTTATTAATTTGATGTTAAATCAAAAAAAAAAAAAAAATAAAGAACAAAACACAGAAGAAAAACAAAAGCGACAACATTTAAAATTTTGAAATACTTAACACGTAAAAATAAATTTTGATTTTTAATATTCTGTTTACGGGTGCGTAACACTTTGACAAAAATCAAATGTCAAATATAATTCCTATCACTTGTTTGTAAGCACGAAATGTTAAAAGTTTTTTAGGAAAATTTTGACTCCTAATTAGAAATTTTCAAATATTCATTTGTTAAAAAAATTTTAAATTTATTATAGTCTTTAGATACTGCCCCTTTTCTAAAACGTCAACAATATGACATCTGTTGATAATTTTGACATTTCATTAGCAATACATAATTTTTGATGACTTTTGTAGTAGCAATAAAATAATTGCGGAAATACGGTGATTTCCGCAACGTTTGACAATCAAACCCTTTTTGAATTTCTGATTGACGGTCAGGGCTTCCACACCACTGAAATTTCACATTCAAATAATTCGCACAAATCAAGTTTTACTATTTGAATTGTTTCTCGAATTATTGGGTCTAAAACTATTTGTTCTTTCTATCAAATAATTTTTGGTAAATTGAATTTTTATATTATGTATTTATGTCAACTGTTCTATACCCAACTGTTTATAACAGTGAAACCGACCATTGACAAAGTAAGATCAAAATTTAAGATCGATTAATATCGAATATAATATACATTAATCAAATATATTATAGTAAAATATAAATTGAATATACAGGTGTAATAAATTAATACTCGAAATACATTATATACATAACTATATACATATTGTCTTATATTAGAGGTGTTAAGGCATTTTATTAATTACTGATCAGAAAATAAAAAAAAAAAACTAAAAATTAATAATGTTCGTTACTTATTTTGATTTTCAATTAGATAAGATTTTTGTTACAGATAAAATATTATTTGTGTGACTTTTGTTGTTTTGAATTTTAATTTGGTTGTTTGAAATTTGTATTTTTTTTAAAGTTTTATTCTTCATTGTCAATATTGACAATATTTTTTGATCTAAATTATAACATTAATTCACGTAATTTGAAATGGTAGAAGCTAAATTAAAAATTTATGTTTAGAGATACATTTTACAGATAAAAATATACAATATGTGATTTTTTAACAAATATATTTCAACTATTTACAATTTAAAATTAATTTAAATTAAAATATTTTTTTTCCAAATAATGTGGTTTTTTTGTATTCCAGAACAGTGAAAACTAGATTCTTTGTTTAAATTTTATGATGGATACCTTGGTTCGTTATTAAGGGGAGCATTCCATAATCTCGCTTTAGTAAATCATTTTTTTTAAAACTCGTTTTTAGAAAATCTCGTTTTTAGAAAATTTCGTTTTTTATTAAAAAATCTGGCTTTTAAGAATTTTTGAGTTGGATAGAAAACCAGAATTATCATATTTTTTCTAAAATATAAAAAAAAGGTATTTTCTAAAAATGAGATTTTCTAAAAACGAAATTTTGTGAAAACGAGATTTACTAAACCGAGATTTCAGACCCAACCCGTTATTAAGATGTCTACGAATAATTTTAATGCAAAATAGGGGCCAAACCTCTTGACAGAATAATAGTTTAGTCAAATTAGTCGAGATACTAAAAATAACCATAGAACTTCGTCCTAGAATTTGATATATCTAAGATTTTTGTTTTGTTCTTACAATACCATTCATTTTCAATGAGCCCTAGAATTTTTAACCAGAATGACTTAAAATTTGAGTTGAGAGATGAATTGAGTTGAAATTTGAGCTTTTTTACAACCCTGGTTGAAACTGAAATAAATCGTTTGATCTTATAGACTCATATTTATATCTCATGATCTTGTAGATTATTTTCATAGATTATGATTTATAGACTGTTTGGTATAAAAACTGATATTAAAGAGATCAGACCAATTTTTTCATATGATCTTATCCCAGATCAAAAAAATGTCACTTGATATAAAAGTTAATCTTTGGTCTGTGATCTAGGTTTTTTGATATGTGATCTAGATCTAATTGTCTGGAAGTCTTTTGATTAATATTCAAATCTAATTGATAAGATTCAATAATTTTAAACTTTCGATTCATTCTTTCCAGAGGGCTAAAACTCTACTGAGGAGGTCTACATATTTAAATATCTTAAATCTTATATTTGAAAAAGAATAGAAATGTGATTCTTAAAAGTAGTTTTGAGTAGTTGTTAACTTTTTGTCAATTTGTTAATAATGGTTGTGGTCAGAATTTATAACTGAAAGGCTTTTTAATGGATATGGAAAAAAATTTCCACGCTTTCTATTAATTAAAAGAATCTGTTGATAGAAAGTAAATTTTCTATTGTACTTGCTGCGATAACCATACTATATTACATAATTAAAATACATCTAAATCTCATTTTAAATAAATGTCAATTAAAAGAAAATTTATTTTTCTTAAAATTCTTAATATTATTTTAATATTAAAATCATATGCAATGCATTCTAATGCTCGTACATTTTAGGATACACCTATTACAAATTTGTATTAGAAGTATTGCAATTACTGTATTTTTACAATTTTTGGAAATTTTTTTTTTAGTTTTTTTTAGATGTAAAATTTTAATTTTCCTTTACGTTTCATTAAAAATATTACGGTTCCTTTAACACCTGTTAATTTTCCCATAGGTTTACCTTTATATGAAAAATTTTCATAATAATCATAAGAAAAAACATGCAACTCTTAAAATTCTATTGTAAAAACAAAATTTGTATATATATATATTATAAATTTTGCCAGAGTTTTAAATAGTTCATATATAGTAATTTCAAATATATATAAACATATAATATATAGTATTATTATATAAAGTACATATTATATGGGTGTATATATATATACACTAAAAAATTGAAAAAAATTTCAATAATTTGTTGATAAAATTCAAATTATCTTGTTTTAAGGCATTTTACATCTCTGATGTTTTGTTTTAGGAATTAGGAGGGATTTTAGGAATTTTAAAGAGTTTTGTAAAATATATATAGCCTATAGCCTGTAGAATTTTCTTTTCCATTTATTGTTTTTGGAAATTTCAAATTGAATAAAAAATCATCAGGTATCTCTGGTCATCCAAAAAAACATTAGCTACTCTGTTGTTAAACAAAAGAGTATATTATGCTTGTTCTGAGTTTTTGGAATTTTAAAATTTGCCATGGGTTTATTAACAAAAATCCAACTGAAATCCATCTCTTTTTTCCGAAAATCCTATATGAGAGGCTAATATGAACGCAAACTGTAAAAGAATGAATGGAAAGTACTTAGTAGAAAATAACAAAAATAAAATACAGAAGTTCCATGCAAAATAAAGTTTATGTTTTTTTTTTTTGAATTTTAAATTGAATTTTTCCGCGTTACAAAACAATTTTCCGCTAATGGAGTTCATATTCAATGTCCATATAATTTTTTTTTGCTTTTATTCAATTCTTATATCTGATAATAATTTATTCAATTATTATATCTGATAGTTTTTAGGCACATTTTTTTTGGATTTTAGTGGTTTTTGGAAAAACCAGGTGGGGTGGAAAAATTGGAAATTTTAAATAAATTGGAATTGAACATTTTTTGAAAGGAAAAATGATATGAAAATTATGAAAAAAATGTAGGGGGAGAAGAAAATTTTGGAAAATTTTATTGAAAAATTATCTATAAATTGATTCGTTAGTTTACAAAAAGGGTAAATTCAAGGTTTTCAAAAGAAAATAAATCAACTTTTTTAAATATTGGATGTAAAAATTTTAGGGAAGGCTTAAGGAAACCTTAAAGGAAATGAAATTATTTGTACAGATGTGTCTGACACACACGCTCTTTACTTTCTTACTAAAATAAAATCTTCTTAAATTTAATATTGTACAGATATTTCATGTCTTTTTAAATAAAATACAGTCTCTTTACTAACTTCCAAGTTCAATTACAGGTTTATACAATATTTTCAAAATATATATTACATATATTCCTTCTTTGACTACCAACATCATACAGCAAAAGTTCTAACATTAAATTTAATATAATATAACGGTAATTAAAAACCATTAAAATAAAAAAAAAAAATTGCTGAAAGTATCTATCGATTCAGGAACCGAAAACTTCTAAAAAAAAAAAACAAAAATAATATACAATATTTAACAATCAGATCAGTTGTTACTTTTAAATAAAACGAGGAAGAGTGTAGTAGAGTAGACTGTGTCAACTCTGGGATACCCGTATGACCGTAACATATACATTATATCATCCGGTTAATTACTTTTGGCAAAATTTCAAACATTCAGCTTTATTAGGTGCAGAGTAATGCTCATATAAAAGAAGGAGTTGTATGGCAGCTACTCGAACCCTTTGCAGTAGACCAACCAAATTTTGCAGTAACTTTGGCCATTACACCAAACTATTTTTGGCAAAATTTCAGACACCCAGCTTTATTTGGTGTAGTGTAATCCTCATATAAAAGAAGGAGTTGTATGGCAGCTACTCGAACCCTCAGCAGTAGACCAACTAAATTTTGCAGTAACTTTGGCCTTTACACTAAACTATTTTTTACAAAATTTCAGACACCCAGCTTCATCAGGTGTAGTGTAAAGCTCATATAAAAGAAGGAGTTGTATGGCAGCTACTCGAACCCTCTGCAGTAGACCAACCAAATTTTGCAGTAACTTTGGCCATTATACTAAACTACTTTTGGAAAAATTTCAGACTCGCAGCTTCCATAGGTATAGATATATGCTCATATAAAATTAGAAGTTGTATGGCAGGTACTCGAACCCGTGGACCAAAATGGCTGAATTTCAAACTCGATTCCGTTTTTTGCATAAAAACGAATTTGTGAAAATTTCATAATCCTAGCTCCTTTACTTTTTGAGTTATCGTGATGACGGACGGACGGACGGACGGACAGACGGACGGACAGACGGACGGACGGACGGACATACATAGCTAAATCGATTTATTTTTCGATTCTGATCCGATCCATACACTTGAGTCTATATCTACCCCCCCTCCTTCTCTGCGTCACAAACGTAATGGCAAATTTATTATACCCTTGGACTATATAGTCATACGGGTATAAAAAAAATAAGTGTTCACTATGAACATTTTCTTTAACATCCAATTTTTATAAAGGTACACACATATTACACATTACATACATATATACCTAGCTAGTGTCACCTGAAGATTATTTTTTTTTTGAATTAATTGTATATGCTGTGTTGTAAAATCCCAACTTGTTCAATTTAAAATTCACTTAAAAATTCTTACAACACAAAATTCTTATAGAATTGAAGTAAAAAAAAACAGCTAAGTTTAAAGCACTTTTCTATAAAGCACTTTAAGATAAGAAACCATAAGCCTTTCTTTAGTTTTGAAACTATTCTTATATTATTATATCGGATATATATATACTCTTTTCAAATAAATTTGGTCTTTTTATAACCTACACCTTAAATAGGTATTATAAAAGTGCATCACTCTAAAAAATAAGTGGTTTCAGTTGGTTTCCTCCTGGGAAAACTTTGATATAGAGTTTGTACCACTATTCCACCGAAAGGAGACAAGCTAGATATGGACAGGTATATTATATAAATAGTTTTGATCACCATCACTATCTTGATGAAATTTATAGTGAAGATTACTAATGGCAAATGAAAAGCGAGGATTGTAAATGGGCGAAATCAGACCATGGGTTCTGATCTTGTAAGTTTTCGAAACCAATTAAGATAGAACTTTCTAAAAAAATAAGTTGTCTTTATGAAACTTTTACTAGAGCTTAGTAATAACCATAGAAAGGCAAAGATTGAATATGGTCGAAATTGGAGCATTGTTTCGAATTCTGGCAGCTACTGATCGAACTAGGGCCAAACGATCATACTTATCTTTAAAACCAAGTAAAATTCGGAATTAATAAATTGGGATCAATTTCCAACCCAATAACACTAATAAATTGAGTTTAGCTCTCAAGACCTTAAAGCATACTTTTGAAATTAAAAAAAAATCGTAACTTAAGATAAACAAAGAAGTTTCGAAATTTGGTAAAAGCGTGTTCCTTAATATTGCCTTTGTATCCTTGAAATTAGGGATTAACTGGAGTGGTAATTCAGGTACCTTCCACTCAACTCCCAAAACCTAACAAGCATATCTTCGAAGTCTGTTTCAAATATATTGATCCGTCTACTGAATCCCAAGAAACGGGACTCTTGGTGAACATTTATGACTATTTTCATTTGAAAAAAAGATCAAATTCATTTGTAAAAAGATCAAATTCATTTGAAAAAATACTAAACTCATGTGGAAAAGGACCAAGTTCATGTAAAATGAGTATATAATATTTAATACCTATACTCCACCACTGTACACAGCATGTTTAATGTTTATAGTATCGAAAGTGCAATAAACATTTTTTTTTGTAAATCTTTTATTTGAAGACAAGGTGTTGTTGTGCTACTATTAACACAATTTCTTAACACCTTTAGTTGCTTTTTTTTTTTTTTTAATTTAATCGAAGCGGTGGCGGTTTTCAATATAATTTTTTATTAAATAAAAATAAAAAAAAAACAAAAACTCTGGACATGAAAAACGCACAATTTTTAATTTTTTACTGGATAATGAACGCAAAAAACAAAAAAAAAATAAAAAACGCATCATTTACGTTACGAAATGTTGATGGCGACAATAAAGAAAGAAGGAAGACAAAAAAAAAAGATGCTCTCAGGCGATATACCTACATGTATATATACACAAATCTATATACTATATAGTAATTTAATATCAAACATTATATTCTTAACTTTTTAATATTTACCTTTATTAAATTTAACATTTTTTAAGGTAACACTTTGCTTGTTGTTTTGATTTTTAATAATTTGTAAAGTGAACGTGGTTTTTTTTTAATGTATATATATATATATAATATATATATGTATATATACATGACATTAATTTGCGGCAAACTGTTTTATGACTAAAAAGCGCAGTGCAAATTAAGAAAAAAAAAAAAAAACTTAAAAACATAAACGTACAACACAAAATGTGTCCCAATGTATTGAACAATCATAAAACTAAAGTAAAATGAAGCAAAATGTTAAAAAAAAACAAAAAAACAAAATTCACTGATACAAGCCGGGTTTGCATTGATTCGCGTTTTCATTTGCGTTAATCTCATCCATTAAATGTAATATGATGCTGCAATAAAACGCGACAAAATAATAAGAGAAGCGTTTGTATTTTATATGTGCAAAAAAAAAAGTTGGAAAAATTAAATAAAAAAATAATAATAATAAAAGATACACATAAGAATCCTACAAGATGTGCAATAAATATGATGACATCCTATATATGTGAAATTAATATCTAAGTATATGCTGTAAAGTATTTCTAATATTCAAGACTTTTAGTGAAAAGCTGAGAGCTCTGCAGAAATTTTATATGACAGTTTTGGACAAAAAACAATGTGTTGCAATAAAAAGTAAGATGGAAAGATTTTTGAAATTTTTGAAAGATTTTTTTGAAGTCGGATGTTGTATTAATTTATTAAATGCTTATCAAGACTTTTACGATACTCTGAAAAATTGAACTATATCACTCTAAAAAATTAGTGGTGTCAGTTGGGGGGCACCTTGGGTATTTGGATCTATGCTTCATAAACATAAATTCCCGGTTATAGCTCAGTATCGGATTGAAGGACCTTTCTCAAAATAATAGTATGACGTTATATAATCACACTAACTGGGAAGATTTGAGTAACTTTAACAAAACTTTTGATTGATTTTTGTCCTTTTTGGTTGTGGGAATTTTAATTTTGCCCCAGGGATAGAGTGCTTCGATCGCTTGGTATACGTAATCTTCCATGTTAGCCCAGTCCCTAAAGTAAACCAAAGACTCATGTCAAAAAAAATTAGTAGTTAAAAATTCATGTTAATTCTGAAAGTTAAAACAACTTTTTCAAAGCTTTTAATTGATCATTGTCCTTCCATAGCCAGTGCTGCCCGCTGTTGGATTTTTTTTTAATTTTTTCTAATTAAACTATTTTTACAAAACATGTTCTCGGACTTTAAAGAATGGTACAAGGGCTGGTTAAATTCTATATACGTTAATAACAATAATGTCAATACAATATGCTACATTTTTGTGTATGTCATAGAAGAGAAGCTTACTGCATGGGAAATTCTACTTTAGAACTTCACTGCACTGTAAAAGCTAATGGTACCATCTACAGCGTAGACTTATACTTTATTAAAAAAAAAGGGTCCATACTTATAAGAGATTATTTTGAGCTTAGGAATATATTAGGGTAAAAAATTTTAAAACTTCTTTTGATTTAAATCTAAAAAATTATAGTGAAGCTCTCAAAATTTTAACGAATTTCGCACTCAAGTATAAATTTACTAACAATTAATAGAGTCACAATCGGCGATTTTACGACCGAATAAGTCGATTAATATATATGATTAATTGATCAAATATCTTCATCTTGTATATTTATGAATATACCTCCTTTTTTTTTGTCCAACACTGTACACTTTATATATAATTATTAAAAATCTGCCACTGTAATCAAAATATAAATCTGTTTTAATATAGAAGAACCTAAAATTTATGAACGAGCTTGATGATAGTTACTTAGATATTTTATTTAGCTGCTGTTCATATACTAGTATATATAGCTATGCGATAACTAAAATGTTAGTCCAATACAATTGGGTCGTTTTTTTTTTTATAAATTTTGTTGTATTTTTGTTGCTCTTTGGTTTTTTATATGTGATTCCTCTAATGACCATTTGACATGAAATAGTGATTCCATAGTTTTATTTTATTTTTTTTTTCTGTTCTATAAGCAGCGCAGTGCAGACTATGGAAAGAAGGTGTTTTAGGATAATTATAATGGTGATGATGTTAATGATTATGATGGTATTTAACCATTTTTATTTTTATTTTTTTTTCTGTTTTTTTGCTTCCAGTTAATTAGAAATATTTAGAAAGTGTTTCTTAGCTAAAATGTAGTAAAACTATGATAATATAAAGTATTAGCTCCAGGGTATATTATGAAAAGAAAAAGATCAGTACTGCGTGATTAATGTGAGAATAAATGCATTTTGATGAATTTTAAATTACGTGTTTTAAATTTAAAAAAAAAAAAAAATTCACTTCCGAAAAATATATTTTGAAATGAAAAAAAGTATATTTGATAATAAAATATTGAAATAAATTTCGAGTATTATTGGAGCACTGCTTAGAGTCACAAAATATTTTAATATTTAAAATTTAAATTAAATAAAATTATTTACAAAAATTCCTTTGAACAATATTTGTCATTTGTTATTAAATTAATTATTAAATATTTAAATTGAAAAGAAAATCGAAATGTAAAAAAAAAAATAAAAAACCATTTCATATTACTTATCTATTTTAATCTTATAAAATTCAAAATTAATTTTGAAAGCTGTACACGTGCCAATCATTTACAAAAAAAATAAAAACTCTGTTGAATATGTTGTGCATGATTTGCATTAACAAAATGCAAAATATATTTCCTTCCTTTATTCTGCACTGCAATAAAACGTAATTCACTATTAATATGTAACCAATAGTTTACTCCCCACCAAATTTACTCACTACCACCTTAGATAAGACTCCATGAATTAAGTTCCTTCGAATTTAATTCCCTGGGGTGTTGTTTCTCTTTCTCTCTTTTTTCAATATCTTGGGGTGTTATTTCTCATAAAATTATTTGTCATTAAATGAGAAATAGGAACGCAAAATATGAAAATAAAGCCTCGGGGTGTTATTTCTTTTTCATGGCTCTCAAATTCGGCTTCTTTAGAAATAAAGTTTCGGGAAGTTAGTTTTTATGGTGACCTGAATTAAGGCCCTGCGAAAAAAAGCCCCCGGGGTATTATTTCCCGTTTAATAAGAGTCATAGTAATTGAGAAATGAAGCCCCCAAAATATGGGAAATAACGTCCAGGGTTTTATTTCTCTTTCAAGTTGAACTACGACTTTTGTGAAAAATAAAGCCCCGAGGTATTATTTCTTATCTCAATTGAACCTGGGATCTTCGCGTTAGATTCAAAAACAAAAGATTAGATATTTTACTTTTCCAGAATTTTTAATCCTATTTTAATAACTCTCCTAAATCGCCTACGCATACATAACTAATATTGAAATGGGGAATGCCTTGATCTCCGAAGACAATTCTAAAATCCCCTTAATTGAACACCTTTCATGTACAACGGTATAAAAAATAAGACTCCGGGCTTATATTTCTCATTAAATGTGAAATTATATAACCTTTTGAGAATTAAAGCCCCAAAGGGTTATTTCACTTTTAATTCGATCTTCTAATTCTAGAATAGCTATACCAGGGCTTCATTTCTATTTTTCAAAAAGTGGGAAGTTAAATTGAAAAAAAAAATATCAACCGGGGTGTTATTTCTAATTTAAAGTCCACAATCGCACTGCGGTCTCATTTCCAATAACTAATAAGAAATAACACCCCAAAAACTTTATTTCGCAGTGACTTATTTCACGGCACCCTTAGACCATCGTATGATTAAATATCGTATGATTAACTAATAAGAAATAACACCCCAAAAACTTTATTTCGCAGTGACTTATTTCACGGCGCGCTTAGACCATCGTATGATTAAATATTTGTTTAAAAAATTATTTGATATATACAAACAAATTTTAAATTAAGTTTTTTTTTTTGTTAATTAAAAAAAAATTAATATATTAAAAAAAAAAAACTAATAATATTTATTTTTTTGACTTAAGACATTATAATTCAATTATAAATCTATCAATTCCAATTAATTAATCAATTTAACCTCAAAACTTAACTGACACTGACAACAAAATAAATAATGTTATATGTATATAAAATATTATATGCACAAACAATTTTATAAGTTAGTGGTTAATAATATTTATTTGTCGTGTAAAAGTGTGAAAGAGAAAGAAATGTATATATATATATATATATATATATATAGAAATATTATAAGTTTATTTATATTTGTTTAATTTAGTGTTTAATGTGATATTTTTCATCGATGAACCCTCAGATAAATGAATGTTTTTGACTTGGAGACAAGATCAAAATAAATTCAATTTTAACACGCAATTCAATTTAATATATTTTGTTTTTTTTTTTTAAAAACTCAATAAAAATTAATAATAATACTTAAAAAAAAATTAAAATTAAATAGAAAATGAGACGACGACGCATGGCATTACCATTTAGTTTTTTTAGTTTTTCTTTTTAATTTTTTTTTCTATAGAATAGAGAACGAGTGAAAGAGATAGAAAGAAAACATTAGATACAATTTATGATAAGAACAGTTAAAAAAATTTTAAAATATGATGTTTAATAGTAAAATAGCGCGCGCGCATTTTTCCTCTTCATAGACAATACAAGTAAACGGGACGCCACATACTGTATAGAGATCAGTAATAAAAGTTAAAAACACACACATATTACAAATTTTTTACTCAGCTTGAGATTTCTGTACCTACTTATAGTCTGATGATATAGATCTTATTACATTTTCAATATTTTCAAATATATATATATATATATATATTGGAATGTTGAAGTAATATTGTTGAAGATTATATTGAAGAGGGTGGTAATTATTAGAAAATAATACGAGTACATATATGTATTTTATAATATAAAACTATGTTAATACTTATTTGTATGTATAATTTATTTGTCGAGACGATTGATTAGATTTGTATTAAATTTGAACTAGACATGAGTTTACGATACAAATTAACAGAATACAGACAGTTTTTTTTCACATCTTGGATTGTATTAAAAACCAGTATTGAAAAAAACAATGATTTTTAAAAAATCACAGTTTTGTGAAATATTTGAACAGCTATTCAAGTTACAGATGTGTAAAAATAGCGAAATTTAAATTTTTGACAGATTACAGTTCCTAAGCAAAGGGTTGTCGTTTTCTGTAAAAAGACTCGTACTTATTTTCTAAAATCTAGCTCTTATTTTTAAATCCTTTGAGTTAGGGTTGGGATAATATAAGGGATGTACAATTTTGCAAAAAGTGAATTATACGACCATTATGCTAAAGTATCGTATGGCAACCTTATACATTTGTGTTAAATATATCATTTGTCATCACACCGATTATCAGATTGACTGTCGGACCGATTGAAAATATTTCTTAAAGCACTTTTGTTATAACAATTTAAATATAAAGCTTTACCAAACCTTGGGAGGCTGCAGCTCCATAAAGGAAGGGGCTACAGAAAAAAGTTATTCCATGAAATTTATTTTTATTTTGCAAAACTCAACTGTAGTTAAAATCTACTTTCTTTATTTTCAACTTTGGAGAAGTTTTGTAAACCCACGGAAAGATAGAGGGACGGATGGACATATGGACGAAGTTAAACTATATATATATATATAGGAACATATTTTTCAAAATTTTTTTAACAAAATATAAGAAGTCAATCTTGAGAGTTTTTTATGATTGCGAATATATATATATATATTTATAAAAATTTTTAATATTGTGGGAGCTTTTTTAAAAGGTTATTATTTTTGTGTTTAATTTTTTTAAATTTTCTATTTGTTTTTTTTTTTATTACTTGTCTAATTAACTTGAAAAATTAATTCTGACAGAGACTCGATGACAGCTGCAACAGCAATAGCAGCACGGAATGAAAATAAACAAATAAAATAAAATATATATACATAATCTATAATATAGGTATATATATGTGTTTCGTTATGACATGAAAAGTTAATTTTGAGGAAAATTCATTTTAAAGAAAATTGTTTTTTATTTTGTTTTAAATGATTCAGAAAAATATTTATGAAAAATTTCCAACCTAACTGTTTTTATAATATTTGGGTTTGCGATCGATCGTATTTTAAGTATATTATATAACAACATAGACATAGTTTAAATGTGAGTCAGTAAATTTTATATTTTTTACTTTTGAATATACATATATATACTAAATATATACAAAATATTAAAAAAAAGTTTAAATGCATTAAATATACCGTTATTGCAGAGCTTTTTTACTTTTGTATCAATTTTTTTAATTTTAAAAATTGATTGATTTTATAAAACTTTTAGATAATAAATCGAAATCGAATTGAACTATGTGCTATGTTTGCAATAGAATTGCATGTATCTAAAAAATAAATTAAATATTTGAATTTTTAAAAATCGATCATTTTTTTTTTGTAAAAGATTATAATCTCTTGTTGATTAGAATTTTAAATCAATTTTTTTTTTTGATGAAAGAAACCACAAGCAGACTAACAAATAAATCCAAAATGTATATAAAATATATAAATGTGAAATATATATATATATAAATATATTTATCAATTATATATATTTAATAATCTGATATTAAAATGTTTGATAACATACGCTTCTGATTGAAATCAAAAAATCAAAAAAACAGGGGTGCGCCGCAGATACAGGGTAAAGATTAAGAGATTTATTATTTTTGAAAGGTGATTTGTAGACATTTTGTTCAAACTTTATTTAATTTGTTCAAGCTTAATTAAAATATTATTATTTTTGATTAGAATTTAATTTTGTGCGAAAAAAAAACACAAACGAATTATTTATAGAAATTCGTTAAGTAATGAAATATTTATTAAATTTTGATTTAAAAAATATGTTGATTAGTGTGTATAATAAATTTTGAATTAGTTCGATTCTACGACATGAAAACTATTACGAAATTAATAGCTTTTGATATGTGTGAATTAAAATTGAGAGAAAGCTTAGAGTGAACTTGGTTGAGTGAAGTTGCATTAGTAACAGTGAACACCACATTTTTTTTTTCTTTTGAGCGCTGTTCAACTGTTCAACAGTAAGGCTAATAAGCCTATTTATACCATTGGTACATGTTGGAACAAGGGGCTATATTATATTTGTGTTATTAGAAATGATCTTAATGAATTCCACATACAATTTAAAACGATCTGATGATTTGACGTGAGTAAAGATCTTACTCGCAGTAAATTCTGTCACTCAATCTAATTTTCATAGTTTGAGTTTGGAAATGTCAAAATTACTTTGTTTACTGCCAAAAAATCATTTAAATTTTTTAAATATGAGTTGTAATTCAAAAAATTGTAGATTGAGGTGTTTTGGGGTTATAAATGATTTTATATCATTGTATAGGTTTAAATATGAAAATTTATTTTGGATGAGTATACAATTTCCCCAAAAAGATTCTGGAAAAACTCTTGGTGGTGCTATTCCAAAACTCGAGAAAATAAAATTCTTAAGATATATTGGTGCCTCAGGATTTCAACTCACATAGAGCATTTGTTTCACTTAAAGCCAGTGTTGGCCTTTTATCTATTAAAAAAACCCATAGGCACAGACAAGTTAATATTAAAGTATATAATAAAGATACATCTGTAAAAGTTCAACAATATTTTCTTCTTCTATAAAAGTTTTACACCAATTTCATACAAAATTGTAAATCCTCAATTTTTAATTTTGTTATTTACCTTTTAATAATTATAACTATCACCCCTCTTAACAAAGCTGGGTAAACAGTCACACTTAGCTTTTAGTCACATCACTAATAATTATTTAATTTATGCTTTAAGCGTAGAATGGGAGAGGTTAACTGTCATTGGATCTTCGACGTAAGAAGGAACATAGCATTCTACTCAAAATCTGGAGATTTCAAAACTCAAAGAATTAATTGATTAAAAGAAATATTTAACTTGGAAAATTCGCTTTGATCATGATAAAAAAAAATATTAGTTATAATATTTTAGACACCATAAATGTAAATGCATTCAACTCTTAAGAAATTAATAAGAGTGCAAGTGTAACTACACTATGACTCATTTTTATTTTATTAGATATTAAAGCATGTATAATTCTCAAAACTATTAATTATTCCATTAATAAATTTATTAAATATTTAAAGTTTAATGACATAATTACAGGTTACGTAGAATTTTCAAAGTGTTAATTTATTTTAAAGTCCTATAAATAATATTTTATTTAAATTTTTATGTTTTAAAATTAATTTAATCTTTAGTTAAAACATAAATTATAGGATTAACTAGTAAATTTTTTGAAAAGTTGTATTTCAGTTTGATTCAAATTTAGTTGAATTAGGAAATCTGTGTTTGTAAGTTATAGGTTTAAAAATGTTTTATTGCGTAAATTTAAGGAGTCAACTCCGGGAAGTTCTATAGATTTAAGAGGTTACATGCAACCAAGCCCATCTCTTCTAGAAATTCCTTGTTTTCAGAAATGCAAACACCAATTCAATGAATTTGTAAGAAATTAGGATACATAAAGAGTGGTTTTTTAGGAACTTAGATTTCAATTCAGTGGCAGTTTGTCCCTTACTTCTACTAGTTGGAAGATACTTCATTTAAAAATTGAATTTCTAAAGAAACTATTGATTAAGAATCCGTTTTGTTTAACGATTCGCCTAGCTTAACAGTTCATAAACGATTGACATAAAATATTTTAAAAGTTTAACTTGTCTAAATGTCTAAAAACGTTATGACTACAAAATTATTGAAAAAACGTTAACTCATTGCGGCATAAAAGATTTAACGCTTCTCGTTGTATTTTTTAATAAAAGTTTTTGATTTTGCAACGAGCTTACAAAGTTGATGCGAAATTTTAAAATAAGTAAATTTCAAAAATCAAATTAAGTTCAATATTAACCTAGTGCGGTACAACAGTTCTATTGCACAAAATGTTTTTTGAATAACTGATCTTTTGAATAAATTTTTTTTTTTTAAATATTTTAAATTATAAAATTTGTCAAAATTATGATTGCTTATAAAATTTATTAACTGCATATATGATTTTTATGTGTAATATTATTTTAAATTTATATTGACATTTAATATAATAATTTATTAATCTAAATTAAAATTTTCATCACTATCATATGATAAATTTTATTTTTTTAATTACAGAAAAAAAAACCGAAAAAAAAATTACATAAAATAAAAAATAAAATTAATAAAAATTATCCTGTCATCATAATCACTTTGACACTTTTTACTTCATAATAAACGTTCTTTTAGACTATATATTAAAAAAAAAATAATAATTTGATTTTAATATATTTCAACATCATTGTCATAAATGACAATATTTTAATAACAAAATTTTTTTATTTAAAACTAAGTTGAATCAATAAATAACGGGTATCCCATACGATTTTTAACAGTTATTTAGATATTCTAAAAGTAAAAATATTAAAAATTCCGTTAGGATCTAAGGAGCTAGTTCGAAGGCCGTCATCGGCATTGTATTTACAACATTCCTAATACAAAGTGTCATGATCTAAATTGAAAAGTTTGTAATACTAAAAAAAAAGACAATTTATTTGACATTTGACAATTCTCGCGACAATTGTGTATCCAGAAAATTTTGGATACAAGACTGAACATACATATGAAATGACATTTATGATTTTTTTTTAATGTTTATTTTGGTGTTTGATAATATAGGTACGAAATAAAATGGAAAACGCAACGTAATTCACTAATACTAAAATACATTAATTTGAGACAATCTGTTAAAGGCGATCGGAATTGAAACAAAACACATTGTATTATAGATACACTGTGTTTTACATTTGGTATTTGAAAATGTGCTATTTCTGCTGTGTATCGGGTTGAAGGTTTTTTTTATACATTTCCGATGTCAGCCGAAGTTCCCTTACCTTATTTGCTTTTGCTTTCATTCAATCTCTTATTCTTCTCCATAATAACCGATTTTCAACAATCTTCTGTAAAGTATTAAGATCGAGCTAAAGATTTATGTGGTTCAAAATTCCTTAACCATCTACTTCTAAACATATATTGTTTAGATGGACCAGATGAATTCAAGAGAGAGTCAGAATGTTCATCTTATTCAAACTATAACTTTTAGGCCAAACTTGTTTGTTGTGAATTTAAAAGGTGCACTTCCGGTCTAATAAACTATTTCCGGTCGTTCACAGAAGTTCAAAATATCGTCAATTTATTAAACTGCTTTAATTTAGTGAATATTTTGTTTTAATATGAACGACTCCTGCGAAAAATAAAATACTGATTAGATTTGTGATACACTCAGTATAATCTGAACTTTAGTATTAAAGTTCTATTATAAAATATTTTATATTCCATGATTCTATGCAGTTTTTTTTTTTTTTTGAAAAAGCCTTTTGTACATTTAATACTCAATTTTGTTGGAAAAAAATTACTTGATCACGTAAAAATATACCACTGTCAGTCAATATAATCTAATTCTATGCTCGTTGTCCAACCCTTCTCCTCGCATCCCTCCCCCCATTCTTTGAAAACTCTTTCATACTGTTTTATTTATAAAAAAAAAAGTAATCAATATTGAACTATAAAATTGTCAATCATTATTTTGTAGTTGATTCTATGGTGATACATTTTTTAACTATGGTCGAAACTGCTTATTGGATTGTATAGTCGTATATTAAGAGTGTGTAACAGATACGTGCAACATTTTTAATAAAAATATTTTATAATTTAATATTCCAGGTTTTACAATTTTTAATGATGATAGAAGAGAGAAACATAATATAAATAATAATTACACTTTATATATATATATATATATATAAAATAATTCATTAGATACATGTATCTTAAATAGAATCTTAACAGATATTTAAAAAAAAAAAACAATAACAACAATAAATAAAGGTTCATAAAAATAATTTATGATATCAACTTGTTAATTAAGCTTTAGTTTAAAATGTTAGTTATTAAAAGTACTTAACCGTTTAAAAATTTTCAAGATACTATATTAAAAGAAGGATTGTATCTTAAGATTTTTCAAGCCTACTTATATAATATGTAGTAAATGATATGTGAGCAACTTTAATTAGTACGTATAATAGAAGCGGTAAATTCTTTTCAGTTATTATAAAAGAATTAAAGTAAAAAATTACAAAAAAAAAAACTTTAAGGTGTGTTTTAGAACTTATCGCTATCAACACTTTTCATTACATATTAATTTAATTATTGCCTATATAGTATTTTGTTGACTATATTTTTTTTTGTTGTAAATTGTTTGTTGCACATTTTTAGTTTGTATTTAAAAACTTAAATTGTTTTTTTTCGTAGATTTTTATAAAAATTTGAAATGTGCCTATATAGTTTCCTTCTGTCCGTCCATCCGTCCGTCCGTGTGTAGACAAAATTTCTACACCTTTGAAATAAAAAATGAATATAGATAAATACAGATAGTTATTAAAAACAAAAGTATTAGCAAAAAATGCCCCATTCGCTTTTTGTAGCCCCTCCCTTATTTACAGCCCCCCAAAGTTTGGAAAAACCTTTTATTTAAATTGTTTTAACAGGAGTTGTAAAAGGTATAAGCATTTTCAATCTAGAAACGGTAAAACACAGCTGCTTTTATAAGCTTTTGAAATATTACATATATTATAACTAAATATATTAATAGGGTTGCCATACGATACTTCAATTTTCTGTAATGCGAAAATCAATTAAAATAAATGTTTAAGAAAATATTAAAATTTTGGTTCAAGTTACAATTTTACTCCTTGTGATCCTTAAGAATAAGTTGTTCAAAAAAAAAAAAAGTGCCCAATTCAAGGGCTATTAGAACTTAAAAATTAGAAATATACTATTTTTGAAAACTCCGACGACGTATTTTGCCGTCCTAAGAAAGAAAATCGTTTCTACATTTTTTTTTTTTAGGTAATTTAATTTTGAGTGTTAAAATATTCGCTAATCGCTATGTTGAATTATTTTTGAAAAACAAAAATATTAAGAAAAATAATTCAATTAATTTAATTCAATTAAAGAAAAACAATTTTTTTTGGCACTTACAAAAGATAAGATAGTATTAGGCGTTCATAGTTAATTTGGACATACGACTTTTTGGTAAGCAATACTAGATTTATTAAGTTATTAAAGCTTAGACATAGATGCGACTTAGAGGTATTAGTTATTAGTTTTAAATGAATTTGCAACGAGATATGCGAAAATTCGCTTTTGACGCTTACTACTTTTTTCCTTAGCACGACAGTATTCATTTCAAGTCTAAGCTTGAACATTGAAACTCTAACAGTATATTTTGACAAATGTTAATAGGTTTTCCTGATATATTTTAAATATAGCTTTAATTGTTATTCATAGTTTTTAATTAATTAATTATAATATTACCATTTTTTTTTTAATTTTAGTGATTACCCAAAAATCAATACAAAATATTGTCCAGTTTTTTTTTTTTGTCCTTTTTTAAAAAACTTTGCTTTTTTCATCCCTTCTTTTTAAATTAACTTATCAAGTATCTCAGGTGTTACTTAAGTGTTGCAATTTCACCATAGGCACATACATTTTTATTTGTGTATTTAAAAAATAGTCTTTTGTATTTTGAATTTCATTTTGTGTCATCATTATCCAAAAAAAAAAAAAAAAAGGGAAACAAAAACAAACCAAAATATAGTTATTAAGCGCCAAAAATATGCCATAAAAATACATCAGTAAACATTTTTCAACTTATTTAACACGAGCCATAAGTTTTTTTTTTTATTATTTTTTTTTTTTTGTAAAAGTTGAGGTGAACATTTTTAGTGAATATACCCCAATATTAAATTTTGTCCTCGTACACAACACTACACAACAAGTGGTGTTGTATTTTTAGGCAGTCATCACACACATTTACATATATATATATATATATATAATATCTACATATATACTTAAATTCCTACAAAAGCAACAGTAACTACAAAATATATGCAACACGTAAATTTTAAACAACTGAATTATAAAAAAGACAAGTGAAATGAAGTTTCAACAAGTGCAACCCAAATGAATGTAACATAATCAAATGACATTTGAGGTCATTAAAAGAAGTTAATTTTAGTTAAGTATATGTATATTTTTATTTTTATTTTTGTTGTTTTATTAGTTAAATAAAAAAAAAAAAAAAAATTCTTATGTTAGAAAGAGACAGATGTATTGTCAAAATGCAAAAACTTTTGCTAAAGATTATGTTTTAATTGCTGATTAAGTTCCCTGTAAAGCATGCAAAAAAACAACAACAATAACAACAACAAAAACAAAATCATAGAAATAAAATAAACAGAAAAAAAAAACACAATTTACAATCATCGCGAATGTAACGCTTATTATTATGTGCAATGGAACGCGATGTGTTTTTTTCAAAATCATTTTAATAAAATTTTTGTGTTATATAAATATACATATGAACTTAAATATATATATGTATGTATATTTATATATTATTTGATACCATCTCATTCTAGCTCAAGCTTAATTCTTATTACTTAAAGCATTTTAAAGAGTTTTTTATGTATGGTAATTGTTGTTGTTGTTATTTAATACTTTTGCCAAGTCTGTGAAATTCTAAAATTAAAAAAAAAAAACTACAGCAAAATCAATGCGCATTCATTATGATAATAAGCTATAGATGATGAAAATGAATGTAAGCGCCACTTCAGTTGGTGTGAAACGAACAACAAAACAATGTATAGAAAAAGTAAAAAATTATAAAAATAAATTTTATTGAAAAAATTTTGTTGTTGTTTTTTGTTTTTTCAAGTGTCGTTTTTTTTTTTTTTTGTTATTTTGTCCCCTGGATTTAACAATAATTTATGTTGCAGAGGTTTCTTCTTGTTGTTTTTGAAAGTTATTTGAAGATGATAATATGTTGTAGACATGCAGTAAACACATACCTTAATGCTGTATTACATCGTTTATACGACATTTGAATAATACTTTAACTCTCTTGTTTGTTAAAAAAAATAGTAGTAAATAAGCGTGTGACGTACATATATTTAAATATGCAAAGAGAGGTCCTTTTAAGGATTTAAAAAAAAATTAGAAATTCCAACTGGAATTTTGGGAATTTTGTTTTTTTATAAAAAGAATTTTAAAGAAATTTTCTCCTGAATAAATAAATAGTGTAATGTTAGAGGAATTTTTGACTAATTTATGATTATTTTTTGTTTTTGGAATTTTGGGATTTGCGTATATTACAAAGTTGCTAGTATAATAAATTATTGATGTTGTGCATCTGTTGGATTTGAATATTTATGAGTCAGAAGAAAAAAAAATAACTAGTATATAAAATAATTTCTTGGGAAGAAGTGGTAAACACCACATCATTATAGGTAATTGTAATTGCACAGCAAGTAAAGAGGTTATTCTATTTTTGTAAAAACCATCAATGCTATAGAAACCTACTTGCCAGCCTTTTGTTTAAAGTCAGAGAATTGTGCTTAGTTAAACTTTTATTATATAAGACTTATTTTACATTAGTCCATGGACTATCTAGTAACTAGTACTTATTAATTATAGGTTTTATTGATAAGTATAAGTTTTATAAAGTAGGGACGTCTAAGTAAGTACTAGGGAAGTACTTAATCACTTCACCACTGAAACCCCACTAGCTGTTGCTTTCAGTAATTTACTTTACTCCTACCCCTACTTCCTTAGTCAACACGTCAGATACTTAACGAATTCGCCACGTAAAACCCAATACTTTGTTATTTTAAAGAAATTTATTATTGAAAAATTGCATACTTGCAGGAGCTAATAATATAATATAACATATTATTAAAAATTAATTTTAAATAATTAGTTAAGTTCTAAGTAAAATATTTTAGTTAGTCTAGTTTAAACAGAGAACTATGGTTAGTTAAACTTTTATTATAAAATACTTATATTACATTACTCTATGGACTATCTAGTGCCAGACTATATTGAAAATGCGTTTATAATCAATCATTCTAATATTAAGGGCAAGTATGGGTCTTGCGTTAAAATAAATTTTTTGAATTATTAGTTATAAGTTTTATTACAAACATAAAATAAAAATCCCAATATCTTGAAACTACTGGAAATGTCACCCCTTCCTCCCGACCAAATGACTTTTTTCTCGTGTTTATGTCAGTATCACTTCTAAAATATTGTTACTTTGAGAGAATAACCTGTATATTGGGAAGTTTTGGAGGAAGTTTTTAAATAATCTATGAATTTTTGCTATTTTTGCGTAAAATTTACGTTTAGTCTTCTGGCTTCTAGAACAATTTTCAACTTTTAATTTGAACTTAACCTATTTATTCCATTAAAGCCCTTTGAAAGAATTTCTGTAAGATCTGAATTGATTTAAATTTCTGTTCAGATCCTAAGTTTTTTGAAATTTTTTGTACTTTTAGTTGTCTTATCTGAAAATTTTGACAAATCTAGTTCTCTATATACTTTACAACCCAAAAAATTTTTTAAATAGGGCTTGAAATCTTTTACAAACTTTAGCTTCGAGTGCTTACAAAAGAAGTTTCGAGTAATTTTTAAATTTACTAAAGAAGTTTCGAGTAACTTTTAGATTTACTAAAGAAGTTTCTACTAATAAATTTTACCCAATCAAATATTCCAAAATTGTATAATAATCTTGTTAGCACAATCCACACTCCCCAATGATATAAATAATATGTTCTTGTTGTAATAATTTGTTGTAAATTCATTTTTTAAGCACTTTGTCTTATAATTGACCGTTTTAACTAAAAAAAAAACGTTTTTATCCCCAATAAAAAATTAAAGAAAAAAAACCAACTTATGATAATTCATTTTTTTTAAATGCAATTAGCATCTAGTTATTTGCAACTTTTTGTTTTTTTTTTTTGATTTTGTTCAGGTGTTAAAATAATTCGCCTTTAGTTGTTCGTTTTTCTTTGCTCCAAAACTTTTTTTTTTTTTGATTTTTTCATTTGTTTTTTTTTATTTTATTCAAAGATTTATGAGTTTAAAATGTACATTAGGTCGGTTTGTCGCCACTTAAATTTCAACGATGAAAAATTTATAGAAAAATTTTTTATTTATTGTTTTTTTTTTTTTAAGAAAATTAAAATTCTAGTTACATAATTTAAAATTTTTTTTTGTTTTTCTTTGCACCTCCAGTTGAGGAAAATAATTTTTTATTATAAAAAATTCATTAAATTTTAACCTTATCTTATTCTTTTTTTGCAATTTTGTTCCTTCCTATTTTATTCATTGCTTTTTCCGTGTCTAGTTCCTATGAAAAGTAAGACATTGCTTAAATTCTGAATCTCTTATATTATTTATTGAAATATATATTGCTTTATATTAGGCGAGATAAAAAAAGTCTCTGGGAAAAGATGATCCGGAAAGAAACCTAAAGTACCCGTTGTATTATAACTCACGTTGTGTGATGCCGAACCCTAGCCCTTCAGTTGATTCGCAAAGTACTTAATCACTTCATCACTGAAGCCTCACTAACTGTAATTTTCAGTAATTTACTTTACTCGAACTTCCTAAGTTAACACGTCAGATACTTAACCCCTTCGTCAACTAAAACCCAATACTTGGTTATTTAATGGAAATTTACTATTTAAAAATTGCATACTTACAGGAGCTAATCATTAAATAATATTTTCATTTAGAATTACATATTTAAAATTAGTTATTCTAGTTCAAAAAAGTTTAATTTAATTAGTAATATAAAGTTCAAGAATACTTTTGAATATATTGATCAATTTTAAGAAAGAATCATACTTATACGAGACTTCAAAGAATAATTGAAAAAGTTCTGAATATACCACCTTTCTTTCTTTTCAAATTTCTGAGTAAAACTTCAAATCCATTGTTTGAAAATATAATAGGGAATTATATCCTATTTTTTAGGAGACCTTTCACTCACAAATCGGGGCTTTAATCTCTTGCCGGAGATTTTTGATTGCTTTTTAAAGTCATAAATCATTGGGAGACTTTCGATTCTGAAACTTTTGTCTATTCGCCTTTATATTATCCAGACATAGGTATACCTATGTGTCAGGTGAGCGAATTAAATAAAAAATTAAAAAAGCAGAAAAAAAAATTAAGAATATGAGATTTATGCTAATAATATTTTTTTTTTAATTTTATTTTTTAATTAAAAATTCTTATGTTGTATTAAACTGTGGTGTATGCTGTCGCATACAAAAAAATGGGAAAAACATACTACTCGCGTTTAATCATGACAAAATCGTACCATTCATTTTTCCCTCAGTTGTATAAAATATTCAGTGTAAAAAAAAAAAACACGAAAAAGTAAATTTATGTGATAAAAAGTGAATGCTAATTATTGTGAGTCAATGATGAGCACTGCGAAAGAGCTGAGGGTAAGGAAAATGGTTACCAACAAAAAGAAAAAAAATCAGACATTTATAATAAATTAATTTTATCACACTTTTATTACAAAACTTTATGTTTTGTAATGGAAAATGGTGATGTTTTTTTTTATAATATACGAGATTTTGAATATTAAATGGACGTACAGATATGCTAATTATATAAAACTGCGCTAATATTAGCGTTCACAGAAAGCAAAAAAAAACTTAAATTGAACTGTTGAAAAGTGGGTGTTTTTTTTATGAATTAATGAAAATTAGTTGATGAGTTATGAGTAATAAAACTAGTTTTTTTTAATATATGAAAGTATATATAACTTGTCATCTTGTCTTTAGATTTAATCAGAGTTAAAATTAGAAATGTAATTATCAGATCAAATCAAAGTTTTTAGTTTTTTTAGTTTAAAAATAAAATATATTTTTTTTAAATATAAAAGTTGAACTTTTTGATGTGGGAAGCGTTTTTTAAATTGCATAATAGCATATTGGTTTTATTAAATTAACTTAATTTAAATCTTTTGACTTAAATTTGTGAAAAATCACTGTAGATTTTAGAGTAAAGTTAATTTTTAAAATGTAACAGTTTTGGATGGGTTACTAGATAATTATCTTCATAAAATTTTCTGGATTAAACTTTATTTATATAAAAATTTCAACGAACACGGTTCTATTAAACAAAATTGTTAGACTAATGTAAATTAGATATAAATTATTTGTATAGAATTTTATATAAAACTATTTTTTTTTTACTAATTTGACAGTTTTTATTAGAGTAGATTTATGGTATTATACTAATCCATGTCATTTGATGATCGATGTCAAAATTTTTGATTAAATAAATTAACTTGGTAGTGGACTTACACAATATTTTCTAATAATAATAATAATTTCCACAATTATTATTATTAGTTCTATGGCGATAATTTAAAATTAATACTTTATTCAGTTGCAAAAACGCAAAATTATTACTCCATACATATTAGTATAAGTACTAGAAATTATTCATTGGTACTAATAATGAAATTATTATATTCATTAGTTCTAGTACTTAAATTATTACTAGAAATCTGATAATTATTCATTAGTATTAATAATTAAATTATCACTTCATATTACATTAGTACTAATAATTATTTATTGGTACTAATAATTATTTATTAGTACTAATAACTAATATATTACATCATTTTTATTTGTACTTAAAATATTATGCATTAGTACTGGTTAATAATTAAATTATTACTCCATATTTATTAGTATACTAAAAATTTAATTTATTTATTTATTTATTAACAATCCCCTACTACATACAATAATATAAGTGAGTGATTCAGCCTTTCCTTGCCAGGTATGTGTTTTTCTATTTGATATGATCCGAAAAGGGTTCGAACCCGAGACCCTTCGAATGAAAGACCAACGCCCAAACCATTATCCCATAGATCGAATACTAACAATTATTTATTGATACAAATATAATTATTTATTATTTTATTAATATTCAACTCATAATTCTGTGAAATAGCTGAAGATAAATTTATTGAAAAAAATAAAGCTAACCGATTTTATACGACTTGAGTTCATTTCACAACAGTCCACACTTAAAAGCCTTCCCCCACCACTTTCACAATATAATTAACATATACGTAAACAAATACTTTAAAATATATTGTGGTTTCACTTAGAACATTTAAGTTAAAAGGAAAAGATAATAATTCTTTAAAGAAATCCTTCGTTTCACTGAAAAATAGTATGTACGAGTACATATTTATATCAATATCTTTATCTACTAAACTTAAATTACAAAATATTTTCTAGTTTAATTTTCCACAAAACTATATTTTATCATTTTCTAAAAATATTTTTTGCTTTGCTTGCTTAAATTTGTTTTTTTTCGTATTTTTTTTTTCTACTTTCCAATAGTAAAATTTATTTGTTTTCTAGGTTAGTTTTTCATGTCCTTTTACTGGTCCCTAAAAAAACACACAAAAACTTACACAAATCTTTTTTTCACATTTGTGGTTTTCATTTTTACTTTTCCTATATTTTTTTTCCACTAATATATTTTTCTTTGGAAAATGTCATTTTGAATTATTGCCATTGATTAAGTCATAAAGTTGGAAAATGTGATTAATAGTTATTTAAAGTTTTTTTTTTTATTTTAATTTTTGTTTTGCAGCCTTTTCTTTTAAAAAAATTTTTTGTACAAAGAAATCTATATCTTTAGATATTTTTATAGATATATAAATAGTAAGTAAATATAGAAACACACTCCCGCAAAATATTTTCAAAAAAAAACCAAAATAAATATAGAAAAAAATCTAAAGATAAATGATTTTTAACTGCAGATACTTAACAATTTTAACCTGCATCGTTCCTAAAAGATAAAATATTTTTGTAAACCCCAAAAGCTAAAGAAAAACAATAAAAGCGATTTTGTACATTGTACATATATAATATATATGTATGTATATATATACTGCAATGCAAAATAAAAATAACGTGCGGCTTAAAATGTAATTTTTTCTTTTTTTAAAACAAACAATAGTTAAAAATAAAAAATAAAATTGAAAAATATTATTTGCTGTCAATTTTCAAATCGATTGCTAAGAATAAAATAAAAAAAAAACAAAAAAAAAAACGAAGTATCCGTTTCTCCTCCTATATATTTGACCTATACGTATCATATAACTCGTAAATATTATCAACTTTGACTTTAATATAAGATTGCACCTGGAAGCTGCCTGCTGTCAATTGACAGCATGCTATTATTTTGACTAAAAAATACAAAATTAACAAAATAATTCACATACTATTCACAATAGTCTTTTTTTCAGTTTTTAATTTTTTATTTAACTTGTCATTATTACTATGTTGCTATTGTTGTCAAACTTATTATTATTGCAATTGTTACTTTTTTTATTGTTATTATTTTTATATATATATATATATATATATATACATATAATTCTCGACCTCATGTTGACTTTTATCCAGTCATTTATAATATACTCAACTCATATATGAAGTTTTAATTTTTGAAGTTTCTTTAAAAATATTTTTTGATATATGGTATCATAGTACTTTATTGTAAATTATTGCAGTATTGCCAACTAGTCCAATATTTTTAATTTATTTTGACTTTTTGTTTTTTGTTTTTTTTTTTTTGGATTATTTTGATTAGATGTTTTATAAAAAGCGATTTTGAAAATTCAAATTTATACCAAAAAAAAAAAATTAAGCAAATAAAAATGTCAAAAATGCAGAAAAACTGTAATTGAATTTTTGTTAAAGTAAAAAAAAAAAGGAAGAAACACATGTAACTAAAAATAGTATAATAAAACTTTTAAAAGAAAATGGTTTTATTCCAAAGTTATTTTAATTTTAAGTGAAAATAAAGTCAAATAAAATTATTTTGAATGAATTGAACTTTTTATTACTCGGTATAATGCAAGAAGTGATAGGAAAAGGGTGGTCAAATTATTGAAAGTTTTGTAAAAATGACAAGCATTAAAAAATTAATTCGATTAATATAATCATATTTAGAAAAATCATAGTTAAAAATGTAAAGTCATTTGAATTGTTTCTATTTTTAATGACGCAACGCTCTTGAATTATGGTTAATGCATAATAATAATATAACTCCAGCTAAGACCAAGTTCATTGCCTTTTAGTGCATTTTTTCGATAACCAACTCTTTGTGAATAGTTGATATTCAAATTCACTCTGTTTTTTTGCAAATGTGGGTTTTGATTACTCTCGATAATTCTATACTGCGAAACTCACATTAAGGCTTACTTTGTGATACGACCTTCCAAGCTTTGCAAAGTTCTTAAAGTTCTTTTGTATAGTTTCTACTAAAAGCTTCACTAGGTTTCTTCTTCGTTTGATCCTGTCTAGTATCTAAAATGAAATTTCTCCTATTTTGTCATTAGAATTTTTCTAGATGCTGTAACAGTCTTTTTTTATTAATTTTATTATAATCTGAAATCTTTAATTAAATTTTAAATAAAAGGTTTCAGAATATGTTTTAAGTCCATTCCACTAACTTCTAATTTATAATAAAAAATAACAGTTCTTTTTACCGTTATTTTAATCTTTTAAAAACCTTCAATAATTTAACCATGTCTGTATTAAGTTTAATAAAATTTTTTTTTAACAATAGTTTTTTTTTTCGCGTATAGTTCGAAAAGAAAAATAACGGTTTAAATTACTTTTTCTCATTTCATTTATTCCTTTTTCAAAAACTAGTTATCTTTTATTTCTATCTCTTTCTTATTTTTTTTTTTCTAATCTATCTCTTTTTTTATCATTTTCTAAAAAGGATTTCCATTTCTTGTTATCTTTAAGTAAAGATTTAAATTTAAAATTGAATTGAAAATATTTTAAATATATTTACATAATATATGTACGATAATAATATATTATTTGAAATGTTAAGCAGATCTTGAGTAGGACAGGGATACAAATTGAAATTTAGGGGGAGAGTTTTCAATATGTACAATAATCAATTGAATACAGAAGAAAAAAATTTGTACAACGATTCTGATCAAATAATTTTTGATTCTTATTTTAAATTTTGATTGAATGCTGTGTAAAGAGTTGCTTTGCATTGGACTTGTAAAAAAACTGATTTTGGAGAAGGAAAATTTAAAAAGTTATAGGATTTTCCCAATGGAATTTTTTCTATTCCTTCATTTTCCAGAGTTTTATCATACAAAGGAACATAAAAATTGGATTGAGTTAAATAGGAGTTAAATATAGAAAAAAACACCCTCACAACTAAATTTTTTTTAGTTGTAATCTATTCCAAAATTTAATTTTGGTTGAATTCTTTGGAAAATGGTGTCCTTTAGAAAACGTTTTTATACTCGCATGCAGGTAATTCAAAGGAGTATTTCCTTAATATTGAATTGGTTTTATGTTTGGAACGTTGTAACAGATAGGGCCTTGACATAAAATCAAGTATATAGATCTGATCAGAATCGAAAAATAAGTTCACCTTAAATTGTCCACCTGGGGAGCTAGGATTCGTTTACCATTTTTTTAAAGAGCGAGCTGTATTTCCAATAGAAATTAGGCCAGTTTACTCAACGTGGAGCTGCCATTCAACTTTTTTTTTTTATTATGAGCATAACTCTATATTTAATAAAGCGGGGGTAATTTCTCTAAATTAGTTAAGTAATAGAGGTCTACCTCTGTACAAAATATATCCGTCTAGTGAAAGAGGTTCGAATATAGTTACACAAGTTATTTAAAATTTTGCAATAATCTTTATTGACACAGTCTACTCTGCACCCTCTTGTCGTTTTATATTGATTATATTTAGTTTAATTTTTTTTCGTATTTCCCATTTTCATATTTTTTATTTTTCTTTTTAATTTCGTGTAAAATCTGACACAAAAGCACTGTTTACATTGAATAGATAGAATTGATTTGTGAATTTTAAAAAGTATCTGAAGAAATTAACATAAAATAAATTTATATTTTTTTTTTAATATTTACAAATACTTTCGAATGGTTCAACAGGAGGAACTAAGAGCATTTGTATTTTAAAAGAAATTCAGGTTTGAAAACGTTAGTTGACTTAAAAGCACTGATAGAATGCATTAAATTGAGTATTTTAGTTTACCGGATAATATTTAAGACAAAAGCATAAGATCTTTAAGAAAATTGAAAAATAAATTTGTTCGAAAAGTTTTTTAGAAATTTTTACAACATTTTTAAAGGCAGTAGATGCAATATTGTCTTCATAGGCCAAATGCTCCCAATAGTTATCCTTCTAAATATTCTGCCTTAATATATCTAATACCCAACTATTATGTGCGTCCCAGGATCTTTAATTTTAATTTAAATAAAAAGGAAACATTAGAAATGGATTGGACACATAATGAAGAGTTTGCAATATATGACTGCAAGGGAAGCTTTAGATTGGCAGCCTAAGGCGAAAGTAATATATGATTAACCACCAATTGCTGGATCATAGCAGTATTTAAATAATGAAAAAAGATTCATTACAGGTGATAACAACTTAAAACAAAAGAAACCAAAACAAAATAGCTTAGTGATCCTATGATGACTATTAGATATTATGTTAAGTCTTTGCTCCTCGGCACAGTTGTGTAAAAATATGCTAGAAAACTTTGTAAATGATTAAGTAAGTTTTAATTTAATAAAATTTAATTACAATAATAACATCGGGTGTAGATTTTACGCTTCAATTTCCCAGTTTCCCTGTTAAATTCAGGATTCCCTTTACATCATACAGAATTTTAAAATAGTTGATATACCAATGTTATGGGGAAGCTCTTTAATTTGTGGCCATTCTTTATAATTCCAAAAAATGATTCTAGAACTGAATTACCAAAGACTGTCATAAGAAAGAAATTTCAACTTTTAGTCAAATCCTAAACTTATTATTAATAATTTACAATTATAAAAAAAATCATTTTTATTTTTAATATTGTAAATTATTACTAAAAATCTTTTTCCGCTTATCAATAGAATTTTAAATATTATTTAAATTAACAAATTACTCTATTTAATTAATTCAAAAAAAAATAACAAAAATTACTTTCATTTTTTTAATCTAATTTAATTCACGTACTGGATATCTAATTAATTGTAGCTATAAATTTTCTTTAAATTAAAAAAAAAATACAATATTTTGCATCTAATATTCTAGAATAGAAAAAACTTGTGAATTGAATCCGTTATTAGAATTTTAATTATCCAAATATGGTATACAAACAACAACAACAACAAAAACGTACCACTAAAAAGAATCTGAAATAAGAACACAATAATAACAACTGGAGAACAAGTAATTTAACGAAATCGGCTTCAAAAAATTTATTGAACACGGTTTAATTTTTTTTTTTCATTTTTTTTTTTAAACATATGTTTCTGAAACAAGTATTCACAATATTCGCCATTCACAATCAACTAACTATGTGTATTTTAATAGTTATATTATTATTGAATTAAATTTAGTTTTTTTTTTTTTTTACTTAATTTAAATTATATTTTTGCATAAAAAAAAATTGCGAAAAAAAATTGGAATAGAAAAAACTCTTGGCAATGTTTTCTAAAATCCGATTGGAAACAAAAACTAAAAGTAAATTTTAGAAGACATATGAAACAATTATAAAACAAACAAACTTGCAAAATATAAGTAGATAGTGGTATTGCAGATAGACAAAGAGAGAAAGAGGAAGAAAGAAGGAAAACAATTTTCAAAAAGACAAAAAGTCAGACTTGCAGACATTAAATAGTAACATTGTGGCTAAATAATTACTTTGGCAACAATATTGCATATTAGAATTGCATATAAGAAAAGCCAAACAAAATTAACATTAGGTTAGAAGAAATACCTGACTTGAATATAATAATAATCAGAGTCTAGTTATTGTATATATAAGAATTGAATATATAAATACAAACATATTGTATAATAATATGTAAATTATATGTATATTTAAAGTAGATCTTAACAAATGCGTGAAACCACTTCGTATCATATAAAGAAGTGGAGCTCTTCTGGATGTTCAAAAAATAGTCGGAACAAGGGATTAGATAGAGTTACGCTTGTTACGTTGGTTACACGGGAAAATATCATTAAAAAATCTTGGCATGTTTTACAAATTTTGTTTTGGGGCCAGACTACCAGATCGCTCTGCTCCGGCACTAACAGCGTTTTTAATTCAGGACGTCATAAATCTCAGTGAAATGCAACAAAATCGATCTTGTCGAGATTTATCACTTGTTTTTTTTGGAAATTATTGGAGTAGAGCAACCTACTGGAGTTCTGAGGGAGTTTATAAGGTCAGATTCTAGAAATATTAGCAATATAACTATCATGTAGGATGGCAATAGAATGAAATCACTCTACTAGAAAGTTCGTATACTATAAATCTTTGAATGTTACCGATATGCAATAATGTCTGGTGTCTTTAAAATAATATTCGGAAACTCTTTAAACTTTTTTAGGGATGGTAGTCTCAGTATAAAACAAAGGACGTTCTATTTGGGTGTTTAGGAAGTTGAAGCCCATAATATAAGAGTCAAAGATTCATTATCATCTGGGGAATCATAAAAAATAATTTGGTAAGCTCTATAGTCTATAGTTTTGTTGAGGGGATTATACTTACAAGCTGATCGATGGTCGCAGGGCTATTTTTTGGATTTTGAGAAAATCTTTGAACGCCTTTAAATAAATGTCAGTTTAACAATTTTTTTTTTTTAAATGTTATGTGACGTAATTAATTATTTGAGCATTTGCAATGCAAGCACACATTACTTTAGTTTAAAATATAAATATCGGCTTTAATTTTGGTTTTTTTGATTTTTTTGGGCAAATTGTAAAACAGATAAGTAGATGTTTAGTTACATTTACAAAAAAAAAAATATAAAAAACAAAAATATAATATTACCTAGTATCTGTATCTGTTAGTATAACATAGCAGATATCCTTGTTATAATACTTTAGATACAATTTTTATTTTATTATTATTATTATTATTTGCAATTATGTCTTCATATTATTTTAAATTTGTTGTTGTTGCTGTTGTTACTATTGAGACTCAAAATTAAAATTTAGACAAAATAAATGTTTAAAGTTTTAAATATAATTTTTTTTTGTTTTTTTTTTTCTAATATTAAAATGTTAGTAATGTTGTTATTATTATGTTTTAAGTCAGATGAGAATAAACATTTGTTAAATTTTCATGTATTGACATGATGTTTTTAGTTGTTTTTTTTTTTATATTCGTGAATAAAATTTTTGTGAATCGAGATATTAACGAGTTAAATTCGACACTTGATTTGATTTTTTTTTAAAAATTAATTCTATTTAGATTGAAAGTATCTATAAGATATAAATCTTCAATAATAAAATGTTGTTTTTTAAATTCCTTTTGTGAAAATGCCGATTGACAGGGTACTATGAAATCATTTGTAGTTATAGTTTTTGAGGGTTTTAGATGGAGAATTTAATGTGGTTTTGATGAAGTTTACAATGTGTTAAATGACAAATAGGAGATGCAACAAGTTGCAAGTATTAAACACAGTTTTTTAATTGGCGCAAACTAAATTGAAGCATTTGGTTATATAACAATAATCTATTGAAGTTTTTTTCAAATTTCGAGAAACTTTCGTTCCCAAATAGATGGGCTACATGGAAAATTCTATTTTTTTAAATTGTAAATTTTAAAAATCATTTATGGCCTGCTTAAAGGCTTGTTTCAGGCTTCTTTAAGCTTCCGATGTGACGTCGATCTTTCAATTTTTTAATGTACTATATTTGTATCATATTTTGACTTAATACTTAGTGAATGGTAGCCCTTGACAAAATGAATTTTGTCAATTTCTCTTGAATTTTTGGTGTTAAAAAAGGGTTTTTGTACCAGGCAACCAAGAACGCAAATTTTCAGAATATAAATTCAATAAATTTTAAAACAAAAATTTAATTGCGAAATTCCAACAAAAAAATCATTTTTTGTCAATTTTTCAGAAATTTTTGGTGTTAAAAATGGGTTTTTGTCAATTTTTCGGAAAATTTTGGTATTAAAAATGTGTTTTTGTACCAGGAAACCAGGAACGCAAATTTTCAGAATGCAAATTCATTAAATTTTAAATCAAAAATTTAAACGCCAAATTCCAACAAAAAAATTAATTTTTGTCAATTTTTCTCTATTTTTTGGTGTTAAAAATGGGTTTTTGTACCAGGCAATCAGGAACGCAAATTTTCAGAATGCAAATTCAATAAATTTTAAATTAAAAATTTAAATGCAAAATTTCAACAAAAAAATGATTTTTGTCAATTTTTGTCGAATTTTTGGTGTTAAAAATGGGTTTTTGTACCGGGCAACCAGGCCGAAAATTTTCAGAATGCAAATTCAATAAATTTCAAATCAAAAATTTAAATGCCAAATTCCAACAAAAAAATTATTTGTTGGCAATTTTTCTCGATTTTTTGGTGTTAAAAATGGGGTTTTTGTACCAGGCAAACAGGAACCCAAATTTTTCAGAATGCAAATTCAGTAAATTTTAAATGCGATATTCCAACAAAAAAATGATTTTTGTCAATTTTTCTCGAATTTTTGGTGTTAAAAATGGGTTTTTGTACCAGGCAACCAGGAACCCAAATTTTTCAGAATGCAAATTCAATAAATTTTAAATCAAAAATTTCCTGGTTGCCTGGTACAAAAACCCTTTTTTAACACCAAAAATTCAAGAGAAATTGACAAAATTCATTTTATCAAGGGCTACCATTCACTAAGTATTAAGTCAAAATATGATACAAATATAGTTCATTAAAAAATTGAAAGATCGACGTCACATCGGAAGCTTAAAGAAGCCTGAAACAAGCCTTCAATAAATTTTAAATCAAAAATTTAAATGCCAAATCCCAATAAAAAAATGATTTTTTGTCAATTTTTCTGAAAATTTTGCTGTTAAAAATGGAATTTTGTGCCAGGGAATCAAGAATGCAAATTTTCAGAAAGCAAATTCAATAAATTTTAAATCTAAAAATTTAAATGCAAATCCCAACAAAAAAATGATTTTTTGTCAATTTTTCTGAAAATTTTGGTGTTAAAAATGGATTTTTGAACCAGGCAACCAGGAACGCAAATTTTCAGAATGCAAATTCAATAAATTATAAATCAAAAATTTAAATGCCAAATTCCAACAAAAAAATTAGTTTTTGGCAATATTTCTCGATTTTTTGGTGTTAAAATGGGTTTTGTACCAGGCAACCAGGAACCCATATTTTCAGAATGCAAATTCAATAAATTTTAAATAAAAAATTTAAATGCGATATTCCAACAAAAAAATGATTTTTGTCAATTTTTTCCGAATTTTTGGTGTTAAAAATGGGTTTTTGTACCAGGCAACCAGGAACGCAAATTTGCAGAATGCAAATTCAATAAATTTTAAATCAAAAATTTAAATGCCAAATCCCAACAAAAAAATGATTTTTTTTCAATTTTTCTGAAAATTTTGGTGTTAAAAATGGATTTTTGTACCAGGCAACCAGGAACGCAAATTTTCAGAAAGCAAATTCAGTAAATTTTACATCAAAAATTTAAATGCCAAATTCCAACTAAAAAATGAAATTTTGTCAATTTTTCTGAAAATTTCGGTGTTAAAAATGGGTTTTTGTACCAGGCAACCAGGAACGCAAATTTTCAGAATATAAATTCAATAAATTTTAAAGCAAAATTTTAATTGCGAAATTCCAACAAAAAAATCATTTCTTGTCAAGTTTTCAGAAATTTTTTTGTATTAAAAATGGGTTTTTGTCAATTTTTCTGAAAATTTTGGTGTTAAAATTGGGTTTTTGTACCAGGTAACCAGGAACCCAAATTTTCAGAATGCAAATTTAATAAATTTTAAATCAAAAATTTAAACGCCAAATTCCAACAAAAAAATGATTTTTGTCAATTTTTGTAAATTTTTTGGTGTTAAAAATGGGTTTTTGTACCAGGCAATCAGGAACGAAAATTTTCAGAATGCAAATTCAATAAATTTTAAATCAAAAATTTAAATGCCAAATTCCAACAAAAAAATTATTTTTTGGCAATTGTTCTCGATTTTTTGGTGTTAAAAATGGGTTTTTGTACCAGGCAACCAGGAACCCATATTTTCAGAATACAAATTCAGTAAATTTTAAATCAAAAATTTAAATGCGATATTCCAACAAAAGAATGATTTTTGTTAATTTTTCTCGAATTTCTGGTGTTAAAAATGGGTTTTTGTACCAGGCAACCAGGAACGTAAATTTTCAGAATGCAAATTTAATAAATTTTAAATCAAAAATTTAAACGCCAAATTCCAACTAAAAAATGAAATTTTGTCAATTTTTCTGAAAATTTTGGTGTTAAAAATGGGTTTTTGTACCAGGCAAACAGAAACGCAAATTTTCAGAATGCAAATTTAATAAATTTTAAATCAAAAATTTAAACGCCAATTCCAACAAAAAAATTATTTTTGTCAATTTTTTGGTTTTAAAAATGGGTTTTTGCACCAGGCAATCAGGAACGCAAATTTTCAGAATGCAAATTCAATAAATTTTAAATTAAAAATTTAAATGCCAAATTCCAACAAAAAAATTATTTTTTGGAAATTTTTCTCGATTTTTTGGTGTTAAAAATGGGTTTTTGTACCAGGCAACCAGGAACCCAAATTTTCAGAATGCAAATTTAATAAATTTTAAATCAAAAATTTAAACGCCAAATTCCAACAAAAAAATGATTTTTGTCAGTTTTTGTAAATTTTTTGGTGTTAAAAATGGGTTTTTGTACCAGGCAATCAGGAACGAAAATTTTCAGAATGCAAATTCAATAAATTTTAAATCAAAAATTTAAATGCCAAATTCCAACAAAAAAATTATTTTTTGGCAATTTTTCTCGATTTTTTGGTGTTAAAAATGGGTTTTTGTACCAGGCAACCAGGAACCCATATTTTCAGAATGCAAATTCAGTAAATTTTAAATCAAAAATTTAAATGCGATATTCCAACAAAAGAATGATTTTTGTTAATTTTTCTCGAATTTCTGGTGTTAAAAATGGGTTTTTGTACCAGGCAACCAGGAACGTAAATTTTCAGAATGCAAATTTAATAAATTTTAAATCAAAAATTTAAACGCCATATTCCAACTAAAAAATGAAATTTTGTCAATTTTTCTGAAAATTTTGGTGTTAAAAATGGGTTTTTGTACCAGGCAAACAGAAACGCAAATTTTCAGAATGCAAATTTAATAAATTTTAAATCAAAAATTTAAACGCCAATTCCAACAAAAAAATTATTTTTGTCAATTTTTTGGTTTTAAAAATGGGTTTTTGCACCAGGCAATCAGGAACGCAAATTTTCAGAATGCAAATTCAATAAATTTTAAATTAAAAATTTAAATGCCAAATTCCAACAAAAAAATTATTTTTTGGAAATTTTTCTCGATTTTTTGGTGTTAAAAATGGGTTTTTGTACCAGGCATCCAGGAACCCAAATTTTCAGAATGCAAATTTAATAAATTTTAAATCAAAAATTTAAACGCCAAATTCCAACAAAAAAATGATTTTTGTCAATTTTTGTAAATTTTTTGGTGTTAAAAATGGGTTTTTGTACCAGGCAATCAGGAACGAAAATTTTCAGAATGCAAATTCAATAAATTTTAAATCAAAAATTTAAATGCCAAATCCCAACAAAAAAATGATTTTTTGTCAATTTTTCTGAAAATTTTGGTGTTAAAAATGGGTTTTTGTACCAGGCAAACAGAAACGCAAATTTTCAGAAAGCAAATTCAGTAAAATTTTACATCAAAAATTTAAATGCCAAATTCCAACTAAAAAATGAAATTTTGTCAATTTTTCTGAAAATTTTGGTGTAAAAATGGGTTTTTGTACCAGGCAAACAGAAACGCAAATTTTCAGAATGCAAATTTAATAAATTTTAAATCAAAAATTTAAACGCCAAATTCCAACAAAAAAATGATTTTTGTCAATTTTTGTAAATTTTTTGGTGTTAAAAATGGGTTTTTGTACCAGGCAATCAGGAACGAAAATTTTCAGAATGCAAATTCAATAAATTTTAAATCAAAAATTTAAATGCCAAATTCCAACAAAAAAATTATTTTTTGTCAGTTTTTGTAAATTTTTTGGTGTTAAAAATGGGTTTTTGTACCAGGCAATCAGGAACGAAAATTTTCAGAATGCAAATTCAATAAATTTTAAATCAAAAATTTAAATGCCAAATTCCAACAAAAAAATTATTTTTTGGCAATTTTTCTCGATTTTTTGGTGTTAAAAATGGGTTTTTGTACCAGGCAACCAGGAACCCATATTTTCAGAATGCAAATTCAGTAAATTTTAAATCAAAAATTTAAATGCGATATTCCAACAAAAGAATGATTTTTGTTAATTTTTCTCGAATTTCTGGTGTTAAAAATGGGTTTTTGTACCAGGCAACCAGGAACGTAAATTTTCAGAATGCAAATTTAATAAATTTTAAATCAAAAATTTAAACGCCATATTCCAACTAAAAAATGAAATTTTGTCAATTTTTCTGAAAATTTTGGTGTTAAAAATGGGTTTTTGTACCAGGCAAACAGAAACGCAAATTTTCAGAATGCAAATTTAATAAATTTTAAATCAAAAATTTAAACGCCAATTCCAACAAAAAAATTATTTTTGTCAATTTTTTGGTTTTAAAAATGGGTTTTTGCACCAGGCAATCAGGAACGCAAATTTTCAGAATGCAAATTCAATAAATTTTAAATTAAAAATTTAAATGCCAAATTCCAACAAAAAAATTATTTTTTGGAAATTTTTCTCGATTTTTTGGTGTTAAAAATGGGTTTTTGTACCAGGCATCCAGGAACCCAAATTTTCAGAATGCAAATTTAATAAATTTTAAATCAAAAATTTAAACGCCAAATTCCAACAAAAAAATGATTTTTGTCAATTTTTGTAAATTTTTTGGTGTTAAAAATGGGTTTTTGTACCAGGCAATCAGGAACGAAAATTTTCAGAATGCAAATTCAATAAATTTTAAATCAAAAATTTAAATGCCAAATCCCAACAAAAAAATGATTTTTTGTCAATTTTTCTGAAAATTTTGGTGTTAAAAATGGGTTTTTGTACCAGGCAAACAGAAACGCAAATTTTCAGAAAGCAAATTCAGTAAAATTTTACATCAAAAATTTAAATGCCAAATTCCAACTAAAAAATGAAATTTTGTCAATTTTTCTGAAAATTTTGGTGTAAAAATGGGTTTTTGTACCAGGCAAACAGAAACGCAAATTTTCAGAATGCAAATTTAATAAATTTTAAATCAAAAATTTAAACGCCAATTCCAACAAAAAAATTATTTTTGTCAATTTTTTGGTTTTAAAAACGGGTTTTTGCACCAGGCAATCAGGAACGCAAATTTTCAGAAAGCAAATTAAGTAAAATTTTACATCAAAAATTTAAATGCCAAATTCCAACTAAAAAATGAAATTTTGTCAATTTTTCTGAAAATTTTGGTGTTAAAAATGGGTTTTTGTACCAGGCAAACAGAAACGCAAATTTTCAGAAAGCAAATTCAGTAAAATTTTACATCAAAAATTTAAATGCCAAATTCCAACTAAAAAATGAAATTTTGTCAATTTTTCTGAAAATTTTGGTGTTAAAAATGGGTTTTTGTACCAGGCAAACAGAAACGCAAATTTTCAGAATGCAAATTTAATAAATTTTAAATCAAAAATTTAAACGCCAATTCCAACAAAAAAATTATTTTTGTCAATTTTTTGGTTTTAAAAATGGGTTTTTGTATCAGGCAACCAGGAACGCAAATTTGCAGAATGCAAATTTAATAAATTTTAAATCCAAAATTTTATTGCGAAATTCCAAAAAAAAAATTATTTGTTGTATTTTTTGAGAAATATTTGGTGTTAAATATGGGTTTTTGTCAATTTTTCTGAAATTTTTGGTGTAAAAATGGGTTTTTGTACCAGGCAACCAGGAACGCAATTTTTCAGAAACCAAATTTAATAAATTGTAAATCAAAAAATTAAATGCCAAATTCAAACAAAAAAATGATTTTTTGTCAATTTTTCTTCAGGAATGCATATTTTCAGAAAGAAAATTCAATAAATTTTAAATCTAAAAATTTAAATGTTAAATCCCAACAAAAAAATGATTTTTTGTCAATTTTTCTCGAATTTTTGGTGTTAAAAATGGATTTTTGTACCAGGCAACCAGGAATGCAAATTTTCAGGAAGCAAATTCAATAAATTTTGAATCTAAAAATTTAATTGTCAAATCCCAACAAAAAAATGATTTTTTGTCAATTTTTCTGAAAATTTTGGTGGTAAAAATGGATTTTTGTGCCAGGCAACCAGGAACGCAAATTTTCAGAAAACAAATTCAGTAAATTTTACATCAAAAATTTAAATGCGATATTCCAATAAAAAAATCATTTTTGTCAATTTTTCTCGAATTTTTGGTGTTAAAAATGGGTTTTTGTACCAGGCAACCAGAAACACAAATTTGCAGAACGCAAATTCAATAAATTTTAAATCAAAAATTTAAATTCGAAATTCCAACGAAAAAATTATTTTTTGTCATTTTTTTAGAAATTTTTGGTGTTAAAAATGGGTTTTTTGTCAATTTTTCTGAAAATTTTGGTGTTAACAATGGGTTTTTGTACCAGGCAACCAGGAACGCAAGTTTTCAGAAACCAAATTCAATGAATTGTAAATCAAAAATTTATATACCATATTCAAACAAAAAAATTATTTTTTGTCAATTTTTGTCAATTTTTCTTGAGGAATGCAAATTTTCAGAAAGAAAATTCAATAAATTTTAAATCTAAAAATTTAAATGTTTAATCCCAACAAAAAAATGATTTTTTGTCAATTTTTCTGAAAATTTTGGTGTTAAAAATGGATTTTTGCACCAGGCAACCAGGAACGCAAATTTTCAGAAAGCTAATTCAGTAAATTTTAAATCAAAAATTTTGATGCCAAATTCGAACAAAAAAATGAAATTTTGTCAATTTTTCTGAAAATGTTGGTGGTAAAAATGGGTTTTTGTACCAGGCAACCAGGAACGCAAATTTTCAGAATATAAATTCAATAAATTTTAAAACAAAAATTTAATTGCGAAATTCCAACAGAAAAATCATTTTTTGTCAATTTTTCAGAAATTTTTGGTGTTAAAAATGGGTTTTTGTCAATTTTTTTTGAAAATTTTGGTGTTAAAAATGGATTTTTACCAGGCAACCAGGAACGCAAATTTTCAGAATGCAAATTCAATAAATTTTAAATCAAAAATGCAAAATTTCAACAGAAAAATGATTTTTTATCAATTTTTCTCGAATATCCTAACCCTTTGTTGTAAAAAAGGGTTTTTGTACCAGGCAACCAGGAACGCAAATTTTCAGAATGCAAATTCAATAAATTTTAAATCAAAAATGCAAAATACCAACAAAAAAATGATTTTTTGTCAATTTTTTTCGAATTTTGGTGGTGAAAAAGGGTTTTTGTACCAGGCAACCAGGAACCCAAATTTTCAGAAATCAAATTCAATAAATATTAAATCAAAAATTTAAATGCGAAATTCCAACAAAAAAATGATTTTTATCAATTTTTCTTGTTAAAAATGGGTTTTTGTACCAGGCAACCAGGAACCCAAATTTTCAGAATGCAAATTCAATAAGTTTTAAATCAAAAATTTATATGCGAAATTCCAACAAAAAAATGATTTTTGTCAATTTTTTTCGAGTGGGTTTTTGTACCAGGCAACCAGGAACCCAAATTTTCAGAATGCAAATTCAATAAGTTTTAAATCAAAAATTTATATGCGAAATTCCAACAAAAAAATGATTTTTGTCAATTTTTTTCGAGTTTTTGGTGTTAAAAAAGGGTTTTTGTACCAGGCAACCAGGAATGCAAATTTTCAGAAAGCAAATTCAATAAATTTTAAATCAAAAATTGAAATGCCAATTTCCAACAAAAAAATTATTTTTGGTGTTGAAAATGGGTTTCTGTACCAGGCAACCAGGAACGCAAATTTTCAGAATGCAAATTCAATAAATTTTAAATCAAAAATTTAAATGCCAAATACCAACAAAAAAATGATTTTTTGTCAATTTTTCTCCAATTTTGGTGTTAAAAATGGGTTTTTGTACCAGGCAACCAAGAATGCAAATTTTCAGAATGCAAATTCAATAAGTTTTAAATCAAAAATTTAGATGCCAAATTCCAACCAAAAAATTATTTTTTGTCAGTTTTTCTGAAATTTTTGGTGTTAAAAATGGGTTTTTTTACCAGGCAACCAGTTACGCAAATTTTCAGAATGCAAATTCAATAAATTTTAAATCAAAAATTTATATGCGAAATTCCAACAAAAAAATGATTTTTGTCAATTTTTTTCGAGTGGGTTTTTGTACCAGGCAACCAGGAACCCAAATTTTCAGAATGCAAATTCAATAAGTTTTAAATCAAAAATTTATATGCGAAATACCAACAAAAAAATGATTTTGGTCAATTTTTCTCGATTTTTTGTTGTAAAAAAGGGTTTTTGTACCAGGCAACCAGGAATGCAAATTTTCAGAAAGCAAATTCAATAAATTTTAAATCAAAAATTGAAATGCCAATTTCCAACAAAAAAATTATTTTTGGTGTTGAAAATGGGTTTCTGTACCAGGCAACCAGGAACGCAAATTTTCAGAATGCAAATTCAATAAATTTTAAATCAAAAATTTAAATGCCAAATACCAACAAAAAAATGATTTTTTGTCAATTTTTCTCCAATTTTGGTGTTAAAAATGGGTTTTTGTACCAGGCAACCAAGAATGCAAATTTTCAGAATGCAAATTCAATAAGTTTTAAATCAAAAATTTAGATGCCAAATTCCAACCAAAAAATTATTTTTTGTCAGTTTTTCTGAAATTTTTGGTGTTAAAAATGGGTTGTTTTACCAAGCAACCAGTTACGCAAATTTTCAGAATGCAAATTCAATAAATTTTAAATCAAAAATTTAAATGCGAAATTCCAACAAAAAATGATTTTTATCAATTTTTCTTGTTAAAAATGGGTTTTTGTACCAGGCAACCAGGAACCCAAATTTTCAGAATGCAAATTCAATAAGTTTTAAATCAAAAATTTATATGCGAAATTCCAACAAAAAAATGATTTTTGTCAATTTTTTTCGAGTGGGTTTTTGTACCAGGCAACCAGGAACCCAAATTTTCAGAATGCAAATTCAATAAGTTTTAAATCAAAAATTTATATGCGAAATACCAACAAAAAAATGATTTTGGTCAATTTTTCTCGATTTTTTGTTGTAAAAAAGGGTTTTTGTACCAGGCAACCAGGAACGCAAATTTTCAGAAACCAAATTCAATAAATATTAAATCAAAAATTTAAATGCGAAATTCCAACAAAAAAATGATTTTTGTCAATTTTTCTCGAGTTTTTGGTGTTAAAAGAGGGTTTTTGTAATTTCCCAATTTCCAACAAAAAAATGATTTTTGGTGTTAAAAATGGGTTTCTGTACCAGGCAACCAGGAACTCAAATTTTAAGAAACCAAATTCAATAGATTTTATATCAAAAATTATTAATGCGAAATTCCAGGAACGCAAATTTTCAGAATGCAAATTCAATAAATTTTAAATCAAAAATTTAAATGCCAATTTCCAACAAAAAAATGATTTTTGGTGTTAAAAATGGGTTTCTGTACCAGGGAACCAGGAACGCAAATTTTCAGAATGCAAATTCAATAAATTTTAAATCAAAAATTTAAATGCCAAATACCAACAAAAAAATGATTTTTGTCAATTTTTCTCGAGTTTTTGGTGTTAAAAGAGGGTTTTTGTAATTTCCCAATTTCCAACAAAAAAATGATTTTTGGTGTTAAAAATGGGTTTCTGTACCAGGCAACCAGGAACGCAAATTTTCAGAATGCAAATTCAATAAATTTTAAATCAAAAATTGAAATGCCAATTTCCAACAAAAAAATGATTTTTGGTGTTAAAAATGGGTTTCTGTACCAGGCAACCAGGAACGCAAATTTTCAGAATGCAAAAATGATTTTTTGTCAATTTTTCTCGAATTTTTGGTATAAAAAATGTGTTTTTTTACCAGGCAACCAGGAATGCAAATTTTCAGAAAGCAAATTCAATAAATTTTGAATTTAAAATTTAAATGCAAAATTTCAACAAAAAAATTATTTTTTGTCAATTTTTCTGGAATTTTTCTTGTTAAAAATGGGTTTTTGTTACAGGCAACCAGGAACCCAAATTTTCAGAATGCAAATTCAATAAGTTTTAAATCAAAAATTTAAATGCCAAATTCCAACCAAAAAATGATTTTTTGTCAGTTTTTCTGAAATTTTTGGTGTTAAAAATGGGTTTTTGTATCAGGAAACCAAGAACGCAAATTTTCAGAATGGAAATTCAATAAATTTTAAATAAAATAAAAAGCCCTATATTTGAATTTTTATAACAAGAGTTCTGTTAGGTTCTGTCTGAAAATGGTGAAAGACAACTGTTTTTTAAGCTTCATAAATAAATTGTAAATAAAGCCAAATGTATAGGGTTGCCATACGGTACTAAAATTTACCATTATATAAAACTCAATTTTTGCAAAATTTTTGTAACCTGAGTAAGATCTGTAACAGGTCAAAAATTTAGATTTTGCTTTTTTCAAGCACCTGTTACTTGAATACCATCATTATATTTCAACAAATGTTATAGCTTTTAAAAGGGGTTCTTTAAATTGAAGAAAGTGTCTCCTAGTTTTAATCTTTTCTGCTTTGATAATAAAATTCTAAGTAAAATTCCAATTTTTGGTGGAATTCACAATTGATTTCCTAGAGCCGAACAAAATGGAAGAAAAAACTGAAAATGTGCTTTTTTTAATACCCTTTTTTTGCATCACTTGTTGACTTATACAATTTCACACATATATATTTATATAATTCTGGAAAAGGGGTCAGTCCTGATTTTAAATTCGAAGTCCAATTAAAATTAAAAAACTTCAAATAAAATAATTTAATGACTGCATATAAAAATAATTGTTTTTCAGTTATCAAGTTAAAAAAGAATTTTTAAGAACTTTTTATCTTAAACTTATATTTTAAAATTTCACTAACTTTGTTTAATTTCTACAATCACGTCTTTTATAATCTTAATTCAGAGTTAATTATAAATTCAATGTATACATAATCACATTGTATTGTACATCGATAGTCAATTTTAAAAGTTTTTCCTACATTTTATAATATTATTATTATTATTTAAAACAGATTACTTATTATGTTTTAAAAAATTTTTTAGAAGTTATTCTCTTTCTGATAATTCAAGTTCAATTATAATTATATTCATTATTATAAGTACTATTTGATTACAAATTCATTCCAAATTACCAGAGTTTCTGAATTTTTAAGAAGTTTTTACTAACTTTAGTTTTGGTTTCTCAAAATTAACTTTAATTTTTTAATCTTAATGTATTGTTGAAATATTCCAAAAAACTATCTTTTTATTTTATATAAATTTATAGATACTTGATTAGATATATTTATAGAAGTTTGATCTGTTTCAAAATACAAGAATATATGCATACTCTATGTTTTTGAAAATTAAATCAAAAAAAGGAAGAAATAAAAAAAATTTTTGATATTAAACTTTATCAATTAAATTGGTGGTAATTCAATTTTATTATTATTACCCCATTAAATATAACAGTTCCTAATTTTATTTTCTGTACACATACATAAATACGTTTATTTACTATTTATACATAAAACATTTTTTGTATATATATAGTAATTTTGTTAATACACATATATTTAGTGTTCTTCTTTATAAATTTATTAACAGTTTTAAGTATAACAACTTGTTATAAATTTTCAAATAAATATTATTATACCCTGTAAATAAAATCTGCTGTGTTCACTACAGAACCAACTCCTATTACATGAAAAGCGTAATGTGAAATTTCTTTCAAAAATTTTTCACTATTACATATACGTAATAATTTTTTTCAAAGCAATATAACGGTTAATAATTATAAAATTTTTTTTATTATACATAACTTTATCTAATGAAATTTATTTTAGAAGAAGTACTGGGTATTGTGTTTATTATTGCTAACAAGGTTTCTTTTCTGGCTAGCACCCAAATCCAAATGTTTATTTTTTTCCTGCTTAATTTTTGCTTTGAGTCATCAGCAAAAACTAATCTTTATAGATGCAATTAATATAAAAATTTGGACTAAATTTGAAAATATCTGGTTTAGACTGTAAGTGAATGCACAGAGAGACAAACACACAAAAAGACGCACAGGCAGACACACAGACGGACATTACAAAAAATCGTGCATTTTTAAATTTTAGCTTGAAAAACAGTACATACCGCTCATTACATTTCATATAAGCTGTTGGTAAAAATTATACTATTTAATACATTTACGCCTGAAAGTATGCAAAAATGTTAGATTTGGGAAAAGGACTGTTTTTGAACTCGTTCTCTATTAAATGTAAAAATATTAAGTAAGATCTTTTTGTCACTAGTTTAAAGTTTATTAATTTCATAACATTATTTCTACTGCAAAATCTCCATGACAACAATTAATAAATTTTAGAAAAATTGCATCAAATATAAAATATGCCTGTGTGTATAGACAATAAGTTCAAATTGTAAATAAATTTTAATTAATTTTACTCTTTATTGTAGTTACAAAATTCAAAAAATTATCCAAATAATTGGTAAATAGTTATATCTTATGATTATGTCGTTTAAATCTTTTATTTCTATTTATTCTTATATAAAATAGTTTAAATCAATATCCTTATCAATAAAATAGTTTATCAAAGAAAAACAATTATTTATTCTGAAAATAAAATTCTTCTATAAAGAAGAAAATTCCAAATTTCAAATAAAAATAACAATTTTAACTTTTAATAAAACGATGAAATAAATAAAAAGGAATCAGAGAATCAATAAAGAAACAAAAAAGGCTTAAAGTCATTTACAGAAATGTTTAATGGTTTTTGATATTTTAAATTACATTTATTTGTATGTTGTAATTGTACGTATATTTTTTTATGTAGTTTGTATGTATGTATCCTTACAAATTTCATACATACTGTGAAAATATAATATTAAATTTTTATTATTACTCATATTATGCTTCAAAATTTACTATAATTATAGCAATATTAAATCCTTTAAATGCAATTTAACTGAAATATAATAGTTTTATGTGTGTATTTGTCGATTTTTAACGTAAATATAGGAAAAATAAAGAAATGAAATAAATTAACAATATACAAAAGATATTAAAGGATATTTATACATTATGTTTGTGATCGGTATTAATAACATTGAATGTTAGTTATTTTATAATGAAGTTTTAATAAAAAAAAAAGTAAATAAAAAAGTAGTTTTAAATGAAAAACTGTGAAAATGAAATATTTTGATTTAATAAATATATGGAGTTGTTTCTTTGGGGTCAAATTTTATTTGAAAATAAAAAGGACCGTATGTAATTTAAAACTTCCATCAATTGGATTTGCAGGACTAAATTTAAAATAAATTTTGTAAATTTATATCGTACATTACCTAATACTAACTAAATACCTACTAAAAAGTGAAGGAGACTGTACTCAAGGTTCTCGTTGGTTTCAGTTAACCCTAATTCAAGTTTTTTTATACTATATTCATTTGCGTTCTTGTTCGTTTTGGGAGACAGCATGTGCCATTCTAACAAGTAGGCCTTGCGCCCTTTGTGTATCCCACTTTCAATACTTTCTATATTTTATTTTTAAATTATATCATGGGGATTTTATTATTAAAAATAATTTTTCAATCACCACCGAGGCCCCTATTCATCCACGTTACCTCTGGATTTTTGTCTGGTTCTTTGATTTTAGTTCTTAATTTATTCTCAGTTGTCAGAATATTGTTGTTTTCATAAATTCATATCTTAGAGCATATTTGCTTTGTAAGCGAATTATGAAGCCTAAAATTTTAATCTCATTTTTATAACTTTTCAGAATTCCATAATTTCCACCAGTTTTCTCTTGAAAGTTCTTTTGTTTCCAATTTAAATTAAAAAACACGCTATGGAATATAAGTGATACGCTGACATATAAGTGTTGAATAATCAATTAAAAATAATACATAATTTTATATTTAGTATCAGATATTTAGATCTAGATTATTGATCTGAACTAGATCTCTAAAATAGATCAAAAGCATTCAAAAATATACCGTGGACCAATCGCACATTGTAATTTTTTTTTTGATCTGATCTGACTAAGATCAGCAAAAGATTCTTTGATTCTAAAAATTGATCTTTACAAGCCCAAATAATTTTTTTAATCTAATATGTATTAGGATCATTTGTTCTAAAAAAAAAGATCATTTGATCTAAAAAAAAAGATCATTTGATCTAGAATTGATTTTTAAGCAAAATCTGATCTTTTAACATGTGATCCAGATGTAAATATCTTATAATATTTAATACATTCTGAGATAGGAACCTTTTAAAAGTTTTGCTCCCAAGTAATTTAAAAAAAAAAGTGATCCTAGACGGCCAGTCATAATATAAACCGTGCAATTTTACACCAAATAAAATTTCGGATGCTTCGAAAATAAAAAATAAAAAACAAATAATAAGGAAATTTTTCCCACGCCCCAGATAAAAATCTCAATAATTCATTTCAAATTGATAACTTTGTGATAAAAGATTTTTTTATATATTGGCTCCAATATTTTGAAATTTCATCGATTAATTCATAGTTTTTTTTTGTTTTTTTTTTATTTTGTCTTCTCTTTTCTTTGTCTTTTCATTATTCATCACTGGGTTATCACTTGTTACCAATTTCTTTTGATTCAAATAAAAAACTAAAAATAACTAAATTATCTTATTACAAGCATCTTTACATCATGATTTCAATTAAAAACAACCAACAAACAATGAAATATGAATATTAGAAAACCCAACAAAATATTGGACAATATTTCGGAAAATCTTTAAAATTATCTTCTAGGGAAAATCTTTAAATCGATGTTCTGATAAAATTTAAAAAAAACTCCTGAATCATTCACAAAAATTGTATATTATATTTAATCATTATTTGAATGTAATTTGATTTTGTAAAATTTGATTATAATCATATTTATTATTTGTTTTTTTTTTTGTAAATTAAAAAAAAAAACTAATTTTTCAAAATTACAATGGAAAAATACACAAAAACATAAAAAAAAAATAATTTAAAATTGACCCCAACAATAATATATAGTTATAAAAAAAAGTCCGCATAAAGAAACTGAACAGTGAGAAATAAAACAACCTATCAATAAAAATTCAAACAAATTTATTATTATTTTGAAGATTCTTTGATACCGAAAAGCGAATACAGAAGAAATCAGCAAGAAACCATTTTTTTTTTTGATCAAATAGATCGATAATAAAAGAACAGCCATTTAAAAATCATCAATTGTAATTTAACAGGGTTTAGTTTTCATCTATACCTTCCTTAAATACATGTAATAATGATATTGGTCAATCAACCAATTGTATATTGGTAAATTCCCTCAAAAAAAAATGATGGAGTAATAAAAAACTATTAAGCACCCTTAACTGATCTAATCCATTGATGATGATCATTATTACGATCATCACTATACGATCACTTTGGATTAAAATTTTAAATATATCCAGTTTTTAGCACATTTTCAAAAAAATTTTTAAATAAATGTGCCTGTATATAATTTTACTCTGTCTGTCCGTCAGTCCGTAGGTTTACAAAATTTTTACATCATTTGAAATTTAGAAAATAAACTTTACCCACAAACAGATATCCCAAAAAAAATTGAATTTAAATTTTTTTCTGTAGCCCCATCCGTTATAGAGCTAAAGCTTTTCAAAATCGGGGAAAGCCCTATATTGAAATTCTTATAACAAAAGTTCTATAGGTAGTTTTTAATCCGCTAGCCAAACGTTACCTATTTTATAAGTATATGTAAAACTACTGGGTTGCCATACGATACTTTTAATTTCTGAATTTTCGTACGCTTTTCGGAACTGAATGTTAGCAAAATTCTTTATATCATTTATTAAAATATTAAATTTGGAACTTAAATTTTAGATCTTAAAAAATAAGTACGTATTAAAGTTCTTCACCCCTTATATTCTTCAGTCGGTTTTTAGAAATTTCCAATTTAAAGACCTGTAACTTGTTCAAGTTTTTATTTAAGTAATCTACAAAAATTAATTTAACTGGCGCAAACAGTTTTTGTCAATCACAATGACAACCGCCACATGAAAACTGTGTCTAAATTTGATGAAAATAATTATGAGGATCCTCGTAGGCTTCAAAATTCCTTCATTACACTTCTTTACATATTGGTTATCTTATATCTTCTTAAGGTTTTCTATCAAGTCACCTACTCATTCTTGGACACTTAACACTGTTTAATTTTGAAAATGTATTTTCTTAAAAATCCTTGGTTTTTTCCAATACTTATTTTTTGTAATATTTGATTATGAAATCTATTACAGTTATTAAAGATCAATCGTATCATCATCTATTTCCATATTTGGGGGAAGATTATTCAGAGAAAAGCAAAAGAAAGAAAAACAAAACAAAGCATGTGATACCTGCACGTTATTTTAATATGGAACATTACATTTTTTAACTATAGATCGTTTTTGTTTTTTTTAAAGATCTTTTCTATACTCATATACGAGTATATATATGTACGCAGATTTATTACAAACCAAATGTTATGAATGTTACAATGATCTGTTCTTCATTCATCGTTAAAAAAAAGTGTGTGAATCTTTACTTTTTTTTTGTTTAGTGGTTTATTTTTTTTTTGGATTCTTTTTTTAAGAAAATCGCGGTTCAATACAATAAAAGTTGGTTGTGAATTTGTGATGTGATAAATAAATTCTGCAACATCACTGATTATAAAAATTACAACGTTATTTGAGTTTTTTATTTTCTTTGAAAAAAATTGGAAATGATCCGGTGATCATCTATCTTCAACTGTATATAAGAACTATATACTCTTTTTACATGAACGTGGTCCTTATTTATATGAAATTTGTCTATTTTCAAATCAATTTGATATTTCTTTAAATAAATTTGGTATTTTTTCAAATAAATTTGATTTTTTTTCGAGTAAATTTGATCTTTTTCCAAATACAGATAATATTAAAGTTTTAAGTGACTTTGATCTTTTTGTAATCGCCCCTGTTTCTTGGAATTCAGTAGTTGTAAGGAACGTTTGAAAAAGGGTACCCATCGAACGCTAATACAGCCAAAAAAATTAAAAAAAGTTCGAATCTTAAGCCCGGTCTACCAAATAGCTTATATTAACCTTTTTTATACGAAAGTTGTCTATTTTCAAGTCAATTTGATATTTTTTCAATAGAATTTGACTTTTTTTTTTAAATACAAATAGTATTAAAGTTTTAAGTGACTTTAGGGTCTTTTTTTAATCGCCCCCGTTCCTTGGAATTCAGTAGTAGGATCAATATATTTGAAAAATGGTACTCTTCGATTTGATTGTAGAAACTTAATACAACCAAAAAAATTATAAATGTTCGAATCTTAAGTCCGCTCAATATTTGCATTTAGGTGCAATTTTTTGGGATTTAGCTTAACCTTCGTTTTTTGTTTAAAACACAGAATTTGGGATCATATTTTTAAAATCATGTCAGTTCGACCTCAGGTTGTCAAGTTATGGGAACGTATTTAATTTGAAAAAAGTTCAATTTAATTCGAAAAAAGTTCAATTTAGTTTGAAAAAAGATCATTTTAATTTGAAAAAAGATCAATTTAATTTGAAAAAATGCCAATTTTAATTAAAAATTTAATGTAAAAAAAGGCGGACCAAGATCATGTGAAAAGAGTATACAAATATTATGTGAAATAATCTTAAGAGCGGTATCAATTGCGTATATAACCAGAAGAAATAAAATAGAAGGATCATTATTGGCCAGATGTATAGAATTGAATATGATTTTTTGTATTTTATTTATATATTCTTGGTTTCTGTTTACAATGGATGCATTTTTGGTTAAAAGAAATATAGAGATCATAATTTCTTTGTTTCTGTTTCCAATGTTGTTGCATTTGTTGTTGTTGCTATTTCTGTTGTTTAGCAGATTAGCGCGCATTTATATATGACTTAAGGCTGTTAATATATTGGATTAGATATTTTCTGGTTAAATATGGAATTAAAAAAAAAAATAGAAATGAATAAACTTTTAAGTGGTGGTTATTGGAATCGGTAGTGATCGTTTTATACACGTACATTAATATGATCAACGAATAAAAGATTTTTTTTATGATTTTGCTGCTGCTTTTATTTCTGTTGTTAATATTGCATTGTAATGCTATTGGTGGTCATCATTATAACATGGTTAATAAAGAAATTGAAAATTTTATATATATATATTGTGATTTTTTTTTTTTGATTTGGTTGTGCTTTTCTTTTGGATTAACTCAAAGAGATTTAATGTAGATATACTATGTATATGTATATATAATTATGTATTACTTTTATATTTGAATTTTGTGTAAGAAAAAACGGTTTTATGGAACGAATACTGAATTTTGAATGAATAAAAATACAAAAAAAAAAACAGTATTAAATTGTAAACATAGTATTAAAGAAAATTGCGTGAAAACATTTTCCCACATCTCATTAACTTAATAAGCCAGGCAGGTCTGATTTATTAATTTTTTTTTTTATTATTGTTATTTTTGTTGTTTTTTTTGTATACTTACTTATTTCAGTTTTATATTAAATTATAATGTAGCTATTGTTTACTGTGTATGATTTTATTGAATTAAAAATAGAACATGGAGTTTAAATATTGAAGATAAATATTAGACTTAAAAAAATAGTAAATTGTATTTAATTACCATAATATATAACTGCCAAAATTTTTGAAATTGAAAATTCAAAATGGAGTTTTTAGAGGTTTGAGTACAAATGTTGAAAATTTTGTAATACCAATTAAGTATTAGTTTTAAAATAGTAAATGTTCAAGACAATGGAATACAATGTACTTAATAATAGTTGGATTAATAAATTTTAGTATTTGGCTAATTGCCATTGAAGTAAGAGATGGTAAAAAGATGTTTTTTACTTGACCAAACCAATTTGATTTTATTAGATTATACAAAAAACAAATTGGTTTTAGTAGGGCATTAACTAAGGTATTGGGAAATGGTTATATTATTACACAATTACCGTCACAGTGGAAATTTTATATTATTATACAATATGTTTAAAGCTAATTGGATAATTTCTATTTATGTTCTGTAATATGATTTTTTAATAATAAGGATTAAAGAGCTGCACAGTACTTAAAATTGAGTTTTTTTGAAGGGTATTTTGGATCGATGTTTGAAGTTTAATACAACATATATTGTATTTCCATGAATGACTAACATAAGCGCCAATTTTAACAATTTAACAATAAGTTGTACTTAATATGTGAAACATTATGTATTTATATAGAAGTCAGATATTTAGATCTAGTTAATAAAGTGATTTAGATCTTTAAAAAGGTCAGATCAAACTTGATCTTTGATCTGAAGAAAAAAATATCAGATCATAAAAATAGATCCCATCTTTTGTAGATCACTTTTTGAATCAAATGATCATTAATCCAAAAATTGATCAAATCAGCTTAAGAGATCATTAGATCAGTTTTTTGATCAGATCTTATCAGAGATCAAAAACAGATCACTTGATCTAAAAAATTATTTTTGGAAAATCAGATCAATTGTTTTTTTTAATATGTAGTTATCATATTTATCATACATAAGTTAAAATTAAAAATTCTTTATTTAGTCAAAAATTAAGAAAAATGATTAGTGCAAGTGTTAGATTAAGTATTCGCCCGAAAATACTACCTTTTTTTTATATTATGTGCACTTTGATGTTATTAACTATAATTCTTTAATTCAAAATATTTTCTCATAATAAAATGGAATGCATTTGATTAATTTAAAAGAAGTTAGAAAATTTAAAATCGAATTTGCCTGGATGTCACAAATATTAGATTGCCCACATGTATCACTAGAGGGGTCCTGTTTTTGAATTCCAGTAATATGAAAAAAAAAACATTATCTGATTTTCGATTCGATCCAACTGCCTTTCCCCATTTAGCTTAAATAAATGGCATACTCGATCACAGATCACATAAAAGCTTAAAGTTAATTAAAGACTTGCCTAGTATGTACTTCCTATTATATTTACTTATTGTATGTGAAATTCATATTAAGATCAATTCTAACTTTAAGAATTTAATATTAACTACGGTCGACAAGTTATTGAACAAATGCTTTTATTAACCTAGGTACACTTATTACTGGATACGTTAACTCAGTGTTCATTTAAAATTAAAAAAAAAGTATAAATACTCCCCCGCGCCATTTGAAACCCCAAACTACCAATAAAAAAATAAATCATCACTTACCATTTTTAATTCCACATAAATCTTTACAAAAGACATTACATGCAGTTTTTTAATCTGTAATTAAAAAAAAATTAAAAAAACTTTAAAAAATTTAATTATACAAAATTTACTATTTATATATGCAGTGTTATGTAAAATTAAATTTCAACTTTATTTTTTAGTATAAATACTAATTTTAATTGAATGTTAAATAAATTATAAAAAAAAAAAAACCGTTAAAAAAAAATTTAAACAATGTGATGAATCCTTTAACAAATCCGGAATTTATATATGTATATATTTTTACATATAGTATTTATTATAAATGTACTTAACAACCATATAGTAGATAAATTTTCTCATATCTTTCACAAATGCATGTACTACATATATATAAAATATTATATATATATTCATATAAGTATATACACATATATATATATACGTAATAAAAAAATAAAAACACAAATTTTTTATTTTATTACCATACAAGTGAAACAGGTACCATTATGTTAGATTAACTGAATCCGATATACGTTCACATTTTTTATTCAGATATACATCATATATATATATGTACATACATCTATAGATACATGTTATATATATATATATTACCATTACCAACTACACAAAAAAAAAATAGTTTAATACAAAAAAAACGCGTAAATCTGAACTAAATCTTTAAAATACAAAAAAAAAAAAAAAAAAAAAAACTGAATGAATGAAAATTGATTTCGCGGAAATTTTGCAATTCATGTTAAAATGAAAAATAAAAAAAAAATACAAAAATAAAATACACAAAAAAATGTGCAAAAACAAAAAGGAAAAATAAAAACTCTTCACCTCATTTCCTTGGAAATCCTCTTTTCTTAAACAAAAAATTGTATTGTATTTTTTTTTTTTTTTCAACTTTTTAATCAAACACAGTTTGATTTGATGTGAGATCCGATTATCTTCACCCAATAAAAAAAAAACACAAGTAACGGTATGATTCCCAATTTTTTGCGTGTAAAAAAAATAAAGTATTTTTTAAAAAAAAAAACAAACAAACAAACAATATATCGATGCAATTTTCACAAGATAACAATTTTTAAAACACTACCACATACACACAAATCACTCAACAAAGTCACTCTTACACAGTCAATTCTTTACCAATTTTGGATTTGTCTGAAATTGGAATTACTGTACTGCAGCTGGTAATACTACCATAAATAGATAGGGTATCATCTTCTTTTACAAAATCTTGGACAAAACTTCAATATTGTTTTATTTTTTTTTTTTTTGTAATTTTTCAATTGGAAAATAGTGAAAAGTTTTATTTTCTTTCTCAATTGTTTTTTTGTTTTTTTTTTATGAATGAATAAATGAATGAACGATTCATTCATTCGTTCATTCAAAATAAAGAAAATCTATATTCATTCATCAGAAATTAAATGAAATCCATGTTAAAAGATAAGATATGGTATATTTGTTTTGTTTTTATTCATCTTTTTATCACTTATCGCAAAAAAAAAAAAAAAAAAAAAAAAACAAAAAACAAATAATAATAAATGCTTAAATGGAGAGGTGGAATAACAAACAAAAGATTAGATATGCGAAACCAGTGATATAAATTATTTTCTAATTTCTGTTGTTGTTGTTGTTTTATTTTTATCTAATTCATTTATTTTTTTCTTGTTTTGAATTATATACTCTTTTAACGTGACTTTGGTCCTGTACTACATGAATTTGTCAATTTTTTTTAAATTTGATCGTTTTTCTAATTAAATTGATCGCAACTTTTCAAATGAATTTGGACTTTTTTTTAAATGATTTTAATATATTTTTAAATTAAATTGTACCTTTTTCAAATTAAATTGATGCTTTTTCAAATTAAATTAATCTGTTTTCAAATTAAATAGGTGTTTTTTTCTGTTTTTTAAAAACGCCCCCACAGTATCTTGGGATTCAGATTTTCAAATGAATTTGGTTTGTTTTTGTTAAATGATTTTAATTTATATTCAAATTAAATTGTACCTTTTTCAAATTAAATTGATCTTTTTTCAAATTAAATAGGTGTTTTTTCTCTATGTTTTAAGAATGCCGCCGCAGTATCTTGGGATTCAGAAATTGAAATAATTAATCCCCCAATCCTTAAGTAGAAGCATAAAAGCGATTAAGGTTTATTAAAGTCCCAAAAAATAGCAGCTAAATTTTTGAAGGATTTTTTTGGGACCGGCTTAAAAGTTGCAGTTTTTTTTTTGTTTCTTGCTATATTTAAATTTTTCTGCATTTTGATCCAGCTGCTGGATACCAAGAAAACAGGGAGATTAAAAAATTACCCAATTTAATATAAAAGTTTAGGACTATTTGTATTTGAAAAAAGCTCAAATTCATTTGAAAAAAGACAAATTTCCTATGTGAAAAAGGACCAAATTCACGTGCAAAGCGTATAATCCAGATTAAATTTATTTTTAACTTAAATGTAGGTAACTACATATAATATAATATTTATACCAATAAACAATAAGATAATTTTTTTTTAAAAAAAATTGTTAATATACACATTCATATATCTGGATATCTTTAATCGTATTCACCTTGAATAAATGTTTTTTTTTTTTGTTTTTACTATTTTTTGATTTATTCAAACACTTATCACGACCATTTGTAACGTTCACTACATGAATCATTAATTAGTGTGGGATACAGAGATATGAAAAATGTTACCAGCATTTTGAAATTTATATTATTTATATATATATATATATACAAATAATATAAATACGCTTTTGATTATATTTTTATCTTTTATCTCGGTTTTGTAATTAATACCAAAAGGAGTTAAGATATTTCTGTGTTTCGTTTTTTTGTTTTTTGCGAACGAACGAATGAACGCAAAGGAAAATAACAGGTGTATAAGAAGAATTTAAAAAAAAAAATTATATTGGTTATAAGGTGATAGGCAATAGATGTGCCAATTAATCAAATGATGAAATTGATTAACTTTTATTTATTTATATTTTTTCTATCCTCTTTGCGTATTTTATTGTAAAATTAATTAATATATGGCTAAGTATCTTGTAGATGAATGAATATATATAATATATGCATATAATATATATATATGTATGTTGATATCAGATATATGTGAATTTAATTCTTTGAAAATGATTTAAATGGAAAATTAACAATATACTGTAATATAATAATAATAAAAAGGACACTGATTGTGTTTATTTTCCTAATAAAGAGAAAAATAAAATAATTTTCCATATTTATTGACATTTGTTGTTTTTGTTTTTCTTTTTTCTTCTGTTTTTTTTTATTTTTTTGATTTTGCACTTAATGAATGGAAAAACAAATAATTTTCTTTTATATAATATCAAAATGATGAAAATTTTCACAACAGTTGGTACTTTAATACGCTCTTTATTAAGATTTAAACACATAATATTAGTATAAGATATACCCTATAGCACAATATACAAGTATATATGTATATATATATATATATATATATATATATATATTCTTCATTCGTTTAATGTTAATTAAAATTGATCTTTATATACTTATTATTCTAGTGGAATTTCAATATTTTTATTATTTATAAATTCCACTATTTCAATTAAATTTCAAAACTATTGTTCTAAAAATTTTTGATTTCAGTATTATTGATTTTTTGAAATTATACACTGTTTATTTTTCTTTGATGTTTGGTTTGATGGTTAGAGTTAAAAGATTGTTAAAAAAATATATTTTAAATGGAAATTGTAAAGTTTGAATAACACTTTTAAAACAATAAATGGTAATTAAACTTTATAAATTAAATTAACTATCTAAATTGGAAAAATTTAGATATACCTATATCTATGTATTGAGATGGGATCTTTAAAAGCAAGTGGGGTACTCGCTGTGTGCTAAATGACTATATCTCACAGATACTTTTCAGAATATTTTAACCCTTTTAAATATGTTTCTTAAAGAAGGAAATATGTTTCTTAAAGAACGAAAAGGACATGTGGAATCATCCTTGTTGTTAATATTGCATATAAACCGTTATATTTTTTGATCTGTTGATCTATGATTTATATATATGTTCGATAAATTTAGCTAATATAACTTCTGCAGAATATTGTGACGCTTATTAAATTACGATAGGGTCTGCATTTAGGAAAATATTGTAGTTAAAAGTTGAAAATCTTCAAAAACAACTACAATTTTTCGTATCTTTCTATAAAAACCAATTACCTCAAGATTTTACCAAATAACTCAATATTTATATATTTTATCTTAGTATCGTTGAGTTCTAGAGATATAAGACAAACCCCTTAAAATATATTTACACTGTTCCTAAACTTTCCAATAATTTCCATGTAAAATATGATAACATTCAACCATTAAATTATTCAATTATTCATTTTGAAAAATTCGTTTTTAGTTTTTGTTTTTTTTTTTTTTTGAATAATTGAAAATGATTCATGATGAAAGGAATAAATTTATAGAAAATTATTAAAAAATAATACGATATTATCTATACATTCAATTATCAATGCAATAACCAACAAAATAATTCCTCCATAATATTTAAAAAAAAAAACAAATATTTTTTCAAAACATTAAATTCCAAAAAATAAAAATAAAATTATTAAATTTTCAATCTTTTGACAAGTTTTTTAACATTTATTTTTAAATTTATATAAACACATACGTATTGAAACTATTACTATTGACATTTTGACAGTTCAAAAAAAAAAAAAAAAAAAAACAAAAAATATAAATTTAAAATGACCAACCACACATCATACCTGTAAAGATTTTATTCATTAGATTTTTCCTTAGATTCTTATCAGTGACAGGTATTCATCATCACCAATCACTATTAAAAAAAAAACAAAAATAAAAATAAAATAAAAATATCTATAAAAAATATGTATTCATTTTTTTTATGTTAAGTTGTTTTTTGTCATTTTGAATTTTAATATTCTAATGAAAGTAAAATGTTTATTGTGAATTGCCTTACTATTGTGACTATTGAGAAATGTCAGAGAAAAAAACAAGATGAAATGAAGAAAAGGACTTATTTTATTAAAGGAGAAGAGAAGAGAATGAGGAGAGAGACATTAAATATTAAATGACATTTTATTCAATTGAGTTTAATTTTTGTTGTTGCATTTTTGACAATATGGTAATTATTAAAAATAAAATTTTATTCTATTTTTATTTTTTATTATTATTATTATTATTTTAATAATATTTTGCATATATTTTTTTTTTTTTTAAATTGATTGTATTGATTATTGTATTAGAAAAGGATAGCATTATTTATTAAAAAAACAGTATATTAAAACCACATGACAATGTAATAATCATTATGATCGTGTGCTCTTAAATTTTTTTTTAAATGACATTCAGGTTGTAGAGTTGCATTGCATCGTTCAATCCAACAACAACAACAATAAATGTAAATTTTAAATATTCTCACCTTTCAAAAAAAAAAAAAAAAAACAATAACAAAATAACAGAATAACAAAATGACTGATAACATTTTAATGTATATAATTTTTATTCATTCATTCATTTTTTTAAAATAAAAAATAAAAATAAAAGAGAAAAAAAAAACAACAACAATAATAAATAGTACTAGTAATGACAGTGCTCATAAGAGTATTGTTGTTGACTGCTGTTTATTTACATACAGTGATCTTTTAACAGTAGCACAAATGAATTGTATTAGCATGTTAAATATTTTTTGTTTTTTGTTATTATTTTGTTATTGTTTTCGCGCTCTCTAATCTATTCGATAGGTGTGAATTTTATCACGATTTTTCTTATGTTTTATGCTAAAAAGTATTTTTTTTTTTTTTATTTAAATTTTTATTTATGTTTTTTTTTTTAATTTTTTAATTGTTCCCATGGTATGAAATTATCATTTGGTTTTGCTTCAATAAAGACTTAATATGTTTTATGTATTTATCTATTTAATAAGTTTGTATTGTATGTAACCAATGGATTTGTTTTCAACTTTTCATTTCTATTTTTTGAATTTGCACTAAAACAAAAAATTAAATTTTTTTAAGAGGCGCTAAGTGCTAACTAAATTTTACTAGAAGAATATCATAATACTCACTTATATGATGATTTATATTTACATATTTGTTGAAAAAAAAAACATTTATTAGTTGGTAATAAGAAAGGGATGGAGGAGTATATTATAGTGATGCCGGACATCAATCTTTTACTTTATTTTTTTTTTATTTTTTATTATTTTTAGTATTTTTTTAAATTATTCCGATAATATGTAAAAAAAATTTGATATTTGAATAAAATAAGATTTAATATTCTAGTATATGAAGTTGAACTAACTGCAGTTTAAAATTAATCAAAAGTTTATAGTTTTGTAATATTAAATTTTTAAGTTTTTTTTGATATTTTAAATATTTTGAAAGATTGATGTAATCTTTTTCTATTTTGAAAACGTGGAATTTATTACAGATGTTGATTAAGTAATGCTTTTTTTTTTTGATATTTTTGATTTGATAATATTGCGTTTGAATACAAATTTATTGCAATATGTAATATGAAAAATTAATTTTTTTTGTTTTTGGGATTGGTCAATTTATGTTCAATATACAGGTAAATTTTTATCCTTTCACTTATTATGTAAGTTATACTAGATACAAACGATATGTTAATAATTGTTATTTATGGCAATAAGTTTTTTTTTTGTAATTGGATTCTAATTAAAAAAAGGTATGCTGTATAGATTGAATTGTAAGAAAGAGGCTCCACGAATCCATATAAGTAATTGGCTTATTAACTCAGGGAGTGCGAGTTCGAAATCCCTGTTCAAATCCCCGGAATGACCGAATATATCAGTTAAGTATAAATTAAATAATATTGGGGATTCTTTAATTTAAAAGAAAGCATTCCAAAGCTTTGACACCTGAAAAGGAGAGGCATATTTATCCCTTTATCAAGTTTTAATTGAAAAAGAAGTGAAGCATGTTAAGAATATAATGCAAAGAGTTATCAAATTTGTTTATCGGGGTAATATATGAAGAAACAAAGATTAGCCTTCTAAGTAAAATCAGAAGCTTTCCGTCTCTTTAGTCAGGATTCTAGTATTTAATCCTTCTAATCCCTATAATATTCAATCACGATATTCAGTCTCCCAAATTAGAATTATTTTTTATACCCTTACTAAAAAACCAGCTTTTTTGCGTCCTTTCAGTATTCTGTTCTTCAGTCAGCATTTCAATATTTAGTACCTCTAATCAGGATAAAATTTAGTCTCTTTAATAAGCGTTGCAATATTTAGTTGCTCTAATCTCGATTATATTAGTTCCGCTCGGAACTAGAATAGGTTTTTTTCTAAAAAATCAGCTTTCGGAAAGATACACTCCCTCTTTACCCCAAAAAACAAAAAAAAACGATTAAAGAACTTATACCATAAACTTAAGTTATTTAAATTTTTCTAAATTACAGTAGAATAGTTGTGAACCCAAAAGCGAGTTTGGTTTAACTTTTTCGCGTCCTTTAGGAGTTTCCACGATTCTTTTATTACTTTAATAATTTTATCAATTTTGAAACGTTTATTCTTGAGCAAAGAACGAAATTCTAAATGAAACCTAAAATACCCTAATATTGTTATAGAGGATCTCACCTATTAGATTTCATCTATTACAGATCAGATCCTTTACATTACTTTTAAAAATTTTAGTTCATCTTAAAATACTTTCTTTTATAAATTTAAAAAGTTCAAAACTTCATTTACAACTTAAAATTTATGATAAATGTTATACATACACATGTTCTAAATCGATTCTTAGAAATTAAGATGTAGTTATTCCTTTTTATTGCTCTGTACATTGTTTTTGGTTGATTTTTTTCATCTTTAGATACAAAACTTCAAGTATAAATTACTTAGAGTATCATAACCTCATTTCTTTTTTTTTTTATTTCCTGATTGATAACAAATAAATCACATACAAAAAAAAAAAAAAAAAGCATAGATTACAAAAAAATAAAACTAGAAACGGAAAAAATTCAATTGAAGATATTTGAAAAATTCAAGACTTACAATATACAATATGACTATTCAGCAGTTTTAGCAGTTTCAACTGCAGTAAAGAGAAATCAACAAAAAAAAAAAATAAATACAAAATAAAATTATAAAAATCTCCCGCTAAGGTGAATTGTTTCCCACGTTTATTGATTCAATAAGTTTTCAATTGCTTTTAACTATTGCAAATGTTTTACTTTATTTTTTTTTTTTTTTTTATTATTATTTATATTGTATTGTGGATTTCTGTGTTGCAGAAGCAAAGCAATGTAAAAAATACAAAAAAAAAAAAAAATACTACAAAATTTATATTCAATTCATCAACAGCAGCAGTAACATTGTCGTCGCCTTACGATTATTAACTTTTCTAACTCACTTAGTTTTGTTATAATATAGTTTTATTAGTATCTTTATTTAGATATATATTATATATATATATATATTTATATATATATTATTTTCTTAAAGTTTTTCCCGAGTATCTTCACCTTCACAGTAAAAATGGTGGTATAAACTGAAGGTAAAAGTCAGGTCAGTGAATCTTTTTTTCAATCCTTTACAGTATTCCTTTGTTTGTTTTAAAAAACGACGACCAATACTCAAATGTGATTGTATTAGTATAGAAATGATGACGTTTTATTAAATATCACCTTGTGTTTATCTAAGAAGAAATAAAATTGTTCGGAACAAAATCCAATTCGGTTTGTGGATTTATTTTTCCAATAATCAATAAATTATGTGCAGTGATCTGGTGAAAGAGCGGATGTTTTGAATCAAGGTGTGCAAGTTGAAGTAGCATTGCCCTTTAATCGAAAAGCTATGATCTATCGATGATGTGTAATGAAAAGTCTTGAAGTCATTACATGTAAACATTGATAGAATCATAGATTGAATTGTTCTATCTTCTTATCCAAAGCTTCTTAGAATCTGAATTAAAGTATGTACTATAATAATATATGATTACAAGATTTTTAAAGCATAAGTATACAAAGGGCCTAAATTAGAGATATATTAGTCTTAAAACCTTATCCAGTTAAAGAATAGGTGTATATTTTAATTTCGAAAAAAACCATTCCAAAAATTTCAATGAGTAAAAAATCATTATACTTCACCCATTATGCTACACAAGCTGGTTGGGTATTTATCCTATTATTTTGACTACGGGAGAGTTCTTCTTCTTGAGTGGGAATCCCAGACTACAGAAAGGTTTAGTATTGAGGTGCCTTGGAAGGAGTTTTCCACCATTAGAAAAAAAAGAGGTCTTTGGAAAAAATCGACTTTTAGTTTTTAATTTTTTCAAGAAAATAATTAAATTTTAACCTCCAGGCCTGTTAATATCAGGTAATGTTTATTCAAAGCCTAATATCCCGAATAAAATTTTAAGGTGCTCCCCCTTTAGATTCGTCAAATGTTTCTTAAAAACCTTTATTTTGTAAATTTTCAAAATCATTATAAAATCAAAGTCAATCACAAAAAAAATTTTCGAAAATAGAAAGTCTCAAGCATTATAAATATTTAATATTAAACATGTTGTCATCTGTGGCTGTCATCGTGTGTGTTTAAAAGATAGATAAGTTTTAAATAAGAAAATTTTCATTATCATTATTGGAATAATTGTAAATTGCGTAGCTTTTAACACGTTCATAATTATTTATAAAAAAAAAAAAAAAAAAAAAAAAAATAACTATTTGCGCAATTTTTATTCTTATACTTTTTGTTGTAAATATACGATACAGTTTATATTAAATAGTAGTAAAAGTATATTGTACTACGATTTACGAATAATGAAGAAGTACAAAGTTTCTGTTTGTTTAAATTTTTTTTTATTTGTTTTTTCTTATAGTTTTTCTTCTTGGTTCCAAGAAATTGACGCATTTAAATGTGAAAAATGCATTGCACAAAATGCTGTTATTGAAAATTGTTGGGCAGTTACATATTTTTGTTATTTATTTGTTTTTACCTAGCTTGATCTTAAAAAAAATATGTGAAAATTATTTTTTTATTATTTTGTTATTATTATTGTTTTTTTTTTTTCTAGAGTTGATTTTTCGCGACAATGAGTTTTTTTTTTCTGATATACGAGTAAATAAAAGAAAAATTCAATTATTGGTGTAATTTTTTTTTGTATTTCTTATTATTAAAGTGTTCAATAGCATTTTATGAACACTTCTTCGAATATATTTTTTTTTTCATGTACATCAAACAATGTTACCAGATTATGTGTAAATAGGGTAAATTTTGGGAATTAATCCTGACGAGTTGACACCTTTCGGAAATGAAAATAAAATTAACTTGAAATGGATCAAAGGAAAATAAATGTTTTGATGGTCTGCCGAATTAAGTCAGAATTTGCAAGACTTTTTTTTAAAATTGAAAATAATGTTACCAGATTGAATTAAAGTTTATTAGGTTATTACCTCTGAACTACAGTTATTGGTAATATCTAAAATGAAGATATATAATTAACTTGAAAAGGATCAAAGGAGTAGAAACGTTTTGAAGGTCTCTAGACTTAAGGAAATCTAAGTTTGCAAATTTTTTTTTTAAATTTAAAAAAAGTGTTACCAGACGGAATGTATTAGGACTAGACTTACTTAATTAGTTTTAAATAAATAATAAAAACACGCGCAGTTATTTGAAATTAACTAATTGAATTAAAAGTTAATCGCGTGCACTGGAAGAGGATGATTCAGGAGGCCAAGGTTCGACAACGGACTGTAGCGCCATAGAAGAAGAAGAAGAATTGAATTAAAATTACTTCGAAGGTTTTGATGTGGACACTTAAGTGTTAATAAACAAATTATTTACCATATAACTGAAATGCAAAATTATAACAATGTAAATAAACTATAATTGTATCTATTGAAAATCTAAGAAGTTTTTTCATCTTATAAGGTCTAGTACTATCTCATGTTGAAATTGAATGTGAAATAATAACATGAATAACATGATCCCTTGTTCCAACATATACCTCTTATTGGACCTTAAAAAAAAACGATTAATAAGAGATAAATAGTTTCATATTCAGGGTTTTGAATTTTTAATCGCTCTCACAGGCTTCTTAGCCAAACAGTTGACCAGGTAGCACTTAGAAAAAAAAAGGTGTATTATAGATAATCCAAAGTGATCCTTAAAATTTAGGATCTTCCTGTCCATTAAATACTTTTTAATTTTAAAAATAGCTTTTTTTTAATAGGTTTCTTATGTTATAATTAAAGTGATTGAATTGAGTGAAATGGAATAATATACTGTATAACTTTTTAATGACATATTATTGTCTTGTGGTGATCCTTAAAATACTTTTACTATTTTTTCTTTCAGGTTGGCATGACTGTTTTTGTATTTTTTGATTCATTGTGCAATGTTGTCTTTTATTTTTTCTTTTTATCTTTCTTATTTTTTTATATTTTTTTTGTTATCTAGTAATTGTTGCAGTTTATTTTCAAATGCCGCAAATAATAAATACATGTATAAATCAAAACAAAGAATTCTTAATAAAAAAGTTCTGCTGTTTTACCATTTTTATTGTTTATTTGTTTTGTTTTTTATTATTTTTGTTTTTTAATAGCTGCCAATGATGGTTTTGTTATAAAAAATCATTCAAGTGGTTTTCTTATTTGTATTTTTTTTTTAAAGATTAAAAGTAGCACAGTTCAAGGCATAGATCACCTTCATTTTAAGTATAGTTTTAAAGTTATTTTTAAAAGTATAACTGCAAATAACAATTTTGATATCACAATTGAATATTGCATATATATATATATATATTCAATATACATAGGTGTATATATTTTAAAGGATTTTTAAAGATTTTGAAAATAGAATAGACGTAATTATTACAATTGTAGTTAGTTATCTATTGAGTTAAGTTCAATTTTACAATACAATAGAACATCTTAGACTTTTAGTACTAAATGATAGTGAGAGAAAAAGAGAGCAGAGTGGTTAAATAGTATTAGATGAGAGAAGAGTGGAGTTGAGTGAAATTGTATTAGATAAGAGAAGAGTGGGGTGAGTGGGATTGTATATTACAATTAAAGAAAGATGCTAGAATGATATGTAGTGTAGTATATTCTGTTATGTTATGTTATATTATTAACGTATTACTATTTGTTATTATTTGATTCTGTTTAGATTTTCTGTAAATATTTATTTAAGTTTGTACTGAATGTTGGTAGGTTTTAATTTAAAAATGGAGTCGAATTGTCTATTATAGACAAGACAATATTTTTATATATTTTATATAATGTTATGTTTTATGTGTTGTGTCCAAGTACTTACCGCTGTACTTATATGAATAATAAATATTATATGTGGGTATATATATAATATATATATATATATTGTAAATAAAAAGAAGTGTTTTTGTGTTAAATGAAAAAAAAATAAAAAGCTTAAAAAAAAAAGAATTGAATGTAAAAAGAAGTGTGAATAGCAGACCATTATGTTTTTTTTTTTTGTATTTCTGGTTGTCTTATTATTTATTTTTAAATGGAAGGTGGAATTGAATAGAATTGAATTATTATGTTTTTTGTTTTTTTTTTTTATTATTTTGCTGCAGTTTTGTTTTGTTTTTGTTTTTTTTTTTTAAATTTGACCTTATAATCTATATAATATTATTGGAATATAAATGAATAACAAATTGGTTGGAATTGTTTGAAAATGTTTCTATTAAAATATTTTGAATAAATTATGTTTTATGTTTTTTTTTTGTATTATTTTGTTTTATTGTGTTTTTTTTTTTTAACAATTGTAAGTTTATTTTGATTTATTTCAATTTAATTTTTTTTTATTATTATAAATATATATATTTATTTTATTAGGCATATATATATAGTTTTTTCCCTTTTTTTTAATGGCGTAATGGCTTTTTGTAACTTTAATTGTTTGTTTATTTTTTGGGATTGTATTGTAATCTTACAGATTAACAATGAAATAATTTATAAATTATAATATTGAATAAAAATTGGAAAATGATTTAAAAATAATAAAGTACTTATATGTATTGATCTAACAATGATTTGTTATATATTTATTAGTTTAAATTGATAAAATCTAACATTTTTATGAAAAGTAACTAGGTATATTAAATTAAATAAATTAAATCATTCAATATTTTAAAGTTGTGCAATATTGAAGGTTTTTATTTTTTTAATTCTAAAAAGATATTAAATATTTTAAATTTTAATTACTACTTATTTCAGTTAATTCTTTTTGAATTACTTCCAACTTAATAAAGAAGGTCTGGTGGTTGGATAGTTGTACAACATGTGTGGCATATAAACTGAGAAATTTCTTATTGATTGGAGAAAATGTAAGAAGTCTAATTATAGTCTTAGATTTAGTTTGAAACTGCACTTCAAGCTTAGAATCTTGTAAATATTAGTATACCCTTGATTAGACTTTGTTTAATTGGCTTAATTTGAAGAAATGAGAGTCAAAGTCAAATTTGAAGGAATCAAAGTTAAAGGAGTTTATTAAATAAATCTAGACTGAAAAACTTAATATTTAATTTTAATTTTTTTAATTTAATTAAATAGACAATTAAAAACATGTAGCAAACTCTAGGAGCATTATACTTAAATGTCTCTAAGAAAAAACAGTAAAAATTTTCAAAACTTCTCAATTTTAAGGAAGACTCTATCTATAATCAAGAAAAACCGTTAGCGCATGTTAAAGCTAGGTTAAAGTTTTGATTTTTGTTTTTTCCTTAATCACTCTCAAACTACTCAAACTACTCAAGGACTATTTATTACAGTAGTTGAAGGAATTTATTTTGATATTTTGAATCGGTACAGCTCCCAATCGGAATCTTATACTAGAAAATAAAATCTCCTAATTATTTTTAAAGATTTAATTCCTCAAAATTTTTTAACCGATTTTAGAAGATATAGGAAATTTGCAAAAATTGAGCTTCATATAATTTATTATAAAAGAAGCAGCTTAATTTTACCTTTTTTAAATCGGAAATATTTCTTATAAAATTTTAGTTATAACGCTTTAAAAATAAAGTTTTTCCGGACTTTTGGGGGAATTCTTTTTCCGTTGCTACCCTAGGTAAAATTTTTTTTATATTTGTACTGAAATGAAGCTAATTAAAATACCACCAATGTAATTACCACGGGTAGAGAATCTTCCATATAAGAAAAGTAGCAAATGGCTAAAATTTTAAATTTTTCATTATCTGGAAAGTTTAAATCATCCATAGTTATGAAATTTTGTTTGAATTTTATTAGAAACATTTGAATTTTGAACTCTGGAGATAATTGTTTGTTGTTCTAAAAAATTAAAAAAACTGTTTGTTAATAAAATTAGTTGTCAGATTTGTTTTCCTGAAATTATTTTCAATATTTCTCACATACATTTTCATTTAAAATACATTTTTAAAATTTTATTTAAAATTTTCAATGTATCATCCTATATATATATGTAAATCTTCGTTGAATAACTTAATTATATCCAATTATTCAGATTCAGTTTAAAGAAAACTATATGTGATCGGAAATCTAAAAAATAATTTCTGAATATTTTTAAGATTTGTTTTTCCAACTTTTTAAAATCAACAAAACTTTTCCAACTTAATTAGGAACTTCTGATAATAAAATTTTTTTTTAAACAAGTATGATTGTATCGATATAAGTAATTAATTTAAATTGAAATTTTCTTAAAATCATAATATTTGATAATTCTTTCTCTTTTACTCCATAGTATTTTTCGGAAAAAAGGATAACTATATACAAACTTTTATTTTTTTCTAAAATTTTTTGGTTTTCTACTTTAAATTGCATTTTCATTGCATTGAAAATTCAGATTTTTATTTTTTTTTTCCAATTTGCATAAATAAAATTTTTTTTTGTAGTTTTTAACTTGCATTTTTTATTTCAATTTTCAATTTTTAGCACATTTTGAAAAATATTTTGAAAATGTGCCTATATAGGTTCACCCTGTCAAGTTCTATGAACAAGTTCTATGTTAAAATTGTTATAACAAGAGTTCTATTAGATTTATTTTCAATCTGGAAACGGTAAAAGACAGCTTTTTTATAAATATATATGAAAGACTTGTTCAATATAAAACGGGGTTGCCAAACGGTATTTTAATTTACCTTAATATGAAACTCAATTTATGCGAAATTTTCGACCCCTTTTATCTTCTAAAATCTAAATGGTTAGAAACGTCAAAATTTCGGAAGATGTTAGATCTTTTGGAGTTAATATGAATTGTTTAATATTAATTATGCGATTCAAAGAAAACTTTTTTGTGATGCCTACTATTTAGGAGCTATAAGGACTCCAAAAATTCGAATTTTGCTTTTTTTAAACTTTTAACTTGAATAACCTACCTATTCAAATTTAAAAAAAATATTTTTTAGGAGTAAGTCGGAATTGCGCCCTTTTTAAACCCCCTTGATTATTTTAAACACTTGTTTTTTTATGTTAAAAAATTTTATTCTCTTAAGAAAAATTTAAAAATAAAAAAAATTGGTTTGTTTTGATTTTTTATGCAAAAAAAAAAAAAATTGCATAAAATCAATTTAAGATGGAAGAATAACTGATTCCCTGATGTGTTCATATATCGTTTTAATATTTACTAACTATTCAGGCAAGTCCAAGGATGAAAAAAATTATTATTGTGTCAGATTTTTTTGTTGTTGTTGTTTTTTATTATTTTGTAAAAAAAGAGTTACTAAATTTTATTTCAAATGTCAAAAACAACAACTTCTGAACTTATAGACTATGTTTTATGCAAATTTTTGTTTTATTTTAGTTTTTTGAAAAAATCTAGATAAATTGCTTGTTGTGTATATATATATATATGTAAATGTATATCTGAAATCTATTGGTTTAAGTATTATAATATATATGAAATAAAGGTTGAATAAAATTATATACATTATTATTTTAAAATAATAGTTTAAAAAAAATATGAACTTAAACAATTTTTTTATAAAGTATCTATATATAATTTATGAGAGGAAGTTTTTGTTTTTCATTTAACTTAATTTCAAATCAAAAAATTTTTTCTAAGGACATTTTTTTCAACAGTTTTGCATAATTTTGAAAGATTTTAAAATTTTTTTTGTCATTTTTTTGAAATATAATTTATAACATTTTGATTTATTTAAAAAATAATTTTAGTTTAGAAAAAAAATTTATACAGATTACAGGATGAAATTGAATATATGTATATAAAATATTTAGTAACAGATTTTAGGCTGCTGACTTTTAAGCCATGAATAACGGAACAAATAATCTTCTTTTTATATGATTTTTGTCCTAATTTTGATTATCATTCGCTATCATGTTTTTATAACTCACAGATATGTAGTTATAAATCAAATAAGTTGACATTATTACTTAACAAAATATAAATAAAATTATTACAATAAATGAAAGAAGTTGATAAAGATTTGGCTTATTAGTGCAGGTTCGATTCTTATACGAATACATATTTATTGAAAAATAATTTTACGCTTAAAAATCACCTTGGTAACCAAATATAATTTAAATAAAATTTATAATAAGTATGTAACATGGTTAAACAAAATAAATGATATTACTTATAAGAAATTGTTAATCCGTAAGATGTTCCACGCCTGCAAAGGAGGGGCATCTTTAATTCAATTGTATATGATAGGGATGTGTTTCTAAATGAATAAACAAATAAATAAATAAATGCTATAAGGTGAATTAATGATTCTAATTATATGTATTTAATTATATCCTTCTAGATTAATTTTAACAATTCCATATTATTCTATTTTAAATTCTCAAAGTTGAACACATAAAAAATTAAAAAGAAAGGATTTTATTGTACTTTATTTAAAACGATGTTTAACTTCAATTCCACCTAACCTATAAATAAACTTCCGTATAAACAACTTTGTTCTCTTAACAGTTTTCAATTTCAATTTCGAAAGGCTATAATTATAATTGTCCCCAACATCCCAATATGGAAAAGCGGCCAAATAAAAAGGAAAACTAACATTAGAATATTCAAAGCATGTGTAATGTCAACAATTGTTTATGGTATTGAAACTTGGCTGACTACAAACAACATCACACAAAAGCTCCAAGTATTCGCAAATAAGTCCCACAGAATCATATGTAAAATATTCTAACCAAACACCATTAGCTATAGATACTTTTGGCAGCTAACAGGTGAAGAATCGGTTATGAGCCAAATCAAATGCAGAAAATGGAGGTGAATAGGCCACACTCTGAGAAAACCTATTACCATAACAAGAATGGCCCTAGAATGGTAGAATAGAACCCCCAAGGTAGTAGAAAGCGCGGCTGATTCAATAACACAAACGAAATTCGGAGGAGATCAAGTTGTTGGCGAACAATCGAGTCCAATAGAAGAGACAAGTGGATGCCCTATGCTCCCAAGAGGAATAACAAAAAAAAAAACTTAATTATAATTGTATTAAAAATATTTGAAGAATATTTCTAACTATAAAATAATTAATAAATAGTTAATTATGTCATAAAATTTCAAAATTTAATTTTAAATTATGAACAAATCGATAAATTGAAAAAAATATTATGATCTAATGACAGAATAGATTTTGTCGCCATGTCATTTAAGTGAATTAAAATTTCATATAACTTAGATTTCAAATCAAACATTTTAAATTTTATTCTTAAGTGTACCTAACCCTAAATTTTTGAAAATATTATTTAATATTTTCTTTATTTTATTTAAATCCCATCCAAAATAAAAAAAAAAATTTTACTACAAATAAATATTAATTTCTTATTCGTTTCATTTCAATTTTGACATTTCATTATGACAACTTTAAATATGACATTTATGTACTTTAAAAGTTATAGTAATATTTATTTAAAAATTGACATCTGAAACAAAATGATGAAAACTGTATATATATATTGCAAAAAAAGTATATAATTTTTCAGAATATATTTATAAAAATATTTTTTTTTTTTTAAAAAGTTTTTCACAAAAAAAACAAAAACAAAAAAAAAATCACAGATTTTCCTGTACGTGACAACAATGTCAATAACAGTTATAAAGTTTTTTTTTTATTTGCTCTTTAAATCTGTTCAATCCATCTTATTCTATCTTTTTATTTTTGTTTTTTTTGGGTTTTATGATGCATTTTTATACATGGGTTACCAGTAGGTACCTTATAGTTATTATTATTATTATTATTTGAAATATCACAAAAATTATGATATCGTAATCAACAACAATGCACCGTTATACCCGTCACTATCATCCTACTATTCTATCACATCACTATTATTATACATAGTTAGTTGTTTTTTAATAGAGTATTCAATAGTTAGTTAGTTTTTTTTTTACTTTTTTTCTTTATTTTGTGAAAATTGTGATTTGATGATGTTTTGATGCAATTGTCAATTGATGACAATGATGTTAATTCAAATTGATTGGAATTGATAATAATACCATTTATGTGACAACTAGATACTCAATTTTTATGTACTTTGGTTTTGGTCCTTTTTTTTTTAATATTTTTTTATTTGTTGTTTTTGTTTTTTGTATTTTGCATAGACAATTCAAGAGATTAGATAAAGTTTTCAGAGAGTTGTTAAAAAGCAAAAGCAAAAAACAACAAAAAAAAACAATAATAAGAAATAAAAATTGGAAAATTTTTCATTGTCCAATCAATTGTAAAAATTTAAATTCTGATTTGTGATTATTTTTGTTTTTGTTTTTTTTTTTTTTTATTTGATATGCAAATATTGAAGTTTTGATATTTGATTCGGTTTATTTGTTGTTTTTGTTTTTTTTTTTGCATTTATGATTATTATTGTTATGAAAAAATGGAAAAAAATATATGGTGATTGAAAAAACATTTTAATAAAATAAATGATGACAATAGCCAAAAGGATTATGGTGGTGGTTGGTATATAGAATTAATAATAGAAATTAGATTTTGTTTGTTGTTTTTTTTTTTGAATAAAAATAAAAAAATGAAACGGAAATGTTTATACTCGTATGTATATATATATAAGTACGAGTATATTAATATTGAGAAAAAATAGAATATTTTAAAATTGAATAATAGATAAGGTTATATCATTTTAATTGGATGGAAATTGAAATACAGAGCGTCAAGATATGCTTATTTGTTTATATTTAACAATATTATATAAATTTTTAAAATCTTATTTAGAGTTTTTCAATTATTGAAAACTTTTTTAAAGATTTATTCTAACTATATAGTCATATGATGTCATATGAACTTTTGATAAATATTCGATATGACTATAGACGATAATACAAAATCATAACTCTAATTATAATAGTCATAACATAACCAATCACACACATAAAATCTCAAACATAAACATTTAATTATTAAAAATTTATGTAAATTACCTTTTCATTTTTGATCCTGATTAATTTTTAATTTCTTTTTAATTTATGTTTTAGTTACTTTTAATTTCTTTTCAGCTTCGTTTCGATGCTTATGACTTGGCGAATGACTTCTACATTATAACCCTTACTGTTCAATTGTTAGGCTAATAAGCCGGTCTATACCATAGGTACATGTTGGAACTGGGGTCATATTATATTCGTATTATTACAATTGATCTTAATGAATTCCACATACAATTTAAACATAAGATAGGACTAGCCCTTGTAACATGTAGAAACGTCTTGATTTTCAATAGATACAATTCTATTTTTGTTTATTGCAATATTTTGTATATATATGAAATGTCATACAAAATCATATGACATAATATGACTATTATATTAAGGGGTATTAGCTATACAGAGTGATTGTATTTCGGTTTTCAATGCAATGCAATGGAGTGAATTTTGATGTTCAAAACGAACCAAAATGGCTCTGTTGGAGGGGGTCTATTTTGGATCGATTCTTGTGATAGTAAGGTATCCAATTTTTGTAAAAGTTTTGATTTAATTTGATTATTTCTCAGCAAATATGCAAATACGTAAACCGTTCTAAAGCTCTGCCATTCGGATTCTTCAAAAAATGTTTTTCCCTGAACATGTTATTATAAAATATCATTATTTTGGCATTTTTTTATGGGTAAAATGCGGATTTTTAATTAGTATGTCTAAACAGGGTACGTCCTAGCTCGAGTAGTATTTGAAATATTTGAGAAATAAATGTGGTAATCAAACTCGCACCATAGCATGCATTCAATAAAGAACCCATTTCAACTCCGAGTCTTTTTGTAGTAGATTAATGGAAATGTGGATAAATTGTAGTAAATTAATGGAAAATTTGGGAAAATTGAATATAGTATTAATCAGTACTGATTAATTTTCCTTCATTTTCAATCCATTGCCAATTTGATAAAAAAAACTTTCCTTATCTTACCTAACAATATGGGTTGACTCCTTCAATTGGAGGATTTATATTTAATATTAGGCCAAATGCATAAAATTTAGCTTGTAATCAAATTCTACTTGTTTTTTAATTATCAAAATAAGGTTTTTCAATAAAAAGTGAGATATTTAAGTCCAGCTCTGTAATTTGGATTCACCTTATAGTTTTCTTTGTTTTTACACTAGCAATAGTTACTTACCCATTTTGTAAATCTAAAAGGTCTGCCAAATTTAATGGTTTATGATAAATATTAACATTTGTTAAATCAGTGAACAAGATAATTAGCATTTTTTAAGATCTCAAAATTCTTTCAAATTTAATTACTGTTGAATAAATCTCTCATTTGAATAAATCTAATTCAAAACTTAAAATTTATTTACCGAAGATTCTTAAAGATCCGCAATTACAAAACCCATCTGATTTTAATTTTAAAATTCTGCGATGTGATCTGAACTTTAAAAAAAAATAATTTAAAGAATATAAAGAATGTTGAACCACCTAAATAATCATTTTATATTTAAATCTTGTTCGAAAACAATTTTGAAGGAATTTTTCAAAAAACAAAAAAAAAAAAACCATCAGATGAAATTAATTTAAAACCGTTAAGTAATATAATTACTTACTTTTGAAAAAATAAAATGAAGATCCTTCAACAAAAATTAAACATATTTAAGATATATTTTATTGTTGGTTTTTAATTTTATCATATATATTTCGTATAAATGAAATTGAAATTTGAGTTTAATTAGAAAACACTTCACATCCGTAATTGAATTAACATTTTTTTTTTTTTTTTTTTTTTGTAAAGTATTAAATTAAACTTGTAATTGATACTTCTTAAATCATTAAAATTCAATTAACTTCAATTCAAAAAAAATCAAAAATAAATAACAAAGAAATTTTTTTTTTCCATGGAAATTTTTTTTTTGCAATTCACACACTTTAAATTCGAAAACTTTTTCCGTAAATTTTCTCACATTTTTAATTATCTCTTAATCACTTATGGAAAGGAAAGTATACCCTCCTTCACACTCCTTCCCTCCGGCAAACCAAAAAACAAATCACTATTAAACTTTCTCATGATTGACTTTCAATTGCATTAATTAGTCTGCAGTCTGGCATTGCCATCTAATAAAAAAAAAAAAACAAAGCCCTTAATTAAAAATTTTTATCTAAAATTCCCCATTGAACTTTATGTCACAATTAAATTTTTTTTTTTTTAAAATGGACTTCTTCACTATATTGATCAACTGAAATCAGTTGCAGCAGTTGAAACTCTTTAACGGTTTTTCCATAAGATTTTTTGGACAATTGTATGCATTTACTTTTTATTTCTGATCTTAACTGTGTTGGTACTTGTTTTGTGGTTCCTTTGTTGGTATTTTGATCCGTCGTTTTATTTTGAAATTCAAAAAATAAAACAAATACAACTTTTCGGCAGTGCAGAAAAGAAATTTTTCAATCTAAATAAACTACTTATACGTTCAAATCCAACATAAAACAATACAATAAAACCCAAAATTAAACAAAGAAACATGAGGAAAAATCTCACATTTCTTTTGAACTGTTTAAAATTCTGAACAGTAAGCGCAAAATAACAAGCTAAGTAGCCACTTTTAAACATTCAAAATTGTAACTATACAAAATTGAATAATATTCATTTTATAAAGTACATTATAAAACCATTGGTAATGCGTACAATCACGCATCTTCAATCATTAAAGAATAGAAAGAGACAAAGAAATTAACTGGCGCAAAATAAATCCCTGCATCACATGTTCATGTTTTATTTTAATCATTACTGTCTTTACCTCAACGAATCATCAATCGACTTTTATTAATATAATATATATTATATACATATATATATATCTATATACATATATATACGAACCAAACCTATATATAATTTTTTTTTGCATCATCATTATCTATCATTTTGTATGATCAATATCATTTATACAATGGATAATTCACATCATTGAATTTAGGTCAAAATTTGATTTGCAGACTCGCAATATAGCATTGTTTTATTGGTCCCATATGACAGATCCTCACGAAAAAACGAAAACCACTTTTTTATTTTTTTTTGTTTTAGAATATTTAATGACATTATAAGAAATAAAAAAAAAATGTATATATATAATGTATATATACAATTGAAGATTTATTCAAAAGATAGTAACTCCAATCAGATAGGCTCATCATATGTCATTTGATACAGGGTAGAATATTAAATTATTCATAATTTATACGGTTTCATGATTATTTATCTTTTAAAGATCATGCAATTTTTGGACAACTTTTTTTTTGTTGTCCTTGTTCTTATTGTTGTTGATGTTATTGTTGTTGATGTTGTTGCTGTTGTTGTGTAGTCGATATATTTAAATTTTATTTTTCTTTATATTTTTAATTTTACAGAATAATTTATAAGTGAATAATTTAAGTGTGCACGCATTCTATATTATTATGGTGACATGAGACGCGTTCACTTAATGTTCAACAAATCAACAAATAAAACAAAATGTCTTATAATTCAGTTTTTTTTTTTTTTTTTAATTCTGAAGTATTGAAATTTTGTAAAATTTAAAATATATTTTAAAAAAAAATTAAGAAACTGATATGATGTTGTTTTAAAACTTATAATAATTTCGGGTGGTTTAAAATTAATTTAAAACATAAATTTGAATTATTCAATTCTGGGACCTATTTTGTAATGCAATGATTTATTTAAAAAAAAACAAGGTATAGTTAAAAAGATGTGAAATATAATCTAATGACTTGATAGGCGGTCATAATTTGCAATTTTCAAAACAATGTTATTACTGAATGATTTACGAGTTCTAGCCCTTGCTTTTTAAAAACCCAAGGAGTTTTTTTTCTGACGTCTTGGTAGCACTTTGACTTTCATAATAGAGTATTATACGTCTATGAAATTATTTTCTATTAATTATCTTTCTTATAATACGATGATATATATAAGTTGATTTTCAAAAGTAGTTTGCAATTGATTGATTGATTGATCCAATTTGATTTAGCAAGTTCTATTCAATTTTCTAGAATTATACAATGGTACGTCTAACTATTAAATCAACAAAATCTGTCCGTATATTTTTTTTATTTATTTATTTTTTATTTTCCAACATAGATTATTATTAAAAATAATATTAGTGTACTAAACGACTTAGTGTTTCTGTGGTTAGAGTGCAAATATTTGATACAAAAGACCCGGGTTCGAATCCCAGTAACAGTAAAAAAGCTTTTATCTAGTTTTCGACTCGACTCAGCTATCATTCGCTATTAAGTTCAAATTAATGGCTTAATCAATAATTAATAATAAAACATTCAAATATTTAACAATATAAACAAATAATTTAATTAATTAATATAACTCACAGATATAGAATACCATATAACTCAAATACAAAATATTACAATATTTCCGACGTTTCAGACGTTTTTACATGTTATAAGCCCTATAACTATCTCATGTTTAAATTGTAGTGGAATTCTTTAAGATCAATTCAAATAAGAGGAATATAATATGACACCCCATTCCAACATGCGTGTGTTTTAGAGCAATCTGTGGTATATTATAATTAGCCTATCAGTTGAACAGTTATCAACTTAAAACATCCTAATTTTTAATAAATCCAACTGTCGAATTTTCAGTATAAGTCGTTCTTAAGGTTTCATATCTTGCTAAAATAACCCTGAACTATGTCAGCTGTACAATTTTGCATCCTATACCTAACACCGTAATTTTATCTTAATACCGTAGCTGTACTGAAAACTCTTTTTAACTTTCTTATTTGTCATTTTCTTTTCAAAAGTGACTCTTAATTTAATCTGAAGATAGATTAATTTAACCAAAGCTAATTAGAATATCAGTTTATTTACTGAATTATAAAATAACTTGCAACTGATATTTGCTAAATATAAAGAATAAAATAAATGTTTAAACTGAGGCTAAATTGAGGAAATTTTAATCCCAATTTTGGATCAAAAACTATGAATTGGCTCGTACTATTTGTTTGAAGAAATGAGATTTGAGCTCAAGCTCGGGCATATGGCTTAAACCGAAGATAGTTATTTAATTGTATACTTATTTCATTATATTAGTGAGTGTTATCTATTGTCATCAACTTTTGATGTCCTTCTGATGTCATCAAGTTTGATGTAAAAAGTTACACATGTATTTCCCATATTTCTTAAGTCGGCTTTGGACTTCCCAACTTGATCAACCTTAGATAATATTCTAAAAAATCTTAATTCAAAAATAATTTAAACTTTAAATATTTAAACTTTAAGCAACTATTTTTATTAATTTCGAAGATATGCTTTAAGGTCTTGGGAGTTGTGTATTGTATATTTAAAATTTTCAACTAAATTAATATATTAATAAAATAGAACTATTTAATAGCTTTATTTCTTATAATAATTCATATTTTTAATTGAGTTTTAAGATACAATATACAAAAAAAAAAAAAAAAACTAAATTTACAAAAGAGAAGGATTTTATTCCAATTTCCAATTATGGAATTCGCATCAATGTTTCATCACTATTTCTATCACACCAAAAAACCAAAAAAAAAAAACTAAAAAGCGAAAATACCAAACAAAAAAATCCAAACTATTAATCAATTAATCAGACAAGAGAAAAGTGGTTAAAATTAACATTTAAAAAAATAAAATAAATAAAAAAAAACCACAAGAACGCGTTTTTTCAGGTAAAGGGAGACCAACTGAAAAAAAACTAGCCAAAGAAAATATGATCTTAGATTGTTATATTGAGTCTTGATTTGACTTGATACAAAAAAAAACCCAACCCAATAGAATTCAATTACAAAATACAAAAAAAAAAACAATAAAAAAGAAAATGTTTTGTTGAATAAAATGACAACAACAACAACAGCAACAACAACATAAATGAACAAATAAAATAAAATGAAATTTTCGTGACAGAAATCCATAACGAACCCCGTGTGAACTTAAAAAATCTGGAATATATAAACGAAATAACCCAAAATCTCAGAGCTCTTGTTTATTTCTGATTTTTTTCTTATTTTTTTTTCCGTTTTTTTTTTTTGCTTTCCTTTCTCTTTCTATCTCTTTTTATCATTATAATGTTTTATACTTTTGTTTATTTGTTTTATTTTTTGCACTGTACTCTCCGAGTCTCTGCTTATGAGTTATGTGACCGCAAGTTTTTATTTTTTCATTATTTTGTTTTATGATTCGTAATGTTGTGTATGCGGCGGTATAATTGAACTACCTGTTGTGCCAAAGCTGTGTGTCAGCAGAGCTACCAGTATTACCCACATTATTATCTAACATCAAGCAATATTATATATATATATAAACTGTATAATATATAGGAATCAGCTACCCACTGATATGATTTCCCTTCGATTATAAAATGTTTAAACTTTTAGTCGTTGGTCTTTGAATTTTTTGTAATAATGTTAGTAACATGATCATAATAAAAAAAAAAACAACAACAAAAAACAACCCAAAAAATGCAACAAAAAAAACAAGAAATGATGAAAATCAACATACAAATATATAATAATAACAGAGAGATCGCGGCAACAGTCAAGACGCACTTTATAGTATTTTGCTTTAAAGAAAAAAAAATGCATGAAACAAAAAATGAAATGAGGACAAAAGCCAAAACATTTATATACTCTTGTCACACAAACTTGGTCCTTTTTCACATTAAATTTAGTCTTTTTTCAAGTACAAATTGTCCTAAATTTAAATTAAGTTGGTCTTTTTTTAATAAGTGATGTTTTTTGGTATCCAATATTCGCATCCAATATTCGAAAGAATAAATTAAAAAAAAAGGCCCAAAAAGACTATACTTTTTGGGATTTATCTTGATTTTTTTTTTCATTTTTACTTGCTATTAGAGATTTTAGAATTAGGCTATTTTCTGGGCCCATAGATACGGGGGTGTATTCGCAAAAAAAGGATGAAATTGATTTGAAGTAAGTATGCAACAACAGTAACTCAATAGAATCGGATTAGTGATACCCTACACCTAATAAATTCAATTGAAAGTTAGACGAACCCCTATTTCAACTCATCTCAAATTTCAGGAACATTAAGAAAACAGGACAGAACTACCTTGTACAAAATTTAAATTTTCTAACTTTATTATTTCCAAATATATATATTGGTTAGGTTTAAGGAGGCGTGTGTGAGCTTTCGAATCACTACTTTCTTTCCACTCAATTTTTCAGAAACATAAAGAAAACAACAGTTAACAGAACACTATTGTACTAAATATCAAACTAATATCTCTATTAATTTTGAAGATATATTTTGAAGGGAGGTGTGTGGGAGATTACCAAATCATTTCACCAATTTATTTCAAACTTTAAGAACATTCAGAAAAACCCTTGTACTAAATTCTAAATAAAGGTTCTATCTTTATTGGTATCGGAAATATGCTCATTTACGCTTAAACTGATCAGAAGCTTCCAGAGTCCGACGAGCGGACATCGCTTAATTGACTCAGGAAATAACGCTGAACTCAAATCTATATACACTTTTCTATATCTAACTTGCTTTTTTTTGATGGTCCCCGATACCAATTTTATAAAAAGACAACTTTCCCTTAAAAAAGGGTCAAGTTCATGAGAAAAGAGTGTATACAAAAGTTATCATAAGTATACAATAATAACAACATTTAAAACGAAATAAATGATCATCAACATTGGTATTATTGGAATCATCTGCGGTCATCATCATTATTGTTGTATTGAAATTGAACAACAAGTGCACATATTGGACAAAATACGGAATTTAGGTAGTATATCGATATTCGAATCAGAAAGAAGAAGATACAAGGAAAAGATTATGAGATTTTAAATGATAAATATGTATATACACTTAAAAATAATAATGATGAAAGAAGTGTAGGGGGAAAATCTCATATACCTAAATAATAATGAGAGAATGGGATATTTGAAAAAGGAATGAAACAAAATAAAAAACCAACGGAATTTCTTGTTCCTTTCTGTTAGTCCTGTCAAATTTATGAAAAAAAAAACATTTTTTTTTTTTTTTGCAAAATTTATTGTTTTTGTTTTTGTTGTATTTTGTTGTTGTTGTTTTTTGTATATTGAACATGAACTCTTTTTGAAAAATATTATCAGTGACCAGAGAGCTTGAACTTCCCAATTCCCATTCTATTCAAAATAAAAAAAAAATAATAATTTTTATTGGATATTAACAGACATATGAATTTTTATATTTTCGTTCAAAAATGTGATGACAACATGGGTAATGAAATTTAATTGGATGAAAAAAACGCGCAATTATTTTAGAATAGAAATTACATGTATGTATGAATTTAGTGTTTGTAGACTTTTTGTTTATTGTCATGTTAATACTCGTATTTTATTTCAATTTTTTCAATTTTTCAATTAGTGTGAATTTTCTCATAGATTTAAAAAACTTGGGATTTCATTTTCTTACATATATACATATATGTAAAATATAAATTTATTTCAATATACTTTTTTGTTTTCATTAATGATTTTAATATTTTGTGTCTTGTTCTGTTTGTGTACATAGTGTATGTATATTAATGTAGTTGATTACTCTGTCAATTACTATTGTTATTATATATTAGTTTTTATACAGTTGGTCAAGATCCTTTTTTTGATTCCCATGGACTTTTTATTACAAAATAATGTTATGTGTAATGTTAATATTATGTAAAATGTTAATTATACATTGGATGGGATACATGATGTTAAATAATTAATGGTTTGGATAGAGGATGAGATTTTAAATTTTAAACGAATATTTTGAATGATGTTGGACTTAATTTATTACAAAAAAAATAAATAAATTGGAATAGTGGTAGTGGGTTCTGGAATTATTTATTAATAAGCTCATCTACAGATTTGGAGATGAAAAATTATTCACGAAGGTCTGTAGCAGGGAGTAGGAAGTTCATAAAGTCATGATATGGTCTTAATCATTATTTTGACTAATCATTTGACTTCCTTTAACTAGAGGTATTATACTAGATCAAGAACTAGATATAAAGTTATATATTTACTTCTTGATACGAACTATTTCTATATATATTTTTAATGTATTTATATATGATATCACCTAAAATCTTTCAATTGAAACTTTCTTATGTCTATAAATCTTATGCTAGGAAAAAATTCTAATGATCTTCACATAAATGTTTCAAACACTTCGCATCCATCAAAGGATCAATTTAACTAATTCTATTTATTTTGATAACTAATTCTATTGATTTTCTTTTATATTAATCATACCTTGCTGTTTGTACTATACTATATTTCATACTACAAGCTTATGCCGTCCTAACACCCTATTTCATAAATATTGACTGGCGAAAATTTGACAAAGTTGTTACAATAGTCTAACAATTTTATTTTTTAGAAACCTTTTAAAAACCTTTAATTACTCTGAATTTTCATCAAATTGTAGATTTTACAACTTTTCATCTGTAAATGATCGGATTGTCAATTTTTTATGAAATAGGGCACAGATCTTGCAACCTGTTGTGCATCCAACTTCTAATACTTCCAAATAATATACAAGTAATATTGTTTATTTTGTATTTTATATTTTAGAACTACTAGGTAGTATTGTGCTATGAAATCAACATTTTTGCAAACTTTCTAATATCAAGTATCTAAATAAATAAAAATTACATATTAAATATATATATATTTTGTTAAAAACACTGTTTTGCACAAATTAAACAAAATAAAAGAAATTTTAATCCCTGACAAATAACTAATTTGTACCTTTCAATTGAAGAATTTAATTTTTTAACTTTAAAAATTCACTTAACAAAATATTAAAAAAAAAAAAATAAATAAAACTTTAAATGAAGTTTAAATGACAATTTTTTTGTTTTGTTTTTTTTTTTAGCGAAGTTAACTAATTTCTTTTTTTCTATATATATAATATATATATATATATATATATATATATTTTACTTTTTCCTTATAATTAATGTCCAAGTTCCAACCAACACATCACTTTGCATTCTTTCTCGTACATTATATGAACGAACATAATTCATTTGTTTTTTTTTTTTATTTTTTTTTTGTTGTTGTTTTTGTACTTCGGTTACTCTAGAAATTCCTTTTAAAATACCAAAGTGACTTGTATTGCCAGTGTTGAAAAATTATTTATTTTTTTTTTTTTGTAACTCTTGTTGTCAAGAACAAATTAACAAGTAAACAAGAAAACTCTCGGCAATAGATTTGTAATTGAAATAAGAGGTTTTAAAAGTGTCAAAAAAAATTGCTAAATATATATGTCGATAAATTAACGTCAAAATTAGTTATCTTGGTTCAATAAATTTGTTTCAATATGCATTTGCAAAGCCAGTTCACGAGACTGGACTTCAGTAGTAATGATTGTGACTTCAGACAACAGTAACCAATCAATTCAACTACATGCATATGTATTTATGATGTCGAGATCATATGGTTATAGTGTTGGCTAACACTGGTATAATTGTGGAGACTATTAAGTAGATCTCTACAATTCAAGTACCAGTACAATTACCAATACCATTACTTAAATCATTACTTAAAAAATACTTTTAAATTTTTTTTTGTAATGGTACCATTAAGAATTTAATTACTGGTAAAAAGAATTAAGTTTTTACTTGATAATTTCTATAGAGTAACTAATTTTAGATTCCAATTACTTTAGTGCTTCAAAAATAAGTACCTACTTTTAATTTTTATGATAATTTTGTATTTTTTAATACTTAGTTATTTTAAAGTAATTAATTACATTTATTTTAACTATCAAAATCAATTATAAAAGTAATTAAATTTGAAAAATAGTTACAAAAGTAATTTAAATTCAAATTTAAGAATTATCAAGTACATACTTTAAATAGTCGAATACTTTACTGATACTTAAATTCAAAGTATCATTACAAAAAATTTCTAAATGGTAATTAGGAAGTAATGATTATCAATTAATGGTAATCAGTTTTATTAAAGTATTTAAGTACAATTCTAATCATAAATTTACAGGTCTGTCATGTAGTATTTTTTTCTTTATAATATTCTTCAAAACATCAAATGTACTCAAAGTGAATACTTTAACTAATTACTTTGAATACTAACATACTTAGTTTGAAATACTAATCGTTTACTACTGAAAAATGAGTTTGAGAAACACTGAATTTTAAAGGATTTTAATAGGATTTTAAAAAATTTACTAATAATAGTGATTAAAGGTATATCTTTTAAAATATTAAATATAAGTACTATTATTTTACAAATGTTATAACTTAAAATGGTTGAAAAGTATGCAGTTAAGATAAATGTACAAATAGTAGTTAAAAGTGCGTACGAAAAGAATAAGATAAAATCAACGTTAAATATAATTAGTATGTGTTTACTATTATTTAAAATTCCCATTAATATCCGCTTATATTTTGATGTGTCTAAGAGATAGAGATTTTGATTAGATTTTAATTAATAATCCAATTTGTGGAGGGAATATAATAGTTCAGATTAATAGTCATATTGAATGTCATATAGATATAGATTAACTGTCATATTGAATGTTTTTAAAGTAAAAACTTTTAAATTTTAAATTTATAAACTTATTTAGTCAATGTGTTAAATAATAAATGACAAAATCAATTAAATGATGATGATAATGATTGAAAAAAAAAAAAACAATGATAAAATTTTGTGACTTATGACATTATTATAAAAATTAATTTCTTTTATTTAATTTAGTTTTTTGTTATTTTGTGATAGGGCCCATGATCGATCGAAATAAAATTCCTGAATATACCTTCAAATAAAAATAAAAATGATTTTTTTTCTACTCTGTATGTTTATTTTATTTCAGTTCAGTTCATTTTTATGATCAAATATTGATGACAGTTGTGATAATGATTATCATTTTTGTCATTTAATAAACGAAAAGTAAAATAAGAAACAAAAGATTTAAAGTATTTTATATTTAAACCCATGTTCACACAAGCAATTAGTTTGAGATTAGTTATTAGTAGCTGTCTCTTTAGATACGTCGCATATTACACTACTAATAACTAATCTCAAGTAGCTGTCTCTTTAGATACGTCGTAGCTGTCTCTTTAGATACGTCGCATATTTACATTATACTCTTGAAGCCTTGAATTTGATCAGTTTATTTAAAAATATCAAAGATATCGGGGAGAATGAAATAGAAAAAGGATCTGACGTAAATAAAAACTTGAACTGAACAAATTGAAGGAAAATAACAAGTTTTTAATGTCAGCTCAAACTATTTTGTTATTGTGTTGTATAATTAAATATATTATTACTTTTTTAAAAGAACTGATAAAGGTTTTCGAAAGTGTTAGTAAGAGTAGAATTAAATTTTTAAGTCTTTAATTAAGGGCGCTACGAATTAGTTCCCAAATACAAAAAATAATTAATCCCCAAATATTTTTTCAAAATTCTAACTTTGGAATTAGTTAGTTGTTTTTTTTAGAATTCATTTTTAGAATTTCGCACATAAATTCATATGAGCTAAGTTCCAAAATTTCGAAAAATATTTTTGTGAATTAGTTAATTCCTGAGTTGGTTTCCTTTTTTTTGGGTATTGGTTCATTTCGTCTTTCGAGGTTAGTGTATTTTCCTAAATTGAAATATATTTCGATATACCAATATTCAAATATATTTATAAGTATTCTGTTAAAGGCGAGTAAACCTGATTTTGAACCCAATTCTAAAATCTTTTAATTACGGTTAGTTCATAATGTAGTAAGACCTATTAATATTGGGGATTAGTTCAATTTTGACTTGGGAATTAGTAATTTGGAAGTTTGTAACTTCCTATTTATTTGTTATATATTCTGCCGTACTTTACATGTAGTTGCATTTGCGTTTGTATTTAAAAGATATGGTAGAACATGTCAAATATGCTAACTCCAATATTACAGCCTTGTGTAAACCCTATGTAATGACTGTAAGCTATTGATTTTGAAAGATTGAGATTTTTTTTTTATAATGGTCATAATGACTATTGATCATTGATCAAAATAAAAAAGAGATGGTGAATTTAATATTTGAAATATTTTCACATGATCAAATTTGATCAAAAAAAAAAACTTTTTAAATAATATTGGTGTGCATTTTTTTTTTAAATTTATTTTTTTTATTCATTTTTATCGCCTTTTTTTTCGTTTTTCATTTAATTCAATATTCTTTTTGCGTAAATTTTATTTAATATTTTTTTGCGTAAATTTTCCAAAATAAAAAAAAAAATTAAAATAAAGAAATATTTTAAATATTTTTAAATAAAATGAAAAGAATGATGAATTATAGAAATTTTTTGATTTTATTTTAAAATTCGAAAATATATATAATTTTGATTTTAATGATGTTGATGGGACCCATAGCCAATGATGCTGGGCATTTAAATCAATTTTAATGTGGGGAATTTTTTTTTTGTTACAAAGGAATTTTAAATTTCATTTTTATTTAACTCAAAATTAGTGCATATTAAATTAGTAAAGCAAAAACTGTTTTTTTTTTTTATTTTTTAAATTAATTTTTAAGTCTAAAGAATTTTTTTTTTGATTTTACGAAGGACAAAAAACAAAACAATAAAAAAAAAAACAAAATGCGGAAAGTAATTTTTTGATAAACTCAACATTAAAAATGAAAGAAAATTATTTCAAAAGTTGTCAAAAATGTTGTTCCATTGATTCAGGAATAGTTTTATTTTATTATAACAATCCAGAAAAATATTCAGGTACCAGGAGTATAGTATTTTAGTTTTTTTTAAAAGAATTTAAAACTAATTGGAAAAAATTAAAAAAAAATTAATATAAAACTTTTAAAAAAGAAGTAATGAAAAAACTAATGGTTTTTAAAAAAGCTAACCAATCTGCCACAAAAAACTTTATAATTATTTTTTAAGAAATTTTATAAAAATTTACTTTATAAGAAAAACTGTAAAAAAAAATCGAAAGAGACTTTTTTCAATTTTAAGGGGATCCCATATAATTTTGGAAAACTACATGTTAATATAAAATCCTGTAACTTAATTTTTTGCCTATCACTTTAGAAAAATATGAACAGGTATTCAAATTACAGGGGTTTAAAAATTACAAACTTTCGATTTTTTGACTCCGTACACCTCCCAAAGCGGAACCATACTAAAATCTTTTTTTTGACAGACTTATTCTAGATCCTCTTAAAAACTTAAATCCTTCATTATCATTTAAAAGATATAGTTCCGCGGTCAAGAATTTGGAAAAATAGAGTTTTTCTTAATGTTAAATTAAGAACCCGTATGGCAACTCTTTACATTTGTGTTTCATATTATTAAAAAGCTTATAGAAGCAGGTACTGTTTGGAGTCAAATTTAAAATATTCCTTATTGAATTCTTATGACAATTTAAATATAAGGCTTCTTCAGAGTTTGGGAACGGACTTTTGCAGCTTTTTTGGACTTCTTTAGTTCCTTAACGGCTGGGATTACACACAATTAATTTAAAATTAAGAAAATCAAGAAATTAATTTTTTTACAATACCTACCCGTTGTTAAAATTTCTTCTCTTTATTTCAAGCGCTGTAAAAGTAAATATACGGACGGACGGATAAAGTGAAATAATATATGCACATTATCTTATTTAAATATTCCTGAAAATATCTTAAAAAAAGAGAGGAACCAGAAATTAGAAGTATGCCAATATATATAAATTTATACAATTAAAATGTCCAAAAAATTTAATGAAACTAGCTATTATAGCACTTGCAATTTTAATTATGCGTTTTTCAAAAAAAATTTAAAATAAAACCACTCAAAGTTCACTTGAATTCATTATGAAGTTTTTGAACCCATCAGAAACAATCTCTACTAGACATATTAAAATATATGAATAAAATATAAATAGGTTATTATATTTCTTAAGTATTAGATATATAATTTATTAAAATAAGTCTTCAATTATAGTACAAAATTATATATATGTAAAATTCTAAATTTTATAAAATATAAAAACTTTTAATCTATTTATAGCACGAAAAAATTTAACTGGCATTTAGAAAAATCATAGAATAAAATTAAAATGAAATATCCATTTCTAAAACCAAAATTTGTCTCGGACAGAAAAGACTAACCATAATCTTCATTTCATTCTCGGTATTCATATTTTTAAGTCCTTATAATTTTTCCAAATTAAGTGACTCGATAGTGCGGGTGAGATTTACTTGTGTTTTAATTTTTCTTAAAAATGTCATGTATTCTTTGCAATTTTTTTATTAGAAATCTTAAGTTTCTAATATTGAGATTTCAGCGCATCAGAAGCCCTGGACAGTAGGGATCAATTTTGGTTCGAACTTCATAACTTTATAATAAAGTTTACTGTAAATTTCTGTTCTAACTCAAATTCGCAAATAAATTAATATTCGAAAATCATCCGAAAAGTTTAAAAAAAGTATCTTGTCTTGTCTAAAAGTACCTCTGTGTGAATGTTTATTTGAACATTTCGAGGCTTGTAATTGCTTAACTAATATTACTAAGGAAGTTAGGATGAAAGTGTTCAAATCCTTTTTAAATTAAATTTGTTCATTTATATTAAAGGTGTGTACATTATATACTCAGCTTTCACTTAAACTCAAGTTTTATTTTAATTTGCTTTAATAAATATTTTTAATTGGTTTTTTTTTTTTGGGAAGAATTATGCAATTTTCATAAAATGATAAAATAAAAGAATTTTGAGAAAGTTGCAAGTGGATAAAAGAAGTGGGAATGACTTATTAATTTCATAAAAATAATAAGTAGTTATATACTATTGAGATTATATAACAAATACATATTTAAATTAAAAATTATTTTATTTAAAAGTTATTTGGCATTTGAAAAATTTAATATAAATTTTATAAAATATTTTGCATGACCATGGTCAATAGCCATGGTCAAAGACTATGGTGGAAGTTCTAGAATTATTATTATTATTATTTACCCAAGTTTTAATAAATTACTAAGTATATGTTAAATGTATTTGAAAATAGAAAAGGCAGCGAATCCTTCGGTTACAAATTCTGTAAAAATTATATTATATCAAAGTATTATCCTTTTTTTTTATTATAATTTTATTTAAAATTACCACCAATCTTTTATTTTATGTAAGCAACTATCTACCAGGGCTATCGACTCGTATATCTATTAATTAAAAACTAATAACATTGTTAAATTTAATAATATAACTAATAATTTAAAATACATGTATAGTTGAAACATCATTTGTATCTTAGAGTGAATTTATATTGAAGCTGCGATAAGTGATAAGAGCATCAACAAGAGCATAGCGTAGACAATTATACATGACTTAAATAGAGGTGTTTATATTGGAGCATCGCTTTGATCAACGATTAACAATATATAATTTTGTACTCTATGCTCTTATCGACGCTGTTATCACTTATCGCAGCTCCAATATAAATGTACTCTAAGTCCCTCTTTTATATTATAACCCCTCATTCCTGAAAGTTTTTTATAACCCCTCATTCTTAAAAATGTCAAAAAGCTTGATTAAGTTTTACTATCTGTGCTAATGTTAATAAGTACATATTAATAAGAACTCACAATTTCACCTTCATTGGAACATAATTGCAAACCGAGGTGAGACAGCCCTGAGATTTGAAATAATATGAACGAGTCTAATTGGGATTAAATAGGTAAAAAAAACCTTTTTTAAATAGGATTCTAGAATCTAATCACATGTACACAAAGTACAAGTCTTTATGATAGTCACAAAGTACTTTCTTCATTCAGCACAAAATTAAAATGAATCCTTTGAATTGACTTAAGAATAATTTGTATCTAAGTAATATTTTCTAATAAAATTCAAATATCCTTGCAATTAACTAATTTCCTAATTGATATTTTACATTAACTAATTTCCTAATTAGTATTATAGCAATTATCTCATATATATACAGATATATGAGTACATAACCAAAAAGTACTCATATAAATTTATACAGTTCAAAATCCAAATCATATCAAAAACCCCATTTATCTCCTATTATAATTCAACCACATCTAAATATTATTATTTCCATTTTTTAAAACTGACTGAACTCTATCTCTCTCTATTTTGTTATTTTAATTTTTTGATTTTAAAATGGATTCTTGACAAATAATTGAATTTGTGTTTTGTCCAAAATTAAACTCATATATACTTGTACTCGTACGGTAGTAGCTAATTCAAAAAATACAATAATCAAATAATTTGTACATATATTTAGGCAATGACAATGATTCCCATTTTACATTAAAAACAAAATAAATCTGAAAAACTTAAAATCATTTCTCAAAATTTCAAAATTATTTTTTAACTGACATGGAAACATCACATTTTGCATTTTAATGAAGTCCAAATGTACTTGTTAAAAACTAACTACAGTACAACGTACAATTCAATCAAATCATTTATTCAAAATTTTAAAAACAAAATCACCGGAACATAAAATTTAATTCTATTTCCGGTTAATTTTTTGTCATTTCTGTTTCTATATCTCTCTCTCTCTCTCTCTATCTCTATTGTTATAATGACTGTATTAATATGACATACATATCTATATATGCCACCTACAACACATTACCTATATACTGGTTCCTTGTTTAAGATTTTTAATACAAAATATATTAGTAATCGTATGCATTTCCTTGCATAATCAATTTCCAGTTACAAAAATTTAGAACGTGCGACCTGTTTTTGTTTTTTGTTGCCTTTGTTGTACAACTTTTTGTGTTGTATGTTTTTGAGTTCTTGTAAAAAAAAAAAAAACAATTTTTAATGTTGCTTTCAGGTGCATTAGGGAATTCTATGATTATTATTATTAATAAAATGTGAATTGAATAAATAATTAACAAAGTGTATAGTATTATTAGATAAAAGATTTCGGGGAACAGGACGTTAGAGTGGAGGGGAGAAAAAATATAATTATGATAGAAAAAAAATATGAAAATTGTTGGATTGTTGTCTGTGATAAATTATAAAATTACGAAATCAAAATAATAATTTATAGTAATATATGAAAACTTAATATACACTTCAAAATTATACATAATTTTTATATGTTCTTGTCATTATGGTGATAATAATGACAATTTATAAATTGGTTTTTTTTTATTTAAGTCCTGAATAAATATAATTGTAAAGGTAAACTTAGTTTGTCATTACGTTTGTGGCCATGGAATGCAGAGGTGAGTGTAGATGTAGATTGAAGTGAATGAATCGGGTTAGAATTTAAAAGTGAGTCGTAAGTCGATCTAACTATGTGTGTCCTTTCTTCTTTCCATCTGCACGAAAATCCATCTAAGAACTGATAGGGTTCTAATCCGATAGGGTTCTTATATTTTCGAAAATTTACTTTTATGAAAGAGCAGCTTGTGCTTTGAGTTCTAGAATTTATCAACCATTTAACTCATAAGCTTCGAATAGTTTCTGTATTTTTATATTAGTATAACTTTTTATAAGTACATTAATTTCAAAAGTAGTTAGATTTAAAGGAAAGTGTCCGCACAAAAAACCAAATGATTTGAATAGAGCTGCCCTACAATTAGATCTGCAAAATTCAAGTACCAGTAGAATTACTGCCGTATTTATTAATTTACGTTTTTCGTTAAATATAAATTTATAATTTTAATTGATTTAGTTACTAAGTTTTATTTTGAATTGTTTGATTTTTCAAAAAAAAATATGTACTTGTAAGTTCTACAATAATTTACTTATTATTATATTGAGTAATTACTTATATTTATTAATAATTTAATTATTTTTGGTATTTTATTATTTAAAAGTAATTAATTATCAAAAATAATTACAAAAGTAATTAAATTTTAAAAAATAATTAAAAAAGTAATTAGATTTCAAAAAAATTTCAAAAGTAACTAAATTTCAAAAATAATTACAAAAGTAATTGAAACCCAATTTCAATTAGGTACTTTATAGGATTTATCAATTGAATACTTGATTCTTTTTACTAGTAATTGAATTATGAAAGTATGATTACAAAAATTTTTAATAGTTATCAGAAAGTAACGATTACTAGATAAATAGTACTTAACACTGTATTTAAGTACCATTGTAATCATTAATTTACAGGACTGAATACATTTTATTTTCTTGATTTATCAAAGTATGGATACAAAAATGTTTAATAGTTATTAGATCGTAACGATTACTAAATAAACAGTATCTAACACTGCAGTTAAGCACCATTGTAATCATTAATTTACAGGTTTGGATACATTATATTTTCTTAATAATAAAAAGTAATTATGCATTTGAAATTTTGCAAAAAGTAATCAACGAAATGATATAATGCTTATATTATGTTAAAGCGAGTATCTTAGAGCATCTTAGAGTTGACACAATCTAATCTATGCGCTTCCTGGTATTTTATACGGTTTTTTATTGGCAAAAAAAAAGTGTTGTTTGGTCAATATTTTTGTCACACTAAGTGTTAACTAATTTTTTTAACAAAATTTGTTTGTTAAAAAGTTTTGTTTAGTTGAAAACTGTTTCGTACAAAATCGTGATGTTTTATCAATTCACGTTGGTAAAATCGTTGGTTTTTTTTGTTATTGTTTTTTAAGCTTTATTTTAATATGGAGAGTTTAGTATCTGAAGATACTACTAATTCTATAGAATTCTGTAATAAATGTTGGATGCATAAAGTTAGTGGTCACTGGTCCAGTGTTGGTGTACAGAAAAAAGGTGTTATACATCATGCTGTTATTTTTTTGGAAATTAAATATAAGTATTAAAAGTTTTTTTTTATTTTTGTTTTTGGGAAAATTTTGTGGAAAGTTATAAAATGTATTTTATATTGTTTTAACAGCTGATGCAACATGTTTTTTGTTGTGGTGCTTGTTGTATAAAACATGAAAAATAAATTTTATAAATTTTTTTTTTTGGAAATTAAAATTTTTTTTTGCACTACTATGACATTTTATGTTTTTTGAAGCTCTGGTGTTGTGGTGACATAATTAAAACGAAATTAAAATAACAAAATGTTTCGTTTATAACAAAATGTTTAGACACACGTGTTTTTTGTGAAATTTCTGTTTTTTGAAAATTTTCTTAGGTAATGTTATTTTCAATTAAATGTTATTTTATCAGTTTTTTCTTTTAATGACCTGGAATCTTTGAGTCTATATTAATATTATCTATAAGTTTCAATGAGAATCTATTTTTCTAATGCTGAGTAAAAATTACAATGTACTTAATGTACTTAATGTAACATAGTACTTAACACTTGTATTTTACCATAATTTAAAGCTTGTTAAAGAAAATTAAATGTGAATTTCTTATATGCAAATGATTCCGTATTCACTTTTTAAAAGAAGATTTCAATACAGTTGGGTGGCACAGTGGTTAGGCCCGGGTTCGTCCAGAATGCCAGTTATGAACTTTCACGCCAGTGAAAGTGAAAACACTTTAATCCGGTTTTCAACTTGACTTAACCACCATTCGCCTTTGGGTTCAATTAATATTTTAATAAAAAATGCATAAATACAACAATATAAACACATAATTTAATTGAATAATATAAGTCACAGATACAGAATACCATAAAACTCAAATAAAAAAATTATTACAATATCTAAAACGTTTCTACATAATCTACATTTATTTAAGACCTAAGACTATCTCATGTTTAAATTGTATTTGGAATTCATTAAGATAACTTCTAATAAAAAGAGTATAATATGAATACTGTGTTTCAACATGTATCTATGGTACTTATGGTATTACTTATACGGACAAAATTCCAAAAAAAAAAATTTCGAAGGTTGAAATTCCCACTAAGATTCCGTGGTAGATTTTATGCAAATTCGCCAAAAACAAAATCCTCACATCCAAAATCCCCAAAAAAACAAATACCATATTTTATATTTTGACATTTAGTTTTTGGGGATTTGGTGTTGGGGATTTTGTGTTGGGGATTTCATGATTAACCCCACTTTAAAAGGTTCTGTATGTTTTTTTTAAATTTTAACTAGAGGTGTCAAATTTTAACTCAAGGTTTGTCAAAAGGTAAAGCTTTTAAAAACATATTTTTTTAACCAAAGGAGTTTAAATAATATTGGCTTTTAAACTGAAAGGGTTTGAGCTCACTGCAATAAATGTTAAACATATATGCATCCATATCCATATAAGTCCCAAATATATAGGTCATTTAGTATCACTATATATTAATACAGAAGTACCTATATATAGAACTATTATTTACTTATTTTGTTTTCAATTTTTGCGGTCTTTGTTTTTTTTTTTGTTTTTCTAATAAAATGTCGTACACCATAATTTTGTGGATTACTGCATTTTATTAGTGTTCGTGTTTTGTAGTTTTAAAATTTTTTATTTTAAATTTTTATCACGAAACAGGATAATTTATTTTACATATCTTTTTCTATACAACTATACTATAGTTATTTTTGTTTGTGTCTCTTTCTATTTTTTTTGCACCTATGTTTTCTTTCTTTTATTTTTCAAAATTTTTTGATTTAAGAAATACGTGATGTAATCACGAAACACATTTATGATAAGTAAATATACAAAAAAAAAAAAAAAACAAAAAAAATTTAATACAAAATAAAAAAAAATAAAAAAAAACTTACGTTGTGCACAAGGATCAGGAATTGAATGCAATGTGAACCATAATGAACATTAATATCGAATTGAATTCAAATTTAAGGGATGGAATCATCTGTAAAATTTGAAAATAAATTTAAAAATTATTTTTGTTTTTAATAAAATTTAAAATTTTAATAAAAATTTATTTAAAAAAAAGAAAAAAAAAACAAACATAAATAATAATTGTATTATTCTAGGGAATTTTATATAAAATTAGTAGCATATGTATAAGTTGTTAAACTTTTGTAAAGTATTGTAATATTCGTAGTACCTAATTGTATTAATTAATTTTAAGGTATCTTTAAGTAGAAATGTATGTAGAGTTTTAGAGTTACTAATTTTCTAAAATTTTACTTTTTGAAATTTAAAATTTTTTTTTATTATATTTAAATTTCAATTGAAACAATTTAATTAATAATATTTTATTTTTTGTTTAATTACAGGTAAGAAATTTAAAATATTTTCCGTTATTATTACTCTGATTTGGTAAGAATTTTTAAAATTAAATATATGGTAAATAAATTAAATAATTTTAAATATTATGTTAAATTCTGTATAATTATATATTTTTATATCCGTACGGTATTATCTGACCAATGGCCAATGGTGGTAAACACGCCAACTTTCATGTGGAAAATCTTGGGTTCACACCTGGGTCAATTAATATCTAATAAAAAAAAAAAATATCGTAAAATTGTATAATTATATCGTAATAGTTAATATCGTAATATAAGATAAGATTTAATATAAATATATAACTAAGTCATGTGTTGGATAATAGATGGCGCACAAAATTAACACGTGTATTCAGAATCTTATGCAATAGCTACAGTCGAGCAATCAAATTGTTAGTGGAAATAACGATTAAAGAAACTGAAGCCTAGTCTAAATAGATTTGATGAATGACCTTTACACGCTAAAGGAGTGGAAAGGAACAACAAAATAATACCCATACAGAACAATAGCCCGTTAGAGTGTACTGAAACTACAATTATGTTTGTATATTATATATTGAATTTGTTATGACAGATTTTACAATATAATTTTTCGATAAGTATTTCGAATGTATTCGATAATTATTTCGAATGTACTAATAAATACCTAAATTTCTTAGACTCCAGGCATCACTTAAAAAAAAAATTTTATTATGGATTGCTTACAAAATTTTATTTAATTTTAAGGAAATTGTAAATATATAAAATATAATAAAAGACAAACTGCTTCTTCTGCAGGTGCAGCTGGTTAGCTTGCCCTATATTCTGTTAAGTGTTATTTATACACGTGACATACTATTTCTTTTCATTAATTCTTTAGTGTTTAAAAAGATAGGGTAAAAAATCAAAATGTTTAAAAGTTATTTCTAACATTTATGTATTTCTAATGTAATATTACCATACACAAACATTATTAAAAAAAAAAACATTATTAAAATGTTAATTTAAATGTTGAGGTATAACAAATTTCTTTTCCTCCTAATCTAATAACTAATTAAAGGCTGGATACTGTTGCTTCACGTTTCCTTTTTGTCAAAATTAACAATTAGGAAAGAAAGTATAAGTAACCCAGCGGTTGGATGGTTAGAGCGGGGATTACAAAATATATTAATTTTTAGTTTGTTGGGTTCAATTCAAATCTAGATCTGTTTTTATTTAGATATGCTTTGTAAATGTTTTTAAATTTATTACACATTATTTTTTTTTTTCGCATTGGATACGCTTTTATTTTATTGATTCAGGAGAACATATTTTGATTTTAACACTTTTACCTATCGTACGACAGGCGTTCTCTCTAGTATAAAATAAAATATAAATATATACAGTGAAAGCTCTCATAAACGGACACTCACGGTTCAAAATTTTCGTTTGCTTATGGGAACTGTCCGGTTAATAGAAAAAAAATTTTTTATAACTTTTCTTAAATTCTTTATTAATTTTTTTAATAACGTTTTTTCAAGGGTAAAATTATAATGGTAAAACAACATAAAAACTAAATAACAAAAGAAAATAAAAATTACTACAAAAAACTAAACAAAAAATCAATAAATTCAATACAGATTAACATTATTTGTTTAAATTACATGCTACTTCCATTCCAGAGTTTAAGAATTAGTAGTTTTTTGAAAAAATTTTAAAACTTTGACTGCCGTATTTTTTCATGGTCAATTTTGCAAACATTATTTTTGAAATGTATTTCTAAGTTTTTTATAAACTGGAATGCTGTAAGATCCTCTTTAAATGTTGCAAATTTTTTTAAACTATCAATAGTTTTTAAGACTTCATTGTAGGTTTTAGTTTCCAATTCTTCAAGAACTGGTGAACTTTACCTAAAACGTTTGCGTAATAAACCTAATACGTATTATTTTTTAAAAATTCAAAAATTTTTGATTCTTAAGAGAGCGAGTTTGCATCTTATTAATAATAATACATACTAATACTATCTCTTCTTTGCTCAGAACCTTTTGAAAATTAAGCAATAAAAAGTACCTCTATGTATTAGACATACAATAGTATTCAAATCCAATTATGTATGTATTAGATTCTAATATGTAATTCTATAAAATTAGAATGCATACCTATAAATAAATATAATATAATATAATAGTAAATTATAATACAAAATTTGTATTGGATTGGATATATACACCATATTACTCACATTAAATAAAAAAAGCTTGCTCCTAAATTACAAGTGTCCGTTTACGGGAGATTTTTTTGAAATTTAAAGAATGATTTAAGTGTCCGCGTCCGGTTATTAGAGTGTCCGGTTAAAAGAATGTGTTTTGTATGAAAAATTTAAAAAAAGAATTGGTTTTGAAAAAACTGTCCGTCTTAAAGAGATGTCCGTATATAAGAACGTCCGGCTAAGAGAATTTTCACTGTATATATATCATTTGTATTCGATACATCCTGGTCTTCACTCAATTCTTTAGCTTCAACTTCATCAACTTCAATAAAATTTTATCTGAATTCAAGTTTATAAAATAATTTTATTTACACTCAAATACAATAATAAAAAAAACCAACTTTTATTTTATATATAATAAACGATATTATATTTTGGTCAAATACTTTCATTTAAAATATATATATTTTTATTTATTTTTTAGTAGCTAAAATATCATTAAAAAAATAATTAATTTTATTTAAAAAAAAAAATATGTTCAAAATAAACCATTTTATTTTTAATATTGTTTCTTTTTTTGCCATATTCATTTTTATCGTCCTCACCTTTTTTTTCATTTATTTTTTTTTACCTTTGAATGTTATCAACATGACAACAGGCTTAACCACAAAATTTTTTTTTTATTTTTAATTTACAGTTATATGTTGCGCTCTATATTTTGTAACTTTGATGAACCCAACCATTCAAATTTTTAATTATTACGCGTCATATAATACATTTTAATTAAAAATAAAAAAAAAATTTAAAATTTCCTGGAATAATGTATGAAAGTTATTAACGATACTTTTGGAAAATTATTTTTTTCAATACATATATGTACGTACACACATATGTACGTATGTATAAACATATAAACAGAAAATTATAATTGCTACTAAAATGTGTTTTAAAGTCATTTGATAGCAATCTACACCATTCAAATATAATGAAATTATTGAAATTTTTGAATTAAATTCTATTTAGACCTAAAAAATTGTTTTAAACGAGTGTATATACAAATATATGTATGTATACATTTAAAATATTGTTCAATTTTTTGGTAAATTCTATATAGTGCAATATTAATTACCGCGGCATTATCTTTCGTGTGTTCTATACCTGGGTAACAAGGTTTTCAATTGGAAAAATAAATTTAACAAAATAACTTCTCCTAGTTTGGTTAGTATGGTCGTATGGTATAGTTTATTTAGTTGGAATCTGTTTTAATAAATTATTAAAAGTAAGTATTGAATTCACTTTTTATTGTATTGAAAGTAGGTATTCAAAATTTAAAATTCGATTTCTAATACATTTTTATTAAAATATTTTTAAATTAAATATAGATTTAATAGATTTTTGACAAGAATGTCAAATAAAATGTTTTTAAGTTTTAAATAAGCCTGTCTACACCTTGATTAATGTTGGACATATTATATTCTGATTATTAGAATTGATCTTAATGAATTCCACATACAGTTTAAACATAAGATATTATAATAAAATTGAGAAACGTCTTAGATTTTCTAAAATTTTATTTGTTGTGTATTGGAATAATTTTATAGTGACGGATGATAACGTATTTTTTTATCTGTGAGTTATATTATTAAATTCAATTCTTTGTTTATATTTTGCATTTGTTTATATTGTTATAATAAAGTAATTTTTGATAATTTTTTTTTTATTAAATTAATAAAAGTATGTATAATTATTCATTATTGGTTATGCCATTAATTTAAACCCAACTGTAAATTGTAGCTGAGTCAAGTCAAAAATTAGGTTTACTGGGATTTGAATCCGGGCTTTTCGAATGAATAATTGGCACTCAAATCATTGTTCCAGCACCACTATAACTCAATACAATAATTCGAATTGTTACGTCACATAATATGTTCATTTCTAAGTACATAACAGTTTCTAATACTATTCAGCCTTTGCATTCTGAAAAACTAGGTGCATCGAAAAGTTTATATAAGCCATTTTTTTTTTTTTTAATTTTTAAACCTATTGTGAAAATTGTAACACTTTAAACTCACCCGTTTTTTTACAGCATTTATTAAGTAATAATATTAAGTAAGTATATCAAATATGCATAGATGCAAAAAGCATTTGTATTTTACTAAAATCCATTTATACTAATATTCATTTTAAAAACATCACAAACATCCTAACATATAAATAACTTTAGACTTCCTTATAGTTTCTAATAATTTTTTAACACATACAACAACAAACGCAAAAACCCTACAAAATTCCACATTTAAAATAAACAGCATCTGCATTTTTTTCACAGCATTTATTAAGTAATAGTGTTAAATAAGAAAATCGAATAGTCATGGATTTGAAGAGTAATTGTATCTTACTAAAATCCATTTATACTAATATTAATTTTAAACACATCATAATCATCCCAATATATAAATAACCATAAGCCTCCTTATAGTTTATAACAATTTTTCAACACACACAACAACAAACGCAAAAACCCTACAAAATTCCACATTCAAAATAAACAGCATCTGCAATATCCTACAATTTACCCAACAAACACCAAAATTATTTCTAATTTTTTATTTTATTTATTATTATTATTTTTTTTTTTTTTCAATTTTTGTGTACAATAAAAATTTAGTACATTTTTTAATAGTTTAAAATTTATTTTATATTTTTTTTTTATCTTTTAATTTGAGAATAATGGTGGTCGCAGATGTCGCGGTTCTTTTAGATAAAAATTCGCTTAAAATAAATTCAATTTTTTTTTTCTATTCAAAATCACTTGGATTTTTATTTGTAAAAAAAATTATACCTATTGAAAAATCTATCGATGTTTTTTTATTTTATTTGAATATATTATTTCAATACTTGAACTAACATAAAAAAAATAAAAACTAAAACAATAAAAAAAAAAAAAAAAAAACGTTAAGAATAGATTTTAAAATAAAGTTAAAAATTTAACACGCGGAATTTCTTTGTGCATAATTCTGTTCCCATATTCTGTGATACACAATTTGCATATTTTCTTGATAGAAAAATAAAAAAAAAAATAGAAAAAAAAAAAAAAACAAAAAAAAAAATTAAAAAAAACAATTATTTGTTTTTTATATCAATTCAAAAATCGTTCTACACCCAATAAAAATTGAAACTTTATTTTGTATTTTCAATTTAAAATCAATTTAAGAATTCCATTTTTTGTTGTTGTTGTTGTTGTTGTTGGAGAAAAATAAGCGACTTGGTGGAAAAATTATCACTTCATTGTAAAGTCGGTTTATTATATTACATATTACAAGAATAACAACAATGCAAAAAAAAGAACAAAAAAACACACAAAGAGCGGCGGCGACAAAACTAAGCCAGCACAAAAAAAGAGTACGTAAATTTTAAAATAGATTTCGCGTTGTCGTCGCATTGCAATTATCTACACTTTTGAAAATTATATAATACACAATATTCATTTTCAGGTGGTTCTTCATACAATTGAAAATTATTTTTTTTTTATTTGATTTGTGTAACAAAAGGTAACATTTGTTTTGGTTTTTTTTTAACTATAGTATCTTACATCAATTCTAGATACTATACTATTATTTGATGCGCTGATAAGATTTAGTTTGCGTTCATTGTCACAATTGCTTGTACGATATATAGAAAATGCATATAATATACAATCGTAATTTTTATATTCTAAGGTGCGAATTCTTGTCACCTAAATAGAATTTCAATTTGACTGTTATTGAATACATATATTGCAGATGCATATTGAAGATAGTATATAAAAAAAAAAGTAGTTAGAATTTACTCTATTTTATTTATTCGAAATTAATTTAATGTTTAATGCAAATAATGTTGGTTTGAATGTTTTTTTTTGTTTAAATTACAATTGAAATAAATGTCAATTTTCGTTATCTTGTAATTGTTATTTTTGGTGGGTTTCTTTAAATGTTTTTTTAATTTTTTTTGTATTATTTGATGAAAATAAGGAAGAGGAAGGGAGGAATCGGAGTTTCTTTTAGTTCCTGTATAGTTTTTGAGGTGGAAAAAAACGGTAAAAACTAGTTATGGAATACAATGTTGTTAAAATGCATCAACATTATAATATAAATTATAATAAAGTACTTCAAATTAAAAGTTTCAAAAATTAAAATATTAAAAAAATATTAATATAAAAATCGCAGTATGAACTCCTTATTCGATTCATGGAGTTTTCGAATATTAAAGCTTTTTTTATTTATTTATTTATTTATTATACTGCTTAACACATACAGTTTACAAAAAAGCATACGGGTAACATAGAATTTCTACATGTCAAAATCTGTCAGTGATAATTGTCAGTTTTACGGAATACATAGTTCAATATTTCACAGGAAAAACTTTATATTTTTAAAAACCCCTACGAAATTGAATTCTCAAAATTTACTGAAGATATTTAAACAATGATTGATTATGTAATTCTAAATTAATTTTGCATTCAATATTGTTTTTTAAATTTTAAATTTTTAAATTTTACAGCTAAAAAGATACCCAAAGTTTTCATCGGAACACATACAAAAATAAACTGGAACCTTAAAATATCTTCAGAGTTCAGATATATTTTGTTTGAATAATTTTACTTTATAAGTTTTCCAGAGTTATTGATGGGATGGACATATATCGCTACCAAATTAAAAAAAAGGATAATTTGACAGTTTATTTTCCGTTTAAAGAGTTCAATGCTCGCTTTAGAGTGTTTAGTGCAATTTTTTTTTAAAAGGCAGCAATAGTATTATACAAAGTAAAACCACTACCAATGACGTAGTGGTTAAGACGCCGCTTTTCAGGAGGGAGGTCACGGGTTCAAAAACATACCGTAAAATTGTATAATTATATCGTAATATAAAATTAGATTTTATAAAAATATATAAATAACTCTTGTGCAAGATAATAGATGGCGCACATAATTAACATTTGTGTATTCATAATCTTATACAATAACTACAGCCGAGCAATCAATGGCTTAGTGCAATTAACGATTAAAGAAACTGAAACCTAGTCTAAATAGACGTAATACAAAGTATAAAGGGAAAAGGCAAAATTAGAGGGTATTGAAAAATTGGAACGAAAACTGAAAACGAATATGAACAAATTTTTATGTTTTTAAATAATTGAACTTTTTTTTTTACCATTTTCTATATAGCCGAATTCGAAACAATCTATAGAACCATGTCATATAAATGGTCCGGGGAACTAGCTTATGTTTTTTTTGGAATAGTTTGAGAGAAGGCATCGTTGATTTTAATGTAATTGAATGGAGCAAGTAAAATATATTTGTAAAAAATTAATAATATGTCAAATATTGTATAAATTGTACTACAACAAAAGAGTTGCTTAAATTTAATTTCTATTATTCAATATAAAAATTGTTACTTGAATTTTACATTACCTTCGGTATATTTAAGATATTGTATCTTAAGAATTTTATAAGTATTTAAAAATTGTGTAGGGAATACATGTATAATATTAATGCCTTATAAATTAAGTGTAAGATTTAGGTAAAAATAAGAATTTAAAGGAGACAAAGGATGTTATATATACCACAGCACAGGATATATATTTTATTCAAATATATTTATTCATTATTAATTTTTATTTTCAAAAATCTATGTCTTTAGACCCTATTTTTTTACAAATTATAATTTACAAATTTACATTGTTTTTTTTTTGTGCTGAGTTATTTTATGTTCAATTTATAGGAAAAAAAATGAATTCTTAATAAATAAAAATAAAAAAAAAAAAACAAAAACATCAAAAGGATAAAAGAAAAAAACTAAAAATATTTTAAAAAAGAAAAACAAAAATTATGAGGGAAAGATTGTAGGAGCCTTTTCTATAAGACATAGAAGATAAAATAAAGTTGTATTGTGTTTCAAGTATAAATATATAGATTTATATATATATATATATATATATATTTACTTTTTATAAAACCACATAAATAAAACACACAAAAACTTATATTTATATCCGGGATTATAAGTATGTGTAAAAACAAGGATTTTTTTTAAAGATATTTAGGTCAAATTTATAAAAATGAAAACAATCATAATAATAAAAGTTTAACAATAAAAGATTGAATATATATATATATATATATGTGTATATATTTATATGATAAAACTTTGAGATAAAATTGGGTAATTTTTTTTTATTGCATAGTAAGTCCATATTATTTTTCAGGAATAAAAGGACAAGAATAATCGATTAGGGATAAAAATTGTGATACCAAAAGAGATTTTCTATAGAAGGATTCAAAAAAAAAAAAAAAAAAAAAAACAAAAATAAAAATAAAAATAAAAATCAAATTATCGTTTATATGTTTTAAGTTGTGATTTATAAAATTCAAAATATAATAACGATATAAGTATATATGTATCAGAAAATCTTAAGATATCAGTGGTTTTTTAAGGACTTGGATTTTTCAAAAAAAAAAAAAACCTTTTTATGTCTATAAAATAATTTTAAAAAAAATTAATTTTGAGATTTCATTATTATTGTTATTAATTTTTCTTTAATTTTTACTAGTATATCTACACATGTATACAACTGTAGATGGTCACTTTTCTGTAACCACTTTTGTGTAGTATATGCAACTAATTTTGACTATAAAGATTAAAAAAAATCTATAAGATATTTGGGTTAGTATATTTTTCAATCATATATGGTAAGATTGAAATGTGAGATAATTTCAAATAAGTATACTAAAGAATGTTTGAAACAGATATTTTTACAGTAAATTATATCTTTTGTTTGATTAAGTCAAAAACAGTTGAGTACAAGAGTAAATAGGATAGGGTTTTTATATCTTTCCTTTATTTTTACTTCTTTATGAAGTTTACATTTATAAAATCACCTTAGACTAAGAGTCAAGCTATGGCTTATACGACTTTTGATAAAGGAATGGATTTGGCTTTAGAAACTTTTAAGTAATGTAATGTAGTTCCTAATGTTTTTTGAAAATATACTTTTTTAAAAAATGATACAATCTCATATGAGAGTTTAAGATTTATACAAAATCTTTAATAATATGATAGTGATTTTTAACCCAGCTTCAGCCAAAGTTTAAAAAACAAAACCAAATTATTATTCCACCATTTTGGGTTGGGTATGAAAACGCTGTTTAGTAAATCTCGGTTTCACAAAATCTCGTTTTAGAAAATCTCGTTGTCTCAAAAACTTATTTAATAATTCAAAGTCATTTTATGTAACCCAGATACTCTTACTTACAAAGGAATTTAATTAAATATCAATTTTCTCGGTTAAACTTAAATAAATTCAATTTCTTAAACCATTTCTATTGTATTTTAATATTAAAAACTCATCAAATTTATCAAATGCATCAAATGCATGAATAGATAAATCCAGCAAAACACTATGAAACTTAATGATATCAACCGTAATCTAAGTGTGTAACAAATAAGTCCTTAATAAATCTATTCTTGAAATATTCCAATATCACCAGGACTTAATATTTTTTTTAACACAAATACTCACTTATCATGTCCTGTTTACTTAAATTACTCAATACCCCAAAAAAAAAAAAAAACAAAAAACCGAAAGTTTAAATATCCCCTGAAACCTTACTTATGTTTTCAAAAACATGATACCTAATATCATTTATAATAAAGTAAATACTATTCAACAGAACTTAGAAAAATTCAGAACAGATAAATGGTTCTTTATAACAAAAATATATATACATATATATATATCTATGACATACCCAAAAACCATTATAAAGTACCATGTATTATAATTTTTTTAAATAAAAGTCAAAGATGAAAATAAAAGATTTATTTTTAGTTGGAACCCTTTTTTCACAATAGAACAGTTATTTATGCAATGTTCTAAATAACCATTAGAAATTAAATCTAATATTATTATTTTTGAATTATATTTATGTATACAATAATATACAAATCTCTTAAATTCACTAACAGTCTTTAGATCATATGTAATATGTATGTGATAACAATACCGATAACATTATAAGAATAGTACATATTATAAAATAAAATAACAACAAAATGTTGATAACTTATACAAAAGGTTATATACATATATACTAAATAAATTCTTTAATATATAAACTTTTAATAAACATGCAACTTAATGCATTCAACATTCTTTTTAACATAAAGTTTATAAATTTTTATATTTTAATAATATTACTACATGGGTACAAAATATATATGTAATGTACAAGGTGCTTCATCTAAAATCATATCTGGGTTATTTTAAGGGTACATTAATCGTATTATACTCTAATGATATTATGAAAAGAAAGGAAAAAGGGGAGCAATGAACACTTTTTATTATTATAGGATTAAAAATCGTTAATAGTCATTCATTCAGTTTTTGGTTTTTACCCAGACAATTGCTATATAAATAATGGCGGACGCAGCTCCAGCCCGTGGTGGTTTTCGAGGAGGTTTTGGTGGACGTGGTCGTGGTGGCCGCGGAAGAGGTCGTGGACGTGGTGGTAAAGAAGATTCCAAAGAATGGAACCCAGTTACAAAATTAGGCCGTTTAGTTCGTGATGGAAAAATTCGTAGCTTGGAAGAAATTTACTTATATTCTTTCCCAATCAAAGAGTTTGAAATCATTGATTTCTTCCTGGGTGCCTCAATAACAGATGAAGTATTAAAAACTATGCCAGTACAAAAACAAACACGTGCTGGTCGACGTACAAGATTTAAGGCATTCGTTGCTATTGGCGACAACAATGGTCACATTGGGTTAGGTGTAAAATGTAGCAAAGAAGTAGCAACTGCTATTCGTGGAGCTATCATTTTCGCCAAATTGTCTGTTGTACCAGTACGTCGTGGCTATTGGGGTAATAATATTGGTAAACCACATACAGTACCATGCAAGGTTACAGGCAAATGTGGATCAGTATCTGTGCGTTTAATTCCAGCTCCTCGTGGTACTGGTATTGTATCTGCTCCAGTACCAAAGAAACTTTTAACTATGAAACTATACATCTGCACGTGGTTCAACCGGTACCTTAGGTAATTTCGCGAAAGCTACATATGCTGCAATTGCCAAAACCTACGCTTATCTAACACCAAATTTGTGGAAAGATAACCCACTTGGACGTACACCATACCAAGAATATGCGGACTTCTTAGCTGAAACACATAAATCAGGTGGTGTAAGACCAGTTGAAGCTTAAGAATTTAACAAATGACTAAAAACTTAATTCTATGATAAAAAAATAAATTAAGTTAAAAAAAAAAAAAAAAAAAAATATATCGTTATTGTCGTTTATAAAAAATTGATAATTTAATTCTAACTATATATGGCTCTCATTACATAGACATTTAGGCACTGAAACAGACTTTAATAGGGCGTATCTGCCAAATGAATGAAAATAGGTCCCAATATCTCCAAATAAAATTATTGTTTTTTTAAAATCTTAAAATTACACCTCGTTCTATTGTCAGTTATTCTTGGAACACCCTGTACATATTAATACAAGTTATATATATATATATTTTGCAGCTTATATTGTACATTTATTAACTTAACAATGTTGTTTTTTTTTCAATGCATGCAACATCAACGTCTAATGTTCATGCAATAAAATAGAAAAAATGGGGGAAAAAAATTGTACATTTTAAGGAATATAAAGGACTCAGAATAATACATATTATATTATTCTTAAATGCATTAATACATATGTGTATATGTGATTGTATATTTTTTTTTGTTGTCTTTTTTTTTTTTTAAATATTACGATCCTTTCAATAAAATTTCGAATTTCCAAATGTACATGTGTTTATTCAGATGATGTTTCATTGTTAGCTTTTTAAATTTAAAGCAAAAAGATGAACATTTTAAAAAAAATTTCAATGACAGTTTTTCTCATTTTTCACGCTTTTCTTTTTTGTTTGTATGCTTTTTGTGCTTTATATTGTTGTTGGTGTTGTTTTGTGTAAGTCTTTGTTGTTATATGTACTACTAACTGTATAATAATTTAACAATTTTTATATCTTCTAGACTTATTGTAACTAAGTGTAAGAACATAATTTATATATATATATATATATAAATATATATTTCTGTTAACTATATATATATATATATGTATATATATATAAATAGTTAAAGAAAACTGAATGGAAAAAAAAACGTTCAACAGAGTCAATGAAGCGTTTAAAGTTGCCATAAAGTCTGATAAGAAAATTATTATTATTTTTATTGTATATTTTTGTATATATATAATTGTGTATTGTATATATATATGTATATAAATATAATAGTGAAAGTAAAGAAAGAATGAAAAACTAAAAACTGATAGTGATAAAATATATATATATCCATAGACAAATAACAAAATAAGAATAGAGGGTTCATTTACAAATTTTTTGAACAAAAGTTTAAAGCAAACTGAGAAAATGTATTTTCAAAATTCAAGATGGCTGAATACAAATAACTGTAAAAAAAAAAAAAAATTGCATATACATTTTGTAATATTTGTATAAAATATAACATTATAAAAGATAAGATAAGCGACCAAAAAAATTCAACTGAAATTGAAAATTTATTTGAAATATTTTTTTTTTTTTCAGAATTTTGTAATTGAATTTAATTCAACAAATTGTATAAGTGATAGTATTGAAATCAGTGTTAAAATATATACGTTTATATACATACATACATATATTTACAATATAATACAATTATATATATATATGTCTATCCCTTTTCATTTCATTTGCACACACTATACCATAGAATTCATCAAAACCATCTTTCATCATTTTTTTTTTTTTTTAAATTTATTTTACAATTTTTTTTTGATATTAAACTGATATTAAATGATATTGATGATGATGATGATGATGATGATGATAATGATGATGATAGAAAATGATATAGATGAGATTTTCATGTCCATTTCATTTTTTTCATTTTTTTTTGTGTTTTTGTTTTTTTCTTTTTTTTTTCTGAATTTTGAAAAGAAAATTGAAAGTTTGAGGAATGGGAAAAAAAATTTTATCTCTTGTAAAAAATTTAAGAAAAGAGTTGATATATTGAATATGAGTGTGTGAGTGTGTGTGTCTGTGTAAAACTAAAGAGCATAAGGATCAACTAAACCTGTCAGAAGAAAATCTGTTATGTTATAAATTTTTTTTTTTTCATTTTAAAATTTTTTTTCTTTAAGATTTGCCCTTATTGATATCCGTTTCATTTCATTTCATTTTCTTTTAATCCAGAATTTTATTCTGAATACTCGGAATAAAAAAAAACAACAACAATAATAAAAATAAAATATGTTAAGAAAGGATCGATCAGGATAACAAAAAAAAAAAAAAAAAGGAGAATAAAAATGAAAAAAAAAAAAATAAAATAAAAATTCATTTAAGTTGAAATGACTTTGAAATTTAGAATAAGAGTTTATTTCTATCATCAGTTTATATTATTTCATTTCATCTCTTTCTTTCTTTCGTCCATTTCTTCGTCTTCTTCGTCTTTTTTTTTTTTTTGATTTTTTTGTTGTTTTTTTATTTTTTTTTTTATTTTTATATTTTTAAAAGGATTTTAAAGGGTTCATCAAGTTTTTGACCAGAAACATTTATTTTCTTTTGCACATTACAGTGTACATATATATATATTATTATTTATATGTATGTATGTATGTCATATACACACATTAGATGAACTTTTATAGATAAAATATACATATGTAACTTATTTGTATTGTATATGCTATTAAGAGTATCGATAAGTTTTTATACCCGTACGACTAAGTATAGGTCAAAGGGTATAATAAATTTGCCATTACGTTTGTGACGCAGGGAAGGAGCGGGGGTAGATATAGACTCAAGTGTATGGATCGGATCAGAATCGAAAAGTAAATCGATTTAGCTATGAATGTCCGTCCGTCCGTCTGTCCGTCCGCAATCACGATAACTCAAAAACTAAAGGAGCTAGAATCATATTTTGCAATAGCCGTCATCGCTATTTGAATCCAGCCATTTTGGTTCATTGGCTCGGGTAGCTGCCATACAACTTATTTTTTTATATGAGCATTTATCTGTACCTATTGAAGTTGGGTGTCTGAAATTTTGCCAAAAATAGTTTAGTGTAATGGCCAAAGTTACTGCAAAATTTAGTTGGTCTTCTGCAGAGGGTTCGAGAAGCTGCCATACAACTCTTTCTTTTATATGAGCATTACATTACACCTAATAAAGCTGTATGTTTGAAATTTTGCCAAAAGTAATTAATCGGATGATATAATGTCTATTTTACGGTCATACGGGTATCCCAGAGTTGACACAGTCTACTCTACTACACTCTTCCTCGTTTTTTTTTGAATTTAAGTTGAATTTACAATTTTAACCATTGCATGTACTTTACATTAATAATGAATTTATTTGTACATTATATATTATGTACAATTTTTATATGTGTAATTTAATTTATATTACTATATACGTATATGTATAGAATTTAAAAAAGTAGTTTATATTAAAAAAAAAAATTTAAAAGAATTTAAAGGAATAAAAGAAAGGACGTGATCAAATTCATTTATATATAGAGTAAAATATTATAAGAAAACCTGGAATCCTTTTATTTTCTTAATTCTTGTGTTTCATATTTTTTATCTCTTTTTTTGTTTTTTACTATTTTTAATCTATAATTATTTGTAGTTTTATTCGAAGTCCATGTACTGGTTTTCTGAAATAGCCAATAGCATACAATATTTTCCAGGAAAAAGGAAATAATATCCTAAAAAAAATTTAGGATTGTTTCATTATGAAATAACATCATAAATTGGAAATGCAAATTAAATAATCCCGCGTGAAAGTGAAATAACACCCAAAAAGTAGGAGGGGTTTTAGAGTTTGATTTTAGATTGAATTATATTTCGGTGATTCTAGATCTAGAGTATCTAAAATCAGGGTATTCCCTTTTTTGAAAAATTTTATTAATAGGTGTGCGCGAGATTCGGATTAAGAGGGGATCTTACAAGATATATTTAAATCGGGCTATCCCTCGTTTCCATATGTGCAACATTCTAAATAATTATTGAGGATTAAATTTTTGTATAAAATAAGTATCCCGAATTTTTAAATAATTCTTTTGAAGACATTGTTGGATGCAAAATCTAGCTTTAATAATTCAATGAGGGGAGTTCGAGGACGGCTGATCCTGATATCAATAAAATATAATAATTTTAAACTAAAATTATTATATATTTTAAAGTTTTGAGGGGGTTATTTCACTTTTAAAACTATTTTGTTTTGAGGGAAGTGTTTCATATGTAATAAGGCTCTAAATAAAAAGTGATATAAAATCCCATTAATTTGCAATTTTTGAGGTATCATTTCATATTTCTTTTAGAAACGTTAGTAGACTATTTCCATTAAAGTTTTTCAGGTGTTTTTTCCCTGCTGCTGGGCTATACCAGGGAACTGTATTTGTTATATAAATTTAAATGTTTTGTACTATAAATTGAATATTGCATTTACAACATAAAGGGCATTAAAAAATTTTTTTATTTATTTTTGTATTGCTCCTTCAGGAATTGTATTCACGAATTGTATATATATATAAGATTGAATTTATATGTACATATAGTATCTAATAGAATGTTCTGTAAGGATTATAAAAAAAAGCAAAAAAAAAATAAAATTTTAAACTGAATTTTAAGGAATAAAAAAAAACGTTTCAGGATTCAACTTTTTTGTAATGTAATTTTCTTTTAATATAGGAATTTTTCTATATATATTTAATTTTAACATTCTATTGCAGCTTCTCAGAGTTTTTCCAAGTTTTTCTATTATATTGTACTTTATAAATTTAATATTGAATATATAATATGAATTTATTGGTTAAAATTTACCGTGGCTACATAAATACCAGGTTTCATTTATAGGGAATGAAAATAATTGAAAAAAAATTGTACAGAAGTTGCATTAAAAATATGTGACAGTTTTCTTATTTTTAATTCTTCCCAAAATAAAAAAAAAATTAAAAAAAATTAAAGTATAAAAAGATTTATATCTTGCTATATTGAACAAATTGAAAGAATATTATTTAATTACAATCTTGTTAAGAAAAATAAAAAAAAAATTAATGAAAAGTATCCACTTATAAATGTGGTATATATAAAGGTATACGAAGGGTAAAATAAATTAAAATATTGGTAAAATTATTTAAAAGATATTAAGAGTAACGAACATATAATTAATTTTCTTTGAATTACACTTTAAACAAACGAAGACTTAAGTATTAAAGTACTAAATATAAATTAAGTTAATTAAAAGTTATTAAATGATTTTAAATATAAATCAAATTAATCGAAGACCTTGTTCATTTATTCGGCACTTCAGAATACAATTTCTGAAAATTGAATGGAATTCAGAAAATTGTTTTTTCTTTACAAATTGTACAAGGTTTTTTTACTTTTATTGTATTGATTTATAAAGCAGGTATACAGTAAGTTGCCAATTTATTGGGGATACTCTGAAAAAATAAAACTGCTTTTTTTTATATGTATGGAATGAATAATATAGACTCTAGCTTTTAAAATCCTTTTTTTGCAGTAAAGAATTTATGACTGAGAGCTGGATCTTGCAAATATAGATACTGCTCAGAATCAGGAAACTATTCTGTGACTAACCATTGTGAGAGTAAAAACCATTTTTCTAAAATTTTCTTTGCTGATCTAGCTTCATTGTTCTCTGGATGATGTATAATCTCCCCATGCATTTGAAGATATTACGGACAAACATATTACCCATCATGCATAATACTTATGGATTTTTTTATAATCCCTTCGAGGCATTTATAATTTCGCAATATAACTCAAATACACACGGTTTAAGTTCTTAACTAAAAGTTCTTAAGTGTTAATTCACCATACTAAATTGTATTTTATTTACATACAGTAACCATAGAAACGGAACAAGAAAAATTTAAATTTCAGAAAATTCGTATTGTCCATATAATAATTTGACATTTGTCCATATAATAATTGTATATGTTCTTTATTGTAAAATTGCCCAAAAATTAAATGAATCTTATTAAAAAAAAAAAAAAAATGCAATCAACCCTTAGTTTTGTGTATAATCTAAACATATCTGCAATATTATAAATTAAATTACAAAAATTGATCAACATTCTACCTAATTGGTCATAAATTCGAATTCTAATGAAAACTCTTGATTGTGAATTTCCATTCATTTAAAATTAAATTTAAAAATTAAAAAAAAACCAAAGGAAAATGATTATCATTTATTTTAAATACTAATTTTTTTTAATAAAATTTATTTCTCCTCTAGAAAATTTTTTCAAACGTGGAAACTAAGGTTTGCGAAACGGAGTACTAAAAAATTTTTAGTAAATTTAAAAAATTTATTAAAAAATTTTAGTAAAATTAAAAGGAAACTACCCGAATTTTTATTTATATACTTGTTATGACACATTGCATTTAATTTATATTGCATCCACAACTCATATTTAAAACTCTTAATTCTAAAATTTAAATATTTCGAATTATTAAATTTCATTTAAATATGAATTTCATATATATAAAATAATTAAATAATTACAAATAAATTATAAATACCTATAGATTATTAATTATATTAAAAACTTCATACTTATATAATAAACCTATTATAGTTTTTCTTTTGCATTGAAAATTTCCCGCCTTTTCAAAAATTTATTAACAAAGAATTTGATATAAACTTCTTTTTTTTTTATTATTTTTCTTGTTTTTGTTTTTTTTTCTCTAATTAAAATTCAAAAAAACCCACTTTAAAATTGTGAAATAATAATATTTAAAATAAATCTTTAATTTAAATGTAGGTGGTGGTAAAGATGTTGCATGATTATATACTTATATTATATAAAAAAAATTATTTGTTTTGTTTTATTACTAATTAATAATTATTAATTAAATATTATTATTATATAAAATAAATTGAATTAATTAAATTTTAAACTAACCTTGAAATTTATTGAATTAGAAAATTCTGCGTTTTTCCTTCTTTTCTAAAATTAAATTTCACTTTTTAACTTAAAAGTCATATAAAAAACAAATATTCATATTACGCCGCTAACTTTAACACTTTTTTAATTCTTAATTTAAATTTAAAATTTTATGTCACTGAGTCTTATTTCAATTTTTATTAATTTAAATTTAATTGTTTTTTTTAAAAAAAAAAATATATATTAAATTAAATTGATTTCATAAAAACAAAAAAAAAACAAAAATCAAAAATGCATTAAAAAATTAAATTCACCTCACTTACAAAAAATTGCATACAATATCTTAAGATACAAACAAAATTCTTCTTTCAAAAAAATAAATCAAAAATGCAATGCGCAAGAAGAGATTCAAACTAAAACTGAATCAGAACGATCAGTTTTGTATATTTTCCATAGATTTTCTCAATATTTTTTTTAATTTTTCCTTTCCTTTCAATTTTTTTTTTTGTGTTTGTTTTTGGTTTTTTTTTTAAGTGAATTTTTTTTTTTTTTTAAACTCAGTTTAAATAAACATATATATTTGACTCTTTCTAACATTAAAGATTTTCATTTAAAATTTTAAAAAATCTGCAAAGTTTTTTTTTAAAAACGTCAAACAAAAGTTAAAAGAGAGAATCAAATACAAAATACATTGAAGAAATTTAAAACTGATCGTCAATATTGTAATTCTCAAATTTTTGTGTGATCTTCATTCTCCACTTAATACCACTTTATACATAAAATTGAACCAAGCTCCAACACATTAAACTTTAACGATATAATTACTGAGAAAATTACTAATAGAGAACGAGAGAGAGAGTGAAAAATTAATTCTAAGAGAGGATTAAAACTGTATTCAAGTAAATAAAATCATGAAAATGTTAGTAGAATAATATTATTGAATATATAATTTGGATTGGATCTTGGTAGATATTTTATATTTGTATGTATGCATATGTGTGTATATTTTGTATTTTTTTTTTTAAATTTTACTTAAATCTTATTAAAATTTAACACTAAAATAAATTATGGAGGCGTGTTTAATTATGTTATATACAAATGTAAATATGTTTGAAGCTAATAAAGAGGGTATTCTATTCATTTAAGATTGGTTAATAAAGTTAGCGTAATTGTTGTTGTTGTTATTATTTTAAAACTCTTAATAATTTATTGTAATAAAGCGTTGAATTGTGTTGTTTATATATTTTAGTGGCTTATATATAATAATAATTAAAGAGGTGGGGCTGAGATTTAAGACAAGAAGAAAAAAAAAAAAAATGTAATTTTAAGTTGATTTTGATTTGAAGCTAAGCTTATCGTTTGATAATTGATTGGTGTCTTTATTTATTTTTATTTTTAAACATTTGTTTGATTTTGAATGTACTTTTGTTGTATATAAGGATCACATTTATATGATCATATACCTATGTTTAATAAGCATATGTGTGTATGTGTATATGATTGAAGTTTCGATTTGACAATAAATGTATAAGCTCTTTTTTATTGTTATTATTATTGTTATTCTTATTTTTTTATTATTATTCACTTTTTGTATATACAGATGTCGTTAAGATAATTAACGTTTTAATTTGATATGAGTAAAATAGGTTCGCAATTGTGAATATGAGAGGGCGTATTTTTTATTTTTTTCTTGTTTTTGTTTTTTTTTTGTAAATTTCATAAAAATTTTAAAGAGTTAAATTTTTTGATTGCGGTTTTTTGTTTTTAATTTTCTGTGGTCATTTCTTAAAATAAATATATTTCTGCACAAATATATTTTAAAAGATTTTATATATATATTTATATATATATATACATAAAGTTAGATTTTAAATTTATTATTATTGAATTTAAGAAAGTTTTATTTTATTTGTTTTTTTTTTTATTTTTGTATTTTTATTATTTTAAATAATTGTGGGTGGATGAGAAAATTGATATATTATAAAATATGCATATAATATGTTAGTTTGAATTAAAAAATAAATTGAATATTAATTTATGAAAAAGATTTATGAATATTGAAGATGATTTCAAATAGGTATATACCTACCTATTAGTTTTTTTAAAGATGATATCGAAATGTTATGAAATTAAACGCAAATTTTTTTTTAAGGTTTTTGTTATTGGGATTAGAGATTAATTATGAAATCATTTTATTTTTATATTTTAATTCAATATATATCTATAAGTAAGAGTTTTAAAATAAATAGGCAGTTATAGATACCTATTGTGATATTTTATATTAATAACTGTTTGTCTAGTTTTTAATTTCATTTTTGGTCAAATAACTGTTTGTATGAATAACTGTATTGTAATAGAGGTTTACGTTACAAAAAACTAAGGAACTAGGTTGTGTAGAGGGTAATCATTTGTCTTATTAATAGAGGGGGTGCGGGTTTGATTCCTGTACAGGTTCATTTAATAATTAATTGAAAAAAATCGCCTTGGTTTCTTTCAAAATCTCCTTGGTGACCAAATAAAAATTAAAATTAAAAATATAATAGGTATAAATATAATAATTAATAGTGTTTGTAATGTAATTTAATTATAAATAAATAGAAAGTATTATCTAGTATTCTAGTCGAATCCGGAAGGGAAAGACTACAAACGCTTGCTTATTTACATTTACTGTAGTATAGAAGCAAATATTAAATAAATAAATAAAAATTAGTATTTCTTATAAATTAATAGAAATAATTTATTCTTCATAAAATCGTTCACATTTTAAATTGGAAACAAGGGGTACAGCTACTTAATAGATACCTGTATACAATAGTACCTATCTACAATGGCAACCTAATAAATAAAATAAGTTAAAATACATATAGGTAATCTATCAAAGATCTAAAACTAATTAATAGAATAGCACGAGGGGTTTCAAATTATTTCATCATTTACCTAATTGATAATTTGTATCAAACGCATTAAATGTTACCTGATTTTGATAACTTTCTCCTTAATTCTTCCAATTCATAAGATCCAATTCTTTATAAATGTTTTTTTATTTGGTAGAGAATGATAGGTAAAAATTTTATTTGATTCTTTTGTAGTTGATAGATTTCCGTATTATAGATGAAGAAGTTTTCCGAATTATGAAATAAAAATTTTGAACTATGTACGATTAAGCTGTGCTATTTAAAGAAAAATGTATGCTTATGTTCTTATTTAATTTTTTCGCGAACATGCAGCATCAAGAAAACGCCAGTGCATAACCAGTGCTACCAAAAAACAAACTATTCGAACTCTACCACCTACACGAAAAGATACACTTCAAAACTATATAAATTATAAATTTTATAATTTAACAATCCATGTAGTTTTACAATTGACTTCGGACACTTCCTCTATAGAGCTGTTACGGTCGATTCATTTTAGCTTTCCCCAAAATGCTCATCGCTGACTCTTCACATTTCTTCTGACTTCCTTCCGATTTGGGGCATCTTGAACTTTTCCAACATTGGACTTGCAATTTTAATAATATAATTTCTTAAAATTTATTTAAAAAAAAATCACTAATAATTCATAAATTTTATTATATTTATTCAATTAAAATAATAGTAATACAAATAATAAACAAAATATTTATTACCAAATTCAAATAGAATAAGTATATATACTTGTAATAATTTAACATTAATTGTAAAAAATATACAATGCAATGTTAATAATAAAAACTAATCACTAATAATAATCATAAATTAAATTTCTAATGTTCCTAATTAAGAAAAAAAAAAATTGAATTAAAAAAAAAAAAATAAATATTAATATAAAATAATTTTAATTTATAAACATTTTGTGCATATTAATTTGCAACAAAACCATATTTGAGTGCAACGTTTGTTGCAATTTTTTATTATTATTTGATTGCGTTCTGTTAGATTTCTTTCTTTAAACCATATTTTAATAGGTATATATGTATAAAAAATGTGTGTGCGTGTGTAAAACTACGTAAGAGACATTGCGTCGTCATATGTTTTATTTTTTTATTCTTATTTTATTTTTTATTTTTTTTAGTATATTTTAACTTCATTGGTCATTGAATCGAATCCCATGACCAGAAAACAGTATTTCAAAAAAATGTTCAGAACAATCTAATATGTACTTATATAGTCATTTTTACCTTTATTTTATTATTAAGAATCAGTGCGATAAAAACAGAAATAGAAAAAAAAAACGTCATTATTTATTTTCACCTGTGCAGAGTTAAGTATCTTTAATACCTTTTTTTTTTGTGTTTGAAAAATGCAACCTCAGCACAGCAGTAAAAGCTCTATTTTTTTATATTTTACCTTATTTTTTCAATCAAATTTATCTAATATCTTTTTTTGTTTTTTTTTTTTTTAATTCAAGTTATTAAATATTGTCTTATAAGATACTATACTATAGTACTCGTATAATAATAATATATCTTAAGATATTATTTATATATAAAAAGTTCCTTAGAACTCTAGATATATTTTTGTTGTATTTGATTACTTTGTTTGTACAACAAACACAATACTAACTAACTGTTAAGTTTTATTTTAAATAAAACTACATGTAGTATTATTATTATTTTTTTATAATATCTATAGATTTATCTTTTAGAATAAAATTTATTAAGATAAAATGTAACTATATTATACTTATATCTAATATTTTATTCTGATATATTATATTTTTTGATTATATTTTTTGCTATTACAATTTTTTTTTTTTTTTGTATTTTTATTTATTTTTTTTTTGAAAGATTTCAATCTATAAAAAGAGAGATCACCATAAATGGTTGTACAGTACCAATTTTGGTAATGTGACCGTGGGGTGTACAACAACCACAATTAAAAAAAAAAAAAAAAATATTAAGAAAAAAATCTACGCGATATTTGAATTTTAATTTGAAAAAATAAAAAATAATTGTTCTAATGAGAATATAATATTTAGAATTATATATATATGAATTTATATATATATATATATATAAATATATAACTATATACCAAAGTACTTATGCGTAGATATACTTTGTTTAAATAAAGAATGAAATTTTTTATATCTAATGCAAGAAAAGATTTTCTTGTGCAATTTTATGTAAATTAACAGTGGATTTAAACGTTTTTTTTTTTAAATGTTATTGTGAGTTCTTTAACTTGGAGTCTTTTTTAAATGGTAGTTTATGGTAAACCCTTTTTGTTCGCGTGATTAGAGATTTTACAGTTATACGAAATGATAAGAGTTATGTGACACATGATTGGATTTTAAGGTGAGGAAGATCCTTTATTACTTTAAGTTCCTTTCTTGATATTGGGGTTTTACAGTTATACGAAATCTTGACATGAGGATAATGTGACATTTGATGTTAAAAGAATAATGTGACTTTTTATTAAATTATAGTGGAATATTCTTAATGTCACTTGAATCTGGGGTGAAATTCCTTTTTATTTATTATTTGTCTTATATAAGGATATCTATTACAAGGCTGTATGTAATTTGCCTCTAGATTATAACTGAACTGTTTTTCAAAATCTGCGTATGTACAATTGTAAAAATCTTCTTGTAAGAAGAAGTATCATGATTCCTGATTTTGAATTTAACTTTAAAATGCTTCTAATCTCAGACCGAATCATGCTTATATATATAATGTTATATATTTTATTATTAAAGGTACTTTTATGACACACTAGCATGCACGAAATATTACACACTTTCCTTACATATTTGTTCTGTTGACATTTTTAAACAAATGCAAAAGAGTTTGTCTGCCTTCCTGGAATATTTTTAAGTAACATCAAATTAATTTTCTGGTACGATATGTTGTATTACAGTTCCATTAAATTCAAAAGTATGTGAAACAATGACTGACCTCCCACGATTTTAGTTTTTAAACCTATGCAAAAACCCAGGAAAGTCTTCAGGTGTCAATTTCAAGTTCGACTAATTATCCGTTCTTTCTGTAGTTTTTCGCATCCCTGTTTCAAAATGAGAATCGAAAAAACATTTCAAAATATTATTATTCTATATGTCATTATTATTTAACCGATAGCAGCTCAGTGGTTAAAGTGGCAACTTTTCAATATGTTTTCAATGCTCAGTGGTTAAAGTGGCGGCTTTTCAATCGTAAAGTCTCATTCAAACCCTGTGCGGATCATATCTAATAAAAAAATATAGTGTATATTAAAATAGTTTAAGAAGACATAAGAAGACAATTAAATAAATAAATAAATGTCATATTAAATAATATTTACACGGCACGTTAACAATATGTTTTTGAAAAAAGTTTTGATTTATTTAAATTACAATTTTTGAATAACAAATAAATTTTATATTACATATATATATGAATTGAATTATTTGTTTTTTTTTCCCCGATTTATTGAATGAATAAATTGAATAATAAAAAATAATTATACATATTTTTATAACACTCAAGATGACAAATTAAAATTAATTCTGAAAAAAAAAAAAAAACAATATTTAATAAAATGTCAAAATTTGACATTTTAAAATTTTTTATAATTGAAATTAAAATTTTTTTTTTTGATCGATGAGTGATAGAATTTCACACCTTTTATAAAAAAAAAGTAATTTTTTTGTTTTTTATAAAAGAATTTTAATTTTAAGGTTATATGTTAAATTGTTAATTTAAAAAAAATTAAATTACAATTTTAATTGAATTTTTGATTAAATATTATATTTTAATGAGATTTTTTTTAAATTAAAATTATGATAATAATATATTAGAATTCTTTTTAATTGGAATATTGGAAATATATTATTTTAGTGTTAAGTAGTTGACAGTTGATTTTGAAATAGGAGATAATTTTTAATTGATAAATATGTATTATAAAATATATAAAAGTTTTAATCTGATTTCAAAAGATTAATAGATTGAAAATTCAAATGTTATCTATCATATAATGCATAAACTTGAACTATGCGCTGCTTTAGTTAATATAAACATAAGTGCAGGTAAGTTTTTTTAAAAAACTTTATTTTAAAAAATTGGCCCTTTGACATATGTCAAAAATTCAATTGTTCACACAGTAATTATTCAGAACTATGACTCGTTAAGACTTTTAAAAATCTGTAGTTACTTACAGAAGTAAATTTAAAAAAATTTCACTGTTATAGACCAAACTTTTTCTATAGTGGTGTATTAAATTTTAAAACATTTTAAAGATCAGTAAAAAACTTGATTTAGACATTTAGTGGAATAAAAATACTTGTAAAAGGTAATTGTATGTTCTACAACAGTCCGGTGCAAACTTTTTTGACATTCGGGCCATTCTTACAACTTGGGTATAGCAATGGGCCGCATGAAATGCTATGATTAATAACATGAATTTAGAAAAATATATATAATATTTATATTTAAATTTAAATACAAAATAATTTTATTTTATTCATTAGCATGAAATTGCATAAGAAATCTTAATTTTGTATATGGTTGGGATGGTTACAAATATTTTTTGTGGTTACTGTATAAATAAATGTACCATGTATATATATGTATATATAAATGTACCAAAAGTTAATGTTGATCTTGTGTTTTTTGTGAATAATGAATTGCAGTTTAATTAAAAAAATTGTAATTTTTAAGTTTCACATTTATATATTTTAACAAGTACAAAATATCTGAGACGCAAAGAGATTTTGAAGTTGATCCGAGATTTTATACTTACACCTAAGGTTTTACAATTTATGTTAAACTTTACTCCACGAAACGTACATAATTGTGGTTTTATGTTTAAAAAAAAATTATATTTTGAAAAATTTAAAAAAAAATATTATAAAATAGTATGAAAAAATATATATTATTAAATGGGCCGCACAATATCTTTTTTGGGCCGCAGTTTGCGCGGGTCTGTTCTACAACATAATCATTATTCTACTGTATTTTTCGGCAATGTGACAGAAATTCGGTTACTTAGAGTCATAAATCTGCTAAAAAGAAAGCAATTAAGTGGAAAAACTTAAATTCGACCAGACCAGTTTTTTTCATGTTTCGATGTAGGGTAAAGAACTAAAGACGCGGGAGATTAGTTATTGTTGTAGATTCTCTTGCATTTAACGGATCTATAATACAACACCATAAAATAACCATAATTTGTTGTCACTAAAAAGAATTTCAAGTCATAAATATTTGGGAGATTATTACTTCGAGAAGTGGGCTAAAAGTCCATTAAAAATGAGACAGAGTATTCCCAGTATTTCCAGAGTATCTCCAGAGTATTTTTGTATTCGTGAATGCAAAGTTTTCAATTAGAAGTAGTTGAAAAATTGGTTACAATATCTGAATTTTAGAAAATTATTGAAAAAGTCAATTTTTAATACGGCTAAGATTTCTACTTTAAATTTATAAAGTCGTAAGTCTCTGGTAAATTTTTGGCTTATTTTTTGAGTCATAACTCTTACAGGAAAATACTCCGGGAACTTTTGTCATATCACCTTCTTATAGTTTAGTAACTGGGCTGAAGCTTGTTATTACTTGTACTAACTTTTAGTTTTTACATATTTATTAGTATTAGGGAATTTGCAATGGAAAGGACGTAAATATTGAGTTTTTACAATTACAATAGTTTCAGATCCAATTTTTATTTAGATGCATCTTGGTTTACTTATTTATTAACTGAGAGATTGTGGGATTGAATACCGCACAATTCAGAAGTTTTTAAATAGAAATAAAATGACTAATATAATGTTAATATAAAATAAATAATTGGTATTAGTAGAGCACTCCAATCTCCAGACTTAAAATAGGTAATATAAATTTAAACATCAGATACAGTTTCTGTAGCACTATCTCGTATTACTTTTAATTTCTAATTTTTCATTTAACATGAACTCCTTCAGTTATATATTAAATAAACTCAAATGGGTCTTTATGACTCTTTTCAAAGTGCTGTTTTTTTTAGTTTATTTAACTTTATTTTTTTTTTTACTTTTATAAAATTTCATTCAATATTTAATTTTCATTCATTAACTATAAAATGTCAGTTAAAAAAATTAAAAAAAAAAACCCGAACCAGATTTATTAATTTTTTATAACAGTTTTTTTTTTTCCAAATTGAATTGCAAAAACACGCTCTTAATTTTGTTTTTCAAATATAAAAAAAAAAAAATAAAAAAAATGAAACAATATTAACCAAGTTTCTTAATTTGGCCATTTTTTGACCAAGCGAAAAAATTAAATAATAAAAATAATAAAATGGATTTCTTTTAAAAAGATCCAATAAAATTAATTTTATTATAAAAAAAAAAATAAAAAAATGTTATTTTTTATTATAATATATCGTCTATCATTTATTTTAAATTAGTTAAAAAATATAAAAAATGAAAGAAATGTACGAGGGAGTGAATTGACAGTTAACTGACCTCTTCTTCTTTTTTATACCATCTGAATTAAAAAGTTTTTTTTTTTCATTTTTTAAATAAATAACGCCCTCCATTATATAAAAAAAAAAAATCGCTTCGATGACGTTATAATGAATACAAAAATTAAAAAATTTTTATTTAATGCCTATATTTTAATCTAAAAATTTTCTAAAATCCAAAAAATTAAAAAAAAAAAAAAAACCATTTTAAAAATTAAATACTAAAGTTAATATAGATTTCATTTTGTTTTTCTTGTTGTTGTTTTTTGTATATTTTGCAATACAAGCTTGTAAATAAGGTAAAATCTACTAATAATAGTAATAAAATAAATTTTTATTTATATATATATGTATATATATATATTTTTAGGTTTGGCGTCTTTATGTCGCCAAATTGTCTTTTTGTGCTAAAAATGTTATTTATCAGTTAAATTATAATTGTCACTTCTTTGAAAAGTTTCACTAATCAATTTTTGCTATATTGATTATACGAATTTAAATGATTAACTTAGGAGATATTGGTAGGGATCCCAGAAGGAAAAACAGAAATAGAGTAAATGTCAGTTAAAAAATCGAAAAATAGAGACTTTGAGGATAAAAAAAAAGAGACCAAAAAGAGTAAAAGAGTTTAGATATTTTTTTAATACATATACTATGTAAATATATTTATTATATGAAAATAAACAAAAATATATAAATTAAATTTATATAATAATAAATAAACTGAATGTGCATCTTCTTTTAGTCATAGCCTAGGGATGTGAATATTATATTATAAAAAGTCGCAATGTTATAATATATAATATAAAATAATAAAATAAACAAACTTGATGAAATATACACTAAATACAATATTACAAACGAAATATATATATATTCAATAATGTACATTTGTACATATTATAAATTTTAGGATGAATTTTAATAATATAATAAATTATTTGAATTAACAACCCACTTCAAATATGAATAAAAAAAAACAGTGCAACAGAAATGACAGAATTCTCCACGTTTTCGTTTGTGAATATAAAGTAAAATGTCAAAAATTGTTTGTCGAACACACCGCTCATCGTTGCTGTTTTATTGTATAAATAAAATGACAAGCGCAAACATTCTGTGAATTTTCTTAAACATAATGCAATTTATTTATTTTTTTGAAAAAGAGACCAAAAGAGACATGAACAAAACAAGAAAAGAAAAAGAAAGATCACGATGAAAAAATAGACCATGTTCTCTTTTTTAGAGACCATATGGGATCCCTAGATATTGGTATATACATATTTATATATATATTTTTTTCAGAAAAGCTTAAACATTTTGTTAAATATTAGGAAAACTGCCTGTATTTAACGTGTACTTCATTAATTATCTGCTAAATTTATTAATGAATAATCTTTGTAATCGACGTAATCTATAGAAATGCAGTTACTCTTTGTCATTGTAACTTCAGATTTAGCTGTCAAACTATTTGACATTTAATTTTTGAACCTTTAGCACACCACTTAGTTGATTTAAGACAATTTTAAGTTAGATTGAGTTTAGAGATATTTATTAAAAGCATTTGTTAGATTAAAATTTATTTGAAGTTGTCGGGGTAGTTAAGCACTAGTATAACCTACTGAAGATTCCAAAAGTGTTGGATTGACGAAACACTCCCAAATTGACTTTTTTTTTTTTAAGTTAAAAATGTGTTGTTGTTGGCTGTCATATTTAAATGCAACTGCCAATGAATTTATATTTCATTTATTAATTTTGTAAAAACTTAAAGTTGGAAATGTTTTAAATATTTTACAAAAAGTAAAAAAGTATTATAATTTTTGAAACTCGGAGTCATTTAAATAATTTTAAGAATGTTTTCGGGTCTTTTTAAAATTTTTGATATCAGAGATGGAATTATTTGATATCAGGCTAAAATAATTTGAAAATAAATGGCAATCGCACAGAGTATTGTATTTAGAGTTAAAAATTTTATTGTATTAGAACACCGACGGGTTTTCGGATTTCTAAACTGTTATACAATTTTTATCTTTTCTAAGGGTTATAACAATCTTTCCAGATGTCTGAAATATGATTATCAGATTTTTACTTCAACTTTCTAAGCTACTTTCTACAGTCTCAAGCTCAGTTTTAGTGTTTGCATTGCCAATAATCCAGTATATAACACTTATCTGTATAATGTAATAACCATGGTTAGCTTTACTTTAGCAGTAATTAAGTGTTATTATTTCTTTTATTTATTATTTAGTTTAATTACACTGTAAACTATCCTACTGTACTATTAAATATTAACCTAATCAATTTTCTAGCCAACCATCGCTTTCGATTGAAAACAAGGGGACTATTACCCTTAATTATATTCAGGTTGATAACACTATAAGACTCTATAAAACTATCATAGTGTACTATTAAATATGAACCTAGTCAGTTTTCGAGCAAAATATCGCTTTCGATTGAAAACAAGGGGACCATTGCCCTTAATTAAATTCAGGCCCATATTATATTTTAGATGAAAACAGATTTAATTTAAACACTTAATGTTCTGCTTCGTAATTTCATAACTTTTCTTTCTATGACTGTTATTTAGTCATTAAATTAATTCATAACATAGCCACAAGAAATGACTTATCCATTCGGTTTATATTAATGCTAATTGGATTTTTGCAAAGACAATGTCCTTTCTTTTTTTTATACAAAATTGAAGTGTTTCCAAGCATTCAAAATTAAAGTAGAACCCTTGCCATGAGGTCCTATCTCCTCAAAAAAAAACTTGATTTGATTTGAAACCATTTATCTTTATCTGCATTACCGTGTATATTGTTTTAACAGGCCGGGATATTAAAAAAATTGATTAAGTTCAAAACTATTTATCCAATTTATGTTTAAATCATTTTCGTTACTCACACCTTATTAATTGTAGGATCAACGATTAAATCTTGATTTGGTTTTTGTTTTTTATTTAAATAAAATTGTTCGCACCAGATTAACACAATTTTTCTTTGATTTTTGTATGAAAAAAATGATAAAACATACAAAACTGTAAAATGTTAAAAACTGTTAAGATATGCCGTTATGGCAAACAAATATACACGTATATATATGTATATTATATTGTACACCGCTATGATTTTCATTTTTTTTTTTTATTTTTGGCGCTGATGTATAAAATAATTTAATCCACCATCATCTTTAAAAATTATACTATGTATCGATAAATCGACTGAATGGGTGATGGTCAATTTTGGACAATTAAAGTTGGTTTTTTTTTCCCTCTTTGTCTTGGATTTCTTTTTTTGGGTTAACGTGATAAAACAAAAACAGATTTTAAAGAAAAACTAAATCCAAAAAAAAAAATTATATATAAAAATCAAAAAAAAAAAAACTTAAACTTAAAAAAAACAAAATTGAACACAAATGATGACTAAGTGAAGATAAGTACGCTTATAAATAGGTGTAAAACCGGCAGTTCATCTTAATATAATTTTTTTTTTTTTGTATTTTACAGGTACTGTGTGTATTACAGAAAAGGCAAATAATTTTACAAAAAAGATCCCAAACCTTTTTAGGGCATTTAATGTATTTTTTTTATTTTTTAATTTTGGTATTATTCTGTTATTGTTGTTGTTGTTATTATTATTTTTCCGCGCGCGTAATGTTAATTTTTCGCGTATATTAAAATCAGTTAATAGGAAGGTGAATGAACAGTTAATCACATAATCAGAGATTCATTTCGTTTTAAAAAAGTGATTGCAGCTGTGTAGTTCTATTTTTGGTGTAACTGGGATATAATATTATTAAAATTGCACTTATTAATGTAAATTTACCGTTGTATTTAACTATTGGTCATTGTTTTGGCTACCGATTTTGGTGTCATTGTAATAAAACTGGAAAAAAAAAAGATGTAGGTGTAACTATTAAGACAAACTGACCATTTTTGGTATTGAAGATTTTTTTTTGTTTTTAAATATGCAATTTTTTATATGTTGTATAGGTGAATTTTTTTTATAAAAAAAGTTTTCTTTAACTAATTAGTAATTAAGAACAAAATAGAATATTTAATTTTTAGTCGTAATTTAAATTTTTTCTAATTAAAAATCAATATGAAGATTAAAACTAGGGAAGAAAAGAAATAGAAATATACAAATGAAATATGCAAATCATAATATTTAATCGGCTTATTTTTTCCCATACAAATATAAACATCCTTTTTTAGGACAAACTATTTGACCAATTTTAATGAAACAACAACCAAAAGAAAGGTTTTTTTTGTTTTCATAGGACAATGATATTTTTTTTTTAGAATATTGCGTTTTTTCAGGTGAAAACCCGTCTTTAATTTAACGTAAATTTGAATTTAACGGTCACGCTGTTAAAAGTTAAGGCTTATGACTCTAATATTATGCGCCGACTTTCTGGGTAAAAGTAATGCATTTTCGGTTGTATTCGCAGCTCAATCAAACTATATATTATAGGCGCCGACTTATGTCTTTCTTTTTTTTTTTTTGTTTAGTTCAATGAACAAGGAGATTTAAATTTTTTTAAAATTTTTTTTTTTGTTTTTTTTTTTTTTCTTTATCTTAAAAAGTGAACGAAAAAAAATTAGTTCTGTTCTTTTCGAAATGAAAGCAATACATTTGGTTTATACAGTAGTTTTCATTTATAACGAACTCGGTGCAATTTTAATTATAATAAACTTTACACTTTTTGCCAAAGAATTAAATTTTACCTAAAAATGAAAGTTTTTTATTACATTGATATTTCTTTTATTTAAAATTATTATATCTAATTATGTTGCTTGGTGAATAATTTAGTATTTTTATATTTATTTTTGAACATAAAAAAAATCATAATAACGCATCAAAAATACAAAAAAATTTCATTAGAAAATTACAAAAAGCACTATACATAGGCTTGAGGCTGTCACATCAAATAAAATTCTAGCAAATGAGTTCGAAGTGTCCATTCTAGAAACAGCACATTCTACAATGTTCAAGTCTTATACTAATTTTTCAAAATTCACAGCATTCTTTTAAAACGACATTCGTTTATTACGACGAATATTTTCCGTTCCATCATGGTCGTTATAACCGAAAAGTACTGTATTTAGTTTTTGTTTGCAATTTATTATTACAGTTATAAAAACAAAAATTTTTTGTAAATCATAAATTGTTCTTGCTTTTTGTTAAATTTTTGGTAAAATAAAAAACCGACTTCTGAAGTTGCCATTACGTTTGAGAGTAATGATATTTAAAAAATATATGTATTTGCAAAAAAATTGAAAAAAAAAACACATAATCTTTCTTTGTGATTTAAATGATTTGTTACTTAGGACCTAACCAAAATCAACGCGTACGGTGGGTGCATAATTTCTGGAAATTTCTAGAAAATTTTGAAATACATAGTTAGGTACGTGAATTTACATGTGAGCAACCGAAATACGCGATGTACTGGTACCTCAGATTTAAAAATTGACAAAGCGAAAAATAGAAATAGAAAATTTAAAATAACATTTTCGTAAAAAATTTGTTTATTAAAAAAAACCTATAATATGTTTGCAGAAACCTAAAAAAGAAATAATATTTCTTAAGAAAAATGATTTGTTACTTATGGATCAACCAAATTCAGCATGTACGGCGTTCAGTTTCTGTCAAAAAATTTTGAAATAAGTTGTTATGTAAATAAATTTACATGAAAGCATACGCGACGTACTGTACCTCGGAGTTTTAAAATTTAAAAATTGACAAAGCGTATAAAAATATTGTATGTAATTGTTTTTTCTTATGTTGCTACGATTAAATTTTAAAAATAAAATATTTTAAAATAAAATTTTTTTAAAACATATAGGTATTCAAAATAATTGCAAATATCAACAATATGTTTGCAAAACTAAAAAAACTATCTTTCTTAAAAAAAATTATTTGTTCCTTACGTCCCAACCTAAATAAAAGCGTACGGCACGTGATGAATTTAGTATTTTCTTATTTATTTTTTAATATAAAAAAAAACATAACGTATCAAAAATACAAAAAAAAATTTCATTAGAAGAAAAAGCACTATATATAAGCTTGAAGCTGGAACATCATGTAAAATTCTGGCAAATGAGTTCGAAGAGTCCGAAGAATATTAAAATTATAAAAATTATATGCAAATAAAATATTTTAAAATAATATTTTTTTTAAAATATCTATAGGTATATTTTTTTAAAATATACATATATTCAAAATAATTAAAAATACCTTTAACATGTTTTCAAAAACTAAAATTATCTTTTTTAAAAAAAATAATTTGTTTCTTAGGGCTCAACATATGTCAACGCGTACGGCGCATAATTTATCTCAAAAAATTTTGAAGTAGGTACATAAATATATATGCGAGCAACAAAATACGCGTAATGGGACGTACTGTACATCGAATTTTTGAAATTAAAAAATTGACTAAGCGTATAAAAATATTATTGTTTTTTCTTATGTTGCTAAGATTATGTTTTAAAAATAAAATATTTTAAAGTAATTTTTTTTTTTTAAATATCTTATTTTCAAAATAATTTAAAGTACCTACCTAAAATATGAAAATAAAAAATTTTTTGTATTAAATAACAATATCCAAATAAAGTTTTCTTGATAAATTAAATAATATGCGCGCTTTTACGAATATGTAAACGTATTGACGTACTGACGTATAAAAATTGTAATTGGAAAAAGTAATTGGAAATTTTATTTTACATTTTAAACATCAAGTAAATAAGAATTGAAATCTTGAATTTTGGCTACTTGACTGTAGTACATCATAATATTTAATCGGCTTATTTTTTCCCATACAAATATAAACATCCTTTTTTAGGACAAACTATTTGACCAATTTTAATGAAACAACAACCAAAAGAAAGGTTTTTTTTGTTTTCATAGGACAATGATATTTTTTTTTTAGAATATTGCGTTTTTTCAGGTGAAAACCCGTCTTTAATTTAACGTAAATTTGAATTTAACGGTCACGCTGTTAAAAGTTAAGGCTTATGACTCTAATATTATGCGCCGACTTTCTGGGTAAAAGTAATGCATTTTCGGTTGTATTCGCAGCTCAATCAAACTATATATTATAGGCGCCGACTTATGTCTTTCTTTTTTTTTTTTTGTTTAGTTCAATGAACAAGGAGATTTAAATTTTTTTAAAATTTTTTTTTTTGTTTTTTTTTTTTTTCTTTATCTTAAAAAGTGAACGAAAAAAAATTAGTTCTGTTCTTTTCGAAATGAAAGCAATACATTTGGTTTATACAGTAGTTTTCATTTATAACGAACTCGGTGCAATTTTAATTATAATAAACTTTACACTTTTTGCCAAAGAATTAAATTTTACCTAAAAATGAAAGTTTTTTATTACATTGATATTTCTTTTATTTAAAATTATTATATCTAATTATGTTGCTTGGTGAATAATTTAGTATTTTTATATTTATTTTTGAACATAAAAAAAATCATAATAACGCATCAAAAATACAAAAAAATTTCATTAGAAAATTACAAAAAGCACTATACATAGGCTTGAGGCTGTCACATCAAATAAAATTCTAGCAAATGAGTTCGAAGTGTCCATTCTAGAAACAGCACATTCTACAATGTTCAAGTCTTATACTAATTTTTCAAAATTCACAGCATTCTTTTAAAACGACATTCGTTTATTACGACGAATATTTTCCGTTCCATCATGGTCGTTATAACCGAAAAGTACTGTATTTAGTTTTTGTTTGCAATTTATTATTACAGTTATAAAAACAAAAATTTTTTGTAAATCATAAATTGTTCTTGCTTTTTGTTAAATTTTTGGTAAAATAAAAAACCGACTTCTGAAGTTGCCATTACGTTTGAGAGTAATGATATTTAAAAAATATATGTATTTGCAAAAAAATTGAAAAAAAAAACACATAATCTTTCTTTGTGATTTAAATGATTTGTTACTTAGGACCTAACCAAAATCAACGCGTACGGTGGGTGCATAATTTCTGGAAATTTCTAGAAAATTTTGAAATACATAGTTAGGTACGTGAATTTACATGTGAGCAACCGAAATACGCGATGTACTGGTACCTCAGATTTAAAAATTGACAAAGCGAAAAATAGAAATAGAAAATTTAAAATAACATTTTCGTAAAAAATTTGTTTATTAAAAAAAACCTATAATATGTTTGCAGAAACCTAAAAAAGAAATAATATTTCTTAAGAAAAATGATTTGTTACTTATGGATCAACCAAATTCAGCATGTACGGCGTTCAGTTTCTGTCAAAAAATTTTGAAATAAGTTGTTATGTAAATAAATTTACATGAAAGCATACGCGACGTACTGTACCTCGGAGTTTTAAAATTTAAAAATTGACAAAGCGTATAAAAATATTGTATGTAATTGTTTTTTCTTATGTTGCTACGATTAAATTTTAAAAATAAAATATTTTAAAATAAAATTTTTTTAAAACATATAGGTATTCAAAATAATTGCAAATATCAACAATATGTTTGCAAAACTAAAAAAACTATCTTTCTTAAAAAAAATTATTTGTTCCTTACGTCCCAACCTAAATAAAAGCGTACGGCACGTGATGAATTTAGTATTTTCTTATTTATTTTTTAATATAAAAAAAAACATAACGTATCAAAAATACAAAAAAAAATTTCATTAGAAGAAAAAGCACTATATATAAGCTTGAAGCTGGAACATCATGTAAAATTCTGGCAAATGAGTTCGAAGAGTCCGAAGAATATTAAAATTATAAAAATTATATGCAAATAAAATATTTTAAAATAATATTTTTTTTAAAATATCTATAGGTATATTTTTTTAAAATATACATATATTCAAAATAATTAAAAATACCTTTAACATGTTTTCAAAAACTAAAATTATCTTTTTTAAAAAAAATAATTTGTTTCTTAGGGCTCAACATATGTCAACGCGTACGGCGCATAATTTATCTCAAAAAATTTTGAAGTAGGTACATAAATATATATGCGAGCAACAAAATACGCGTAATGGGACGTACTGTACATCGAATTTTTGAAATTAAAAAATTGACTAAGCGTATAAAAATATTATTGTTTTTTCTTATGTTGCTAAGATTATGTTTTAAAAATAAAATATTTTAAAGTAATTTTTTTTTTTTAAATATCTTATTTTCAAAATAATTTAAAGTACCTACCTAAAATATGAAAATAAAAAATTTTTTGTATTAAATAACAATATCCAAATAAAGTTTTCTTGATAAATTAAATAATATGCGCGCTTTTACGAATATGTAAACGTATTGACGTACTGACGTATAAAAATTGTAATTGGAAAAAGTAATTGGAAATTTTATTTTACATTTTAAACATCAAGTAAATAAGAATTGAAATCTTGAATTTTGGCTACTTGACTGTAGTACATCATAATATTTAATCGGCTTATTTTTTCCCATACAAATATAAACATCCTTTTTTAGGACAAACTATTTGACCAATTTTAATGAAACAACAACCAAAAGAAAGGTTTTTTTTGTTTTCATAGGACAATGATATTTTTTTTTTAGAATATTGCGTTTTTTCAGGTGAAAACCCGTCTTTAATTTAACGTAAATTTGAATTTAACGGTCACGCTGTTAAAAGTTAAGGCTTATGACTCTAATATTATGCGCCGACTTTCTGGGTAAAAGTAATGCATTTTCGGTTGTATTCGCAGCTCAATCAAACTATATATTATAGGCGCCGACTTATGTCTTTCTTTTTTTTTTTTTTGTTTAGTTCAATGAACAAGGAGATTTAAATTTTTTTAAAATTTTTTTTTTTGTTTTTTTTTTTTTTTCTTTATCTTAAAAAGTGAACGAAAAAAAATTAGTTCTGTTCTTTTCGAAATGAAAGCAATACATTTGGTTTATACAGTAGTTTTCATTTATAACGAACTCGGTGCAATTTTAATTATAATAAACTTTACACTTTTTGCCAAAGAATTAAATTTTACCTAAAAATGAAAGTTTTTTATTACATTGATATTTCTTTTATTTAAAATTATTATATCTAATTATGTTGCTTGGTGAATAATTTAGTATTTTTATATTTATTTTTGAACATAAAAAAAATCATAATAACGCATCAAAAATACAAAAAAATTTCATTAGAAAATTACAAAAAGCACTATACATAGGCTTGAGGCTGTCACATCAAATAAAATTCTAGCAAATGAGTTCGAAGTGTCCATTCTAGAAACAGCACATTCTACAATGTTCAAGTCTTATACTAATTTTTCAAAATTCACAGCATTCTTTTAAAACGACATTCGTTTATTACGACGAATATTTTCCGTTCCATCATGGTCGTTATAACCGAAAAGTACTGTATTTAGTTTTTGTTTGCAATTTATTATTACAGTTATAAAAACAAAAATTTTTTGTAAATCATAAATTGTTCTTGCTTTTTGTTAAATTTTTGGTAAAATAAAAAACCGACTTCTGAAGTTGCCATTACGTTTGAGAGTAATGATATTTAAAAAATATATGTATTTGCAAAAAAATTGAAAAAAAAAACACATAATCTTTCTTTGTGATTTAAATGATTTGTTACTTAGGACCTAACCAAAATCAACGCGTACGGTGGGTGCATAATTTCTGGAAATTTCTAGAAAATTTTGAAATACATAGTTAGGTACGTGAATTTACATGTGAGCAACCGAAATACGCGATGTACTGGTACCTCAGATTTAAAAATTGACAAAGCGAAAAATAGAAATAGAAAATTTAAAATAACATTTTCGTAAAAAATTTGTTTATTAAAAAAAACCTATAATATGTTTGCAGAAACCTAAAAAAGAAATAATATTTCTTAAGAAAAATGATTTGTTACTTATGGATCAACCAAATTCAGCATGTACGGCGTTCAGTTTCTGTCAAAAAATTTTGAAATAAGTTGTTATGTAAATAAATTTACATGAAAGCATACGCGACGTACTGTACCTCGGAGTTTTAAAATTTAAAAATTGACAAAGCGTATAAAAATATTGTATGTAATTGTTTTTTCTTATGTTGCTACGATTAAATTTTAAAAATAAAATATTTTAAAATAAAATTTTTTTAAAACATATAGGTATTCAAAATAATTGCAAATATCAACAATATGTTTGCAAAACTAAAAAAACTATCTTTCTTAAAAAAAATTATTTGTTCCTTACGTCCCAACCTAAATAAAAGCGTACGGCACGTGATGAATTTAGTATTTTCTTATTTATTTTTTAATATAAAAAAAAACATAACGTATCAAAAATACAAAAAAAAATTTCATTAGAAGAAAAAGCACTATATATAAGCTTGAAGCTGGAACATCATGTAAAATTCTGGCAAATGAGTTCGAAGAGTCCGAAGAATATTAAAATTATAAAAATTATATGCAAATAAAATATTTTAAAATAATATTTTTTTTAAAATATCTATAGGTATATTTTTTTAAAATATACATATATTCAAAATAATTAAAAATACCTTTAACATGTTTTCAAAAACTAAAATTATCTTTTTTAAAAAAAATAATTTGTTTCTTAGGGCTCAACATATGTCAACGCGTACGGCGCATAATTTATCTCAAAAAATTTTGAAGTAGGTACATAAATATATATGCGAGCAACAAAATACGCGTAATGGGACGTACTGTACATCGAATTTTTGAAATTAAAAAATTGACTAAGCGTATAAAAATATTATTGTTTTTTCTTATGTTGCTAAGATTATGTTTTAAAAATAAAATATTTTAAAGTAATTTTTTTTTTTTAAATATCTTATTTTCAAAATAATTTAAAGTACCTACCTAAAATATGAAAATAAAAAATTTTTTGTATTAAATAACAATATCCAAATAAAGTTTTCTTGATAAATTAAATAATATGCGCGCTTTTACGAATATGTAAACGTATTGACGTACTGACGTATAAAAATTGTAATTGGAAAAAGTAATTGGAAATTTTATTTTACATTTTAAACATCAAGTAAATAAGAATTGAAATCTTGAATTTTGGCTACTTGACTGTAGTACATATATATAAATATGTTTAGAAATTTTAAAAAATTTTCGGAATATTACTATAGTTTTATTATATTTGTAATAGTTTTGAAAATATTTATGTAAAACAAGTTAGAACAACCAGTAATATTTATTATTCTTATTTGTTTGTTACATTTAGCAACAAAAATTGTTAGTAATTTATGTACCTAAATTAATAAAATTGAAAGTTAATTTTTATAAATTTATACAAAACGTACTCAAAGTACTTACAAAAAAGTACAATTTTTTGTTAAACTAAAAACTAAATTTTTTTAGTACAATTTATATAATTGTAATTCAGTACATTGAAAACATAAAAGCCATCCCTGCTTTTCTTTGAAATAAATTTATTGGTTTGCAATTTCAATGAAATTGTTTTTAAACTTAAAATTTTTCATACCTATTATCATAAACAAAAATTATTGTATGAAAATAAAAAATTTTGTTTGTTTTGTATTATGATAGTTTGAAAAAAAATCTTTAATATTATAATATAATATAATAATATTATATTGATTTGCATTAAACAATATTTGTAAAGTGAATTTGATTTTTGTGTTGTTTTTTTGTGTTGAGTAAAATAATAGTTCGTAGTAACATAATTTGTTTTGTTTTTCGTCTGATTTTTGAAAAACGTTATGCCTTTCACACGTACATTAACAAGCCAAAGTGATCGTCGAAGAAATATTCGCAGGACAAGGAATTCTGTAAATAATAATGTGGGAAGAAATAATGTAAGTCAAAATTTAGTTCTTAATGATTTTTTTAAATGCGCTCTAAGTTCTGTTCCCAGCAATTTTGAAAGTTTTAATTTAGGTGAAATGATATTACGTTGTTCTTTATGTAATTCTCTTAATTTTTTAAATGAAATTACTTCCAATGATAGAACAAAATTTAGTTTGTGTTGTCATAAAGGTAAGGTTATTTTACCGCCTTTAATTTATTCTCAATTTTTCCAAGTTTTAATAGAAGGTACAACATCGCAAAATAGTACTATTAAAAATCGATCTAAAAATTTTTTAAAAAATATTCGGGCTTATAATTCTGCGTTTGCCATGGCAAGTTCAGAAGCACAATTTGATGAATCAGTTTTCAATGGTATTTTTCATTTTAAAATTCATAATGTGTTCTATCATCGTGTCGGTGGATTAGTACCTGCAAATGGTTGTAATCCGAAATATGCTCAGTTATATTTTTATGATGTTGAAACTGCTGTCCAACATAGAATGAGAGAAAGAGCGAATAGTGAGTGTGATGTGAATGTAATGCGTGAAATAGCTGTTTATTTAGATACTGTTAACCCATTTATTCGATCGTTTAAAACTATGTTAGAAATTTCTGAAAACTATGAATGTCCTGAAGTATGCATGTATATTTCCCTTGACAGATCACACGATCAAAGACGTTTTAATGATGCAATTCAAACTGATGTTGCAACTATTTTAACTTCTGCAGATGGTGCTCCACCCAGCGATCGTAATATGGTGGTTTTTTCAAAAAATTTAAATCAAGTTCGTCACATTTCCTATTTAAATTCTTCTCTTGACCCATTAGCTTATCCTATTTTATTTCCAAATGGAGATTCGGGTTGGCATCCAAATATGTTTCAGTCTAATGGTAATGTTCGAAAAGTTACAATGTTGCAATATGCTTCTTACCGTCTTGCAATTCGTAGTAATACCTTCAGTTTTCTTCATCGTTCTCAAAAATTATTTTTACAATGGGTTGTTGATATGTATGTTCGCATTGAAGGAGCCCGATTGCAATTTTTACGTTGTAATCAATCAACACTTCGTTCCGATCTATACAACAATATAACAGATTTTCTATATCAAAGAGTGAATAGTGATATTGATCAAAATATTAGAATTGGACGTCAAGTAATTTTGCCCTCTTCATTTATTGGTTCACCAAGAAATATGCATCAAAATTACTTGGACGCCATGTCCATTGTGCAAAAATATGGTAAACCTTCCTTATTTATTACAATGACATGTAATCCAAACTGGCCTGAAATAAAAAATAATTTAGCACCAGGTGAATGTTCTAATTTTCGTCCAGATATTGTGGTTCGTGTTTTTCATTCTAAGTTAAAAAGTTTAATGGATTCTATTATAAAAAAACAAATTTTTGGAAAAGTACAAGCCCTAATATATACTATTGAGTTCCAAAAACGTGGTTTACCACATGCACATATTTTGTTGACACTACATGTCAATGATAAAATTCATACAATTGAAGATATTGACAAGGTGGTTTCAGCGGAAATTCCTGATTGTAATTTAAATCCAAAATTGTATGACTTAGTAAAAAAACATATGATACACGGTCCTTGCGGTGTTCTTAACCCAAACTCAGTGTGTATGGAGAATAGTAAATGTAAAAAGCAATTTCCTAAAGATTTTTGTGAAAGAACTCGAGATGATGTGAATGGATATCCAATGTATAAACGTAGCGATAATGGTGTGTCTGTTGAAGTTCGCGGTCAAGCGCTTGATAATCGTTTTGTTGTTCCTTATAATCCATATCTTTTAGCCAAGTTTGATTGTCATTTGAATGTTGAAGTTTGTACGACTGTTAAAAGTGTGAAATATATTTATAAGTATGTTCATAAAGGTTATGATAGTGCTGTGGTACGTTTTTCAATAATGAATGAGAATCAAGAAAATGTTGATTATGATGAAATTGATTCATTCTTAAATGGTAGATATGTTGGTTCAACAGAAGGTGTTTGGCGTATATTTGAATATGAAATGCATTACCAAACACATACAATAATTCGACTTGATTGTCATTTACCTAATCGTCATTTGGTTTACTTCAGAGAAGGAAATGAAGAACAAATGATAAATAATCCTCAACGTACAAAATTATTAGCATTTTTTCAATTGAACCAACAAGATATTTCTGCTAATAATTTATTGTATACCGAAGTCCCAGAAAAGTATGTGTGGAATGAAAGAAGTAAAATGTGGACAGAGAGAATGCGTCTAAACGATAAAGTTATTTCACGGTTGTATACAATTTCTATTAAGAATGTCGAACTTTTCCACTTAAGACTGCTTTTATTACATGTTCCAGGTGCAACATCATTTGAATACTTGCGAACATATAATAACATTATGTATAATACTTTTTATGAAGCAGCATATGCACGCGGTATAGCTACAAACGATAATGAATGGCGGGATTGTTTAAATGAAGCTAAAGAAGTTCAAAGTCCATTTCAATTACGACAGCTTTTTGGCTTTATTTGTGGTTTGAATGCGCCCTCTAATGCACTTTTACTTTGGAATGAATTTAAATATTTCTTATATGAAGATTTTCTTAGAGACTTTAATGAGGATATTTGCATTAATAAAACGCTTATTGAAATTGAGAAAATATTATTAACACATAATATATCTTGCGAAGAGCTTGGCTTGCCAACTCCAAATTTAAATTACAATGAAATCGTTGGTTCTCAATTTCAATATCAAAATTTTAGTCCTGTAGCAGAAGGACTATTATTTGAACAAATGTATAGTTCTGCTAATAACGAACAACGTAGTATTATAGATAAAGTTTTACAAGAAATTCAATTTCATAATACTGGCTGCAATGTTTTTTGTTTGACTGCTTATGCAGGTTGTGGAAAAACATTCATTCAGAATGCAATCATACATAAATTAAATTCATTACGACTTCAATGCATTCCATGTGCTTATAGCGGTATCGCTTCTACATTATTACCAGGTGGAAAAACTTTGCATAATGTTTTCAAAATTCCAATTCCCGTTTTAGAAACATCTACTTCAAGCATAACATTTAATAGTTCTGCTGCTCATAAAATAAATGCTGCTTCTTTAATTATTATAGATGAAATTTCAATGTGTCCGGTTTTAGTTTTAAAATTAATTGATAAATTATTACGGGATATTAGTATGAATAGAAATAAAATGTTTGGAGGTAAACCTATTTTAATGAGTGGTGATTTTCGCCAAACATTACCAGTTATTCCACATGCTTCTCCTTCTGTTCAAATACAAAATTGTATTACTTCTTGGTCAGAATATCATTTAATTCACAAATTTACTTTGACCCGAAATATGAGAGCGTTAGAAAGTGAAATTGAGTTCGTTGAATTTCTCAAATTATTAGGTGACGGAAATATGCAAAGTTTTCCACAACTTGGTCATAATGATATTATAGAAATTCCAAATCATTTGATTTGCACAGATTCTATCATAGATGAAATTTATGGTAATATTGCTAATACAATTAATACTCCAGAAATTTTGCAGCGCGTTATTTTAGCGCCAAAAAATGATGATTGTAATTTAATTAATAATCATATTTTAAATATTTTACCTGGAGAAGAGCATGTTTTTTACAGTTGCGATAGTATTGTAACTGATGATGATAGAGAACGTAATAATATTCCTATGGAATATATTAATAGTTTATCTTTAAGCGGTTTACCTCCTCATAAATTGGTTTTAAAAGAAAATTGTATCGTATTACTTATTCGTAATTTAAACACAGGTAATGCTTTAGTCAATGGCACAAGAATGCGTGTAAAAAGAATCCATCGTAATAGTATTGATTGTGAAATTTTAACAGGTGTTTCAAGTGGACAGCGGATTTTAATTCCCAGAATTCACTTAACTTATTCCGGTACATTATTACCATTCACTATTCGACGAACTCAATTTCCTGTAATACTTGCTTTTGCTATTACTATTAATAAATCTCAAGGCCAAACCTTTGATAAAATAGGTATTCTTCTTCCACAACCGGTATTCAGTCATGGTCAATTATACGTTGCAGCTAGCAGGGTCCGTACGTTTGAAAGTCTACGTTTTCAAATTTCAGATAGCCCCAGTCAAGGATGTTTAATGAATAATGAACGTGTATTCACCCGTAATATTGTTTTTAAAACTTTATTACGATAGGTTTCAATGCAAAAAAAATATTAAAGGTTCAAAGCTTAAAATACAAAACAAATAAAATATTTATAAATTAAAAACTGGTTCTTTTCAGAGCCAAAAATATTATTTTAAATGTTTATATAAAAATTATGAAAAGTGATTCTATTGAGCAATATTGGGTTGTAAACTTTCCGTTTATCTATACCCGCTACACTTAATAATATAATTCTTTTGTATTAAATTTTCTCTTTTTTATTCTTCTTTTATTTATTTAAAGAAAAAAATATGAATTATGTTTTAATCTATTTTTTTTTTTTTTGCTTTATTTTTGTTATAGTTTTTATTTAATTTTTTATTTTTTTTTAAGAATTGTTAAGTAGTTTGAATTTTATTTTATTAGAAATATTTTTTTAAATTTGAATTTTATTTTATTAGAAATATTTTTTTAAAATGAATAAAATTAAAATTTTTAGTTTTAATTGTGTTTGTGGATTAGGCCTCATGGGATACCACATTAAAAAAAACGCGCCATATCCTTTACCTCCAGGGTGGTGTGGAAATGGGGATAAAAACTTTTTAATAAAAATTCACATACCTACATCAAAACCAGATAGATACCATATTAAGTTTTCATAAAGAAAATTTGAAATAAAAAAAATCGTTTACATTTGTATGTTCTATGGTTGTATCAAATTATTGCCCTCTTTAAGGCGGTTTAAAATTAGGGAATAAAAATTAACAATATTTACGATATTGCAGTTGGTAGATTTTTATTAAACAAGGTTTTTATAATTAAAAAACCTATAAATTTAAATTTTATGAATTTTCACCAAACTAATTAGCCATGTAAATTATAAAAAAAATTTATGTAAAATTAAAAATAATAGCTCGAACGTAACAATAGCTCGAAATTCGAGCACAGGGCGATACTAGTTAATATTATTTTGTTAAATGAATATTCATTAGAAGAAAATTGTAAAGTTTTATTTTTTATGGTAAAATCGTAACGCAAAAATCAACAAAATAATTAAATTATCAAATATTTCGCAGTTATAACTTATAGTCTTTTAGAGACTAAAACTTTTTAAATTTGTTTAATTAAAATTTTATGGGGTAAGAATTTAATTTTACCAAGATATTTTCAAATGAACAGAGCATTTCTATAGATTTATATTTATGAAATAATATAATTTTTAGGAATATTGTAATATTATAATGAATTATATAATTTAGGCGAATTTAATTTTAGTTCCTTATTAATCCCTTAGGACTCCATATAGACTCTATTATTATTTTTGTTTTGCGACATTGTGTTTATTTCCAAATGTGATTTTCCAGATAGATTACATTCTATTTGCATTGTTCTTCTTCAAGTAGCTTTTGTCCTCCTCATATTTTTTCTGCCCTGGGTGATTCATTCTAGCTAGAATGGTCGTCATATGAATTTTACTAATATAAATTCGGAATTACACTTTAAGTAGTGCTTAACCACAATAACATAAAACATTAATTTCTTAATTTAAACTATAATTAACAGTCAAAACTTCTTTTAACTCCAAATATTCTAATCTTGAGATTAAAAACCCTTTTTTTAAACTTTAGATGATTGTACCTATAACAGTGTTTGCAGTGAGTGTCCACATTTAATTAAATATGACTAGACTTTAAACCCAATAAAAGTGAAAAAAACTTGTCTGATTTTCGAAATTTGACCCAGCTATCAGAGATCATTCACCATTGCGTTCAAATTAAGTTCAAACCCAATAATTAATAGTTAGTTACAAATCAATCAAATATACATTAACATAATAATATAAAGAAATACTAATATATTAGCAAATAATTTAATTGAATAATACAACTCACACATATAAAAATTTTTTTATAACTTAAATATAAAAGTATTACATAAAATGTATAAAAATTAGAATTATGTCTATTAAAATCTAGGAAGCTCTACATGTTTTAAGACAAAGAACTATCTCATGTAGTGATTAAAATCAATACTTATAACGTATCAAGTAGGGAAGGTACAACTATGGAATACAGAGGCTTGTCAGCTTAACATTTGAACATTTAGTACTGTGGAAAAAAATATAAAATTGCTTATAAAAGTTAAATCTGAAATGTCTCTCTGATTAGAATATGGTCTAGTACTGGATCTTCTATAATTGTCGGTGCGGAATCAATTAAGACCAATTCTTATAAGAATATTTTATGTTAAGTATACCTACCTGTTCCAACATTTAGTTCTAACCAGCTCCTTTATATTTAAAAAAAATACAAATTATTAGCAGTAAAGTCAAAATTTATTTAGGACTATTTAATATTTAATTATGTGGGTTTCAACACAGTATAAAATTAAAAAAAAAATATCAAAGTACAATTAAGCTCGTTGGACAATTAGATTGCTAATAAACGTCACCAATTCTTAAACCAATTTCCAAGTTCTGAAAAAATATATTTATTTATTTATTTTAGATTATATGATAACTAATTTAATTGTTTAATATATATTCCTCAATCTGAAAAAAAAATTTGTATCTAAATAATGTTGCATTTCCTAAGACTTTCCGTTATTTAAAATAATCTTTAAATAACGCTCGACATTGAATAAAATATATTCAATTCTTATTATTTTCATCTAAATTTTAATTATCAAATCCTTCAACTAAAAATTTTTAAAAATATAACTAAAATAAAAACGAAAAAATTAAATTTATTAACTACATTATACTTAACTAACAACTTACAATTTAAAAAATCTTTAATCATTGCACAAATAATGACATACACCTGTTCTTTTATATTCGAAAAAGTCACAATTTTTAAAAAGTAAATAATAAAGCATCATAAAACACCGAAATCATTATAAATTTTCAATATAAATATTAAATTTCAATCGATTTATCGTTTTGATAATACAAAAAAAAAAAGAAAAAAAACAAAAATTCAAAAAAAAAACTACTAATATAAAATGGAAAATGAAAATTGAACAAATCATCCATTTTGTAAAAAATGTCACTTTAGCTGTCAATTTTGTATCTATTATATGTCAATCGGCCATATTTAATATTGAATGTTTGTTTTTATTATTTTATTTTTGTTCAATAACTTTAACTGTATTCCAAAATTTTTAATTTGTTGTTGTATAGTTGTTGTTGTTGTTGGTTTCAAATTTTTAGTTTTAATGACATTTTATAAAAAAAAAAAAAAAAAACATTTTATTGCAACAATTTTTTTTTTGTGGCTCAACATTTTTTTTTTTTTTTTTTAAATCAAAAATTTAACGAAACCATCATCGAAAATGCAATGAATTGCTTCTGTTTTGTTTTTTTGTTTTTATTGTTTTTTTTTTTTGCGAATTGGTGCCTTACGTTGTCAATATCTTATTTTAGTTTTTGAATTTATTTGTTTTTTTTTTTTTTTGAACATTTTTATTCAATAAAATTGACAATATCAACGCAATTTTGGTTCAAGATATCGCTACAACAAAAAAAAGACTAATAAAATATTTATAAACTTTTTATATTTTTGAGAATAAGATATCGTTTTAATAACGTCCGGAAAACGATTGCTATAAAGCCTAGTTTGTATTTTTTTTTTAATATAATACAATGTTATTAGTATAATTGTTGCGTGAAGTATATGATTGTAGATTTTAAACATCATCAATACAATACAAATATTGGGAAATCTACCAAAATCAAGCATTAAAAATGGCACGATCAGTCATTAACTGTAGTGTTGACCATTTTGCGCATCAGTAGGACAAAATACAACAACCTTTAAATGATATATTGTATTATATAATATGCTTGAGGACCAAGGTTATTCATATAAAAATAGGTACAAGTCAAATTTCGAGTGCTGCTCTCGAAAGCTTTTAAACGCTTTGTTGGTCAAAGAGATCCTCTTTCTAATCTAATCGTTTTTAACCAAACCCTATGTTAATATAAAATATCGGACGCTATCTACGGCGCCTAAGTTAAAGATTGAAATAGAAAAGGAATACAGTTGAATATTGGAAAAGAATAATCAACAGGATTTACGTACCTAATTTTTTTTAAAATGGAGCTATTCGTTATGCCACAAAAAATATAACAGCTATAAATCAAAGACGAAACGTAAAAGCTGATTAAGTCTGTTCTATAAATATCTATACACAAGGTCAATTATGTCACAAATCAAAGAACCTGTGCTCAGTTAGTAAAATCTTCACACTAACGTAAACCAAATAAATTAACTTTAACATCTTTCTGTTGAATATCTAGGTATTAGGTTGGTATATGCTTCTCACATGTGATGCAATAACAACCAGGGAATTAAAAGTCCAAATAGAGGGCAGAAAAATCAAGTGTAGTTTAATACAATGGGTTACTTTAGATTGTTAAACGCCAAGTCAAATTTAAATTTTCAAATACTAAATATTCATTTTTTATTCATTTTATAAACTGAAGCTTAATTTGAAGAATAGTAAACGAATTTGTTAATATTATATCATTTATCCATTTTTAATGTTTAAATTATATAGAAATGATACAGATTTTAGTTTTTTTGATTTTATTTTAAAGGTGTGCACCACATCTCTTATAGTCTAAAAACAGTTTTATTAAAACAGTTTTAAAAAAATATTATTGATGGTGCAGGATCATAACTCCCAGAGTCACAATTCCCTAAGGTACTTATAACTCATGTAATGGAACGTAAGTCCCTGAGGGACTTAAGATTCATAGCATTGAGCCACAACTCCTTGGGGGACTTGTGATTCTTGGAGTTTTGACTCAGAGTGGTGAGTCATAACTCCCTTATACAGATCTCACCTGGAAAGTTAATAGGAATATTAAAATTTTAAATTAATATTAAAACAAAAGTAACGGGTACGAATATATACAAACTTAATTGAACTATAATATCAAAAAATATTAGCACACATTTTGGAGTTGGATTCGAATTCAGAGCTATTCCCTTTTTCCAAAATTAAAAAATAAATATTAATTTTACATATAAATGACATTTATACTAGAAATAACATATACAAATTTTATTTTGTAACCAAAGTCTCAACTTAAATATGCTTCCTAATACAGAATCTCGCATAGACAAATATATTATAGCTCAAAGGTCCCTTCTTATGATTCATTTATTGGGAGATAAGTCATGTCCCATAGTCATAAGTCCCTTAAGTCCCTAAAGGACTTATGACACTTGGGTGTTACGACCCTGCACAATTATTGGTTTTTTTTTTGACAACAAAGTACGAAAAACTTCCTTGAAATTGTTGCGTTCTAAATGTTGCTATTAAATTTTATATAAAACAACAACAAAAACAAAAAATTACATTCTGTCAAATGTTGCACAGAAATTGACATTCAATGCTAACAAATAACACAATTCTGGATATATGTATGAAAAAAAAAAGTTTAAATTTAAAAAAACAAAAAAAAAAATGGTTAAAAACAATTAAAAGATTTGACAATTTGATTTTAATCTTGCCATGAATGGATTTTTGGATATATGTAATCTTTTAATTCCTGTATGTGCACACATAAAAGAAAATTGTACAGACATTTTATAAGATAATAAAAATAAAAACCATGTTTTTTGTTAAATTTGTAAATCTTTAATGAATCTGAATTTTTTTGCCAGTTTTTAGAATACTTTTGATTTAAAATTAAATTTTAGTGGAGTGTTTTTTGAAATAGAATCAACTTTAAAATAATAAAATTGAATATTAAAAAAAAATTGCAGTATTTATTGAGCTTCTAAAGTCAAGGTCAGTTATTATAAAATTTTGTATTTAGGCAGGTTTTAAATGACTTGCAGTTTCGAAAGAAAGGAAAACCAGGAAGGATTTGCTTTAATAGTTAATTATATGACTTTATTAATTAATAAAATAAAATGTAATAATAATTAGTTTCAAATTATAAATTAAATGGATGAATACTTGTCACGTGATTAAAAGTATAAAAATTCTTTGGTGTGATGCTGTGAATTAATTACATTCTTAAACTTGGTGAATATTCCATATAGGATAAAGGTGAGTGTTTCTGACTTATTTTTTAAAAAATTTAACCCTTGATTGGTTCTTGCTTAGACTGTAAATAAGTCGATTATTTTGGGAATATACGATCAAAATTAATAAGATATTTTCAGAGAATATGATACTTTAATTAACTAAATAAATTTTGAGGTATTTATTAGTATTTGAAGTATCAAATGAAAATAGTGATTAATATGATAATAATATTTTAATTTACTTAATACTAAGTGTTCAAATATAATCTTACTAGTTTGCCTGTATAGTGTAGGGTCAATGTTATAGTAGGGGGAAGGTATATTCTTATACTTAAAATGGTTCTTTTTGAATTCCACATACAATTAATACATAATATTGTACTTTGAACTAACTTGTAAAAATATCCTAGATTTCAATAGGTATCATTTCAGATAATTGATGTTTCTGTATCTGTGAGTTATATTATTCAAATAAAAAATTTGTTTATATTTTGTATTTTTATTTTATTAATTATATCAAATATTATTATTCAAATAAAATTTTTAATAGTGATTTTGCAATTTTAACGGTTAAATTAAATCGATAACCCAGATAAAAGTTTTCTCAGGTAGACTGGGATTGGCATTCGGGCCCCTTATTAGTTATTAAATATTGATTAAAACGGAACCAAAAAAAAAAATGATAGCTGAATCGAGTCAAATACTAAATAAAGAATTTTTAGCTTTTGCTTGGGTTTGTACCTGGGACATCTAATAAAGAGAGACTAGCACTCTAGCCTTTAAGCTGCATGATGAAGTGGTTAAAATACCCATCTTTCATTCAGTTTGGCAAATTAAGGTGCGCAGAATTTAAGTTATTTTTTTTAAGTTACTATAGCAATGTAATATTATCTGTTATACCTAATTCAAATTTTTTATTGATACAGTTCCTACATTGATACAGTAAAGTATCACATTTGAAACCATTTTTTAAATATAATAAAATACTAGTAAGTATTATACATATTAAAATGCTAAAAAATATTTTATTCCTTTTTATAAAAAATTTTCTTTTAAATTATCGTCTGCCTTTACAAGAATTAACAATAATACAAACATAAATGAAATGAAATTAAATGGACTGAAGAGAGCGAATAAATTCATTAAAGAGAGAAAAAAAAATTTGCTAAAGTCATACAACTTGAATATGAAACTTAAATTTGAATATTCAATTACACACTTAAGAACTCAATAAAATTCTAAAAGCTTCAAGTACAAAATAAAAAAATATATTTGTATAAGATATATAAAAATATACACACATAACACATATATATTTGAATTCATTAGATTTAATTTTTGTATTTTAATTTTATCAAAATTTTTCATATAACAAAATCGAATATCGACCGTTTTAAAGTAATTTCGTGTATTACTGAAAAATAAAAAAAAACAAAAAGCAAACGAAATAAAATGAAAATCGATTTTCTCCAAAAAGTTATTTTCTTTCATTCCTTTGCTTCTATATGGATTTCATTAATTGCCAATTGGCAAAAAAAAAAAATTAAAAAAATAAAAGATTTTCTATAATAATTTTACAGAGAACATCTTTTATCTCTTTATTTGTTTCTTTAAAATTGTTTTTTAAAAAAATTTCTATTTGTGCTAATTTCATTCCTTGGGCTGATTGTTTGTTAAGTTGAATATTTTTTGTACCTTATTAGAACAGAAGAGTCTTACCCGCAATGATTTTTGAGACAAAATTTAAGAACTGAGGGAAAAAAATGTGTGAAATAACTAAGAAATAATGTTATATATCCGAAAGTTTAATTTTAATGTAAATTTAAAAAAAATTGCATACTTCTAGGTGTTATTAAATAATTTTACTCTTATTTATGATAGAATTGTAATAAAATACTCTCCGTAGAAACACTAGATACTTAACCATTGCACCACTCACTTTTAATAATGTTATGTATCCAAAGTTTAATCTTAATAATTATTTTTAAAAAAATTGCATACTTTTAGGTGTTATTAATTAATTTTCTAATCTAATTTCTACTAAATGAAAAAATTGTAACAAAACCTACTCCTTGGAAATCTCATAATGTTATACACCCAAAGCTTAATTGTTACAATGATTTAAAAATATTGCATACTTATAGGTGCTATTTAATAATTTTGTCCTAAGTAGCAATTTTCGTTGGTCTAAAACGCTATTATTTGATTCTAATTAAATAAAATTTATACCAACATTTAACTAACTGTACTTATAATAACGTTAGAAATATTACAAAATCTAATTTAATATTTAAAAGTATAAATATTATAGATCTGGTTTTTTCACCAATTTCTTTTTTATTTGTGTTTATCTCTATCGTTTTCTTTTGTTTTTTTCTTTTTTTTTTTTTGTACATTATCATAAAATACATTATTGACTTTGATTACCAATTTGAATATTTTAAATGTAGGATTTACCAATTTTAAAGATAGTTCCGTCCGAATAAAAATAAAAAAATTTTTTTTTTAACATATCGATTGTATTCAAAAAAAAAAAAAAATACAAAAAATTGGAATATTATAAAAATTTTAGTTACTGTCTATTGTTGTCTCTCTACTATATATATATATAAATAAGAGATCATAGATACACATATATATGTTATATTAAGTATTCATTTCGCATATTTTATAATTCGTTAATGTTAAAATGTTATTTACCAGTTATTATCATTTTAATTCCGATAAAAACAGTTTTTACCTCCCAGATGGTTTTAATTCATTCTATATGATAATCATAATGATTATAATGAAGTTGATAATATGATAATGATTATAGTAATGGTCAATATAGTTTTTAAGTATACAAGTATATAATACATATTTATATATATATTAGTATTAAATAAATGTGGAGTAAAATTCTTGAGGTATATTGAGTTTCCCGTCTTTTATATGTAGGTACTGGTACTTTTGAATAGAATAATAATGATAAAATTAAATTTTTTTTTTATAGGAAATTTCCTTCCTATATATATTATCTATATTAAGTATATATATATTTATACTTATAGGAAATATTGTATTTATACATATAATATTTGAAAATTTTCATGAAATCTTTTAAATAAAAAAAAAAAAATTGGAACAATAAAATGTAATAGAATTTCATATAAAAATAACTACGATTTTTTTTTTAGTACATTAAAAACAATAAATGAATAAAAAAACGCTAATATTTTCTTTAACTTACTGGTTAAAAAAATTTTTTTACTTAAATAATTTACCTTTTTATTATCTTAAATTCAGTTCAAAATTTTACTAAACACATACAAAATACATTATTTATAAAAAAAAAATACAAAATGGTACAAACAAAATCGAATTGGTTTCGCGAACATAATAATAGAATTTAATGATGTTTAGTATAATAACAATAACTATAACATATTATTGAAATTAACTTAAGAAGAGTATCTTAAGTTTCTTTTTATACAAAAAAAAAAAAAACAAAAAGTATGTGTATGAATAAAATTTTTTTGGAATAAATTTCATGAATTTTCACATATAGGGTATCTACTACACAGTGTAATTTATGAAATCAAGTTTCTGAAATAAAATTGAATAATAAAATGTAGATAAAATTTAATTGAAATTGAATGAAGTTTAGTTTTATTATGTTAAACTGTTCAATATTTTATATTATAAGTTTAACTGTTAAACTAACAAGTCTGTCTGTACCATAGGTACTTGTGAGAACCGAAGATTCTGAATACTGGTTGGACTAGCAAGTCTGCCTATACCATAGGTATTTTTTAGAACTGACGGTAATGGATATAATTTATTCTTAAAATAAGGTTAGATCTTACGTGTTAGAACCAGAGGATCTTAGTGATTCCTTAGATTTATCTTAATGAATTTCAGATAATATTTTATATATTTGTCTGTACTAGACCGCTTAACATGTAAAGGCAATTTTTAGATTTTCGATAGATACAATTCTATTTGTAATATATATATATATATTATAATAATTTTAATATTCGATTTATAAGTTATATTTTTTTATCTGTGAGTTATATTACTTAATTAAATTATTTATACCCGTGCATACATATATGACATCGGGTATATTAGATTTGCTCCTCCGTTTGTAACGCATCGATCTAGACGAGCTAGATATAGTGTCAAGGGTACGTATCGGCTCAGAATCGAAAAATTAGTCGATCTAGCAATGTGTGTCTGTCCGTCCGTCCGTCCGTGTGTCAGCACGATAACTCAAAAACTAAAAGGGCTAGAGTCTTGAAATTCACACAAAGTGATTTTTAGACAATTTCTAGGTTCCCTATTGTTTTTGGTTAAAATCGGACCAAGGCTTCGGGGAGCTGCCATACAACTTTTTTGCACCAATATGAATTTCTTCAAAACTAATTATACTACGGGGATGAAAATTACACACGGTTAGTTTTATAATGACTCCAGCACTTATATGAAGTTTCAAAATGTTAGGGCCCCATTTTCGGGGGGCTGCCAAACAACTTCTTTGCACCAATATGAATTTCTTCAAAACTAATTATACTACGCGGATGAAAATTACACACGGTTAGTTATATAATGAATCGAGCACTTATATAAAGTTTCAAAATGGTAGGGCCCCATTTTCGGGGGGCTGCCAAACAACTTCTTTGCACCAATATGACTTTCTTTAAAACTAATTATACTACGAGGCTGAAAATTACCACGGTTAGTTATATAATGAATCGAGCACTTATATGAAGTTTCAAAATGTTAGGGCCCCATTTTCGGGGGGCTGCCATACAACTTATTTGCACCAAAATGAATTTCTTCAAAACTAATTATACTACGACGATAAAAATTACACACGGTTATTTATATAATGAATCGAGCACTTATATGAAGTTTCAAAATGTTACGGCCCCATTTTGGGGGGCTGCCATACAAAGTTTGCGATGCAATAACTGTGAATCTAATGAAGCTACAAGGTTAAAATTAAAATTGGGCAGGTAAAGTAATAGGGCAAGTTAGTTGGCAAAGTTGGACATCAGTCGGACCATCGGAATTTTTGGGTGGGCCATTTTTTTTTTTTTTGTTTTTTTTTTTGTTTTTTTTTTTTTTTTTTTTTTAAGCTAAAGTTATGGGACAATGAATGAAAATGTATTTTTTTTTTTTTTTGATTTTTTTTTTTTGTTAATTTTTTTTTTCCTAAAGTTATGGGACAATGAATGCAAATTTTGTTTTTTGTTTTGTGATTTTTTTTTTTTTTTTTTTACGTGAAAATTATGCAGTAATGAGTTAAATGTATAAGGGAAGTAAATTACGGTTTATTTTATACACCATTGTGGGTATGCACGGGTATCTAAAAGTTGACAAGGGCAACTATAATCTTCCTCGTTTTTTTTATGTATTGTATTTGTTAAAATTTATGTTATTGTATTTTGTATTATACTCGTAGATATAGTATTGTTAAATACTAGGTAGAAGTAGTCCATCGTACGGCAGGTCTAAGTGTAAAAATCAAATTTTTTTCTGTTAAAAATTTTATATTGAATTTTAATTTTTTATTTAATACAATATTTGCATATGAGAATATGTAATTCAGCTTGAAAATTGAATTTAATTGCATTTAATTAGTGAGTTGAACCTTACAACCTAAAATACAACCTAAAAATTAATATAATTAGTAGACACCGCCCTTATCACCCAACCACACTTATACATTGTTTACTAAGTGTTACTTTTGATCATTAGGGCGCGCGAATTAGCAGCAGTATCTAGTATTTCCTAATAACAGATATACTGTTAGTGCCATTAGTTTGAACTTAATTATGAATTAAAGATGAATCGAATTGAAAATTACACTTTAATTAAACAAAATAAACCCTTTAAGTTAAGAAAAAGAAGAATAAGAATTAAAAGAATCGCAAAAATATATTTAAAAATAGTACATGATTCCAAGGCGCGCGTATAAGAAATATAAATTAAATTACAAAAGGTCAAATACATAGTAAATATAGATTTTTAATAGAAGTAATTAAATAAAAACATTAAAAGCATAGCACATTAATTAAAATTAATTAAAAAAAAATTAATAGACTAGAACTGTAAATACATTATTTTATTATTACTTCAGTACCATATTATAAATTCTTAAAGTACTTTGTTTAGTACCATATTGATTTATTTTAGTCAACAATTTTTAAGTAATTCTCTAGGGGCAAATTCAAATTAAATATCTTATTTTAGAATAATGTATAAAATTATACTTATCGTTTTGTTCTATAAACTAATATATAGTTGCACGCTATTAGGCTTTTTAACAAATGCTTAACAACTTAATTAAGTAATAGCACCTTATAAGTCAAGTATGTTGTTTGAGATTAGGTAATTATACAGACATTATAAAATATTTGAATTAGAAATAAACTGAAGTGTACTGATTAGAACCGACATTTGTGCGAATTCCGTTCATTCAGTCTGTCAGCCCCCGTCTGTTCGTATTGTCTTTTTGTAGTGTGCTCATTTGACATTTCATACTTCTTTACGCACGATGACGCATACGAAAGCTAAAAGAGGTAGGATTTTTAAGTGTTTAAAAATTAATTTATTCAGTTATATGGCATTTTTATCTGTGAACTATATCAATTATATTGTATTATATATTATTTAACTAAATTTGTCGGTGGGATGGGGTTTTGGAATTAGTTAAGCATGGTGAAATAATTCCCATACATTCCTACCTATGAATATAACTCTCATTTTAATAAGGAGCTGGGTGTCTGAAAGTTTGCCATAAGTTAGGTAAGGGGTATATGAAAAACGTTTCCAAAAAGTAGTTTAAGTATAGGTTAATATTTAACTTAGAACCTTTTCTTCAATAATTCCTTTGAATCACCTTGTACACTAAAAATACTGTAATTTTAAACATAAACATTTGTTTTATAATATATACGAATAAAATTCATAACACAAAAAAAAATATAAAAAAAAAAACAAAAACAAAATTTCAAAAGACTTTTTTTTTATATTAACCATAGAGACAAAAAAACCAAAAAGAATTTAAACTCGCGAATCAACGACTCGAGTCGTTAAAAGAATCACAATTATCGTGAATTCAAACAATTTTTTGTTTTTTCCTAATTTTCATTTTGCTTTTTTTTTTTTTTTTTTTTTTTTTTTTTTTGAATGAAAAAAAAAATTTGCATATTTACTGCTGCTTATAATATTCTCTGATGCCGTATTAAAAATTGATGATGTTCCCGCCATTCTTATGGTTTTTCTTTTTTTTTTGTATTCCTGCGCTAAAAAGATCGCTTTGTTCGTAAACGTAAAAACGCGCATCCAATTTTATGGTAAATTTCATATTACTGCACAGTACAGTAGTAAAAATTGAAAAAAAATGCAAGAACAAGACCACATTGAATCATTTTAAAAAGAAAAATAAAAAAAAAATTCTGATCATTCTATCTCTTTCTATTATTGATCTTAAATATTAATTTTGTTATTGTATACTGTACAATACAGCAACAAAAAGTTCCTTATATTAAAAAAATCATCGATTATTCTGATCTTTGGTGGATCGTGGTATGCAAAAGTGAATTTTATCATGTTAATCGGCTACTGGGCTTTTTTTTTATTTCCTATTATTCTAATATTAAATGGTAGGTTGATAATATAAGTTGATATATATATAGGTATAATTGTCGGTCGATAGAAAGTTGCTTTTTATTAAACAAGATCTGGGGTTTCTTTTTTGTATTACATATTCAAAAATTTGCTTACTGAATACAAAATAAAATAGAGAAAGCGATTAAAGCGGAAGAATATCATTGTAATAACTGCTGTGACTTGTTTTTTTTTTAAATAATAATTCTGAAAGAGAATGACTCATAATTATAGAATGATTTTTCTCTTTGTTTTTTGTTTATTGAAAGAAAGTTTGTTGTTTTGTTGGTATTATAAAATTAGGAATGAGCTTAAGTTTGGATAAAATTGAGAGGGGATAGATTCGGGAAGGTAAAAATATTTCTTTATCGAGGTAAATATGTTTCTATTAAATTTGTATAGTTAGTTTTAAACAATGATCATGATCGGATTGTTATGATAAGTATAATAATTGCAATGATAGTTATGCGAATACCATGATATATATTTATATCAGGGTTGCCAAATGCTACCTTTTGAAAGAAATTCAGAAGAACAAAATCAAAAACCTTAGATTATGCCACTGAGATTCATGTTTAGGATTCTTGTAGTGACGTCACAGTTTGTTTTTTTTTGCAATAGTTTACTTTATTCTTTTAGTGTTAGAATTATCTGGAATGGTGGACGAATAGTTAATAAATATAATTCTAAGGCTAAAAGAGTTTTCTAATTTCAATGAACTTCTTAAATACTTTCTATTGATTCTCTTATATTAGCTAGAGGATAACAGGAATCACAACCTTATCTCTCAAAATATTGATGACCTTAACAAATTGGGTATTCACGTAATGCATTCTGGAAACTATGATTGAGTAGCTCCTATCTGAGTTTCGAAATCATTTCTCGGAGCTATTGATGAAGTTAGACTGGGTGCAAATAACCTTAATAAACTTACTAATCCTTTGTCTGGTGCTACAATTGTTGTCTCTTCGATTCTAAATAAAATTATTAAGGGAGTTAAGGGTAAAATAAAAGGCTCTTAATATAATTTTTTTTTTTTTTTAATTCTTTTCCATTCCTTTAAGGAGTATAGGCCATTCACCAAGTTTATTTTAAACTAGGCTTCAGTTTCTTTAATCATAATATTCCCTAAGCTGTTGATTACACGGCTGTAGCTATTGTATAAGGTTATGAAATATGAATGCACAAATGTTAACTTTGTGCGCCATCTATAATCTTACACAAGAATTATTTATATATTTTTATTAAATCTTATTTTTATATTACGATATAAACAATTACGATATAATTATACAATTTTACGATATTTTTTTATTACATATGATCTGACCGGGGTTTTAACCCGAGACCTTCCACATGAGTGGCGGCGTCTTTATTACTACGCCATTGGTCAGATCTTAATATGATATATCTTGAGTAAAACTTTTAAAAATTAAAAATATTATTGGGGAATATTTCAGGTTTTTTCGTATGTTTTTAAAAAAGGTTAAAAAAGGTCTAAAAATGGAAAAGGGAAAAGGTTATGATTTGTAAAAGGTTAAATTTGAATAACAAATGGTTGCTTTTTATTCGCCAAAAGTTGGTTTACATTTGCAAACGGTTGATTTTGGAGTGCAATTTTTTATTATTAATTAATCCAACTTTGTTTAAAAACAACTTATTATACGGTAATTAATAATTGTCAATGACGAGAAAGGACAAATACTTGAAACAAGAACAGTCCTTAGAAAAAACGGACGGTTGGAAACCCTGATTAATATATATTTATAAAAAATATTTCCTTCATCCATACCATGAGATAAGAAAATTTAAAAAAAACGAGGAAGAGTGTAGTAGAGTAGACTGTGTCAACTCTGGGATACCCGTATGACCGTAACATATACATTATATCATCCGGTTAATTACTTTTGGCAAAATTTCAAACATTCATCTTTATTAGGTGTAGAGTAATGCTCATATAAAAGAAGGAGTTGTATGGCAGCTACTCGAACCCTTTGCAGTAGACCAACCAAATTTTGCAGTAACTTTGGCCATTACACTAAACTATTTTTGGCAAAATTTCAGACACCCAGCTTCATCAGGTGTAGTGTAAAGCTCATATAAAAGAAGGAGTTGTATGGCAGCTACTCGAACCCTCTGCAGTAGACCAACCAAATTTTGCAGTAACTTTGGCCATTATACTAAACTACTTTTGGAAAAATTTCAGACACGCAGCTTCCATAGGTATAGATATATGCTCATATAAAATTAGAAGTTGTATGGCAGGTACTCGAACCCGTGGACCAAAATGGCTGAATTTTAAACTCGATTCCGTTTTTTGCATAAAAACGAATTTGTGAAAATTTCATAATCCTAGCTCCTTTACTTTTTGAGTTATCGTGATGACGAACGGACAGACGGACAGACGGACAGACGGACGGACATACATAGCTAAATCGATTTATTTTTCGATTCTGATCCGATCCATACACTTGAGTCTATATCTACCCCCCCTCCTTCTCTGCGTCACAAACGTAATGGCAAATTTATTATACCCTTGGACTATATAGTCATACGGGTATAAAAATGAAAATAAGATTTTTATGATCAGATTATCAGAATAACAACAAAAAAAAGAAACAAAAACAATGTTGTAGTTGTTATTTGTTGTTGTTGTTGGTTGTTTGTTAAGGTTTTCATATAATAATAAATTAAATTTTGAAATTGTCATAAACAGGTAGCAATAACAAGTAATAATAACATAGACAAGCGTAGCGTAACAGGTTAAACAAAAAACAATAATAATAATAATAAAAACAAATAATAGTTTTTTTTGTTTTTTTTTTTTGTTGCTTGTACGTCGGTTCAATTTTTAAATTTTGTTTTTTTTTTTTTTTTTTTTGGATGCTTATGGATATTATAGTGATAGTATGGGCGGTGGTATTTGGCGGCTTTTAAATAACTTTTAAAGTTTTTTTTTCATGAATTTGAATATTAGGAGAAGAAAATTATTTTTTGTTTTTGTTTCTTTTTTTTTGTTTTGTTTTTCTTTTTTATTATGACAAAATGTACTTTTTGGAACAACAGGTTACTTAACATTACATAACAAATAACATATTATTAAAATAATAATAAAATATTTGTAATTCAATTTTGATTTGTTCAGATTATTATTTTGTTTTATTTTTTTTTATTTTTTTTATTTTTTATTAAATTTGAATGCAAAAAAAATAATTGGAATACCAATTTAAAATTAGCAAAGAAAATTTTAATAATAGTTATCTATAAAAAAAAAAGAATTAATTTTTTTAAAAAAAAATATTATACTACATGTCATTATAAGTATACAATGTGTAATGATATTTTATCAGCCAAGTGAATCATTTGTTTGTAGTTCATATGTTTTTGAATTAAAAATTAAATAAGAACTATAGGTATCTATTGTATGTAGCTACAATTGTTAACTTATATGTAATTTATAAGCGCCATACCATTATTTTTTTGTATATATAGGAAAATAATAGTAATGGAACTACCTATGCCTTGAAGCTGTGCCGTAAACTGATGACATATAGGAGGTGTGTTTTTGTAATTTTCAAAGAAGGGTTTTATAAGTTTATATTATTAAGTTTTATTATTCATACATAATTCCAAATATTTTGATTATTTAAAGTGTATATTTCCATACGAGTATATACAGAGATTAAATGTGCCAAACTTGGCAAACTCAGTTTATTCCACTTTATGGTCGAGGTCCATTTGAACTTAAAACTAAGAAATATTAATTATTTATTTGAACTTTTAAAGTAATACTATCAAATAACTTATATGTAATTGTAATCTAATTAATTATGTGTCGCTTGATAAATGGTGTGATGGTATTTTTGTGAGAATAAATGCAAGAATCACAACACATAATAGATTCCATTATCAAGTGTACATTATCATCATAATAAATGTTGCATGATACTTCTATGACAGTTACTATTGTGAATTTTACTTTTATGTAACAATATAAAACTTAATTTAATATATAATTAACTAAAACTAATTTATAGTCATTTGCAGAATAGAACAAAAATTTATTGTACTATATTTAAATATGAAATTTATATAGAAGGTATTACAGTAGTTATAGTTAATTCATTGGTTGATTTTTGACAATTTTTCATTTATTAGACCCTGAAAGTCGCCCGCTTTATCCTAAAAAGTTTATTAAAAGGATATTTTTTATTATTGTAAAGATTAACATGAGCTCCAACATTAGTTGAACACTTTGAAGACATTGCATACTTTTAGGCATTAGGTAATTAAATTGTTTGAAATGTTCAGGAAACTAAGTTAAAATAATCTTTTATTGAAATAAAATGTTTGAAATTGAACTGATTAAATATTGTTTAAAAAATTTTCACTATAATTTATTTTGATACAGATATGTATCAAAAATATAAAAGATAGATTTGCAACAGATATCTCTTACTTTGTAGCTTGATTGTATTTCGGTACATTCTTACTCCTTAGAATTTCAAAATATTTTAATTTTAATCTGTATTTAAGATTTTAGTTCCTTAATCTTTTTCTACCTACACCTGATATCCGTAAAGAGGTATATTAACTTCGGTACGTTGATTCAAAAACAAATAAGGAACAGATATTCAAGATCCAAAATATACATTTCCTCAGAATGGCAAACCCATGGCCAACTAGCATATTTCCAAAACCAATTAAGATAGAACCTTCAAATTTGGTACGAAGTTGCTCCTTCATATTTCCCTTGTGTCCCTAAGATTTTGGGTTAATTGGGCTGGTATTTCGGGCACCTTCCACACACCTCCCAAAATTTAAAAGCATATTTTCGAAATTAACAATGATATAGTAACTTGAAATTAAATACAAGGGTAAATAACTTGCGTATTTTAAATTGAATTTTAGAGGTGGACGATATTAATTTGGTTGCATCGACCTACTGTTGTTCCGTTACTTGTTTTTTAAAATTTCAGTATGTTGAATTCGCTAAAAACCTTTATTTAGGTATATTATAATCGGGTTTTACTATTTGCAACTCATAGGTACTTAGATGTTACATATAATTTATGCGACATTATACTAACACACATCAAATACTTTCCTATACATTCATTTCAAATACTTTTTTTTTCAAGTGATTATTACATTTAACAAAAAAACTTCTTTCAAAATAATTCAATAAAAATTTAAATTTTTAATCAAACTATAAAAAAACAAACAAATTTCAACTTAATAAAAAAATCTAAGAGGTTACAAAACTTTTAATTGAGCTTGGCATTGAAAAACTTTTAAATATTTTTTTTTTTTTTTGTATTTCTTAACAAAAAAAAATACCACAATAAAATACCATCAGAGATAAATTAAAACCATCTGCCCACCTTATACACTTCATTTGATATATCAAAGTCTGTGACAACTTCTTAAATAATTTTTGTTTTTATCTTTGTAGCTTTTTTTTTCATAAGTTTTTTTTTGGGCCGCATGAAATTTATTTTTTTTTTAGCTTCTATGTAATAAAATCTATAACTAACATATATATATATATATTTTTGCGTAGTTGCTACAATGTACTTTTGTTATACATAACGCAAATTACCATTTAATAAGACGTTGAATAAAGTTGAAAAAAAAAACATAAGCTAAAAAATTAACTTAAAAGAAAGCGTGCGCGTTCTTCCTACTCAAATTGCATGTAATTATCCAAAAAATATTTAAACATACATATATATATGAACATATATAACATATAAAAATCAAAGTAAACAAAGCGATTAAAATTTTATAAGAATTAAAATCATTGTTTTTAGTTAAGTAAAACTTTTAACTAACACAAATAATTATCAAAGATCATGTAGAAATTCTGCCTTACGAATTTTTAAAAATTTTCGAAATGCAATGCATACCTTTTTTTAAGGTTTTAACAAAGTCAATTTGAAAAAATCAAAATAGAAAATAATTTTGAAGTCGAATAATAAATATATAATTAAAAATCTAGAGCCGAATTATCATTGCACGATAATTAAGTCTATTCCTGCTATATAGTCTGCATTGCTAAATCATGTTTAAAGCCAGGCATCTTTTGATAACTAAAATTTTTTAAATGTCAGTTACCTGCTCTATTCGCGTTTTTCATCTTTTTTAAAGCTAAGTACTTAATTTTTATTTTTTAGTTTTAATATTTATCAATTCGGCTTATACTTTGACAAGAGTAGATTGCTTTTGCTTCTTGTAACGGTTTTATTTTCTTCAAAGTTCTTTTTGACAATCATTTTACGAATTTCGTCATACTTTTTTTATAATCCACTTCCACTTCGAACTTTCAACTTGTTGAATTCGTTTTAATATGTTGATATAAGTTTTTGGCGATTATATCATCCGTTTAAGGAAACCTAGGGTCTATTGCGCTAACCATTTATCTCTAATCCAATAATCATATTTTTTTGATAAGTATGAATGTTTTTAATCAAAGTTCATTAGTTTCGTCAGACATTGTTCTAATGCAACAAACTTTCATTAATAAGCATCTTTTATTTGATAAGTGATAAGTTCTAGGTACAATTGGGCCCAGTGCAACAGAAATGCCGTTAAACAATGAGTATAAGTACTTTTCTACATTTACCTAAGTTAAAAAACTCTTAAACATGCTAATAAAAATTGTGTTAAATATATTTGGAAATTAGGCTTCCGGTTTGACAGTTAACGTAACGTCCTGTATTGAGTAATGACGGATATTAAGATATACATAAAATTTTATTTAGAGGTCCATTATCGTTTCAAAATTCTTCGCAATAACTCTTTCCAACTATATAAAATTTAAATAGCATCTTAATCCTGCATTTCCATTAAATGCACTAAATAATCGTTAATAATTACTTAAATGGCGCATTGTCAGAACTCCCAGGGTCATTAGTCCCTTAGGGGACTAAAATATTTACATGGGACATAAGTTCCTGTACAAGTGGTTCATAAGTCTGTATACAAGAGGGTCATAAGTCCCAACAAAAAGCAAAGTTGACCTTTTTATACCCTACACCTATAGAATAGGTAAAGGGTATATTAGTTTTGGTATGGTGTTTGTAACCACCTAAAGGAAGCGAGCTAGATATGGAAAAGTATATATATTTGTGATCAGCGTGACCGCCTTAGTCGATATAGCCATGTCCGTCCGTCCATTCGTCCGTCCGTAGGCACGATAACTCAAAAAATAATGGAGCTATCTTGATGAAATTTTAATTGTAGGTTACTAGGACTGAAAGTACGGCGGGGATTGCATATGGGCGAAATCGGCCCATGCGTTCGGATTCTGGACCTTTTAATCGATCGAAGGGCTAACGAACATATATAAAAAATCACGATATCTCAACAACTAATGACGCTATCTTCATCAAATTTGTGCTGTAGGTTACTAGTAATGAAACTATTTCGGAGATTGCGTAAGGTCGGGATTGTACCATGGGTTCGGAACCTAGACCTTTTTGATCGAATTTAGGCTAAACGAGCATAATTCCGAAACCAATGAAGATAGAACCTCTAAATTTGGTATCAGGGCGCCCCTTCCTATTTCCAAAGTGTCTTGGGAATTCGGGCCCCATCAGAGTAGTGGGTCGGGGACCAGCCACACATTTCCGAAGACCTTAAAGCATATCTTTAAAATTAATAAAGATAACAACTTGATAAAATGTAGAAGCTTCCAATTTGCCACAAGAGTGTTCTTTACTATCTCTTGCGTGTTCCCCTAATTTGGGATCAATTGGAGTGGTGGTTCAGTACCCCTCTCAGACCTCCCAAGTTTTAAAGGCTTATAATCGAAATTACTAAAAATAGTTACTTAAAATTAAGATAGACCGTTCAAATTGTGTACAAGGGTTAACTAGTACTATAAGTACAGCGCGGACTGTATAAGGGCGAAATCATCCCAAGGGTTCGGATTCTGGACCTTTTAATCGATCGAAGGGCTAACGAACAAATATAAAAAATCACGATAACTCAACAACTAATGAGGCTATCTTCATGAAATTTGTGCTGTAGGTTATTGGTAATGAAACTACGGCGGTGATTACGTACGGTTAGGATTGGACAATGGGTTCGGAACTTAGAAATTTTTGATCGAATTTAGGCCAAACTAGCATAATTTCGAAAATAATGAAGATAGAACCTCCAAATTTGGTATCAGGGTGTCCCTTCCTATTTCGTAAGTGTCTTGGAAATTTGGGCCCCATTGGAGTAGTGGGTCGGGGACCAGCCACTCAGTTCCGAGGACCTTAAAGTATATTTTCGAAATGAATAAAGATAGTAACTTGAAACAAATGTAGAAGCTTCAAATTTGGCCCAGGGTGTTCTTTACTATTTCTAGCGTGCCCCCCTAATTTGGGATCAAGCGGAGTGGTGGTTCAGTACCTCTCTTAGACCCCCCAATATGTAAAAGCTTATCATCCAAATTAATAAAACTAGTAACTTAAAATTAAGATAGAACGTACCAATTGTGTACAAGGGTTAACTAGTATTGAAAGTATGACGGGAATCGTACCATGGTTTCGGGTTCTGGAACCTTTGACAAGTTCAAGGACTAACAAACATATATCTTAAAAACACCATAACTCAAAAGATAATGCCGGTATTTTGATGAAATTTAACAGTAGGTTACTAGTAATGAAAGTACCATGCGAATTGGTTGTGGTCGAGTTTAATTTCGAAGCCAAAGAATATATTTCCTATGTCCTACGTGTCTCCGAAATCTAGACTTAATTGTAGTGGTTCAGCTATGTTCAAAGGTACTTGCTGCATTTATGTAAAATTTATTTTTATATTTAAATGAGTTATATGAAAAGGTCTAAATTTGTAATTGTATTTTAGAAATACATTTATTGCATATTTTGCGTTTATAAGCTTTTCTATTAGGTATTGAACTTTTTCAAAATTTGGATTATTAAATATATTATGCTTTGATTATCTTTTTATCACAAAATTTAATAATTAGAATTTTTTTCATTTTGTAATTGAATTGGAATAAATATATTTTCATTTATTTCAAGTTTTTTTGTTTTTTAATATTTTTAAATAGATAAATTAGTAATAATTTGTTATATTTTTTAATAGATAGTGTAATTAAAAAATATTTTTAGTATTATAAAATTAATTTAGTTAACTATGTCTTACGATCAAATTAATAACAGCTTTTATGGTGTTAAAATGACTTATGGATATGTCCTTAAATTTGAACCAAATAGGTGTAGGGTATTTCTAAGTCGGTTGTCCCGACTGACTGTTTCTTTACTTGTTTCAAAAGTATTTATGATTTCATGTATGCGAGGCTTACCCGTTTTTCAAAAAAGCCTTTCGAAATGTAGTTTAAATGTAAAATTATTGTTGTTTTGTAAAAGTACAGTTGTTAATTTTGGAAAAAGGAAATACTAATAACCTCTCTGCTGAAAACTGTATAAGGGAGTTATGACCCACCACCAACGCTGAGTCAAAACTCCCAGGGTCATAAGTACCTTAGGAAGTTATGGCTCACTGCTATGAGTCATAAGTCTCTTAGGGACTCTCTTTTTCTCTAAGGGACTTATGACCTTGGGAGTTCTGACCCTGCATCATTTAAATATATACCAGTAGTATTACATTTATTAGCAAATCAATACAACAACGTAATTTTATTATTTTTTTGGTTAATATGGCATCTTAAATGCAAGATTTGATATGCAAGTAATTTTTTATCTTCGTTGTCTTTTTGTATTATTATTTTCTTCAATATTCAATTGTTTAAAAGGAAGGAATTTTTCAAAATGAATTGTTTGTTGATTTTATATCATTGGTTTGTTGTTGTTTGGTTTTTTTTCCAATGGTAAAAACTCTTAATGCTAATCCTTTTAAAAAAAAAGTATTAAACGGGTGCGCGATTTTTTTTTCTGTACTTTAAAAGTTTTTTTCCGTCTCCCAGATTCATTTGAAGATCATAAAAAAATTAAATTCCGACGTAAAGCGTGCGCATGCTTACGTTTATTTTTTTTTGAATTTTGTTTTTTACTTTTGTTTTTTATTCGCATTGTTTGTATTTTACTTTTGCATTATATTTTTTTTTTTTTTATTCTTTTATTATAAATGACATGACCTGCGTGAATTTTCTGAACTTCTGAATTTATATTAAGCAAAATAAGAATTTTAAAATTCCAAATAATATCTGAGGTTTTTTTTTTTGTTCAATTAAAATGAGAGAATCCAATATTTGGTTTTTGGTTTTTTATTTTTTTTTTCCAATAGTGGGTTGAGTAACTTAAGCTGGATAATTGTGCATATTTTTTATTGCATCTGATTGCCACGTGAGGATCACAATTTTTTATAGATTTTTTTTTTTTAAATTTGTTTTAAATTCTATCGTGGTTTATACTTTTATACTTTTTTTTTGTAGTATGCAATTATAAAAACTTAAATATTTTGGAAAAATTGAAAATAAGTTGAAAATAAGGCCGTATAAAGCTACCTTGTTTTAAATTAAATATTTCATATTACTTATTTGATCTAATTTTGCATCTATTTTTCAAAGTACATATATTGGCTAATATGTACGATGGAGAGATGGACAGATTGAAACTATTAAAATATATACTATAAATTTGTTTTAAAATTTTAACGGGTCACTATTATTGAACCAGAAACAATTTAATAAAATTTTGAGGTATTAATTGGCGGAGTTACAAGAGTGAATGAGAGGACCAAAAAGTGCTCCGTAGACTTATATGACTTCAAAAGGTGAAGTTTTACAAATATATAAGCTAATTAATTATTTCTAAAATTTATAAAAGTATAATCATTAACTAAAGAGAATAAATTTTAGATTATTATATTGAAAACCGGAAATTTCTCTTTTTCCATAACTGGCATTTTGTAACCAACTAACAACTCGCTTCGAATTTAAAGTTATGCATACACGAATTCGTAAATACTCTCGAAAAAAGCTTTTGCGAAAAGGAAAAATTTTTGTTTAGTTTTTTTAGGGGGGCTTTTTGTTCAAACCTCTTGAGTCATAATTCCCCGGAGATTTTTGATTTATTTTTGAGTCATAATGGTATGGTCGTGTTGTTTCTGTCGTCGCTTTGACGTTTAAGTAGAATATTTTAATTTAAATGAAACTTGACCAAATAGAAAAGTGATTCTAGAAGGGAATCTAATTGTATCTTAAAGCGTATCTACTAAAAGTGTTCCTAATTGTATCTTAAATTGTATCTTCTAAAAGTTTACCTAATTCAAAAAACAAAATGAATGATTAATCAATTAATAAAATTTCTAAATGCCCAATAGTTTTTGATAAATTGAGAAATAATAAAGATATGAAAGAAAAGGCTTTGAATTGGGAGCAACATAAATCTTACGTCTCTTTATCTTAAAATGCATCTCTGATATAAATTTTTTGATTCCTCTTTAGACGATGCCATTCCATATACATTTCATGTTTAGAACATTTAAACAAATTAAAATTCCTATAATATATCCATATTTATTTTTTTAAAATTTTTTAATTAACTTTTACTTTTAATATTAATAAAGTTTATATTTATTTTATAATTTATCATCAACCTACTAAAAAATTTTATTATTTGTATATCTATGTAAACAACTAAATAATCGAATACATAAAATAAACAAAAACAAAGCACCGCTGACATTTAGTCTTTATTTTATTTAGATCGCGTCGCTAGTATCGACGCTAGAAGCAACGGTAGTAGCGAAGCGACCATTGCGTCATTAACTTAAATATCCCTTTTTAAATTCGTAAATTTTTTATTTCTCTAAAAATCATATTGTATCTTAAAATCAAATATGTGATCGATAGCTCAATGGCTCAGTCGCTCGATAGAGTTCAGTGGTAAAGTGACGATTTTACAATCTAAATGTCAAATCGGCAAAGAATTAATATTATCAGGCAATATTTACTATTATCTAGTACAACAATTACATAAATAAATAAAAAAATAAATAAAAAATCAATTAATTTTCACCAAAATAATAACAGACACTGTTGTACTTGTACACTAAAACAAAAAATTGTTTTGTTTCCTGTCAAAAATCTTTTATTTATTTTGTTTGTATTTTTGGAGTTTTTAAATTACTGTAAAATGTAGCAGCACTTTTCATTTAACCTTTATGACTGTTTTTGTATTATTTTGTTATAGGTATATATATATATGTGTGTATATATTATACATGTTGTTTAGATCACGTAAAGGAAAACCTAATTTTTTTTCAATTTTGTCGCGTCGCGCAAAATTTCCATATTGTGAAAAATATTTGTGAAATAAAAATTTTCCCCCCCTTCTTACCTGTATTTAAAACCATACAACAACAATAAAAAAATGTATAAGAAAAATTTGTTTAATAATAAATACATGTACCTTTAAAAAAACTAATATTAAAATGTTTTCATATGAGTACTTTTATATATATATATATATATATATATAATTTTAATATATGTATTATATGTTGATTGTCGGTTCGACTAAATAACATATGAAAAGGAAAAACTCCTACGCGGCATAGATTTAAAAAAAAAAAAAATGAAAAAAACAAAAATAAATAACATACGGCTCCATGAATTCGCGCTATTGCTACTCATCGTAAAATCAATTTTTTGTTTTTCAATTCTTATGATTTTGTTTTTGTTTTTTTTTAACAAAAGACCGCGTCTTATTGAAAACAATAGGAAAAATAATAACAAAAAATGTCAAAAAAAAAAAAAAAAAAGCAACAACAACAACTGAAAAACAAACAATAAAAACAAATTTTCTGACTTTTTAATGTTTAATTCTGGTAGTTGGTTTTTTTATTGTTGTTTTTTTTTTTTTTTTTTTTTTTAAAGAACAATTACACAATCAGTTACTTAAATTGACATAAATTTAGGAGGAAAATATATTTTGTACCTAAAAAACCGCATCCCTATCATAAACATATATATATATAACATATTATATATACGTTTATATATTTTACTACCTATATAATGTTGTGTGTATAATTTTGTGTGTATAATATAGGTATGTTAAGTTTATAATAATTTTACTGACTTTCAAAAAAAAAAGTATCTTAAGATTTTTGTAAAAACATATTTTAAGATATTTAAAATTTCAATTTCACTACTAATGAAGATATAATAATAAAGAAAAAAAAACAAAAACAAAAAAAAACAACAAATCGGTATAATAATCTTTAATAAGAATTCTTGAGATCTTCTTTATTGTAATAAAAATTTAGGTAGTATTTTAGAGTGCGCCATCTTGAATTTTGTTTTTTTTTTTGAAAAAATTAAAATTAATATTTTGCAATAAAATTAATTTATTTTTCACTTAAAACTTTAGTATTACATTAAAAAAAAAAAAATTAAAGTTGAAGAAGTAATTAAACTGTATATGTATTAATTACTTTGAGAGAGAGAGATGTTTATGACTCAGTTTTGTATTGAGAGTGGTTTAAAACTTACAAATATTTGACAGGAGATTTGTTCTTTGACAGTTTGTTTTTTAACAAAAAATAATGCCAAACAAAAATTTGAATGAATATAGCAGCACTAATTGTATATGGATATTTCTGTGACCAGGACTATTCCCAATAGGAGGATGATGAATTTTAGGCTTAGAAATTTAAGGAATAATACTTATATAAAAAAATTTATACTTAAGTCAAAATAAAATATCCTTTTGTTAGAAAGTATCAAGCCTAATCTATTAGAAACTTATTCGAGATTTCTGCGATACTATTTTTTTAAAAATTATTTATTAAAAATTCAAAATATATTTTATATAAATTCAGATTAACAGTGAGAAGTTTAATACAACTTCTAATTTTGACAGCTTGTTTTAAAATATAAGTGAAAATAATGAGATCTTAGAAAATGATAAATTTCGAAGTATCTGGGATTAATATAAAACTAATTAATATTATCTGAGAAATAGTTTCTACCTGAACTTCGGAAATCGAGGAAGAAGAATAAGAATAGGTATATGTATATATTTTTAAATATGAGCTGAAGATTATAAATGAAAATTGGAAAATTTTGGAAAAATATTTAGAATTGCATACAATAGTATTGAATATCTATTATGAAAAAAATAAAAATATGAAAACTTGTTAGGAATTGTCCTGATAATATATACTCATTTTTTAATGATTAAATATTTATTTTTAATGATTTAATATTTATTATAATTTACAATTACTTCACTTGTTTTTTAATTTACGGATTTTACCCTCGTGAAAGGTTAACTGAGATATTTAAAACTTGATTATGTATTCTACATTCCTAAAATAGTAATTTTTTTCTAAATCAATTGGAATTACTTTTTACTCAAGCACAAGTATTCATATTAGTAATCATATAAAATAATTACATTTTTATCTCAAGGATTATCTCTAAACCATTTTTATTTTGTTTTCGATTTTTATAAATTACTGTAAATTCTACTAATCGCGTTGATTTATTGAAGTTATAAAGTACCTGTCAATAATTTGTCAATCAAAATTTGTTTGTTGTATTTGTTTTTATATTATGTGATATATTCTGTCATCTTTTCTTTCTTTCAAATTTGACATATTATATGTAGCCCATTTTTTTTTTTATTTTTCTTTAATATTAGTAAATAGTGAAATTTTTTAATTCATTGACGCCAGTTACAACCTAAAACTACAAAAAAAAAAAAAAATAATAAAAACAACAAAATAGCAAAAGATAATAAAAGGAAGATAGATGAAACAGATGTTGCGCCATATTTGGTTTAAATAATCAGTGTAAGTGGTAACTGGCTTATATAGTAAATATAGGAGTACTATTTATTAAACATTAGCAAAAATGATTACAAGTTGTCCCGTAGTATCTGTAAGTGTTTTGTCAATTTTATATTTATTTGTAATGATCAAAATTACTGACTTAGTTCAGTTGTTAATTTTTTTTATTGTATTTAACATTTTATCTTAAGTAGAAAATTTGTTATACAACAATTATAAATTGAATTTGATTGAATTTGATATTTATAATCGCATGATATTTCTTAAAGATTTGTATTGATGGATAAAGACTTGTCTAATGTAATGTTATAATAAACTGTTGTTTCAAATATAATATTTTTTTTTTTTGAAAAATGTTTTTTCCAATTTGTTTATTTCCTGGTTTTATTGGCGTCATATCAGATAAAATTTTTTTTTAATACAAAGTTTGTAATTATTACAAATTATAAGATTGTTTTTTTTTGTATAAAATGTAAGATTTGTATAATTATACAGTTTTTTTGCAACGCCTTATGATCAATTAGTATGGGTTTCCTTGCTATTTACATTATAGTTTGAAGCATTTTATGGACAATTTTTGAAATCTAATTGAAGATTATACAATGCAGGATCTATATAGGGTAGATAAGATTTTGTATATTGAACTAATATAATATCATAGAAAGATAAATTTTAAAATAGACATATTGAAATTGAAAATAGATGAAGCTTGTTTTAAATCAAAATAACATTAAATTTAAGGAAAAGTAAAAAGTGGATTATCCTTAAGAAACCAATAGGAATATATCCATATATCATATTATAGTTTGGTATATGTACCTATATTTATATATAAAAGGTCTATGCATGAAATAGCGTTACTAAATACTGTAATTACTTTTGTTGGCAAAGTAATAGTTAGGAACGGCTGTATGAAAAAAGTCCGTAAAGCCCAAAATTTAAAAACCTTTCCAAAATTTATATGAAATTTTGGAAGTTTTTTCATCAGTAAGAAGTCCTTTCAGGATTCCTGATTTTAAAGCAAGCTTTACTTTAAATAATAAGTCGGGAACAAAACGTTTAATATTAAGGAAACTGTCCGTAAGACTTTGCTCATTTTATTCGTGGAACCATGATTTTATAACAACAACTTTTTCAAATTAAGAATCTCATCTATACATGTAAAAAGACCCAAATTTGGGACATCCTTTTGAAATATCCTTTAGAAACTTTTTATTTCTTTTAATTTTTTTTAGAAATTGTTTTTTGAGGAATTTTTGAATAAGGGAAAAGCCCCAAAAATTTGTAACTTTTTTCATTTTTGCTTGTGGGATTTTTTTCGTATTGTTTCATACTCCAAAAATTCTGAATGAAGGGCATTTTAAAGTTGGATTCACAATTCTGGAAAAAGGGAATACCCTGGTTTTCAATTTAAATCTAAGATCCTTGTTTTAAAATTATAAATTCAAATAATTAATGTACATTTTTCAGTTGCCAAAATTTTGCAGGACATTTGGCTATAGGACGTCTGACTCGGCACCGATTAGTTTTCAATGTAAAATCGAAAATCGATTTTTGAAAAAGCAGGAGGCATCGCATTATTCGGAAAATGTAAAACATTTATGGTTTTAATTATCCTTATTGTAGCGTTTAATATAACCCAAACTCTCCCTTAACAATTTATTGGAACCCGGATTTTGTATCCCTAATATTACCTAACTTTTAATAAATTGTCCCCCATTTAATATTCCGAAAAAGAGCAATCCTAATTTTTAGTTAAACTCTAAAATCTCTCTAAATACAGGATCTCACATATACTTATAAATAAATATTCTGAAGAAGGGGAAAACCCTGTTTTTTCAAAAAACCAAATGCCAATTTTTAATTTTAATAAAATTTGTGTCTAAAGTAAAAATTCAAAAAGTGCCCAAATTTTGAAAAGCTGGAATTCCTGGAAAGGGAAAAGCTGGAAACGGGAACCTTTTTTTGAAAAATTTTATAAAAATAGTATTTTAGGGCTGTTTATAGTAGACGTTATTCTTGGGAAGGTTTTTTGTACAAATAAGTGTTCCTTGGCTCGAAGAGCACTTTAAAAAAATTTAACTTGTTGAAAGGATTTTCAATAGTATTATTCTTAAATTATTTATAGAACCTAGCTGTTAATCATAATCAAACAAATTACTAATAAAGTTATTTAAAAATTATGAATTTTCATTAGTTTCTATATAAAGATAAATATTTCAATGATAAGTTAAGTTTTTCCATATATATATAAAATCTGTTAAACTATCTATTAAAACAAAGAAAATTTGATTCAAGGAAAAGCGTTTTTTATTTATTCTATATTTTTCAATTATAAATCAAAAATGTTAAAATAAAAAAAAAATTTTTTTGAAGGCGATTTCAACTGCAAAAGTGACGTGCTAAATTTGCTGTTATCAAGAATCCAAATTAGAAGATATAAATAAAATAAAATAAAATAAAAAAAAATTTATTTATTTTTATAATTTAATTGATTAAAAAATTTTGATTTGTTAAAAAAAAAAACAAAAAAAAGTTGTTATTTCCCTTTTTTGAATGATTGTTATGTGCAGTATGAATAAGAGTAGCGCAATCTATCAAAACTGTATAATCTTTGACATATGGCTTTTGTTACTAATGCAATATATATATATACGTATTGAAAATATTGAAAAATGCATTAGATTGCATTGATATTGCAGTTTAAAAATAGTTTTAAAATTACAAAAAATAAAAAAAAAATTGGAGATTTTTGGTGTGGTATTGAAACCATTTTTATCTTTTTTTTTATGTTATTGTTATTATTATTTTTTTTTTAAGTTTACAATTGATTAAATTGATTTATAAGTGATTATACGCGGAGTTGTCAATATGTTTAAAAAAAATATTAAAAAAAAAATCTTTTAGATTAATTAAAAATTAACAAAAGAGTGAATTATTAAATTTTTTGAAAAGTTTTGTGAAACTTTTAAAATTTCAAACACGTTCAGAATGCTGTTTGCCTGTGATTTTTTTTTTAAAAATTTTGATTAGTGACAGAAATTTAGTGTTAGGCAGATCTGATTAAGTTGAAGAGAAATATGATTAGTGATTACTGATTATAATTCTATAATAAAATAGTAATTCTAAATAGTAATTCTATTCTATTATCTTGATAAGTTTTTGGTTAGCAAAGAGAGGATTAGAGAAAGACCTAGGGCTATTTGTATTTTACTGTTTAATTACAAGCTTTTTACATATATTTAAAGACCTGTGGCTCTAGTCAATGATTTAAATTCTTCTTGGTTTTTGTTTAAATTAAAAGATGTTAAAATTTAGAGATCTATTAGAATTAGATTTTATTGATGTACTACTCTCTCTACATCTTTAATTACATTTTCTTGAAGTTTTACTATTCCCTTAGATAAATACCCACTTAAAGAAAATTTTTTGCAGAACTACAGCCTTAACGTGTAGTTTTTCTTAAAAAATTCATAGATCACCTGATCAACGATTTTCGTAGGTCATAATTTAAACTGTGATATTGTGATCATGTGATTAATGGAAATCTAAAGCAATCTAAAAAATCTTAACTTAAATATGACACTATTTAACTCTTAATAATCGTTTTTTTTTTAAGCGCTAACTGTTTAAATCTTAGGCCAATAACTCAATCTATACCAGAGGTACATTTTGGAACATGGGGTCATATTATATCCGTGTTATTATAATTGACCTTAATAAATGCCACATACAATTTAAACACGAGATAGTACTAGGCCTTATAACATGTAGAAATGTCTTAGGTTTTCAATATTTACAATTCTATTTTTTGTTTATATTGTAATAATTTTGTATTTGAGTAATATTGTATTCTATATCTGTGAGTTATATTATTCAATTAAATTATTTGTTTATATTGTTATATTAATGTATTTTTAATTAAAGATATATTTTTTTTTAATTATTGATTAAGCTATTAAGTTGAATCCAATTACGAATGGTAGCTGAGTCATGTCGAAAACCAGAAAAGAATGTTCACTTTCATTGGGTTTTGAACCCGAGACTTTAGCATGAGTGATCGGAAATCTACAGCCTCTCAAAATATTTCAACTCTCTTGACTCTATTATATTTTTAAAACACCTAAGTAATTACTAAAGCACTATGTATAAATTTATTATGTATAAATTTATTTTTTAAATAGTACTTATTAAAAGTGTTTGACAGTGTTACCAGGCATAATTATTATCTTAACATGTTTTTTTTTTTAATTTGATCTCGTAATTTCAATTTTTATCTCAGCTCTAATATCTAATGCGTTAAAATCAATGTTATAAAGTTTTTTAAAATATTAAAAAAACATGAAATCTCCTTCAAAATAAGATAAAAATCTTTTGTACAAAAAAAAAAAATAAACAATTGCAACTAAATTAGAAAAATAAATAAATAAAAATATAAAAAAAAAAATGTCATTTCAATCAAAATATGCATTAAAAAACACTCAAGAGATCACAATTTTATTTCATATTATTTTTTATGGTGTTTTCAACTTTTTTTTTTTGTAAATTTTAAACAACAGCAAAACTTTGAAAAAACATTTAATTTTTTTTTCCTTAAATATTTTATTTTATTTTTAAATTAAAAATAGATAATAAAAAAACCTTTAAAAACTATTTTGGTATTTTTAGTAATTGCTCGGAAAAATAGCGAGAATTCAGTTACCATTTTTAGTTTTGATTTAATTTGTTTTTTTTTAAGGATATTTTTATATTGAAAATATATTTTAATGTGAAGTAACTTTCAAGTTTGACAGTTCGTTTGTTTGATATTTTGTTCTTGTGACGTCGAAATTTGTCATTGTAAATTTTCTTAAATATAAGGACTTTGTCTTGTGTACGTGGGTGAAGTCAAATATAAGTTATGATTACTCATTTAAAAAAGTCAAGAGTTGAGTTTAATTTGTTAATAAAATTATGAATGTGTCGTTTAATAAGGCGTCAGCATAGCTTTTATTTAAATGCGTACATATAAAATTTAATAAAGGTGGAATATAAAAATGAATAAATTCAGACAATAGTAAATATTGACTAATATTATAAAAGTCCTTTGCCTATTTGGCATTCGAACTTCCTTTATAAACTAGCATAATATACACTATATTTTTTATTATATATTATCCGACGAGGTTTTGAACCCGAGACCCTCCGATTGAATCAGCCACCCGTTGGATCAGCAACAATTTTTTTTTAAATTTTAATTACTTGGAATAATAATAATTTTTCTGAACAGTTGATCAATATTTTGAATAATGAAACAAAGTAGTTCCAGTGACAGATGTTTCATTCCTTCTCGTTTCAGATTGTCATTGAAAAAAATTCTGAAGCATTTCTTGATATTATTTCATTATGTTTTTGTATTTCATTTAGTTGACTTATTTAAATTGCTAATAGCGCTTTTACGGAAAAACATGTAAGTTTCCATTGGAACAACTTTTTTAGTATGAATTTCCATGAAAGCTAAAAATGTGGTCTTAATCTATTTCTAAATTTATTTATGCTGATATCCTTGAATTTTAAAAGTCTCAGAATTATTCTAATGAAGATTTTTAACTTAAATATTTATAAATATGTTAGTGCTGACACGGTAATCACTGTTCCAACTCAGACTTAAATGTTAATTTAAATAAAACAGATTATTTTAATAATAAGATAATGAAAAATATGTAAAATATTGGCCAAAGCTGAAGATATATATAATTAAGCCATATATCTCAATCGGGTCCAAAAAATATGTTATTAAAACTATTTTGTACACATATTTTATAGTCAAACCGGATTTTAAAAACAATTTATCGAAATATTTCGACTCCAGCACCATCTTTTGAAACAAAATATAATTTAAAACTTACTTAAACACCAAATCAACATAATCACCCCTATTCTAAACTCCCTCGTACAGCTACGTCGGACATAATCTACGAAAAAGCTATTCTAAATTTCGACTTAACGTTACGAAAAGTGCAAAAATCTACGAAAGAAATATTCATGTGTAGCATATTCGTAAATGTCAAAGTTGCCATTGCAGATTTAATTGTCTACGAGGGAATTGAGAATCGCTAGAACTGTTTGTTCGTATCGTAGCCAATTTGTCGTAGAAGTTCTACGAGGGAATTTAGAATATGTGTGAATATGTTCAAAAATCAAAATATGGTCTCAATTGGTTCAGTAGTTCTGAAACTTTGCGGTTCATACACATGCATACGCACTATGTTTACAAAATAAAATTTATGTATGTTGCAACTAAAAATATCACCGTTATTTTACTTACGGTAAAAATTTACGGTTATAAATAACAGTAGCTGAATTAAATAAATATTGTGTATTTTGGATTAATTTATTTTATTTTATTTTTTATATATCTATTGGATTATATATATATATATATATATATTGGATTAATTTTTTCAAATTTGTTTATTAAATGGAACGTGGTCAATTGTAAAGAATTTGAACACAAATTAAATGGGAGTGTAATTTTTATTTATTTATTGATTTTAAATTTATATTTTTTTTTTATTTTATAAATAAAACACATATAAAAAAACAGAACATACTTACAATATTGACAAATGACAAATTTTTTATATGTTCTACACAACTTTTCTATTGGCTTTTTTTTTTAAATTGGAAATGCATAATTATTTAACAAATTTCTAAAGTGTATATAGTGTAAAACAATTAAAATGATTAATGTTACATACATCTAAGGATCCTAATATACAAATTTCCTGTTTATATTTTTTAAATATAAATTTATAAACAAATTGTTCCTTCAATTATTTTTTTTTTAAGATTTCAGATTTCAAAGTATAAGTAGTTGAGTTGAAATGAATAAGATGATTCGTGACTTAATTGTTGAAGAGAGATACGTATAAATTATATTAAAGACATTTGGTGTTAGTATGTATGTTTATATATAGTTACTAAATTTCCATTCAATTTGATTTCAACCAATTAGAGCCAAATTAATACTATATTTTGTATTTTAATTTTTTATTAAATGTGTGATATTATGTCTATTTAAATACTTTTAAATTGTATCTTAAGATGTTTTCCCTCATAGTAAATCTTTCAATATTTATATGCATATCGAATTCTCAAATTTACCTACATTTTATATACGAGTACAAAATTGATTAACCAGAAGTTGAAAAAAACTTGAAAAATTTATTATCCCTTCAGTCATATAAAGTACTTTATTCAATTTTCAATTGCTTTAATAAACGGTTTTTTTTATTTAACATTTTTATATCTTAAGATACTTTTTTTTATAATATTATATACGGTGATCTGAATTAAGGTCCTGCGAAATAAAGCCCCCGTGGTTTAATGAGAAATAACGCCCTGGGGTTTTTTTTTCATAATAATTGAGTACTAGAGCTCTGGGGTTTTATTTCTCTTTTGAGTTGAACTACGACTTCTGTAGGAAATAAAGCCTCGGGGTATTGTTTCTCTTTCAATTAAATCTTCGACTTCTTGAGGAATAAGCGCCGACTTATTATTTGTCATTAAATATGTAGTAAAATTCATTTTTATAATTTTCAAACCGAAATTCTATTTTAGGAAGCATATTTAAGTTGGTTAAAAAATCAAAGTTGACCCTTTTTCCAGATTATTTATGAACTAATGTATGCAAGACTTTGGTTACAATATCTGGTTTATAAGTGTAGTTTGTAGTATAAATGTAGTTTATATATAAAATTATTATTCGTTTTTTAATTTCGGAAAAGGGAATACCTCTGATTTCGATTCGAACTGCAAAATGTGTGCTAATTACTTTTGATATTATAGTTCAAGAAAATCTATATATATTCCAACACGTCACTGATGTTATATAATTAAAATTAACTTTTTACTAAAAATATATGAAACTGTTGTTATCTTTTCATTTGCAATTTTAATCGAAATAGGAATAATACCTCGGGGCTTTATTTCTGAAAAAAGTCGTAGTTCAACTTAAAGGAGAAATAAAACTCTGGACTTTATTTCCCATATTTTGGGGGCTTTATTTCTCAATAACGCCCTGAAGTTTTATTTCTTATTAAATGGGAAATAACACCCCGGGGGCCTTATATCGCAGAGCCTTAATTCAGGTCACCTTATATACTTTTTTACATTACTTTACTTTGAATATTTTCCGCGTACGAATTTGAAAACACAAAATAAGAACAAAAACAAAAATTTAAAAAAAAAACAGTTACAAAAAAAAACCTTACAAATCGATTTGTGATGCCAATTTATCGTGATCCCTGTGACGTTATGGTGTTGTTATCACTTTTTAAGGTATAAATTATTATCTCTCCATTCAAAATAATTTTACTACAAAAAAAAAGTGAATTGTAAAATAACTTCACATCGCACATATATATAGAATAGTAGTTAATTTCATTTTGTATCTGAAAGATACTAAATAGTTGATAGGAAAAAAAAAATAAAAACTTTAAACCGCTTGATTAAATAAATATTATCTCAACAAATTACAAAAACAACAAATAAATATCAACTAAAAAAAATTGGCAAAAACTTATTTGTTAGATATCAGAAAAGACATGACAACATTTTGACTTTGGTATATTCTACCTTAAGGTATTAAATATATATATACTATAGATGTCATAGTATAGATGGCATAGATGATAGATACAAAACAGTTAAGCAAAAAAAAAAACAACACAAATTACACAAACAAAATAATAGTTACACTGTCTGTCTCTCTTAAGAATCATTTTATATTTAACACCATATTATATTGGTAGTGCTGCCGCCACATACCCTTTTCAAATTTTACACGAATTGATTCTTAAAGTATTTAATAAATTGTATATCTAATAATGTAAGATATTTTGAAAAAAAAAAAAAAGAAAATTTTGCTATTAGCACGATTTTGTTGTATTGCAGTTCAAAATTTATGTTCAGTTTATTTCATTCATTGAATTTCAATTCAATCTTATAGTTTTATTCTATAGATACGAGTACATTGAAATAAAAGGGTTTTTTTTTTTTTTTTTTTTTAATTTTATACTTGCTTACCTAATGGTCAATAAAATTTTAATTTGATAGCACCAGTGCACAATCATCATCAATATATATATAATTATACAATAAAATAACACAAGTTTCAATTATGTGTTCTGGACCCAGCCAGTAGTCGATTATTTGATTTGGAAGAAAGTTTAGTGTCTTGTGTCAGTTGAAGATCAGTGGTTCTTAGGAAATTGAGGAAAAATTATGTTTCAGTTTGGAAATTGAAATTTCAGATTTGTTCTAGGATATTTGAAGTGCATTTAGTAAAGATCAGTAATTTTTAGGATAAGAAAGAACAGGTACTTCAATTCCGAAATTGAAATTCTTAGTTTGCTCCAGAATTTTCTTATTGTAGTTAGTAGATATCAGTGGTTCTTAGGTCATGGAAAGGGCTAAGTACTTCAATTCAAAAATTGAAATTATATAGATTTGCTCAGGGATTTCTGAGGTAGTCCATTTGGTATATAAAGATTAGACATTCCTAAATCATGGGGGAACACCAGTGCTTCAGTTACGAAATTGAAATTGGTGATTTTCTCCAGGATTTTTTTATTGTATTTAAAAGAGATCAGTAATTCTATGGTCATGGAGTGAAACAAGTACTTCAGTTTTAAGATTGAAATTGTATAGATATTCTCAGGGATTACTGGGGTAGTCCATTTCGTATTTATAGATAATAGATTCTTAAGTTATGGGGGAACTGCTGTGCTTCAGTTTTGAAATTGAAATTGTTGATTTACTTCGAGACTTGCTATAATTCAAATCTAAAGACAATTTACTTAATCTTATTAATTTTAATTTTATTCGAAAATGCTCAGGGATAGAATAAATCAAAACCCAAAGTCAGATGTTGATTAAATTCTATAATTTGGAACTACTCACATGGAATCCTATCAAAATATGTAGTATTTATACGAATGAGATTCTCTCAACATTTTCGACACTTAAATTGAGTACTTTTGTAATTGATTGATTTAATCGATTGTGCAATTACTATTGTAAGAACAAAAATAGATATAGAAAATCTATTAGTTTTAATATTTGTTTTAAATTGAAAGAAGATTTAAACTTTTGGAATTACAATTTTGTGATAAACTACTAGTGATAAATATATCAAATGATTTTTTATATAATATATATATAAATATAATATAAAGTACAAGAGTGTTTTGTTCAAATTGTTTTACATGTTTATATAGATAAAAGTTAGCAAATCTTTTAGCTAATTGTTGCTTGAAAATCGCGTGACAATTATCTGTTTTATTTTTTTTATGCTAAAGTACATTTCAAAAAACAATAATTCTTAAAAGTAAGATCCTGTCTGTCCAACTGTCTTGTCCGATTAAAATGTTCAATAAGATGCTGGTATATTTCCGGTATTATTAAAAACCGATGGCATTTTTCTTAAACCCAGGAAAATCAGTTACTATAGTAACCAGTAATCAATCAGTTACCACGCACGTGAATGGGTTCGGGAAAAGTATTAAGTTTACAGTTATGTAAAAATAGTTTTAAAGACTTCTTTTATTATATTTTATGGGTTGGGTCTGAAATTTCGGTTTAGTAAATCTAGTTTTAACAAAATCTCGTTTTAGAAAATCTTGTTTTTAGAAAATCCTTTTTTTTATATTCAGGGAAAAGCCGATAATTATGGTTTTGCATTCAACTTAAAAATCCTTAAAAACCAGATTTTTCAATTAAAAAAGAGATTTTCCTAATAAGCGATATTTTTCAATAAAAACGAGACATTTTAAGATTACGTTTAATAGAGAGTGGGTATGAATAACCCCGCAAAAAATTGGGTTCAGAATTGTGCACTTTTTGAAACCCTTAATTTTACTTATCACCTCCTATTAAATCGTAAGTCGTTCTAATAGCAACAAATAAACACTTTTATTTTTTTATTGTGAACTTTTTTAAACAATCATGTAACCATTTAACCGCCATCTGTACTTTAACTATTTTTTTTATTATTGTTATTATTATTATTTTTATTTAACTTAAGTTTTATTGTGAAGATAAAAGGTGTGCTATTATTTGTTTGTTGATTTGCTTTTGGTTTTTTATAAGTGTTATTTATTGTATAGATGAAGTTTTTAGTTAATTTAAAACTAAAAGAAATTAAATTTAGGTGTTTTAATTGTTTTTTAACAATATTTGGAATTAATTTGGAGACTTGGAAAAAAATGCTTTTAATCACAGTTTTAAATCTGTGTTTATGAATTAAAGGTTTAATTGTTGGGTTTTACAGGGGAGCTGGTCTAAATTGAGATTTTTAAAGATTGGAAAAGTAAGGGATTTTGTGGAACTGCAATTGATTATTTAATTATTACCAACCCCTCCTGTTAATAATATGCAATTTAATAATTGGATACCCATATATACATATATACCCATATATATTACTTACTTACTTAGGTGGCGCTACAGACCATGAAGGTCCTGGGCCTGACGTAGCGTTCCTCTCCACCTCGTTCGGTCCCGAGCAGATTCTCTCCAGTTGGAGATTTGGAGCCTTCTGATGTCTGCCGAAATCTCGTCTCTCCAACGAAGGTTTGGGCGACCTCTGCGACGTGTTCCCTCTGGCCTGGCTTCGAGTATCTTTTTAGCTGGAGCATTGTTATCCATTCGCTCAACGTGACCTAGCCATTGCAGCCTTTTGATCTTAATTTTTTGAACTAGGTCTACGTCACCGTACAGCTGATAGATCTCGGCATTGTATCTTCTTCTCCAGGTCCCATCGTTGCAGTAAGGACCGAACACTCGACGAAGAATCTTTCGCTCGAAAGTTCCAAGTGCTTGCTCACTTGCTCTGGGCAATGTCCAGCATTCTGCTCCATATAGTAGCACCGGAAGTATGAGCGTTTTGTACAGTTGCACTTTGGAACTGCGCGAGAGGAGTTTTGAACCCAGTTGTTTTGACAAACCGAAGTAGCAGCGGTTTGCTAGGTTTATTCTTCGTCGGATCTCCACATTGATGTCATTTGCGGAGTTTACATTTGTACCTAGGTAGACAAACTCCTTAACTACCTCAAAGTTATATGTACCAACAGTGATGTTAGGACCTGCTCGATGTATTCTGGCCTCTTTATTTGTTGATAACATATACTTCGTTTTGTTCTCGTTCACTAGAAGACCCATTTTCTTTGCTTCTTCTTCAATACGGACGAAGGCTTCGATGACGGCTCGTTGTGATGTTGCTATTATGTCGACGTCGTCCGCGAAGCCTAATAGCTGAACAGATTTTCTGAAGATTGTTCCTTCGGCGTTGACACCAGAGCGGCGTATAATCTGTTCGAGCACTAAATTGAAGAAGTCGCACGACAGTGCATCACCTTGACGGAAGCCGGTGCATGTGCGAAAGAGCTCCGACATATTTCCTCCAATAGCAACTGCACATTTAGTGTTCTCCAATGTTACTTGGCAAAGTCGGATAAGCTTGGATGGTATGCTATATTCCGACATTGCAATGTACAGTTCCCGGCGATAGATACTGTCGTAGGCTGCCTTAAAATCGATAAAAAGATGGTGTGTATCGATTTGAAATTCATGGGTCTTCTCCAGGATTTGCCTCAATGCGAAGATTTGGTCGATGGTAGACTTACCAGGACGGAAACCACATTGGTAGTTGCCTATGATGTTATTGCAATGTGGTTTCAGTCGTTCGCATATTACGTTGGAAAGGATCTTGTACGCGACATTCAATAGAGATATTCCTCTATAGTTGGCACATGACATGGCATCGCCCTTTTTGTGGATGGGGCATATGGTGCTAATGTTCCAGTCATCGGGCATGCATTCTTCCATCCAGACTCTGGTGATGATTTGGTGCATGCTCCTAACCAAATCTTCTCCTGCTACCTTAAATAACTCAGCTGGGATTCCATCTGAACCAGCAGCTTCGTTATTTTTCAGTTTCTGAATGGCTTGATCAACTTCCATTAGGCTCGGTGGTAGTGTTTCGTCATCGTTGATCATTGTGACTGGTGCATTATTCTGGTGTTCTGTATGCCCATCATTTAACAACTGTTCGAAATGTTGTTTCCATGTCTTCAATATCTCTCGCGTATCGGTTACCAAATTTCCCATGCTGTCTTTAAGCGCGTATGTACGTTGTTTGTAGCCAACTGCCAACTGCTTGGCTTGTTTGTAGAACTTACGTACTTCGCATCTGTCTCTGCATGTTTCAATGTCCACAAGACGAGATTTTTCATAAACCCTTTTTTTTCGCCTAATGGTGTACTTTTCATCTCGTCTTTTAGCTCTGTACTCCTCCTGCGCCGCTCTGGTTTTCCTCTGCAGGGTCTTGCGGTATGCTACATTTTTGAGTGCTGTTTTAATTGAGCATTCTTCATCATACCAAGGGTTTCTGGTTGGTGTTGGTTCGAAACCTATTGTATTTGAAGCCACCTCCTTGATAATGTTAGAACAATGTTGCCATTGTTCATCGATGGATGGATTATTCAAAGGAGGTGCCGATTGGAGTCTAGAGCTAATTTGTTGGCTGTATTCTCTGGCTATATCAGGCGATTGTAGGCTTCTAATGTGGAATTTTTGTGAGCGTGTGTTCTGCAGCTTCCTCACATTAGATATTCGTGCTCTGAATTGTGCCGCTATTAGATAATGGTCAGAGTCGATGTTAGCCCCTCTGAAGGTTCGTACATCTAGCACGGATGTTGAGTGTCGTGCGTCAATCAATAGATGGTCAATCTGATTAGATGTACGACCATCAGGGGATAGCCAGGTTATTTTGTGGATGTTCTTATGTGGAAATTTGGTGCTACTTATAACCATGTTACGCGCAGCTGCAAAATTAACTAATCGGTAACCATTGTCTGTGGTGGTGTTGTGGAGACTATGATTACCAATTGTTTTTCCATGTATTGCTTCTCTACCGACTTTAGCATTAAAATCTCCGTTTACAATCTTGGCATCGTGTTCGGGGCAGGCTGCGTATGTTCGCTCAAGGGTATCGTAATATTCTTCCTTGTCTGCATCCTCTGCTTCGTCGGTAGGAGCATGCGCACACATAGGAGCATGCGCACATATTATGGAGATGTTGTAAAATCTGCCTTTGATGCGGATGGTTGCAAGTCGTTCATTGACAGGTGTAAAGTCAATGACCAACGACCTCAACCTTTCTCCCACTACAAAACCGCATCCTAATATGTGGTGCTTTTCATGGCAGCTGTAGTAAATGTCGCATTTTCGCTTTTTTAGTGTACCGGTTCCTTTCCAACGTATTTCCTGTATCGCAGTAATATCGGCTTTATACTGCGCGAGAACCTTTTCCAAATTGTTAGATGCTCCTGGGGTGTAGAGTGTTCTTACATTCCAGGAGCAAATTCTTAAATCTTTGTCCTTATAGATGTTCCATGGTCGTTTTCCGTGTAATCTATTCGTTCTCATATCCGAGGCATTTTCGTCATTCATAACTATTTGTTGGTTTTTATGGGTAAGGTAGTTAGCCTTACGCCAACCCCCAGACTGGAGGGCCGTTGGGTTTGAAGAGTTGCTTCAAAATTTGCCATATAATGCGTTGAAGTTCTCATAACTATGTTACGAGTTCAACTGCATTATATAGCGTTTTCCTACTTCCTGAGACGCCAATGTATGTGGCCATTCAGGTTGCAACTATTCTTCCCTCCTCCTTTCTCAACCGGGCTTGGGACCGGCTACGGCGGAGTTTATACATATATATTACACTTAAGATTTAATTGCCATAACCATTATGGAAATGCTTCAATGGGAATCAGATTAAATACAAGATCAGGTCCCTATTGCAAAATAACATATCAAATAATCAAATACCCATCTTTTTGATAAGTAAATTTTTTTATTTATTTTACGTGGATTGGTAGAAATCTTCGAAAGATTCAGAAATGTATGCCGGATTCTTATCGACTAAATACACCCTTCCCTTATTAAAACTAGTCGAATTGACAAACCATTAATTTTTGACTATCTTTGGTATGAGTATAGTTTTTGTGTCATTTCCCTTAGGAAATCTATACTTTATAATAAATGTATTTTTCTTTTAAGCCTTCCTATAATAATCTGATTATTTATTAACTGAGCAGCTTCAATATTTATATGCCCTTCTAGACGAGCTTTATGGCATATTTACTTATTTCATCTATAACTTTGGGAATTTGTAAATCTCTATGAAATTCACTATTACTTACATACCAGGGAGCACGTACTATGTTACGTAGGACTTTATTCTGAAAAACTTATCAAAAAAATTGATTATTTGATTAGTGATAAGCGGTTTGTTTAATTGGGCAGAGATTAAAGATAGGATTAGTAAACTTCAAAAAACTTATGTTACTAAAAAATAATAATATTTTAAAAAGTATCTCAAGATATGTGGATGATATTATAATTATCTCAAGATGTATGTGGGTTTTGTATTTTCACTAATCATTTGCTTTTATATCTGAAAATTATTAATATTCAAAATTTATTTATAAATTAAAATTAAATAAATTTTTTGAAAATTATTTACAGATAAACTAAAATTCTTATATACTTTGTATATTTTAAATATTATTTAAACTCAATTATTATGTAATTAAATTTTAATGTGTATGGAATTAGCAAAAGTTTTAATCAACATTAAATAGTGCAACAACTGGTTTCTCGTGTGCCAAACTGCCAATAAGGAATTGTTTTAATTTTCAATTTAATTTAATTTTTTTTTTTTTTTTAAATTGGTAGGATGTGGTTAAAAGAAAATGTCCATGAACTTCAGGAATTCTGTAAATTGTAAGGAATTATTTTATAAAGGCCAAAAGATATATAAGAAGTATATGAAGCCAAAAAAAGTAGAAGAATTTTTTAAATCGTGTTGAACAATTTTTTAATTTTTTTTTATGCTGCTGTTTTTATTGTGAATTAAATTCTTATGAAATGTAACGAAAAAAATAAATACCAAAAGTACTTATTTATGTACTTTTAAATGATGCCTCATTATATTTCTTGTGCAAAAAAATTTTAATTAAATATTTCATTTGAATTATTTGAAATTATGGATACAAGGTAAATTTATTAAAAAATACATAATATTTAGAATTCATTCAATCCTATTTTATTTTGTTGTTCATATTTTTAATAACTGAATTTTTAAGACAACATTTAGAATTGGAATGGGTATTACAATAATTGAGAAACAATTCACAAGTAAAAATAAATTAAAATTTTAATGCATTTTATAATATCTAAAGTGAGTACAAAAAAGGGTTGAAATATATATTATAAATCAAAGAAGTTTCCATACCTGGTTTCAAGTACCAGTACTTAATTTTTAAAAGTACTTGTAATTCTTATGATAGTTTAATATGTTTTCGTATTTACTTGTTTTTAAGTAATTAATCATAAAAAATAATTACAAAAGTAATTTTAGTAACAAAAATAATTACAAAAGTAATTACGTAAATAGAAATAGTAAATAAAAATAGAACTGTATTTATTTAAAATCTAAGACATTTATACATGTTATAAGGCGTAGTACTATCTCATGTTTAAATTGTATGTGGAATTCATTTGATCAGTTCTAATATATGAATATATCTCCCTTGTTCCGACATGCACATATATAGTCAAGCTGTTTAGCCTGTCACAGTGAACAGTTAGCACGAAGAGGTGCCAGCAAAAAAAAAAAAAAAAAAAAAAAAATTAAATTTCAAAAATAATTACAAAAGTAATTGCGAATTTTAAATTTAATTACTTTCTAGTAATTTTCAAGTAAAAGTACTTAATTCTTTTTACTTGGAACTGAATTTTTAAAGTATGATTACAAATTTTTTTTTAATGGTAATTAGTAAGTAATGATTACCAAGTAATTGACTTGACACAGTATTTAAGTACCATTTTAATAAAGCTTCTACTCTCATGAAACAGTACTCACTAAAACCAATTTTAATTATAAAAATATAATATATTCAATACCTTTCCTTGTCTGTACCTTCAGATAACCTTCTTCTTCTAAGTATTTCTGAAAAAGAACTGTTCTACAAAATCAATTACTTAAATAGTTACTTAAATATGAATGGGAAATTTCGTAATTATAATTCTATCCTACCTTTACAACATTTTTTAAATATTTTTTATATTTAAGTTACCTCGTGTGCATATCATAAACCCTTACCAAAATATAATTATAATTTTTATTTTTTATTCAATTACAAAAACTCTTCGAAACACTTATTTAAGTTTTGGTTTTTTTCAAGTACTTTTATTTTTTCATTCTGAATTCATTTTTCTAGACAAAAATCTTAAGAAATAATTAAAAATTCAATAAAATATTCCATCCTACCAATTACGAATTTTGTTTTTTTTTTTTCATAAACTTAATAAACACTTGCAGGTTTTGTTGTTGTAATTGATTTCTTGAATCGAATCAAATTCGATGGACGGGGATCAGTTTTGTAATAATAAGTATGTACTCGTATATAAAATAAAATATTCGAGTAATTCTTTTTTTACCATATTTTGTTTTTTGAAAATTATCCCCAAACCTGAAAAATAGAACAACACGTTTCAAATAGTGTTTTTTTTTTTTATTTTTTTAAAGATTAAATTAACGATTAAAAAAATTTTGTATATTTTATGTTTATTTAATATATATATATACTCGTAAATGGGTGTATAGATGCTACCAAGCTACTTATGTCATGTAACTTACTTATGGCTTACATACACAGTATAAACAGTCGCCATTTCCAAATACAGAGAAATCAACGAATTCATTTTTGTTTTAATTTTTTTTAAATTTAAAATTAAAAAAAAAAAAACCAAAAAAGAAAAAAAAAATAAAATATTTTATAAGGTAAAGTTGATCACAATGTTTATAAAAATCTTAATAATAATAATATAAATGTTTCACGGTGATATCTTAAGATATCCTAATTTGTGCAATTAACAAGACATGAGACCAATGTTTTTTTTTTGTTTTTGTATTTTGTTTATTACAGATTTTATATTTAATTTTTTCTTTTAATTTTTATTTTTCTATTTTTAATAACAAATTTTTTAAAATTTATTTTTTTTTAATTTTTTGTTTTTATTTTTTAAAAGTATTTATAAAATTTTTTTTGAATTTAAATCAGTCAATTTATAACTACATTTATAATAAGCTTGTTTGAAAAAAAAAATTGTAGGTAGCAGTTTTTAATAATCACGATAAATTGTAGATAAAAATCTTTATATTACATAAAATGATTATGTAAAACTAAACTGTATACATAATATTAGTATATAGTATGGATTTAAAATAATTGATATTTGACATTATTGTGATAGATATTATTTTGTATATAAAAATTGAATATTGTTTTGTGTTTAATATAAAGCTTATGTTATAAAATTATTTAATAGGAGTTTGGGTGTAATTCCTATATTTAGATTTAAAATTTTACCTAAACATATTAGAATTTTAACCATCTAACAATCTTTAAACATTTACATTTTAAATATTTGCAAACATATTTTGGCACTTAATAAGTCTAACAAAATCAGTTAACCTAATTTGCGATTCCATGTTTTTAATAAAAGAATCCAACGAAGCGAAAATATCTTCAATATATAAAATTTGGGAGCATTCCATAATCTCGGTTTAGTAAATATTTTTTTTTTGAATCTCGTTTTTAGAAAATTTTGTTTTAGAAAATCTCATTTTTTTATGGAAAATCTCGCTTTTTAAGAAAATCTCTTTTTTAATTGAAAAATCTGGTTTTTAAGGATTTTTGAGTTGGATACAAAACCGGGATTATCAGCTTTTTCGAGAATAATAAAAAAGGGGTTTTCTAAAAACAAGATTTTCTAAAACAAGATTTTCTAAAAACGAGATTTTGTGAAACCGGGATTTACTAAAACGAGATTTTGTGAAACCGAGATTTACTAAATCAAAATTTCAGACCCAACCCATAAAATGTAAATAATGTAATGATAAAAAATTGTTTTAGGTATAGGAAAGCGTGTGGCAGGTATTCGAACGACTACCTTATTTCCTCTAAAGTTTTAGAAACAGAAAGAGAACAGTACAGAACACTCTTGTGGCAAATTTAAAGTTTCTATTTTTAATAATTTCGAAGATATGTTTTCTAGATCTTTCTAGGTGAGTGAGATAAGCAACCGAACTACCATTACAATTGATACCAAATGTTATAGATACAAGGAAAATAGGTCGATACACCCTTAAAAAACCCGCACCCTTGATTCTACTACCTACTTTTATTGTTTTAGATGATATTATTGTTTGCCCCAAAATCTATCGGAATGTTCCACAATCCGAACTCATAGTTGGTTTTCGTCACATTTGCAATCTTTGCTCTAAGTTACATTATAAAATTCGATAATGTAGCATCATTATAAATATAATGCTTACACATGCACAAACGGACAGACAACGGAATATCGAGTGAGAATTTGTAAACTGAGAATTTGATCAAATTTGTATATACTTTTCATATCTAACTTGCTTCTGTAGTGGTTTCTGCAAACTCTGAACCTTGCGTTATACATATTATTTAACAACTACAATCAAAATCTAGTACAATCATACAATTTTATAACATATTTTCTAAATTTTGTCATGGAATTCTTTAAACTCAATTTTAAGACACTTAGAACCGTCTTAGAGCTATTAGAGAATATTTTATTTCCAATATATTTATATTTTATGTACAACCATACCTTTTTTTTTCCAACACCTACCTATGGTATTACTAGACTTCTTGTTCTGAAAGTAGACCAATTAGCAAGACCAAAAACAAAAACATAAAATAAACTTTTAAAAATGTATATATACCACAAAACTGATACAGATTCCATTATACTTCAAAAAAAAAATTTGTATCTTAAGGATTGTCAAAGTTGGTAACAACTCCAATTAGTTAAAAAATAAATTAATAAAAAACTCTATACAACTTATAATAAAAAGTATAAAAAAAAACCGTAAAACAAACAAAGATACTTGCATATTATACTCCTTCACTTAGTTACAAAAAAAACAGTGCGGAAACTCAACTTCACTTTTTCAAAAAAACAAAATTACTCACCAGGAGCTATTTGTAATTAAAAGCATTGAAAAAAAAAATTATTAAATAATTCCCTTATTTTGAAGTAAAAATTATGAAGGAGTCATAAATTTTATTTCAAAATAACACCATTTACTGCACTTTTATAAAAACTTTTTTTACATACTTTTTATTCAGTTATGAAAAAAAAATTATACCACATGCAGTTAACACTATAATATTCATTTAAGGTAATATTAATATTCAGTAACTATAGCAACTAACTACTTATATATTTTATTTTATAAAATATATTTATTATTCAAAAGAAGATCGATCGAATTGTTTGATCATTATTATTTAATAATTGGTTACATATTTCATAAATTCATGTATGATTTCTAGAAAAAATTTTCCTTAAAAATTATTAAAAAACAAAAAAAACAAAATTAAAATGGCAACTAAATATGAATAGATACTATTTTAAAAACCGACACCAGCAGCAGCACCACCACCATCAAAAATATCAACTCATTTTTAGTAAATGGAATTTGTTTTTTAAAGATGCCACTTCTTCATTCCAAAGATTTATTATCATGTGGGATGATTTTTAATGTGATAAATTAAAAAAAAAAAAAAAACAAATATTAATAAAAAAATAAAATTAAAAAAAAGGAAAACAAAAAATGATACATAAATTCCAAAAATTTTTTTTTATAAACTAAATAGGGTTAAAAAATATATGCATAGGTATTTATATACATAATTTTCTTGTATAATACCTATTAATTCTTTTAAAATGTCCTTTTAAGGATTCACATTTTATTTCATATGTATAAATATATATATTTATATATAATATGTATATATACCCTTTGAAAAAAAAAAAAAAAACATTTTAGCAGCTTAAACAAAGAATATAATATTGTCAAGTCACGTGGATAAAGTGAGAATTTTATAATAAAAATATTATTAAGAAATAAAAAAAAAAAAAAAAAACAGATTGCAATTATATAATATTTTATCTTATATATATACACAAATATATGAATACATTCATTAGTTGATATGTACCATTTAAAGGTTAAAGTAATCACGTTATCCTTCACTATATTGGGTTTTTTTGTATTATACATGTATAAAGTGTTAGTAAAATATCCCAATTGGTAATGAAAAAGTCAAACTGTCGTAAATGTCATAAAAAAATCCCAACAACAATTTTGTTCAAAGTAAAATTTAAAATTTTTTTTTTAAACTGGAAGAGTCGTACAATCTTTAGAGGTTAACTTTTCTTAAGGCATGTTCGTACGTCAATGTTTAAAAAATATCGTTTGTGTTTAGACGGGAGAGTAAAAATCGAAATATTAACATTGATTTCTCATCCGGATCATTATCAAGGTTTAAAAAAAATGAGATGGTTCACTCAAGACAAATTTTAATTTGAAATGTTGGCTACCTTATTTTTAAAAATTCGATTAACAAATGTCAGATGTGAAGTGTGACAAATGTAAAATCAGTGTTTTATATTTGTTTATATATAAACTAAGATTTTGTTTAAACTAAGATTTTGCATATTAAAAAGGTAAAGAGTTTATTTGATTTATAATTAATTATATTATATTCTAATTAAAAAATGTAACTGTGCCATATTTTGCAATATACCACAGGTACAGTTACAGTCAACACATCTTCCAATTGAACGTGTTTCTAGCTACAAGTATCTTGTGTGTTGGTTTAATGAGCAGTAGACATGTGAACAAGAAATATGTCGTATTGAAATAGCGAGATAGTAAATGTACCATTAACTACAAAAAAGTTTTTTGCTGCAGAGATCTGAATTTAGATCTTCGTTTACGTTTTTTGAAATGTTATGTATGGTCGGTTCTATTATATGGAGTAGAAACTTGGACCTTAACAACCATCCATATGAATAAACTTGAAGCCTTTGAAATGTGGCTCTATAGAAAAATACTAAAAATTTCATTGGTAGGTCGTGTCACAAATATTGAAGTTCTTCGACGAATAAATAAAGGCCGAGAATTTCTTACTGACATCAAAAGAAGAAAAATATCATATTTTGGACATGTGATGCGAGGTCAAAAGTACAAAATCCTACAGCTTATCGTGCAAGAAAACATTGAATGTAAAAGTGGTGTTGGTCGAAATTAAATGTCATAGTTATGCAAGGTCAGGAATTGTACATGTATATCAAATATTAGTGATTTGGTACACATAATTAATACAAAAGCATTTTATCCAGATTTTAACTCAACTTTCAGGACATATGACCACTAACATCCAATAGTGGATAGGCATCGAAGAGAGAGAGAAATAACCTCAGGGCTCCAGAGTTCTTTTTAATTTTAAATTTTTTAATATTAAAGTAATTTTCAATTATGGGGTTTTTCATATTGATATAACAAATACTAAGTAATCTATTAGTAAAATTATAAGTGGGAAATCTCTTCCTTAAAAGTCTCTAAAGACCTTAGGGAACACAAAATTAAAAACAACCTTAAGTCAACTTAATATTCAGTTTTTCGAAAATATTCAAATACTGATTCCAAAGCTAAGATCCGTTTGATTCTCTCCTGAAATAATTTAGTATTCTCCCCTTCTTTGTTCCTTTAAACAATTCCATTCTAATAAAAACAAATCAATCTCTTAAGTACAGAACTTAAAAAACCAAAAACCAATATTAAGTTAACAAAATAAGCGACAATACGTCTACATATGATAATTTTTCTATAGTTGTCAGCGAGACGTCTAAATGGCTATGAAACTTTTATTAAAACTGCATTTTAAATTAGTACATATGTACAATATAATATTGATGTAGATCATAAATGAGTGAACTATTTTTCCTTTGATATGTTGGCTTTTTTACCATTTTCACCATAATCAGAAATTGGTATTAAAAAAAAAACAGAAAAAACATTCTATTGTGTATCTAGACATTTTATTCTAAAATAAAAATATGAAGAACCGTGCTAACTAACAATCAATTCATTTTACTCTAAATATAGGTATGTAATTCACGAATAATATTTCCTTTTTATTTATTTCTAGTATAGGTATTATACATCATACCTGTGTAACTGTGTGTTTATGTTAAGTACTAATAAAAAAACAAAAAACCGATTTTAATTTAATTCTATTAAGGTAATCTTGTTCTTGTTGATCAAAAATACCTTTTGCAAAACATATATAGGAGTCGTCAGATCGTCTCGTTATATTCGCTTTAAATTGTTTAATTTTTTATTTGATTGTTTTGTTTTTTTTTTTTTTTTATATTAATTTACGCGTGTACATCAGTGTGCAATCTTAATATTTTAAATTCTTATTTTTATTTTTAGTTTTTCTTGTATTGTCTAAAAATGGTCCTGGAATTATAAAAAAAAAAAAAAAAAAAAAAAAAAAACAACAAGATAAAAAAAAAATAAATGATAAGATAAATAAGAGCTGACAGTATAAATTATAATTGTACGAGTCCTCTAGCAAAAGTAATTGAACTTTAAAACTGAACTTGACTAATAAAAATTAAAGGAATTGTAAGTCGGCTTATACTGAATCAACATTTAGTCGACTTTGCGGAACTTTAAATGAAGGTTACTGTGTAACTATTTTATAACGAGTTTGCATTTAATCAAAAAGTACATTTAAGTGGCTCTTTGATTTTATTTAAAGCATTTAAAAATTGATATTAATTGATAGATAGAATATGAATGTACCCAGTACCCAAACTACAAAAAATGTCTTAGTCGACATCTTTTATAGTTTCAAAATTAAATGTCTTAGCCGACATATTTTATAGTTTGGGTACTGTGAAATTTAAAATAAATATTTTTTTTTAAATGAAGGAAAAGAGTTTTGCATTAAGAAGTGATATTTTTTTTGCTTTCGAATAACATTCTGATTTGAACTATAAACCTATACCAGATCTGGTGATCAGCGCTTATCAGTATCAACAAGTAACTAAAATTATTAACAAGTATTTTCCAATATTACGTAATACTATCCGGTAATTGAGATAAATATAAATAAAATATTTTGTATTTATACTTTTAATTAAGAAACGATTACTTTTAGAATATTTTTGAAGTATTATCGGTAATAAAGACCAATTCAATCTGGAAATTTAAATTCATATAATATTAAAATCTTTTAAATTATTTATAGATTCCTAAAATGTCTCTCTATATTATGGAAAAAAATTATAATCTTTTTTAATTTCGATTACAGTTAAGTATAGGTACAATAATACTGCAAAAATACAGTATTTTTACTGGTATTGGCACTCACCAGTATTTTTGAATAACGTTACTTGAATTATTTAGTTATTTTTACTGATAGTATTTAAGTTTTTTCAATACCAGAACTTGTACTTGAATTTTACTGATTACTTTTTCCAGTACTTGTACTTGCCTGGTAATTGGTACTGGTACTTTGTATACAATCTCTAGACTTTGGTACATAAAATTCTTCGAAAATAAATTACATATATTTTATATTAATTTACAATTCACTAAGATTAATCCTTAATTATAAGAAGTCCGGTTTTATACATTCAATTCATGGACTCGTTTTTTTTTTTTACAAAAATGAAAAAAAAAAAAAACAAAAAAATTTATACTAACATTCTAGACATAACGTCCCGTGAATTAGTTAGTTACTTTTTTTTTTTGAAAAAAAAAGCAGAAAAATTCTATAAAAAGTAGAATTATTTTAACCAGTAGCAGAAAACAGTACGGTACACAAAAAAAAAAAAAAATAACAACAAAACAAATAAAATCAATCTCATTTCTAGTTAGGAAGAAATTTTTGAACAAAACTGTGAAGAACGAACAAAAAAACAACAACAAATTAGAAAAAAAACTTAAAATTCCATTACGTTACAATTTGATGAGTTCCAATACAGAATATTAAAAACTTTCTTTATAATTTATAAAAAAAAAAAAGAAAAAAAAAAAAAAAAACAAAATATTCAATGTGTTAGAAAAAAAACATTTTTTTTTTTTTAATATAAGTATTACATACATACATACATATATATACACATATTATTATTTTTAAATCTAGTTTTATTATGTATCACCGTAGAAGGGATCATCACATCATGCATCACCACGCATCTTTCTATCGCATTACAATAAAAAAAAAAAAAAAAAAAAACAAAGTTCCTTCAAAAGAAAATGTGAAAAAGAATTTTCTGTTCATTATTCAATACAGGAAAAAAAAAAAAAAAAACTTTTCCAAATTAAGAGAAAAATTATATACGCATTGGTTACTGATATGACTCTAGATGGTTATCATTTCTTATTTTGTATTAGAGGTATATATATATATATATACATTTGTATGTATATATGTATATATGTATATTTTGTATTTAAAAGAGTATGTCCTCCTATTTTTCTTTTTTTTTTTTTTTTAAACCAAGATTGGTAAAAAGATACATGAAGTATTAAAAACATTTTATTAGATTGGCTACAATAGGTCTCTTGATTCAAATGCTATTTAATTATAATTTTGTTGTTGTTATTGTTGTTGTTGTTTTTTTTTCTGATATGGCCCTCATATACTTAATATTTTTTTTTTATTTATGTATTTGGATTCAAAAAAAGTATATAAACAACAATTGAATATGATTCCATATAGTGATGATGAGCTGGATACATGAATATGAGAATAAGTATACAAATATATATATATATGTATATATGGTCATTAAAATGTTTAACCGGATACATTTTGGAATTATTGATATGGGATTTTTTTTTTTAAAGAAGATAGCCAAAGCTATTTATTTGCTCTTTTATAGTATATTTTATAGATGGTATCGGGGGTGCAAAAAAATATATATATATTTTTGTATGTATGTATGTATATAAATTGTTTTTTATTTTTTCATTATTATTATTATTATTATTTTTATAATAGTAATCATTATAATGAAAATCAATATCATTCTCATTATAATCATGATTATAATCATATGGCATTAAACTCTAGAGACAAAATGGTTAAAAATGAAAAAATATTTTTTATATACAATATTATATTTATATATATATCATCTATCTATGTATATATAACGTATAATAAAGTTTTGAGTATGCAATATGGGCTTTATATATTATGACCTTTTTTTTTTATTTTAGTTGTAATATGATTCTATCCAATATCCAATATTGCGTATATGTTGATATGATGATGATGATGAGATGTAGGATCTATGAATTTTCTAGTAAAGGAATAAAATTGTTGGCAAAAAAAAAAAATGTAAAATTTATTAGGTATTAATAAAGAATTCAAGACATGGAGTGATGTTGTTCTTTGTCCATTTTCAGAAATGATAGAATCATTAATTTTTTTTTATGTTTCTACTTATAATTTTATTTTATTGGGAAAATATCACCTCTATTTTATGTACAGATATATATATATATATTTTTTTGCTTCTTATTTTTCAGAAAACTCAACTAAAAAAAAAAAAAAAAAACATTTTCTTAAAATACCGGAAAATTTTTATTAAATAACTATTGGAAAATATGGAAAAAATAATATTCTTTATAACTTATAAGTATTAAATTATAAATATTTGGTTCCAGTATTGAATTCATAACAAGTTTTGAATTAAAATATGTCCCCTTTTTTGATTGAAGGACGAGAAAATCCCTAGCTATTTAAAAATTTAAATAATTATAATAATTGTAATTTCAAATGTTGAATTATGAGGACCCCACATCGTTTATTTTAATATTTCTTAATAAAACGAACGTTCTTCAGTATAATAAATTCTTCTGCTTGTATCTGGGGATTTTTAGTATAGTTTTTTTTCAAATTGAAAGCTTCAATAGTTCTAAGAAATAAAATATTTTAAATCTTTTATTTAAAAATGTTTTCTAAATCCTATGAATATTCTTAAGTTATTTAATTGGCGCAGACTGGGGTTTGGGAAGTTTATATTAGATTTAACTGGTAAAAACGGAAGATTAAATCATACTTTATTAGGTCTTGGAATAGGTATTATTAAATTATTAAAAAACTTTTGATCTGAAGTAGTTTTAACTAAGGTATTTAAGTAAACGTATATAAGTAAAGTGGTTTAAAAATTATTTTATTAATTTAATAGATAATATTGAATATCAAATCCTAATTTTTCAAACAAACCCTAAGCTTAAAATAAAAGATTTTCTTTTTTAAAAATGTAGATTAGTGTGTCGACTTTGAGTTTAAGTTTAAGATCCAATATAGTGCTAGTTAATCTGATTGGAAAATCGCATTAGTCAAAATAAAAAAATTTTGCAATATATATATCGAATTATAACTATTGAATTCTATGATGTTCCTAAATCCTATAAGGAGTAGTCATATTTTTCTCATATTTTCTTAATTATGAAAAAAAAAAATGAATGAAACATAATTTCTTTAATTCTCTTTTAAAATATTTAAAAGGCTACAGTTCCTTATCAAATAATTTAAAATTATATTCTTCTTTCCTAAATTTTCCCTGAGTTAAAATAATTTAGAAAATTAACAATTTTTATGACTGAGCTTATCTTTGTTATATATATTTACTCAATTCTTATTAATTCAAATTTTTAGTCTCTAATCGAGCAAAACCTAATTTTTTTGTACGACAATATACACTCAAAAAGTCTAGACTCTTCTCAAATCTGGAATCGTTTCAAATAAAATCCTTAAATTAATTACACATTCTCCACGCTATAATTTCTAAATTTCCTTTTTTTTTTTTCTTACATTAAAATATAATTAAAATTAATTGATAACCTATCATAATATTTTTATATATACCTTTCTTCTATACATTCAATCTTTCAATCATTTTAAAAATTCCCTGTCATATAATAATAATTATTATTTATTAGTTGTGTTTCAAAATTTGACAATAATTAGAAATAAAAATGTCAATGCAAGAAAAATTTATAAATTATGAGCTATTTATTTAATTTATGGATCGCGTAATTTGTTAAATGAAAAAAAAAAAAACTCGTAAAATAATACACTCCCAACTAATATAACTATCATAACATTTAATAATTTTGAAGTTCAAGTTTTTTTTTCTTTAATAGTTGGAATTATTAAAACTTAAACTTACAAAATATGTATATATATACATTTAATTTTATAATTGTCTGTCTCTCTTTCTGTATTGATATACTATTGATTCGTCGTTTATATTTTGAATATTCTTTAGTCGTAATTGCTAGTGGATAAATATTATACAAGCAAATTATTATAGTTGCTTAAAATATGTATTTATTACAATTCCATATGCCAAAATAAGTCAATACATGATGTTGGTGTCACGTTTTTAATTTTAAATGCGTTTAAGGTTCTATTTAAATTTTTCGAGTATTTTTAATTACGAAAATAAGGTCTTTTCAGGTGATAACTACAAATGGCATATCTATAGGGGTAAACTATTTAATTGCGTATTAAAGCAATAGTTAAAACTTTAACCAAGAACTTGCTAACCAATTAACATAACAATGAGATGCCTGAGATGACTTACTCAGTGTTTAAATTACTTAATAGAATTTAAAAACCCAAATTCCCAATAAAATTTTATAAATTGCATATTTTTAGGGATTAATTTTTTAATTACGTATTAAAGTTTTCAGGCAACAGTCTAAACTTTAACCATTTAACATATAAGAAAGAGATGCCAGAGATGGCTAACCCAGTGTTTAAATTACTTAATAGAACTTAAAAACCGAAATTCCCAATCAAATTTTATAAATTGCATATTTTTAGGGATCAATTTTTTAATAACGCATTAAAGCCTTCGAGCAGCAGTTAAAACTTTAACCAATCAACTTGCTAACCATTTAACATATAAGAAAGAGAAACCTTAGATGACTAACCCTGTGTTTGAATTACTTAATAGATTTTAAAAACCGAAATGTCAAATAAAATTTTGTAAATTGCATACTTGTAGGAGTAAAGAATCAAAAAATTTTTAATCAAAAATGATTAGCTTAACCTTAGAAATTGACAATTATTTAACTTCTAATTATTTCAATAGTATTAACTGGAATTGTTGAAATTCAAGAACCTTAACATTATGTATAGTTGATTATGTTTCGTCAACATTTTTACAATTTCAATTTATGTTTTTATTGCTTTCTATCTTTTATAAAAATTTTTTATTATATTTTGTTGCGCACACAATTTCTAATTGTATTTTATACCGAACCTTTGATTATTATTTCTATAAACTATAAAAATAATAATAAAAGGTACAAAGTATAGAAAAAAAAATATATAAAAACATTTTATATTGTGAATTATTGCAAAATGAATTCTTGAACTGAATAATTGTGTGTCCACTAGTTGTCTACTAGGATCGGTTCATTACTGGTTTTTTTCACATAAAATAAATGTTTTTCTTTTTTACATTTTTGTACATTTTTATTTTTTTATTTTGTTATTTTTCTTTTTGATTTGTTTGCTAAAACTTACCTGACTTCAATATTTTATTTTCAAATTGGTTTTTAACAACAAATCATTAGGAGTCTAAAAGAACCAGATTGAATTTAATAAGAAAACATTATATTGAAGTTTTATTTTTTTTTTTTTTTTAGTTTAACATTTATTTTTGAAATTCAATTGAATAATTATTAAAAAAAAAAAAAAAACACAGAGAAAGAACCCTCAATTAAATAGAGAATAAAAAAAAAGTCCCAAGAAAATGTCCACAGTGGCCGTTGTTATTTGTTATTCATTTTATTTTCTTAATGTTAAACTGGTATCTTTCTGTTCTATAGAGATTTATCTTTTGTTCTTAAATAATTTTTTTTTATATTTATTTAATATGGCAAATAAATGAATCTTTTTTCATTTTATTATCTATTTTATATTATTTGATGAGGAATAAGAAGATGAGGAACAGAAATATAAGACAAAAAAAAAAAAAAAAAAATGTAAAATAAATTAAAAAAAAAAAATTAAATTAAAAGTTTTAAAATGTAAAAAAAAAAATAGTTAATTAAATAAGAATTAGTTTACTTATACTAAATATACTGCACAAAATGCAGTTCTATAATTAGTTAAAAATGCAGTACTACAATTTACTGTATATTGGTATCAGTTAAGTATCGTGGATGTCTTAAGTATAATTAGTACATTTTAGTTGCATTTTTTCGCAATTTTAATCTGTGATATATGGTTTAATTACAATTAGAATTACATTTAAACGAATACACTGTATATAATTTACAATTTACATCTTGAAAGAATACATTGTATACAGTTATTTAAAAATCGTACATATTAATAAAATTCTTATGCTAAATATAACTACATTGATTTGAACAGAATGTTGTTATTTCTAGTTCAAATTTCTAAATGGATCATGGGGTGTTCAATGGACAAAATACATAATACTTGTTTTATTTTAATTGTAAATCGTATCAATTTTTTATTTAGGTTCAAAAACTTTTTTAAATACTTCTTTTAAATATACTTATACGATATTTAAAAAAATTATATGATTTTTTATAGCCTATCTACAATGAACGCTCTCGTTTCGCTTTCTAGACGTAGCTATCTGTCAAACTAAGTTAAATGTATTGAATTATTTGAAAGTGTCTACAATAGACGGAGTCATTAAAACAATTTAATTTTTAACTTTCTCGCCTTCTCTACGTATTCAAATGTCAAATAATTTAACGGTATAGTGCCAAAATAAAAAATTTTATTGTCAGAATAAATTATTGAATATTTTTTAATTCATGAAATTTGTAAATAAAACAATGTCAAAAACAGCTGTCATGCACATTTCATTATGAACACTCCTTTGTTGACTACGCAATGAGAAAGAAACGAGAGTGAAACGAGAGCGTCATTGTATGTAGGCTTTTAAGAATTGATCAATATATTAAAAAGTATCGACTAAAATTTTGGCTAACTAATCAACATGAACTATTTTGAACTTGACTAATTAATATATTTTACTTAGCCCTTAACCAATTAATTAAAATGGAAATAATTAATTAAAATTACATAGTCCTTAACTAATTAATTTAAATGGAAATTTAATATGTTAGTTTTAAATGAAAATATTATTTTATGATAAGCTCCATAAAGTATGCAATTTCTCAAATTTTAAATTTTTTTTAAAATAAACAGTAATTTGGGGCTTCGGTGGCGTATTGGTAAGTACTTGATGTAACGAACGAGGGAGTGAGAGTTCTATCAAAGAAAGTTATGGAAAATAATAGCAATTGGGCTCTCGGTGACGAATTGGTTAAGTACCTGACGTATCGATCGAAAAAATACGGGTTCAATCAAAGAAAATTATTGAATAAAAGTAATTCATTTAAATTCTTCCTTACATTAAAATATTATTAAATGCATAAATATAATAAATAGTATTCGTATATAATCTATTAATAGTACCAAAACCTATAATGATCTCAATAATCTATGGATTTAAAATATTCCATTTTCATTTATGAATTGTGATATTTTATTATTAAATAAATAAATAAAATAATCAGTTATTTTAATTAATTAATATTAATGTAAATAAATTAAATAAATAAAATTATTGTAATAAAATTTTAAAATAAAATGCAAGTCTATAAACTGTATTAAAATTATATATAATATACTATATGTATATCATAATTAATATGTTGTACTAATGTTAAATAAATATAAAAGATATTTAATTATTTTGCCATGGATATTAAAATACATTTGACAGTATAATCTGTAATTGGGACCCTACTGACTAATTAAAAAAAAAACAAAAGAGGATATATATAATTTTTGTTGATTTCATTTTAATTTCAATCCATTTGATATTATGCTATGACAATTTGCTATTAAATTTTTATTTAGTATTATAAAATTTATAATTCGTTTATGATATTTATTACAATCATTTATTTTAAAAATGAAAGGTTTTTATTTTTTGGTATTATGAATTCTTTTATTTGAAATAAAGAATAAGTTGCCAATTTCAAAATTTTTTGAGCAGGGTATTAACATTCTAAATATTAACCACATGCCAAAAACTCGGATCCTGAAATAATAAGTTTGCCATTATCTGGGCGATAGAACAATGGTTTAAGTGGCGGCTTTTCAATCGAAAAGTCTCGGGTTCAAATCCTGGTCAGATCGTATCTAATAATAAAAAATATATAATTTATAATTGATTACATATTATATAATTTATCTATATGTTATATAATTTATAATGTCACATGAAAAGAAATGGCAGATCACTCACTTATAACATTGTATGTGGCAAGGGCAATAAATAAATAAAACAAAGTTTGCCTTTGACACATTTACGGGGCAATTTTAATTTGCTAATCGTTAACTTCATCAACTGCAAGGTTAAAACGTGTCCTAGAGTCAAAGGAGTGTAAGTCCGAGTATGTACAAGAATTGATGATGAGAAAAAGTTTTCCTGTAATTTAAATTTTTTTTTTAATATTCGCTTAGGGAACATAGGTTTTCATTTCCACATAGTTTATCCTTGGTCAGAATATGCGATATATTATTCTCAGGCATTTACCTACAAAAACTTGCAGTTTCGATAAATTATTTTTGGATATAAGTCATGTTTCGCTTGCATTTTGCAAGAATGATGTTTTATAATTGTAATGTACGTCCCGTGTTATATGTGTTGACTTCCTTGTTGATGACAGGTTTTGCTATTCTGTGTTTTACATCTCTATTTTTACCATCATCTGTTCTTAAATATGTTTCCCAATGTAATTTAAAAAATAAAGTCTAATTAATTGTGATAAATCCAATGGATATCCTGTAACGGGTTGGGTCTGAAAATTCGGTTTAGTAAATCTCGTTTTAGAAAATCTCGTTTAGAAAATCCCGTTTTCAGAAATCTCCTTTTAAAAAATCTTGTTTTTAAAAAATCCCTTCTTTTATATTCTGGAAAAAGCTGATAATTCTAGTGTTGTATCCAACTCAAAAATCCTTAAAAACCAGATTCTTAAATTAAAAACGAGATTTTCTAAAAACGAGATTCCCTACAACGAGGTTTCTAAAAACGTGATTTTCTAAAAACAGGATTTTCTAAACAAGATTTTCTATAACGAGATTTTGTGAAAACGAAATTATGGAACGTAGATTTTTCATTTAAAAACGAGATTTTCTAAAACGAGATTTTCTAAAAACGAGATTTTCTAAAACGAAAATTTACTAAACCGATATTACGGAACGCTCCCCCTGTAACAGCAACTTATAACTGATATCAACTATTTTTTTTTTATTTTAATCCTATAATGCAACCTCCCAACGACAATTTTCTTTCTTTATTCTTGTCTTTTTGTTGTCATTTCATTTTTGCAAATTTTCGTCTATTTAATTTAATTTTTTTTTTTCATAAAATAAAGTTTTCGTATAGCATGAAGAAGAGTTAGTACATTGCGCTTCTTTATTTTATTAGTGCAATATTATATTATAGAAAAATAATATTAAAATTAAATTAAAATTAAAAAAAAAAAAAATAAAAACAAAGTAAATAATTCTTTTACGTCTACAGAGTATTACCTTTACTATGAAAATAAATAAAACAATAAAAAAAATAAAAAAACAAAAAATAAGAATTTCTTAAAAATCCATTTTTAGAGATATTAAATAGCAGGAGAATGTCCACCATTAAGCAAAGCAATGGCATTTTTAAATGTTTTCCTTATTTTTTTTTTTTTTTGTTTTTTTTTTGTTTATATTAAAAAAAAAAATAACTTTGATTGGATATTCCCAATGGAGAAACTAAGTCTCGTCCAAAAAGATTGAATTTAAAAGTTATATGTATGAAAAAAAAAGAAAAAATGAGAAGAGAATACGAACGTAGAAAACGTAGAAAAACGTAGAAATTTTATTTTTTTTTTTTATTTTTCTTTACTGTGCAAAAGTTATGTGCGAGTATTTACGTTAGAATTCTTTTAAAATATTTTTTATTTTTTTTTTTTTTGCATTTTAAAAAAAAAAATTCCTCAATTTCAAGTATTGTTTGAGTCTCAGAAGTTTCTTCTTTTCCTATTCTATTTATTTCTTGTTGTTAGCGTATTTTCAAAAAAAAAAGATGCATAGTTCCGACTATTCCATTCCGTCGTCTGTCCGATATATATATATTTACTACAGGGATTACAAATATGTTGAATTTGATTTGAAAAAGGGTGAATTTAAAGTTCAAAATGTTGTATAAGAAAACTCTGTATAAGAAAATAATTCCATGGAACAATTTTTTTGTATAGCCCTATTCGGTACAATTCGCGTATAGCTGCTAAATCTGCTTATGTTTCAAATTTTTAGAAGATGGTTAATTTAAAATTAAAGGAAATAAATAAACGAACTATAAAAGTTGTAATACTAATTAAAAAACTTTTTATATTTGTCATAGCAAAATATCAAGCCGAGCCATAGCTGCTTTTATGTATAACATTTATAAATATATGCGAAAATAAATTTTTGAAAATTTTTCAATATTTCCCCTTATATTTTCCAAGCGGTTCAGAAACTTTAAATTTTTAAGGATCAAAAACTAAAAATTAGTTATTTTTAAACATCTGTAACATGAATACCTGTACAAATTTATATAAATATTATGTTTTGTCATACCCTTAATATTTTCTTTTAATTATGAAGCATTTCCTTTAAATAAAAAAAAGTGTCTCTTGATTTTTTACAATTTTTACTTACACAATAAAATTTTAAGAAAAGTCCGAAGAAATAAAAAAGCTTTTATCAATAAAAGTACTCTGCACCTAAAACTTAATTTATGTATAAGATTTAATATAATGTGTTTGGTAATTTTTCACATGAAATTTGTGTACTTTCAAAATAATTCGGTATTTTTTCAAGAACCCAAATGTTGGTTAAGTTTTTTTTAAAAAAGCCCTTCTATCTTCGGACCTAGAAGTCGAAAAGACATAATTTGTAAAACCTAGTCCCGAACTCTTGTGTAGAAGCTGAAAAAGGAAAAAATATTAAAATAAACCTCAAAAAAATATTCACACCTAAATTTTTGAGGGCTATATTTTAGAGAGGTAAATAAAAACCAAGATTATTTGTTAATTTAGGACTATTTGTACTTGAAAATCACAAATTTAATGTGGAAAAGGACAAAGTTCGCATGAAAAGAGTATATATACGGTGTAATATATATATATACGGTAAATATATAAAGAGTGTATATATTTGTTAATTTTGGAAAATGTCCTTTTTTGAAAACCCTTGTTTTTTCCATTACTTATTTTTATTATATTTTACTACTAGTTTTCATATATAATTATTATATATATATACATACTTTGTTATTGAGACGGTAAGGTATAGTTAAATCATGACGATTCTTTTTACCATATATCTACAACTTCTTTTACTTATATATATATATATATATATATATATATTTATATACATGTTACATACATAGTATAATTTTTTGTATTCATCTATATATCCCGATTAAAATAAAATGAATTTCTTTGGTTTTTTTTTTTATTTGTTCATAAAATGAAAGGAATTTGATCGTGAGGAAAGAAAGAAAAAAAAAAAAAAAGAAAATTTGATTTCTTTTTGTTTTTTTTTTTTTTTTTATTTTTCCTCATATTTTTCATGAAAATTTGTGTGCTTTACCTATGCAATATGGTATTTTTCTTACATTCTCTTCTTCTAAAAAACAAAAACAATTTTCTATTCTATACGAGGTTTTGCTTATGACAATTTTTTCTTCTTTTCTGCTCCAAGTTCCAAGTTCCAAGTGATGTTCCAAGGTAAATAGTATGAGAATTCAAGAAAAAAAAATAAACATAACTATAAAAAAAACAATTTCTTAATAGAAAATTCATCATCAAAAACCGGAGAAGAAGATGTATAGGTATGTTTAATATTAGAAGAAATCGGTGGTCTATGGATAAGTTATTATAAGCTGGTTTTTTGTTTTTTTTTAAGAATTCGGAAAAAAGTTTTCAAGATTTTCTTGAGTTTTATTTGTTTGTTTTTTTTTGTAATTTTTTACCAGTTTTTGATTTCCAATATTGCAGGATCCCGTGATTGTTTTTATACCCGTATGACTATATAGTCAAAGGGTATAATAAATTTGCCATTACGTTTGTGACGCAGAGAAGGAGGGGGGGTAGATATAGACTCAAGTGTATGGATCGGATCAGAATCGAAAAAAAAATCGATTTAGCTATGTATGTCCGTCCGTCCGTCCGTCCGTCCGTCCGTCCGTCCGTCCGTCCGTCTGTCCGTCCGTCCGCACGATAACTCAAAAACTAAAGGAGCTAGGATCTTGAAATTTTCGCAAATTCGTTTTTTTGCAATAGCCGTCATCGCTATTTAAATCCAGCCATTTTGGTCCATGGGTTCGGGTGGCTGCCATACAACTTCTTTTTTTATATGAGTATTTCTCTGTACCTATTACAGCTACGTGTCTGAAATTTTGGCAAAAGTAGTTTAGTTTTATGGCCAAAGTTTCTGCAAAATTTGGTTGGTCTACTGCGGAGGGTTCGAGTAGCTGCCATACAACTTCTTATTTTATATGAGCATTACTCTATACTTATTGAAGTTGGGTGTCTGAAATTTTGCCAAAAATAGTTTAGTGTAATGGCCAAAGTTACTGCAAAATTTGGTTGGTCTATTGCAGAGGGTTCGAGTAGCTGCCATACAACTCTTTCTTTTATATGAGCATTACTCTACACCTAATAAAGCTGAATGTTTGAAATTTTGCCAAAAGTAACTAACCGGATGATATAAATATGGTACGGTCATACGGGTATCCCAGAGTTGACACAGTCTACTCTACTACACTCTTCCTCGTTTTTTTTATTTTCAATCTTATAACGATGATTTAAAAATAAAAAAAAAACTAATTTTAAAAATGTTAACAGACAGCTTGTCTACAATGACAGCAAATAACAATGAACGTTGTCTTGAGATTTGATAATAATTTTATGACTTTGTCTTCAAAATAAAAACGAAATGGTAAAAAAAAAAAAAATTTTTGACCGAAAATGGAGTATAAGGAAATACATTTTTTTTTGTTCTTTTTCTTGCCGGGGGAAGGGAGGAGGAGGGAAGGGTCAAAATAGAAGGAAAATTTATTTTTTATTATAATAAGAAATAAGAATAGAAGAAGATTTGAAGAAGGATTCTTATTATATGCAGTTTTAAATGTTATTTGACAGGAAACTAACAACAGAAATTGATACAATGTTAGTCGGTAGGCGGGGTGACAAAAGTCCCCGGGAATTATGATTTACAATGAATTGGTTGAAAATACCCAGAGGACTTATAACTTCAGAAACTGAAAATTTTAAAAAAAGGTAAACCAGAAATTTCTCCTTTTCTAAAACTCCAATTTTGTGATCTACTTGAAACTTCCTTCCAATTTAAAATTTTACATAAGTACACGAATTCATAATTACTTATTTTTTAATAGTTTTTATTTTACTTTTATATATTTTGGTATTATTAGAATTTTTTTTAAATAAAATAAATTTGATCTTGGTACCCGTCTAAGGCGTCAAATACACGATGATGATCAAAATTACAAAGTCATGAACTTTTTTAATTCATAAATCCGAAATTCGAAATTTGTTTGATTGTCCAAATGTTACGAAAGTAAAAGTAATTTTGCAATTATTTTATTGTTACTGCAAAAGCCCTTAGGGGACTTTCGACCCACTCTTCGTTAGTGATAATTCTCTTTACTTCTCTTTAACTTTTATTTCAATTCATAATTCCTACAACAACTTTTGACCCTGAAATTTTTGTCACTTTGTCTAGTAGGTACATAACAGTGCAGGGCCATAAGTTCCTTAGGGACTTATAACTCACTTAGTGGGATATAAGTCCCTAAAGGACTAAACGACTTATCAAGGGAATTGTGTCCCGCTTAAATATTTTAAAGTGAGTGATAATTAGTTATGGAAGTTATGACCCTGCGCCGTACTTAACATTAGGGCAATAAATTTTTTTTATCAATGATAATAAGGGACTCTTTATCTTGTTATTGTTCTTTGTGATTTTTTTCTCATTTCATCCATTTATGGAAAATTTAATAAATTGAACAATTTTATTGATTAAATTAAAAATATTTAATATTAGTAGCTAGTAGTAGTTAAAAAACAAACTTACTATTTTTTTTGTGATAATTTTTAATTAGATTGTTTAAAAATATAAAAATTGACAGACAGCAGCAGCAAATAGTAGAGTAGATCAATAATACCAATGCACATTAAAACTTAATTGTTATTCAATGGATGGTATAAAAATGAAATTTATTAATTGGATCATAACTATATTTTTTTAAAATTAAATTTACTAAAATAAAATAAAATTTAATAATAATAAGTCTGATAACAACTTATTAATTGACTCTATTTTTTTTTCTTGGTTTTCTTTTCAGGACGATAGATCACCATGTTCATCAGGAAATGAAACTGATGATTCATCTGATATTGATTCACCATGTCCAATATCAAATATAAAAAATAATTGTGGTGGTGGTGGAAGTGGTAGTGGTGTTGGTGTTACTGGTGATTTAATTTTACCAGATTCACCAATTATTATTACAAATTCAAATAATAATAATAATGGTAATAATAATTTAGGTAATAATCAAATACATAAACACCAACAACAACAACAGCAACATCATACATCACAATCACATTCATCACATCAAATTTTATCATCGGCTGGTTCGAATAATAATTCACATCATCAACAAATTGTTGGTGGTGGACAACATCATGGACATGGACAACATGGACATGGCAGTTCATCAAATACCCAAAACTCATTGATTGGAAGTGGAACTGGTACGAATACAAGTTCATCATCAAATATACAATTTTCAAGTGGTGGTATAAATAATGTTTTATATCCGTCAACATTGGCTAATATTCCACAAGAAGTTTTATTGAGTTTAGTACAAGCTGGTCACTTGCAATTACATACTGATGAAGGTAAAATTAAAAAAAAATTTATTTTAAAAATTTATATTTAATTTATATAAGTGTTTACATTCAAATAATGTGTATTAGTTTAAAAAGCATTAGACTTATTTAATTTATTAACAACTTTGTAAAATGTTTTTGTATATCTTCGTCCTTTTCTACCTAACATCAGCTATCTAGAATTGAAATTATATCTAAGTATTTAGTTTTCTTATTTTTGGATAAATATGGAATGGTTTCCAAAAGAACTGCAATTAAATTTTCTTGAATGCGCTAAAAAAACATTCTCGTAACTTTTAAACATTTATTAATACATATCCTTTAGTATGCAAAGATAAGTTGAAAGGAGACTAACTGGAGCTGCTTGATCATCAACCGCGTTGTATGAGAGATCATGGTAGATATTGCTTCATGTAACGGTTAATTTATATATTTTTTATAAGTTGGCTCCTCAAGTGGATTTCAAACCAAAGTAAAAGATTTATATACATTCTAGAATATTATTTTGAGTTAAATTTTATAAAGATTGAGTGAAGGTTGATTTGTAAACCCAAAGCGATTCTTCAAACGTTTTAAAGGTAACATCGGAATTTAAATTAACATTAACATTAACATATAATTAATATTATATATAGTTAGCATACCAGTTGTACATTAAGTACATAGAAAACAATTATTTTAAACTTTTATAAGATTTAAATTTTACAAGTGTTTTTTTACAGTGAACTTTCCATAGTATCGAAAATCATCTGTTAAAGCTAAATACGGGGTTTCTATTATAGTAACGAAAAACTTCAACGCATTAAAGTACTCCCTTTTAAACCCAACTTAAGAATGGGGCTTTCTTATGAATCAAATGTTCAATGTAATTGTATGTTTAGTAGAGTGGATAGGGACTCGAAAATTCCGAATAAAAAAACCCAAACCCTACGCTTAACTGCTTTCAATTGAAACTACTTCATAATTCAGTCACAATTTACAAACCTCGTTTTTGAAATTATATAATTATAAAAACTTTCATTTTCATTTAAGATTTCTTTAATTCAAAATACTCGGACATAATATGCATCGCATCAATTTAATCCGTTTACCAAATTTAATAAAAATCTTCATTAGTATAAAACTCGTAATTCTTAAATTCTAAAAAAAAAACTTTGCAAGTTGTTAACTCCATAATTTTAAAGCAAAATATACTCATTATTAAAGAAACTTGAACTTCATTGTCATATTTAAAAGCCTATATTTTTAAAATGGGCAAAAAGAAAACAGAATTTTTGGAGAGAGAGAGAGAGGGAGAGAAAATGTTAACATTCATTATACCTTTTCATTTTTAGTTAAGTACAGTATGATTATGGCATTGACACTACCAATTTCAGAAAGAAACGACTGTTAAATTAACCTTTTAAGATTGAATGTTTTCATTATTATTCCTTTTAGGTTTTTCTGTTTTTTTTTTTGGGGTTTCTTGTATTTTATAAAAAGAATTCCAAAATCTAGGAAGATTTTTTACCTTTTTTTTTTTAATTTTTTTTTTTTCTTTTTTTTTATTATAAATATTTTCTATCTCTTTCTTTCTTTCTATCATATTGTGCGATTTTGGTTTTTGTTTTTTTTTTGAAAATTTTGATTGAAAGCAAGCAACCAGACAAATTATATGTAATTTAAAATTTATGGAATTGTTTCATCACCATATAAGAGTATAACCTCAAGTTTTTGTTTTTGCAAGTATCTGTTGTTCTGTTTTTGGAGGATTTAAATTTTCATTTAAATTTGTTTTTTTTTTTTTTTCTGTTTCATTACTCATTCATCAAATTTTTTTATTCCTTTTTTTTTGCAATACATATGTAAAAAAGTAAATACAGGGTGTTTGAGAAATAAAGGAATAGAATGTCATAACTTCAAGGAGTGATTTGGGAGATCAAAACAAAATTGGGAGACTATTACTTACCGTTAGTTAAATAATGGGGTCTAAAAAACGTGGTGAGAAAATTGAATAATGGGGGTTAAGCAAATAACGGTACTTTTTAAGTAAAAGAGGTTTAAATGACATTTATTGAGTAGAGAATTCAGGATATGTAAGGAATAGAGAGTATAATTTCAAGGAGTGTTGGGGGAGATCAAAACAAAATTTGGGAGACTATTTTTAACCGTTAGTGGGATAACGAGGTCTTAAAATTGTGATGTGATGAGATAATTAGATGAGTTAAGTAAATAACGGTATTTTCTTAGTAAAAGGGTTTAAATGATATTTATTGAGTAGAAATTCAATATTTTGATTTTAAAAAGTCTCTAAAATGCTTGCTTGATAATGGATGAGAAAGACAATGTTTCATAAGTTTCATAAAATGGTGCTAAACTTTCTTCTATGTATAATGCATCCAAAATTATAATTACAGAATTAAGCAATATTTTTTAAATAGGATATTTTTACACCCCACATTTTTAGTAACCATCTAGAAATAGACCTCCCACCGCCTTATAAGTACTTTTACTTGTTTTGACCACCTTCTTTATCATTTTTTGAAGTTATACTTTTTATTCCTTAAACACCCTGTATTATCTATAAACAGTAAATGATTCAACAAGAACAACTTTAAAAAAAAAAAAAAAAACAAAAACAACAATAACAAAAAGAATAATTCAGTATGTAAAATTGAAAATTTCCTTGTTTAGGATGTGTGTGCTTTGATGTTTTGTTTTTTTTTTTTGTATTTGTTATTGTTGTCTTTCCGCTCAATTTAAATGTTTACTTGTCTATATATGTGCGCCATTCGTATGTTTAAAAGGAAGTTTATAATAGAAGAATAAAAAAAAAATAAAAAAGATACAAATTTAAAAAGTAAAAAAAAACTTTTTTATGAATGAATTGTCAAATTTGGCAACAAGTCAAATACAAATTGAATTAAGCAAAAAGGAACAGCACCACCAAAACCAATTGTACTCGTATATCCATTCTATATTCATCAATTATTCCATTCTGAGAAAATTGTATGATTATGTAAAAAGTGTATAGATGGATATAAGCAAAAAATCTTATACTATTATGGACATTTAATATTATTATCCAATAATTTGGTTCTTTTACAGTGTTTGTTTTTTTTTTTTTTTTTTGGAAATTTTAGACCACAAGTCTCTGGTCTGGTCAGATTTAAGTATATAAATCCTGAAATGGCATGTGCCATTTTAGAAGAAGTAGAAAATCAAAAACAGAAAAACAATTTTTATGGTAAATAAGAATTTCGGAAGTGAAAAAATACTTTCAGTTTCAAATGTAAGAGTTGATTATTATGGTAATGAATCAGTGTAGTAATATATGAGTTTTTTGTTTTTAATTTCATTGAACTCATTTTAATTGAATAGAATGCCATTTAAATTTTGTTAATAAAGTTTTAAATTTAAATCGATGAACTGATTCAAACCATGTTAAACTTAGAATTGAAAGAAAGTTTTATGAAACAGCTATAATTGAATTAAGTGCATTTGTTACAGACTAAGTAACTGGAAATATATTGGGGGGAATAATAGAATTAGAAAACTTTCTTACATTTTGTGAATATGCAACATATTTTAATAGGAAATCTACCAGCTTCAATGCTTCTATATTGATGAAACAACCAAATTAAATTTCTTGTTTTTATAGAGGAAACTCTGACGAAAATAATATAATGTCTTAGTTTTTGTCTTAAGTTAAGTCTATAGAAATTACAAGCTTCTTAATAATATCAATATTTGAAACACAAAAAAGAGAAAAAAAGGTTGAATATATCCCATTTAGCATATATAATAAATATTAGAATTACAATATCCCATTTAAAGCCTTAATGAAGTCAACAAGTTGAAATTATCAATGCATGGGGTGAATTTATTTTTAAGATATTGTTTATTAATCTAGGTTCTTGAAGGAGAATGCAACAAAGGAAGGGAAAGTTATTTTAAAAAGCTTCTTAATTCAAGCAGCTACTATTAACAGTTATTTGATTAAGTGGTTAAGATGTCAATCTTTCAAATGCTTTAAACACCTATCAGATCAGATCTATTAAACAAAATATCGTAAAATTGTATAAATATATCGTAATAAATTATATCGCAAAATATGATCATATAAAAAAAAATATATATATATATATACAGGGTGTTCCCGACTCGATGGTCTTCCTTCAAATGGGTGATCGGGCATATCGAGCAGAACAAAAAATTGTATGGGAGGGGAGGGGGGTCTATTTTCATTAGTTTAGAAGTTATGGGGCCTTAACTGTTTTTCGACCATAATTTAGTTTTATTTCGATAAAATTGGAACCAAATAAGATAAAACAAAAATAAGTATAGCATTTAAATGCTTATTAATGCAGATTTCTTACGTACTATCAAACATTACTCTAAAGTTTCTCAGTCTGAGGTTATAAGGGCTTAAAGTCCAATATTTTTAACAAAATATCAATTAAATCCCTTTTATCAAGAAAATAACGGTATTAACATAACAGTTTTTTTACTTCAAAATATTACCCTTCTCTTTCCCTGCATTTTGAGTATACTAGCACTTTTATAGCTCAAAAACTTTGAAAAAAATTTTTGAAAAAAATTCAAATTTAGTTAAATTTCAGGTATCACAAAAAAGTTTTTACTTTATAACTTTCAGAAAAACACCCTGTATATATATATATGTAATTCTTCTGTAAGATAATAAGTGGCGCACATAATTTAGCATTTTTTTAGGTAAACTTATTTATAATATATAACATTTTCAAATTAAATGAAACCTTTTTCAAAAATAATGAAACATTTTGCAATGAAATGAAACCTGAAATAAAAATTTATATTGTTTATCGGTGATCAAAGCAATGCTCCAATATAAACACCACTATTTAAGTCATGTATATAATTTTCTACGCTATGCTCTTATCAACCTTCTTATCACTTATCGCAGCTCCAATATAAACGCATCCTTATACTCCTAAAAGCGGTAGAAAAGTAATTAAAAAAAAAATTTTAAAATGTCAAACTTTTATTTGTATACATCACATACAAAGACAAAATTAGACCCAGTTTTTTAGTTTATTACATTGGATCAATATTATTTAATTACACTCTAAATCAGAAAATTGTCACTGATAACTTTAGTTCAAATCATCAACTGCTACTAGGAGCATAAGTCATCCAAATATTATAAGTTTTTTAAATTTAATTTATTTTTTGAAATTTTCGGAACCGACACACTTTTCTCCTATTTTATATAATCATACATATAATTACATATACACATATTTAGTAATTTATAATATATCATAATACTAAAAAATAAACAACCAATTATACTATTTACATATTTGCAATCAAATTAACAAATAGGCAGATTTTATTTAATATTTTATTTTAATTTAAGTATAGACGGAACTCCCATAAAAAAAATTCAAAAATAATTTACAAATTACAACAATAATAACAACAACATCAAAAAAAATAATTTCAATAATTTTTTTTGGTTTGGCACGAGTTTTCATTTTAGGTTAAGTTCAGTTTTTTTTACATATGTACATATATATATATACAAATATTCTAAAAATGAAGATCAAACATCATTTTACTACCAAATGTATAACTATATATATTATATATATAACAGATTATACCAGTATATAACAGTAGAGTAAAGTATCTATAGTATTAAAATTTTCAGACACTATTAAATGAGAATTTTCAGAATCGGAAATTATTTTTTTTAAATAATCAAAAAAAAAAAAAAAATTATGGAGTGAACGCATTTATGACATTTAAAAAAAAAAAAGTTTTAAAAAATTAAAATTGTATTGTTTTATTTTGAGAAGTGTTTTTAAATAATAATATTTTCCACCATTTTTAGTGTGTGTTACAATTTCCATTTTATTTTTTTTTTTGTTTTTTTTTGTTGTTTTTCTTTATGGAAAGTAATTTCTGCGTTTATTATAATTATTATTTTGTTGTTGTTGTTGTTATTGTTGTATTGTATATTTATATATTTATTTTTGCCTTTATGGAATTTTAATAAAACTTTTTTTGGATTTTCATTCCAATTTTAAAATTGGAACTGAGAGGGGCAAAAAAAACAAAAAAAAAAAAAAAAAAATTCTTTAAAAGGGCATTGAAATTATTCTTGGCGTACGTTTAAAACTCAATTCAGTTGAACTGATTTTAATTTACACAGTACCAAAATTATATAGTGCTGCTGCCATTTTTTTTTTATTATTATTATTTTTTTTTGTTTTGTTTTTTTTTTCCTTATTTTAAGGAAACTGAAAACTAATTTTGGAGTACCAACCAAATGATGATTTTTTTTTTTTTGTTTTTTTTTTTGGAGTGGATTAATGAAGTGGCAAAATATATTGTATAAATATATATATGTATATATATGTAAATAATGTGAGACTTTTTACTTTTAAATACGTATTGGGATAAATTTGTTTTGGTTTTTGAATTTGGAATAACTTTTTATATGGAGGGGGGCATAACAAAATGTAGTGTAAAGGACGGTAGTTGAACTCTGACAATGAAATATTTGTTTTTTACATTACATCAGAATTATCTGTTTGTTTTTGTATTTTCTATTTTTGCCGAATTGTTGAATTATTTTATGGTAAACAAATACCTTAAATAAAAAATGAAATATTTAAATATGAAATATGGTTAAAAAAAAAAATAATTATGACAAGTTGGATTATAATACCATAAATTTGTCTGTACATATAAGATTAAGAATTGAACAAAAAAACAAAAAAATAAAATAAAAAGTAAAAAAAAAGTAATAATTGAACAAATGAATGGATTTAAAAAAAAATATTTATATTGCAAATTAAGGGGATTTTAATTTTTTATTAAAAAATTATTCAATTTGTATTTTATTTTTTAGTTTTTGGATCAATTAGGTATTTAAAAAACAAAATAAACTAAATTATAATGTAAAATGTTTTGCTATTTATATGGAAAAAATTTATATGCATATAATATTTATGATTAATTGAAGTTTAAAGTTTATTGAACCATATCTAAGTACATATATGTTGAAAACAGTTTAATTGGCGGTTAAATTTGATTAAATGATAATTGAAATTAGTTTTTGCTAAAAATGGATGTACAGTGGATAATTAGATATAAAAAATTGAGACAGGGTTAAGTTTAAATAAATTTTTTGGTCTAAATATCTATTTTTTTTTTAATAAGTATATTAATTTTAGATTGTAAAAGATTATACCTAAAGTTTGATAAGCTATATACGCACGCTTAATAAGCTTAAGTTGTCTAAGTATTTTCAAAGTTTCTTATTTTGAATAAAAAATTTCTACAGTATTATTTTTATAATTTATATACAATATGAATAATTTTGGTTTCTCATTAATGATTTACGTAAATTTTCTTGGTATAAACTTATGAAATACCAAGAGCTCGTTTACTTGGGGAAAAATATAAATATACTCTGGTTGCATTTACAATTACAGTTTTAAACCGTGTTTACGTATGAATAATCGATATTACTAGTCGCCCAGAATTAGATCTAACGAAAAGTAAAAACTTCTTAAAAATAAATTTTTTTATTTTGTGTCTCGAATAAATTTTAGTATATATTATTTAACTAGATGTCGCTTAAATTGAAATTTAAAATACAAGTTCTCGAAGTAAAAATTGGACAATTCTCAAAATTGCTCTATCCCTTTTAAACTTTGTACTTTAAATTAAATTGCATAATTTTAGGCTGAAAATGTTAAAATCTCTGACATTTCATTCCCGCTGTCTTGGTGGCGTTGGGTTTTGTAATCTGGGTTAAAAAATGAATGGGTTTTGGATTCGATCCCCACACAATTCGGGATAATATGAAAATTCTTCAAAGAAGTAGTTTTATTACAAATCCTATTTGATTATATAATAATAGTATTTAGAATTAAAAAAACATAATAAATAATATTGGTATAAAAAGATGTAAGGGATTCTTTACTCATTATGGCTTTCTAATTTAAATGTATTTTAAAAGTATTAAATAATATTTTTAAAAAACTTTTAACACCTTTTGCAGGATTTTCATTTCAATATTGAAGAATTAAAAAAAAAAATATATTCAATAAGCGTTTTTTTTAAAACTTATTAAATTAATTTTTTTTAATTTCTTTTTTAAAAATATAAATATCGTTCTTTTTATACCTTCTGAATATTTTTTATTAAATTAATTCTAAAGTATATTTTTTTATTAAATTTTTATGTAATACATAAATATTCATTGAAATTAAAAAAGAAAATTCAATATATTAAAACGCAAAAAAAAAACACCATGAATTATTTAATAAAAATAACAAATTATAAAAAAAAATTGTCAATTTTAATAAATATATATCCATTTGCTTTACAACAATTTTCAATTTTATTTTGTTGAACATCGTATTATTTGACAATTTTATCCCTCCTTTTTTTTCATTTTAACTTTGTTTTTTTACATTTTTTTTTTTGCAGATGGAAGTGGTCATCAAATAATATCAATTCCATTGACAATGACTTCAAATACATCATCATCATCATCTAGTAGTAGTAATGGTGGTAATAATGGTAATACAATAAGTACAAATCGAAATGTCAATGGTAATAATAATAATAAAAATAATAATAATAATAACATTGTTGGTAATAATACTTTTTCATTAAATTTTGGCTTATTATCATCATCAACATCATCTGGATTATCATCTGGATCATCATCAACAAATATTATAGGTATTGGTGATAATAATTTAATATCATCATCAACATCTGCTGGACATATTGTATCAGTAAATAATAATAATAATTCTGGTATTGGTGGTAATGGTGGTACAATTGTTGGTACTAATATTGGTGGAAATAAAATTCATATTAAAGATTTAACAAATAAAATTGGAAATTCATCTTCATCACATCATCAACAACAAATTTCAACAACAGTTTTAGTAACAACTAATACAAATGGTAGAGATTCACCATCAACAGCGCCACCACCTCCAATCAGAATAAAAAAAGAAATCGAGTGAAATTAAAATATACATATATATTAAATATATATATATATATATATATATATATATATATATATATATATAAATACCGCTATATAGGATATAAAATAACTGATGTGAATAAAATATAAAAAAAAAACAATACATAAATAGATTTAAAAAAAATCTTTCTCTTCTATGGAGGAAAACTGTTTTTTTTTTGTCGACAACTTAAATTTAAATGTCATTTTTCTTTTGATTTTATTATGATTCTTTGTTTTTGTTTTTGAATATTCCAAAGCTGTCAATTGTTGTGCTTATTTTGTGTTAATAAGCTCTATATGTCAATTATTTTTTTAATAAAAGAAAAAGAAGGCAAATGATTAAAAACAACATTAAAAAAACACATGAATAAAATTTGATATATATAAATTTTAATTTAATTTATTTTACATATTTTTTTAATTATTTTTAAAATAAAATATTTTGCAGTTGCTAAAATCAATTAAAAAAATTTATTTAAACTTTTTGCTACGTCAATAATATGCGAAAAAAATGTAAGTTAATCCTATAAATTTATAATATTAAATTGGTTTTTAAATCTTTAATCAAAAAAAGTTATTACACCTTAAATAAATTTGTTTATATAGGTGAGGGACATGATATATTACTTAAGTAAAAAGGTTTTTGAAAAATAGTTCTTATAAACATGTTGACTATTCGAAAGCCAAAGGTAATGTTAAAGTAGTTCTCATATTTTTATAGTAGGCTATCCGAATGGTGAAGGTTGCAAAGTAGATCAAAGTCTGAAGGTCAAATAAAGATCATTTAGGAGTTTGAAATAAATACCAAATCCAAATATATTATACAAGGTATTTTACTGCTGAAAAGTTGAAAATTAAAGTAATTAACACTTAAGTGAAATGGGTTAAAAATGCTTCCAGTGGCATACTTATGGTTTATTTTTAAAATTTTTAAGATAACTATTTTTCTTCAATATTTTTAATGAACATATTAAACTCTAATATTCAGTTCTAATAAATAAAAGCCCATATTATTTGTAAAATGGGATTCAATTTCAAATACCTTTGATATTTTCATTAAATCCTTAACGACCTTATTTTCATATAACTGCCAAATTTTAATAAAATTTCTTCAACAAATATTATTTTACATTTTTGTCACTTGCCAATTGAATTTTCGAGAAATCGGAAAAAATGATGTCAATTAAATCGGAAAAAAATGATGTCAAATTGAATAGATTCAATAGTGACTAGAAAATTTTGATGTTTCCTATATAAAATAAATCATTATGGGAAAAGATTACCTAATTAATTGTTTAGTTCATTCACCCCACTTTATTGAGATTTTAAATGAATTTTAAATTAAATAATGCTTTACAAATTACTTTTTTTTTTAAAATTAGATTGCAAAAATACAAAACTTGCTATATTTGTACTACAAACCAATGCACTAATTAATTATGGGAGCGTTCAATAATCTTGGTTTAGTAAATCTTTTTTTTTAAATCTCGTTTTTAGAAAATCTCGTTTTTAATTGAAAAATCTGGTTTTTAAGGATTTTTGAGTTGGTTACAAAACCAGAATTATCAGCTTTTTCCAGAATAAAAAAAAAGCGATTTTCGAAAAACAAGATTTTCTAAAACAAGATTTTCTAAAAACGAGATTTTCTAAACGAGATTTACTAAACCGAGATTTCTTTAATTATGTTGAAACTTAAAATGAAAATTGTAACAAAATAAAGAAAATAAAATCAAAGAATAATGACATTTAATTTAAAATAAAAGTTTATTAAAAAAAAAAAAAATCGCTTCCAAATTAAAAATAAAAACCATTATATTTTAATAAAAAAAAATTAAAAACTGAAATATAATTTAAATAATTGACTTAACACATTTAATAAGTTATGAAAATTAAATTACAAAAAATATATTTTCATAAAATTAAATTTATCTTAAAAAGAAATTCAAACATAAATTGAGAAAATTTTTGTAAAATGACAAAAATTAAAATCTTGTAAAATTATTTTGTAGTTACTTTTTTTTTTTTTAGAACTGCCAAATATTTATTTCTTAATTTTTAGATATGAATGCAAATTGACATAAAATACATGTATTATATAAATACTTATACATATATTAACGTATACAATATTTTTATATAAATATTATATATATATATATATATATATATAGATTAATATAATTGCTTTTTTTTAATTTTCTTTTTAGGCTGAATTAAGTTTTTATTATTTTAAGTTTTTAAGTCATTTATACATTTAATTTCAATTTTTTTTTTTTTTAATTATTATCTATTCTAGTCAATCATACTTATTACTTATTATTACTTTAATTTTTTTTTATCATTTTATTTTAAATTTATAATAATTACAATTAAATCCATTAAAAATTTACTAGTGCATACCCCCTGAGATATCATAATATATCTTAAGTTCCATAATAGTAAGACCTTAAAACTTCAGTTACAAGATTGTAAACTTATTGAGGCCGAAGGTCAATCAGTTTGTCTTTTCGGAGTCTGAATAAAAATTTCATTATTAATCCGCTAATTGATCAGTGCTCTATAATTATTTTGTAGTTCATTCAGGAAGACTATAGAGTTTAGTAATCAACGGCTTTGTGAATATTAGAGATTAAAAAAATTGAAACCTAGTACTCTTAGGGCCGAAAAATGAATGAAAATAACGAACGGAATCTAGTGACATTTGAAGTTTCTAAAGAAAAATCACTTTTATTGGAATTATTATTTTTAAAAATCTAGAAAACAGTCAATAGTTCTATTAACTAATTTTTTTTTACTTAATCAATGTTTCAGTACTCATAATTCCTGATTTTTTAACTAAAAACTTTTAATAATTCAATAGAATACACAAATATTAACCTATCATTCATAGTTTACTTAAACGGTTGGACATATTCATTAATTCTTAGAATACGTTTTTATTCTAATGCAAAAAATAATGAATTATTTTAGAATTTTTGTTTAAATATTTAAAATAAAAATGATAAAATTCTTTTTGTTTATTAAAAACAAATATCAATATAATTTTTTTTTACATTTATTTATAAATTTTATTATTTCATTCATATACCTACATTAAAAATAAAATCAATTAAAAAAATATTTTCATTTAATATTTAAAATTAAAAAAAAAAAATTATTTAAAAAAAATAATATTTAAAAAAAATAATTAAAAAAATAATTAAAAAAAATATTACATACATATTCAAAAAAATAAATATATCATCATCATCATCCATAAATTATTAATATTAATATTATCGCAGAATATTTAAATATTAAATATATTCATTATTATATTTAAATAAAGAAAATAATTATTATTATTTAATTTAGTTTTTTTTTTTTTTTAAATTTTATTTTGTAATTGACTAAAATATTAATTAAAAAAATACACATGCAAAATAAATAAAATTTATAAAAATAAAAATAAAGTTTATATTTTTGAAAAATTATTTGAAATGTATTTATTTTTATTTTTTTTAACTTTGAAGGTGGTAATTTATAAAAAAACGAGGAAGAGTGTAGTAGAATAGACTGTGTCAACTCTGGGATACCCGTATGACCGTAACATATACATTATATCATCCGGTTAATTACTTTTGGCAAAATTTCAAACATTCAGCTTTATTAGGTGTAGAGTAATGCTCATATAAAAGAAGGAGTTGCATGGCAGCTACTCGAACCCTTTGCAGTAGACCAACCAAATTTTGCAGTAACCTTGGCCACTACACTAAACTATTTTTGGCAAAATTTCAGACACGCAGCTTCCATAGGTATAGAGTAATGCTCATATAAAATTAGAAGTTGTATGGCAGGTACTCGAACCCGTGGAACAAAATGGCTGAATTTAAATACCGATTCCGTTTTTTGCATAAAAACGAATTTGTGAAAATTTCATGATCCTAGCTCCTTTACTTTTTGAGTTATCGTGATGACGGACGGACATACATAGCTAAATCGATTTATTTTTCGATTCTGATCCGATCCATACACTTGAGTCTATATCTACCCCCCCTCCTTCTCTGCGTCACAAACGTAATGGCAAATTTATTATACCCTTGGACTATATAGTCATACGGGTATAAAAAAAACAAAATCTATAGGTTTATTTTAAACAAATTTTATCGGGTATTTATTTAAGCTATACTAAAAAACTAGAAAGAATACGGGAGGAGTCAATACAGGATTCAACTTTAAAAAAAATCTTAAACTTCAAAAAATATTTTAATTCTAAACCAAATTCAGCAGTTTGTAACGAAATTTGTGTTGCTATAACCCAAAATGAAGTCCTAGAAATTTAAAACATTGAAAAACTGATTTACCGTCTTCCATATCAATACTAATTTTCAATAAATGGAGTATGAATTAAGCGCCATTGAACACGCTATAAATTATGGAATTTAATATATCTACAATTAGGGAGCAAAATATCATTATTTCAAATATTTAATAAAACTAATATTATTATTTAAATAAATTGGAACAAATCCAATTTGAAACAGCATTTGATTTTCGAATTTATTTGCGAATTTCGCACTAGTTTCGAGTTACTACATGGTACGAAACAACCGAACGCGAAAATTATTTTGCGAAGGCATGGTAAGCACCAATAAATTATGAAAAACTACCAACACAAAAAAATTCCCCAAATTGGGTAAAATTGACAAGATGTCTCCAAATACAATTTTTATTAAAGTCCCCAAAATGAATGAAAATAAGTCACAAAAGTTTTAAACAAATCTTGGATACCGTTTTTTTTTAATTTATAGTTTGGGCGGGCAAATCACTTGTTGTTCGCTTGAACTAAGAGTAAATAGGAAATTCCATTAATTATGCACATAACAATTTTAAGGATTTGGATTCAAATAAAGGAAAAGTTTAATAGCAAAATTCTAAGAAATTGCTTAACATATTTTCGACTATAGCGTTTTCAAATTTAGCAAAATATAAAAGTATAGGTTGCAACAATGTATGCAGAAGGATTTGTAGAATCAATGCAGAAGGTTTTTGTTTTCAAATTTAGATACCTAATAGTTTCGAAATCTTCAACCTGAAGTTTTAAACTTAATTTCGAAATCGGTAAGTACCAAAAATATTTATTAATAAATTTTATTTCTTTAAGTTTTTTAATTATTTTTATAATTTATAAATATATATATATATATATATATATATATATATATATATATATATAATAATTTAGTTTAAATTTAATTACTGTTTTTAAATCGCAATTGGTCTGAATATTGAACTAATCAAAACAGTTTTTCTTCTAAAATCAATAATTATTTATTTCATATAATTATATAACATTGATATTATTTAATTTCGTAATTATTTATATAAAATATTAGATCAAGGATAAAATTCCAAAATCTACCACCTCTTTTTTACATAGTTTTATAGAATTTCTTTCTAACCGCCATTGTTAAAAAAAGAAATGTTAATTGAATATTACTGGGAAATATTTATATAACAGTTAATAATTTTCAATAGAAAATCATTTTATTCGTTCAAAATAATAAAAAAATCTATTACATAAATATATATATTATATTTATAGGTGACCTGAATTAAGGCCCTGCGAAAAAAAGTCCCCGAGGTACTATTTCCCGTTTAATGAGAAATAACACCCTTGGGTCTTATTTCTCATAATAATTGAGAAATAAAGACTCGGGGTTTTACTTAAATTTTGAGTTGAACTACGACTTCTATTAGAAATAAAGCCCCGGGGTATTGTTTCTCTTTCAATTGAATCTTTGACTTTTTGAGAAATAAAATCCCAAGTTATTATTTCTAATTAAATATGTAATAAAATTAATTTTTGTAATATTCAAACCTGAAAAAAATATTAATATATTATATATATATATACATATATATATAAAGGTAAAATAAATGAGATTTATATGTGTAGTTTGTAGTATAAATGTAGTTTATATGTCAAATTATTTTTTGTTTTTAAATTGTTTAGGAAAAAGGAAATACTCCTGATTTCGATTCGATTTTGATATTATAGTTCAAGAAAGTCTGTATATGAAACCATAAAATATATTAAACCATTGCGTTCTTTTCATTTGCAGGTTTAATTGAAATGAGAATAATACCTCGGGGTTTTATTTCTCACAGAAGTCGTAGTTGAACTTGAAAGAGAAATAAAACCCTGAACTTTATTTTCCGTATTTTGGGGGTTTTATTTCTCAATTACTACGAGAAATAAAACCCCAGGGCGTTATTTCTCATTAAATGGGGAATAACACCCTGGGGGCTTTATTTCGCAGAGCCTTAATTCAGGTCACCGTATTTTTATGTATATAAATTAATATAAATTATTTATTGAAGCAATAAATCAATTATTGAATGAAGCTAATAAAATATTTGATTCAATTTCCTATATAAAATTGAGTTTAAGTGATTGTGTGTTCAAATTAAATCAAAATTGTTTTTTTTTTTTTTTAATTGACTAAGGAAATTAATGAAATTTTTTTTTTATGAATTAAAATCAAATTTAGTGAGCTACAATCATTTATTCCTGTTAAAAAATGTTTTAGTCCTTCTTCGGCATTCCCTTTTTTTCATCAAAATTCTGTTAAAATTCTGTTATCGGGCAATCCCCTATAGGATTTATTTTATTTTTTTGTTTTTATTTTGATTTTTATTTTGCGTTGGTAATTTTCGAAATTTCCAAAGTATTATCAGAGTTAAGAACAACAACGCCAACTTCTAATAAACAATATTAGTTAGGAGCCAAGTATAAAATTTCAAAATACCCGTTTACCAAAAAACGATTTTTTTTTTTTTTTGTATGAAAATGTAAATATATTCAACCTACACATAAGTATTAATTACATAATTATATATACATATACATATATATGTTAGTTTTTATAACAGAGCTTTAAGGACTTTTGTTTTTAATTACTTTTTTATTGCCTTAAGTATCATTCGGTATATCTACAGTTTTCTGTTTTTCATGTTATTTTCTTATTTTGTTTTTTTTTATTTTCACCATGTTTTTCACTCATTTTCAAATTTATTTTCCGTTTATTTTTTTATTTTTTTCTGTTAAAAAACTAAATCACTAAATTATTGTTAAAAAACACATAAGTATATGTTTATACATATACATATATTCATATGAAGATAATTTTCTGAAAATATAAAGAAAATGATTAATTAAATGAAAAACATCGGCGATAATTATATGAAATATGAAAAGTTTTCCTTACCTATAAGATTTTGTTTTTTTTTTAATTTAAAAAATTATAAAAAATTTTGGTTTGTTTTTTTGGGTGGTGGTGTGTTTTTAGGAGGCTTGCCATATTGTATGGATTTTGGTTTTTTAAAGATTTGACATTATTTCAAAGAAGGATATCCAAAATTTTAAGATATCGTTGAATAAGTTTTTGGATTATTTCTGATTAGTTTAGAATATTGTATTAAATAAAAGCATAAGTTGCTATTGGCATAAGTTGTTAGAATTAATAAGTTTATAATTACTACTAAAGTTTATTTTTACATGATAAACCTAATTCAGTTTCAGAATTTTTTTTAAATTTTCAAATTAACTTCTTTTAATGGAATTTGAAGAAAATTTATTAAAAATAATGATTACAAGACAAGAGACTTCTTTGAACTAACGATCCTATATATCATAATTAAGAATTCTGGGCTTATTTTTTTTAGCTAATAGAATGTTTTATGTTTTTATTACATCTTGTCAGCTAATTTTTAATATATTTAGCATTTATTAGCATATAATTAGCATAAATTAGCATATAATTAGCATAAGGTAGCATCAATTGGCACAAAAATTTAACAGAAACTTTTAAAACTTAAAATTAAAAATAAAGAAATTTTTTAAATATTTTCAAATTTAATTCAAACCCCTATTTCAAAATTGTTGATATAATGTAGCTCTACAAAGTCAAGCCTTCACCAAGTTTATAAAGAAAAGTGTCTGAGAAATTTTGCATTGAATATTGTTTGTCAAATAATCTGCTTTAAATTGGTATTTTATGTACATAAAATTCCAGCTTAAATGGTCTATATTTTAGTACAGTGATTTTATCTGCATTGTAATACAAAATAGCCATATTGTAGCATACTGAACTTATATGCAATCTTGAATTCATCAAATGTTTCCATTTTCAAAAAAAAAAATTTAAATTGTTGGTATTTATCTATTGCAGTGTTTTATTTACATTAGTTGAATTAAAACTTATTATATTATAGAATTTAGTTATTATCTTTTAAAACAGATAAGAAGCGAATATATAAAATAAATTTTAATCATTTGGCAACCCTGTACTTTAAAATAAAAAATTAGGATAAATTTATGTTCAAAATAGACTACATTATATTACATATCTACTACATGTCGACTACATATCTACAGAAACTTTTGGTGGGGAATTTAAAAATGCATTAGTGTTATATAATATATAAAGATATGTATTTACTTAGATAAACGTATAATATATACATGTATACTAATGTATACAATGTAATGCAAATATATTACCCTAATTATATCAACGTATAAACAGTACAAAATTTTTTTTTTTAAATAATTGAATCGCCCCTGATCTAGTTGTTTACGTGTTCTGTAATATTTAATATCAAACACAATGTTCTCAGTGACTCAAAAAGTTATTTGTTTATTTTCACTAACAATTTTGTTTGTTTTTTTAGTTTACATACTTTCCTCAAATTTTATTTTAATTTTCATCTAATATTTAAAAAAAAAAATGGTAAATTCTGTGCTAAAACTGTTTACGAAATGAAAACCCCTGTAAGTGGTAAAATTGAATTTAATTGTAAAACAAAATGAAGGAATTATAAATTATATTTTTATCATTGATCAGCTCCATTTCTTTAAAGAAAATGCTTGTCTCGAGCTATCAAAATCAAGGGAATTGCTTTATAAAGAAAAATTTAATGGGGAATATTTTTAGCTTAAGTAGAAAAATTATATACAACAAGTGGTGATCGGGCTTTTTGCGCCACCCTGAATAACATGTAGAAACGTCTTAGATTTTTTATATTATTCATAAATTTTCATAATTTTTAATCGCTATTCTGTTGTGTACTGTTCCATTACCAATTCCCCAAGTTTTCTTCACAAAATTCTGAAAAAAAAAAATAAAAAATTTAAATAAATTTAAAAAGTTATTAAACATTCAAACCATATCGGTCGTTTTGCGCTACCCTGTATTAAAACGAATTTAAAAACTTAGGTATATAAAAAAATACCCAAGTCAAAGGAGCAGTTCATTTTATATTTCATTTTTCAGCTATCACTTTTTACCACTTACTTTATTTTAGTATTGTGTATATTTATTAATCTCTCATGGGACACTCATTAAAATAGTAAAAAAGTTCCTAATACATTTAATAATTCTTTAAAATTTTTTTGACAGAATGACATATATAAAATAACTGACAGACAAACAGTTGTAATCAAAATAAAACACGCACAATTTATATCATACATGTTAAAAAAGAAAATTTAAATTACAGTTATCTAAACACAAACATATATACACAAACATAATTATATGTAATAATAAATTTTAATTTTATATTTGAAAAGTAACGGAAATAAGTAGGTAATCGCTTAACAAGGATAATTATATATACATATTTCTTTTTCTTTTTATATATATATATATTTTTTTTTCTACCGTTGAATTGATATTGTCGTAATTGTAAACTTTAATGTGTATACAAACACATCAAACACATTACAAACATATACAAAAATATATTTAAATATAAATATTTTGTTAACAAAGTTATTACATTAAATTGTATATGGAGTGAGTTAAGGGAAGCGTTTCGCTAAATCTATTTAGGCGTAAAAATAAAAAAAAAAATGATAATAAAATAAATAAAATTATATGATAGAGTATCTTGTAGATAGAAGGTTCTTTTTATTCATTTTTTTTATTGAAAATTTGTAAGTCAATTTTTTTTAATATTATATGACAAATAAAAACATTTTTAAGTTGAAAAGCGATGTGATTTGCGTGTTTTTAAAAAAATTTTAATGTTTTATATTAAATAGAAAATCCTGTTTTCCTTCTTATTTTTATATATAAAAAAAAACAATAAAAACAAAATATAAAAATTAATGAAATATCCTATTACATTGTAATAATACATTATGTTCTTCTGTAAAATGTTAAATATGTAACAGTTTCTTACATGACATGTACATAACAAAATCAATTAATAATAAAATCTATTCATTTGAAACTTGATTGTTCAATGTCAGAACAGTATAAATATGACAGTTAATTTTTTAATATAAAATTATTTTTTGATTTTGAATTGTTGAGAATCTTAAAATAAATATTATATTAATAGTTTAATACTAATTTCAAATGTTATAATTTTAAAAATAAAACTTTACATACATGTACAGAGTTTTTATAAAACAAAGTTTTAATAAAAATGTTGCCATTGTTGTAAATGTCTTTTACATATTGTAACATTAAAATCGTTCTGTCAAATAGTTTTAAATCGTATTGTCATAATTTAATTTATTCTTGAGTGAGTTAAATCGTACGGTCATAATTTTCTTTATATTATTATTGTAAATAATTAAAATATTATAAAATTTTATATTATATAGTATTATGTTCATATATATTTATATATATATAAATCATTTTTATTATTAAATGACTCTATTTATATTTATTTAGTTAAATATGGAGTAACATCCCATTAATTTAATGCGTTATATTCTAATAAAATCATTTTAAACTTTTGTTGTAATAGAAAGTCTATTAAATTAAGTCCGATTAATTACTATTGGCAAAATTTTAAATACACATAATACACAAAATACATTTAATAGACTCTGACATAATGTAATAAAGTTGGAAGGCAGCTGTTCAAAACTCTTATAATAAGCAAATTTATTTTGTGCAAATGTTGGCCTTTAAAGTAAGCTACTTTTGAAAAAAATACATATACCTAATTTCATTATATATTAAGTTATTCTCATAATAAAAAATTAGTGGTATGGCAGCCTGTTCGAATTTTTACAAGATCAATCAAATTTTATAAAAGAGTTTGCCTTAAAATCAGATTGTCCTTAGTGAAATTTCAGATACTTATTATGAAAACATGAATTTCACACATTTATAACAGCAACCTATTAAGTAATACTAATTATGTTTCTCATACGTTTTTTGCACAATATATATGAAACCAACTTATTAATTATTATGAGTGCACATGCACATTAAAGTTTTATGGCACCTACTTTAGCCTATTGCGCTATAGATGAATCATATTTTTTGTAAATGTTATACATAAAAGTTACCCGAAAGCTACGCTTTAATACATATAAATTTAAACTTAATTAAAAATACTTTGTGGGGCAGCTACGCGAACCCGCCGGGTATTAATTTAATTTTAATAAGCTGATTATTTTAAAAAATTTTGGGCATCAAATAAGAAACTAAAAAAAAAATTTTGTGAATCTTTTCCGGGACGCAACGTTAACTAACTTTTATATGATAAAACAAAAACAAAAGTAAACACACAAATTATTAAAAAATAACAAATATATATATTTTGTAATACTACAAAGTGTAGAAAATATATCTGTAATTATTACTTAAACACGTAAATAAAATTCTTATTTTATTCATAAACATGTTATAATACTGTTTTTTATATTGCTCACAGATGTTTTAAAAATTGGAAAATACATTTTAGAATTTAGAAATTCTAATATAAAAATAAATTAAGTTACTTTTTCATTTTAAACATTATTATTTTAATAACATTAAACAAATCTTACATTTATCTGAAAATTTTATTTGAAGAAAGATGAACACTCTTTGTATAATTTCAAAAGTAGCTTTAACTAGAGCCTAATGCGTTAATATTTTTAAAGAACAATGTAATGGGTGTACTAGATTATAAAAAATTGTATGAAAAACGAAGGAGCAAATTTAATATATTTGTGAACTTTTCTTAGCACTGGTATAATAACTTAAACTCCAAACTTAAAAATAGGTTTAAAGCTACGAAGATTGAAACGAATTCAAACAGCTGAGAAACGTTTTAAGGCAAATTTAAGTTATGAACCAAATGTGTAACAGTTATTAGATATTATTTAGGCTTCGGTTACACAGATAGCGATTTTTCAAAAATAAATATCAAACATATGGGCGACTAGTAAGGGAAAAATTATATCACAATTTGTTCGTAAAAAATCAAGCGAAAATTTGACGGTTAAAATGAGGTTAGAACACAAAAATGTTTTAATTCGTTAAAAAAATTCATCAAATGTATGGTGTTCGGCACCGGTAACTCCTATCATACTTAGTTAATAACAAATCAATGAAAATTTATTTATTTATTTATGTACAATCCTAAAATTTTGCCAAAAGTAATTAACCGGATTTTATAATGTATATACTACGGTTATACGGGTATCCCAGAGTTGACACAGTCTACTGTACTACACTCTTCCTCGTTTTTATATATACGGTAAATGTTAGGTTAATAAGCCTGTTAAAATTTTGGAACAGGGGGTCATATTATATTCGTGTTATTAGAATTGATCTTAATGAATTCTACATACAATTTACACATGAGATTGTACTAGAACTTATAAAATGTAGAAACGCCTTATATTTTCAATAGATACAATTCTATTTTTGTTTATATTGTAATATTTTTATAATATGATATTCTATAGCTGTGAGTTATATTATTCAATTAAATTATTTGTTTATATTTTAAATTTGTTTATATTGTTATATTAATGAATTTTTTATTAAAGATATATAATTATAAATTATTAATTAAACAATTAATTTGAAACCCATGGTAGCTGAGTCGAGTCGAAAACTAGAAAAGTTTTTTTCACTTTCATTGAGATTCGAACCCAAGCATTTCACATGAAAGATCGCCGCTCCATGCACTGTGCCACCCAACCCAGTTAATTTTATTTTTTAATTAAATACGACTTGACCTGGATTCTAACACGATACCCTTTGATAAAAATGCCGACGCTCTCCTCACTACTCCACCGGTTGGAATAATGGGAATTAAAAATTAAACTTTCATTAGGAAGAGATCTCAATAAATGTTAATATTAGAGTTCACTGAGACAACACTTATATTTCTATTTTGTATCTATTATATATAGTTCTATTTATTTCTATATTGAACCAACTTTTATAACTATAAAACTTAGAAGGTAAACTTCACTGAAATTTTGAAACTATTTCTTTGATTATCAGACACAAAGTGATAATATTTTGTTTTTATATTTTTACAACTTAGGAATAGCAATTCATAAAACAGAACGTACCTTTAAAGTATTAACTTTTGTCTATTTGGAATAGATTACTAGGTGCTTGTATATCTATATATTGTAAGGGGTAAGTAAAATTACAAGGTAAGAAATGATAATAAAAACAGAAGCACTTATTATTTTTTTTTATTATGTGCAATAGAAATTTTAACTTTCCAGTGTTTAGTTGTTTTATCATATATACAATTTATAAGTGGTTAAGTTATTTAGATTTGAAGTGAAAAGCAGTAAAGTGGTAAATGGTTTTTTCCGCACAATAAAGCAACTCTCTACTATAATAAAATAATAATATAATTTATTTATTTATTTTTATATTCATTTATAAGTTTTTTTTATTTTGTTGAAGGGTGTGTAAAAATCAATGTTTATTTGTTAGATAAATGGTAAGGTTGGTTGTATTGTATATATACTATTAAAAGTATGGTAGTTAGATTGCCTTTCTGTTAATGATTATTAAATAGATAAAAAGTGGTATTTTAATAAAGTAAAGTTATATATATTATATATATATAAGTAAATTCACTTAATTGTTCTGCTTTTTGAGGAGAGAAATAGATTTGATTTATTCCATAAGTATAATCAGGTAAAAAAAAACATTAAAAAGGAACTGAAGGACAACAACTCAATAAGAACATAATTTTATGATCTGGAAATATGTATATGAGATATTAAAAAAAATATTTTGTAATTTATATTGATGTTAGTAAAAAATTTATTTATTATTAGGGAAAGAATACCTGTATTAAAAGAAATAGAATAATAATTTTAGTGTCTTATTTATTCGAAATATAAAAATTTTTATTTAATAATCCTTGAATTAAATAAGTCATTATTTGCTTAGTTTTTGTCTAGAAATTAAAATCTAAAGCAATAAGATCTTCCATAGCATAAGATTAATATATATATATATATATATTCATTTTTAAAATAAAAAGCGATGGTTTCTAAATTAAATTAGTCTAAGTTTCTAAATTAGAAGTGTCCAAATTTTTAAATCAAAAACAGTCCTTTATAAATTGATGTATTTTATATTTAGGATTTTTTACAAAATCGATTAGTATCATTTCCATCCAATACTAATTTGATTTGAAAAATTTGACTTATTTGTTTTGAAAACCGACGGATTTTAATTGAAAAAATTATAGAATAAAAGAAAACTATGTAAAAATAATCGAGAGAATAGAATATATAACTTTTAAACATATTAGTGTCGAAAAGTCGATAGAGCGCATACGAGTATGTACAATTTAGTTAAGCTTAAGAAGGACATTAACATCATTCTTTTTTATCCCATCCAATCTTCTTAATCCTCCATAATCCCATAGTCAAAAAAGTTTTTGAGCTCGATTCCATTTTCATATTCCTTTATTTAAAACTTAACACTTGCACTTTAGTTTAGAAAGGGTGTGATGGACTTTTCAAGGGCACCTTGTGATGTTTTCTAATTTCTGTCGAAATGGAAAAACTATTTTTAAGATAACATTTAAAGAAACGAAATTAAGATTTGGTCTTCTTAAAGAAGATGAGATATTTTTAAAGTGTAAAACAAGTGAAATTAAAATGCCCTATGTTTCTCTAACAATAGATACAAAAAAGTCGTTTGGTGGTAAAACTGTTTTATTTGGCAATGTTCCAATATCTCGGTTTAGAACTTTTTTTTTTTTTAAATCACGTTTTTAGAAAATTTCATTTTAGAAAATCTCGTTTTTTAATGAAAAATCGCGCTTTTTAAGAAAATCTCTTTTTTAATTGAAAAATCTGTTTTTTAAGGATTTTTGAGTGGGATACAAAACCAGAATTATCAGCTTTTTCCAGAATATAAAAAAAAGGATTTTCTAAAAAGGAGATTTTCTAAACGAGATTTTGTGAAAACGAGATTTACTAAACCGAGATTTTAGACCCAAACCGTTTTATTTTAATGAGGTTTTAAGAAAAAATTTTCTGATATTTTTAGTATTTCAAGTTCGTGATTCATGTTAAATAACTGGAGTAGGTAGCATAAAGTTGGCTTCAATTACGGATTCAGTAATTTGCATTTTTTTAAATTTCATCACAATATTGGTAATAGTTTTTATTTATCCACTGGATACCGAATTGTTTTACTGAATGGGTATATTATCCATGAAATGCACAATTACATACTTTACTACTTTTAATTCACTTTAGTTCGCAATATCTCATAAAAATCAAAATACTGAAAGGCCATAAGGTCTCTATAAGAATTAAAAAAATATCCGTTTTTATTAGAATTTAAAGATTTTCTAATGTATATAGTATCACAAATCCTTCAGTTCCATCGGTTATATCTCTAAGATACATAATTTAAAATTGTTATAAAATGTATCTTAAAAAAACATTAGAAATAGATGTAATGCCTCTCCTTTTCGCACTCCTCATTTGTTTCCTACAATGATGAATTCGTAATCAACCAACGCCCTGTATCTTTTGCATTCCCTTTTAGCTAAACGCCTTGGTTATTGCCAACTAATAATCACCAAAATGATGTAACAACTTTTAAAAAATTTCAAACCTATTAATTTTTCAATTAATTCATTTGGAAATTTAAAAATTTTTTCTGACAGATTATGATCCTGATTTTAAAGGATTTACATCTATAGATTCTTACTAACAACGTATTTATTGAATGAAATTTTTATAAAAAAAATATAAGTATTAAAAATTAATAAAATAAATTAAAAATAAAAAAAAAAAAATTATTCGGACATAAAAAAAACAACAAAAAACGACATATTAAATATTTACACGGATATTAAAAAATATAAAACAATAAAAAAAAACAAATGAAATTTTAAAAAAAGGGAAAAAAAAAAAAATAAATTTCAAAATGATATTTACAGAAATTTTTTAAATTCCTTTGAAACGTTCATAATAATATATGAAATTAAGAAATTCCATAAATCATAAATTCATAAAGCGAGAAAATTTCATAAAAAAATAAAAAAAATATTTTCACAGTTTCTTGTACCATTCGCGATTTTTGCCATATCTCTTCCTTATATACACATATATAAATGTTTTTAACACATTTAATATTTTTTTATTTTGCAAATATATTAATATCATAACTAAGAGGTAATTTTTTTTTTTTTTTTAAAATGTCATCAGTGGTGTCATCAGTGGTTATTATAGAATTTTCTTGGATATTCAAAAGAAATTTGTTACAATAAATGTATAATAAATTTGAAATGTCTTTTGTGGTAGATTAAAAATGTATCTTATAGATATCTTTTATTAAATTTAACATAAGTTAAGAAATTTTCCAGATCAGACTTTTACGCAATCTAGTTTATATGTTGATGGTGTTTTATCACATCAAATAAGTACATTTATTTTAATATATGTTTCTGAATAAAAATTATAGATTTTATTTAGATTTTAAGTTCTTAATTTATCTTGTAGATAAATTTACTATATAATTAAAATTAATAAGATTGTTGAATTCTTGAAATATTAGAAAAATTTCATATGAATCTTAAACTCTCAATATCTTTTATTATAATTTTTATGTAATCTAAATAAATGGTTCACAATCTGTTAAATGTATCTATAGGATATTAAAATTTTAATTATTCTAGAAAAGTAATTAAAATTCATATTTGAAGTAATTAATGAATTGGCCTTGGTGATAAAGTGGCTATTTGGTTTATTAAATTTGGGGGGTGTGGTTGTGGGGATACAGTACAGATTATAAAATATATTTTAATTGAAATAAATTAATTAATAAATAATTTTTCTTTACAAAATCCCCATGGCAACCAAATTGCAAGGTTTTAGTGTTAAGATGGCGAAATGTTATTCCCTATATAAAACAATAAAAACAAATAATGAATACTCTGGAACTGTTTTGAAATTTAACTTGTCATATATATCTTAAAATCTTTTTTTATCTTTAGATTTAAGGGGGAACCTTTCTAGTTCTACAGTGACAACACTGGACACTGTTTAATTGTCATAAGAATATTTTGCAAAATAATAATTCGTTTTTTATTTATAAATTTTAAAATAAAATTAAAAAAAGAATCCCCAAAAATGGAAACTTTCATCACTTTGGGTGAGTTTTAAAAATGAACATTCAGTATAAAAAAATTTTTTTATTAAAATTTTACATTTTAAAGATCTTAATCAGATCAGTATGTATAAATATACATACATGGAATGGTATGTTGATGGTTAGTTGTTTGGCATACATTTTATAGAATATTATTGTATATTGGGATGAAAAATTCTTTTAATATTATAAATATATATATATATATATTTACGTATATAAAATATTAGTACGTTGTCATATTGGAATTGATTCTGAACAATTATTGTCCAATCAGAAAAAAAAAAAAAAAAATTGTTTTATTTTTTAAATGAAATTCGCGTGAAATCGCGCGCTTTTAATTTAATTTCACGGTTTTTTTATGATTTTTTTTTGGTTTTTTTTCTTTCTTTTATAAGTTTTTCCCTTTTTTTTTGTTTTGTTGTTTTTTATTTTTATTTATTAAAAATAAAACTAATTAAATTTTTAATCACGATTTGATTGAAAAAATTGCCGTCATAAAGTTATTTGTTTGTTCCGATTATGGTTCATATTGTATACTAAAATAAAAAAAAAAATATATATATATATATAATATATATAAAAGTATCTGAAGATATTTATGACAGAATATATAGTAGATAATATTTAGTATATGCATGTTTAAATTGTTAAATTGTTAGAAGAAATAATAATGTGTGATACTTTAAATTCTACTTTGGTTTTTATTTTAATTAATTTTTTTTTTTGAATTAATAATTTTTTTTAATTATATTCTAAAAATGCGTATTAATTATTTTTTTTAAGGTAATGAAAGAAAAAAAAAAAATTGAATATATTTATATATAATATAATTTTTTTTTTTTTTTAATTATTTTCATTTTGGTATTGTAATTTAATTAGCTTTCATTATTTTGTGAATTGTGATTTGCACACATTATTATGTATTTTGTTAACTAACGTACAACGAAACACCGGAAACTCTTCAGTTATGGAAATGGTTTTTTGTTTTTGTTTTTTGTTTTTCTATATTTGTATATAATTACAAAAAAAAAAAAAAAAAATCTAAATACCAACACATAACAATGTACTGAAATAATGATGATTTAAGAGGAAATTTATCTATATAGTTATTCTGTTGTTGTGTTTTTTTTTTTTTTTTAATTTAAAAATTTAGAACTTTTGAACTTTCAATATAAATTACAAAATGGTGAATAATCACTTTAGGCAGTTTTTTTTTTTAATTCGTAATTATTTTTGAATTTAATTAAAAAAAACTTTTAAAATTTCAAATAGTTTTTTCTTTTGTTCTAGAAAAGACGAAGTGATAAAAGTCCTGGGGTTAAAAGTCTTATTGAGACTCTTACGACTCTTACAAATAGCCAAACTGTACGCAGAATTATGAATTAAGATGTATGGGTCGGAAGTCCTCCGGGAACTAAAGATGTTTTTCAACGATATAAACTGAAATTTTACAAATATAAGACGAAACATTTAAAGAACATTTTCAGTATTAAAACAATTATTTTAAAATGCAGCTTAAATTTATTATCATGTTTGAAAATATAATTAGGGAGTTATTTCTCTTTTTTTAAGGGAACTTTTAATCCACTCCTCATGAGTTATAATTTCCTTGAGACTTTTAACTTATTTTTCAATTGGGATCACCTCACTGTTTGAAAATAATTGTTTAAATCCATATTAGCATAATTATTAAGTTATTTAGTTATGGAAACCTCTTGGTATTAAATACAATATCTTTTTAAAATTATAGTTAAACTTAGATTAAGATTAATTATTTCATTTAATTAATTTTTTTATTGTATACTAATGCCAAAGATCAAAATATATATTATGATTATATAATCTTATTATGCTGCAGGAGAGGTTCAGAACAAATTTCTGAATTAATTATACATGGTTTATTATATATGGTTTCTTTTACAAAAAAACATCTTTTACGGCTGGGTGGCACAGTGGTTAAAGTGCCGACCTTTCATGCGAAAGGCACGGGTTCGAATCCCAGTGAAAGCGACAAAACTTTTCTGGTTTTCGATTCGACTCAGCTACCATTCGGCATTGGGTTCAAATTAATGGTTTAATTAATAATAAATAATTATATATCTTTAATAAAAAATACGTTAATATAACAGTATAAACAAATAATTTAATCGAATATAACTCACAGATATATAATACCATATAATACAAATACAAATTATTACAATATCAACAACAAATAGAATTGTTAATATTGAAAATCTAAGACGTTTCTACAAGTTACAAGGCCTAGTATACTATCTCATGTTTAAATTGTATGTGGAATTCATTAAGATCAATTCTAATAACACGAATATAATATGAGCCCCTCTTCCAATATGTACCTATGGTATAGACAGACTTATTAGCCTAGCAATTGAACAGTTAGCACTTAAAAAAATAAAAATCTTTTATGAATATTTGTAGTTGTAATCCAAATTTTTAAAATTGTTGATATGTCCATTAAATTATTAAATAATTATTATTTAATTAGAACATACATTCTCCATTCTAGATATTGTCAGGCTTAATCAAGCAGTGCCTATAACTTTTAACTAATACCAGAGGGTTTCAATATATTAAGTATTTTATTTATTTATTTTAAAACTTGGTTTTGGTTAAAACAAACTTTTTCAACAAGATTTTATGCATTTACTTTATATGTCAGTAAGAGCTAGTAGGTTATATTCCTTCTCAGATACATACGAAGCAGATTATAGAATTGAGGAATAAATATTTAAAAGTTTCATTATAAAGTTTAATTATAATATTCGTTTTATATTTATAAGTTTCTTTTCTTTAAATTAATCATATTATTTTATATGAATATATTATATGAATAAAAATATTGTCACATCACCTACAATGTTCTGCGAATGCAATTAATTTAATTCTAATTATTAAAATATATTTAAAAATATTTTTATTATTACAATTCATGAAAAATAATGGAAATTCCCAAAAAAAAAAAAAAGTATGTTTCATTAATATTGTCATTATTATTTATGCGACTGAAAGTCCTGTGAAAATTATCTTCAAACACATGTGTACCTTACCTATAGATAGATATATATATATATATATATGAATGAATTTCCTTGCATGGAATAAAACACAAAATTAAAAATTTTCATATATGTATATTATTATCTCTTGTAATTTTATATTTGTCATAATGAAAATGAAAAAATTAAATAAATGTTAAAACTAGTGTCGTTATTATAATTGACTATTAGAAATATAAAATTTCCTTTTTAAAACAATTTTAAAGTGTTAAAGTAACCATATTGTGCAGAGGCTCTTGTAGAGGAAAATGAAAATGTCTTATTTTTAAATATATATTGATTGAGTAATAGAAGTTAGAGAAATGTCCTTCTCTGAAGTAAAAGGGAGAAGATTAATTGATAGAGTAAAATTAAAATTTTTTTCACTTCTTCACTTCCACTTTTTCACTTTAGGAGTATAGGCCATTCACCAAATCATTTAGACTAAGCTTCAGTTTCCTTAATCATTTATTCAATAATCCGTTTATTACTTGGCTGTATAGTTATCGATTATGAATAACTGGAGAAATCCTAAATTTGCTCCGCCAACCACTGATATAATTATGCAATGTTACGATACTTTTTTTTTATTAGATATGATCTAACTGGGGTTTGCCATCCTATTGGTCAGATATTCAACTGAGAACTTACATATACAATTCGTTTCATTACTTACTGAGTTAAGAATGACTGCAAAAACAAATTATTAAAAATTAAAAAAATCATAAACTGAAAGTTGAATTTATACTACCTTTAATATAATTTTTTATAATATTATTATGATATCTATTATAACTGCTTAAATAGCATTAGTTGTACAATTATTAATTTGTACTTTATATATAAAACTAGAATTAATTTTTGTATTGCATGTTGCACATTATTTTTACTAATTTACATTATAAATTCTGTTTTTATTTTTATAATAGAATTTAACTTTTAAATTAAGTTACAAAAAAAAAAAAAAATTACAGAAATCGATATTTTTATTATAAAATGCCATCAGGAATTACAAAATTAAAGCATGTTTTCGAAATTTTTTTTTTTTTATATTTTTAATTATCAATTTTAAAATAATACAAAAAAATTTTGTTTTAATTATTTTTATTATTATCTTTCTGAGAATTTTTTGAAAATGAGATTTGATGTCAAAACAATTACAATAACAACAACAGCAGTGAAATATTTATTTCAGGATCTCCTCTTAATTTTTGTTTTTCACATATACAGTATAGTTCATTTTTTTCAGAACACTTTAAGAACTTTATTTTGAGCTTGAAATTGTTTTTTAACTAACTGTGATATAGCAAACAAACGATAATTTAATGCTTAAATCTTTTGAGCTTGTACAGAATTTCGAATATTTCAGTTTAAAAATATATGCAGTTATCTATTGTTGTAATTCTATTTAATATTTGTACTTAATTCTTACATTTTTATATGCACTTAACACTTGTAACACTTAGAACATAAAAGAAACTCATCCAATTTTGTCGAAGCGGGAGATGATGATGATTATATTGAAAATAATGTTTCTTGGAGTTTTAGCCTGCCTCGCATAACTGAGGAAGATGAATGAATGTTGTACGGAAATTTATTTATTTAAACCACTCTAATAATCCTTACAGGCACATAATGCTATTTAGCTGAATAGGATAAGGTAGCTGATGATGATATTCTATATTAAGATTTATTTTAGCTTAAAACCTCGGAAGAATAAGATGATGGGTTTTTGTTAAAAGCATTTTATTAAGTGCAACTATTCTCATTAATATTTCAGATTGTATATTGCAAAAGAATATATTTCAAGATTATTTTATATTATATTATATTTTATTGTATTATAAAACAAGAAAAACCTCCACATGCAAAAATAGCTACCCTGAAATTAGAAAATTAAATACTCAAATATCAGATAAGATGTATGTGCAGCGTAATGCAATGTACTTACTCTTTAATGTAATGTACTTACTACTCTTTTTTGTGATACATTGCATAATACTTTACCCTAACATGTAATTCCTAATATATTTTTAACATTTCAAGATCTTGTGTCAGGTGAGTTATTATTTTAATATGGCGAAGTGACAAAAGTCCCCCAGGGTTTTGTGACTCAGAAAATTTAACAAATCGATGAATTTATTTCAAAATATATATTATTGGAAAATTTTTAAATATTTTAGTTTATTAGTTATAAGTACCCGGAGGACTTTTGCCTGGGACTTTTGCCTTTTTCCTAAGTCCTCCGGAAACTTTTGTCACCTCTCTTATTATATAGTATTTCATAGAATTATATTGCAATATTCTTCAAACTCTTTTTAAAAAATTTTCTTTTATTTTTTCCATATCCTTTAAAGGTTATTCGTTATAAACGGATTCTACTGTATTTTTTTTTTTAATATAGAAAACATAACAAAAAATAAAAATTATCTTTAATGCCTTTAAGGCAAAAAATATATTTTAAAATTTTAAAAGAAAAAATTTTCAGGCTAGAATACAAAATAAAAAAGGAAATTAATTTTCAGGAAAGAAAAACAAAAACCAAACAATAAAGTTAAAAAAAAAAATAAAAGGATAACAGAGATTTTGTAGAGTTAATCACATTTAATCGAATTAATGACATTTTATGTAAGTATAATTTTAAGAAAACCCCAAAAAAAATGTTGTTGTTTTATTTTTCTTATGTATAAAATTAAAATATAATCTTTAGAATACACAAATCAATATATAAAATTAAAAGAAGAAGGTACGGAAGCATCCTAGATTTATTTTCTATATAATTTACTAAAAGATAAAAATCTTCATTTAATGATTTAACTTAAAGTACTATAGATTTAAGAGGAGGTTCAAAAATTTGATATTCTATTATATAATTAATATTATAGAGTTACAACATTTAAGGAAAAAAGGTCCTTTCAAATTTTTTTTTTGTTTTTATAAATTTGTTATTTTTACTCTTGAATGTCCCCGAAATCTTTGAAATTAACCCATTAAAAAGTAATTCAATTTGAATCCTTTATTTTTATATAAAAAATATTTTGGAGTAGTATATAGTTATCTTCTGTAATTGTATGGAATAATAATATTTGTTTTTCTGTGTGTAGTCTTTATAAATTTTTATTTGTTGATGAAATTGCGTTGATTATGATGATACTGAACTGAATTGAGTAAAGATTGGTTTCATGATTGATAATTGGATTTTATTTGTTATTTTTTTAAGTGTCCTTTTTTAATAGATATTATTTTGTTTTCGGATTTGATTTGATTGTAAAAATTAAAGGAATTTCAATAATACAAATTAAATGTATAAGTACTGTGTGTGTTGGACTAAGGACTGTGTGTGCTGTTTAAAGTTTTTCATTCTTTTCAAAGTCTAAGTGTGTATTTTTGATCCTAAAAGGATGTTAGAAGTGTGTAATATTTTTTAATCTGCATCCCGGATACTGTGGTTAAATTTCAAATTCAGTCTTTAATATTAAGTTGTTTTTTTCGAAGGACTCTTAACAGCTTAAATTTAATAAAAAGGGATGCTCTGAATATTCTTTTTAATAACTCCTCAATTAATTTTTGGACCTACATTTTATAATTAATTGTATTAATTTGTCAATATTTAGTTGGTCAAACAAAGGTACTAGGATAATACTAATTTTTTATAGGTTAATATAAAATTTATAAATCGTCCTTAATTTAAATGAATAAAGAAAAGGATATACTTTTTTTAACAAGGTTCATGGAAAGCATTGAAAGCTACACATTGAAACTGTATGCAGTTCCTTTGGGTAGTATGTGACTTCAATACAGTAAAATCACGCGCTTTTAAAACCAAACTATAGGATGGGGCTTTTGATAAAAAAAAATACAGTTTGACTTTGAAGATGGGAATCTGGAAGGGAAATTTGATAAATTTGGATTCGGATAATGGATCATATAGGATAAATGAGAAAATTTGGGGGGGATATTAAAGACATATTTGGTTTTATGTTTCAAAATAGCATTTATGGACATTTTTGTTGGGAATCACTTAGAATTGGAAAAAAAGCATTTTTCCAATCGCAAACGTTTATTTTCCAATTATTTATAATAAAAACTTAGGGTCTCAAATGAATCACATAGTATTAAAATGAAAATTTATTTTTATAACATCTAATATTATGTGAAATAAGTTTATTTTTTTAATTTTAATTTCCTATTAAAAACATTGATAAAAATAATAATTATGATTTTAAGGACAATTTCCAATTTAATACGAAAGGACAATGAAGAATATTAACGTTCTATAAATCGGAAATATATAAAAATTCTAAAGTGATAATCGTTAAAAAGAAAAATGTTTGCTTCCTTAAAAAATTATTGATTAAAAAATTTTAAATTGAAAAAAGTGAAAAAAAACAAATTTCCTATAAACATTTTTATACAATTTAATTCTCCGAAAAATATGCAATATTAATAATATATAAAAAAGGTAATGTGGATTTTTTCTTTAAATTATATTCCACAGATTAAACTGTTGTTAAGAAGTTTTTATTTGAAAATAGTTATTTATAATTATAAATTCACAACTTTTAATTTAAATAAAAATAAACTTAAGATTTTTCAATAATGTTTAAAATAACTTACAAATATTTAAAATCTAGTTATTTAAAAGTAACAAATTCTTGAGTTCAAAATAAATAATATCTGAGAAACGGGAGGCCTAAAAGTATGCAAAAATTTTCAATTTTGTGTAAAGAAGTTTAATATTAAACAAATATGAATGAAATAAACTAGATAAATTGGAAATGGAGAATTTTAAGTTAGGAAACTCCTCAATTCTATTTGAAATCTTATTTTAAGTAAAATTCTTAAATAAATCTTATTTTAAGTAAAGTTTAATAAATAAAATAAAGGACATATAAAAAATTAATACAAGTTTATATAAAAATTTCATAATATTAATTAAAAAACTTAATAGGTATCCCAAAATGGCCATTGTAGTAGAGGGTCTTACTGATGCTTTTACAATTTATTGTATTAATATTATATTGAAATAAATAAATAAATACATATGTTTCTAAAATTTTTATTACTTTCAGCAAATGAATATATATTATTGGAGGTTCTAGGTAAGTTCTATATAATTCCTTCTAGGTTAATATAATTTGTATGTGTAGTTTTAACTTTGTTACAAGATCAAGGTTTCGACCAATTTATCATCGGAAAACTTATAGCTAATTTTATTTAAAAATTAATATTAATCCTAAAATAAGGAAGAGATTCCTCCGAATAAAAAAAAATAGAAAATCAGTTAATTAAAATTTCAAATAAAATTAGAATTCACGGCTTGCCTTTTTTGAGTCATGTTCGAAAAACTATTTCAATCATTTTAAAAATGTATTCGAGTTATACAACATTTCAAATTAATTTTTCAACTTTTAACTTTTAAAAGAATATAAACTACACCAATTATATAATTGATTGAAATATATCTGAAAGTAATTAATTAAAATCAATTAAGTCAAATTAACTTTTCAAAAAGTGAAAATGTGAAAATATACTAAATGCTACTAACATTCATTACACTAAATCACACAATTAATCAATCCCCAATTAACCTTATAAAAAACTACAATCAAAGCTCGGATAAAGGATTTCAATAGTTAATATTAATTTCCAAAGCGCCTGGATTTCCATTTGATTTTTTAAAATTAAAATAAATTCTATTAAAATAATATTTTGTCATATTATTGTAAGACTCTAAATTATAATTTTGGTTAAATTTGTTTTATTTTTCAACTTATTTTTAGGTTCATTGAATTAAATTTAATCCCTTTTGTTAGAATTCTCATTCTTATTTTTTTTATTTCTAAAAAAGTTCAAACTTATTAAATTTCGACTAATTTTAAGAGACGAGAAAAATTTTCTCAAAAAAAAAAAAAGCAAAAAGATACAAAAAATAAGAAAAAATATTTTATAGATATCTATTAAAATACAAAAAAAAAAGTTAAAAAGGTTAAAATGAAACCAAAAAAAAAAAAAAACATAAAAGAAAAGAGAAAGACAACAAAAAGTTACCCTATAATTTTCACAAATATGTCCTCTTGTATTTTTATACCCGTACTAACTTAGTTCTAAAGGTATACTAAATGTGTCATTTCGTTTGTAATGTTGTAAAGAAGATGAGATAAACCTAAGATAGTAGACTTAAATATAAATTAAAATTTTAATTTTAGATCAGAATCAAAAAGTAAATCTATTTAGCTATGCGTGTGTCTGTCCTACCGTTCGTTCGCATCATTTAAGTCATAAAGAAGCTAGGATTCAGAAAATTTCCCAAAACTCTTTTCCTCACAATGTAGTTCTAAGTGTACTAAATTAACTACTAGGTTTGTTACGTTGCAAGTGAGATGAGTTAGACCCAAGTAGACCCTAGCGTGTGGATTAGATCAGAATCGAAAACTGAGTCGATTTAGCAAGGTGTGTCCATCTTTCTGTCCAAAAACTCAAAACATCAAAGAACAAGTATTAAGAAATTTTCACAAATTCTTTTACTTACAATAACTATCTTTGTTTTTGAGGCTGTGTAATGACTACTTTGCTCAGCGAACTCAATTAGCTATCATGCATCTTTTTATACCCTACACCTATGGAATAGATAAAGGGGTATATTAACTTTGGTATGGTGTTTGTAACCACCTAAAGGAAGCGAGCTAGATATGGAAAAGTATATATATTTGTGATCAGCGTGACCTCCTGAATAGATATAGCTAATTTGCTCAGCGGACTTAATTAGCTACCATGTACCTTTTTCTAAATATGCAAAACTCAAGATTGAATTAAGTTGTGTATCAGAAACTTTACTAAATAAGTTTTATGGCTAAAGTTTACACAAAGTTTGGTTGATCTAGTGATAGAGGTTGCAATAGCTGCAAACACCTGATTTTGTTTTTTAAATACATAGGTAAAAGTTAATTAAACTGCGTGTCTAGAACTCAAAGATAAGTATGATCGAATACTGGGTCAATTTGGCTATATGTCTCCGTCTGATTTTTGGCAAAGATTTATGAATAAATTGTTTAGTCGTGTTGCGAGTGAGAGATTTGTGTAGCTAAACTTAGTTAAAATACCTCACACTTGCGTATCCCAGAGTTGATACAGTGTCTACTCTACTTTCTTTCTCGTTTTACTTAATTTTGTTTGTCTTTGTTTTATTTTTTTTTTGTTTGGTTCCTGTTGTAAACTTTTCTATTTGGTAATCAGAAACCTTGCAACCAAGAAAAAAAGTGACAGCCCCAAAAAACAAAAAAAAAAAAACAAAATTGTTTTACTCTTTTTTTATGTTCCTGTTTTATCCTGGAATTTTTTTCTGATATTTATTTTTTAACTGTTATCACCATTAAAGATATTACAAAAGCAATAAGGACTAAAGAAAAAAAATTCCTCAGTAAAAAAAAATTAAAAAAAAAAACAAAAAACTGAAACAACTGAAAATTAAGGACTTTTAAGGAGTCATTTATCACAAAGTACATGAAGAACACAAAAAAACAAATATAAACAAAGAAAAAAGAAAACAAATTTCGAAAAAAAAAAACAAATAACTATAAAAGAAAAAAGAAAAACAAAAAATGCGCCATGGTGAGAAATAAAGTTTCAAGTCAAGTCATTATTATATAAAAGTTTTGGAATTTTTGTAATAATTTCTCTTTATTTGTTTATTCTAAACTAGTGAACGTTTAGGTGTATAATAATATATGCACTAAAAATATTTACATTAGTATTCAAAAATGTTAATGTACACCTCTGTTTCAACCTATTTTGAGCTCCTGTTTTTCCTTCTTTCCACGAGATGTCATTAGAGATTGTCCTTTTTTGGGTGACTGTTTTGTGACATATCTTGTTTAGGCAATCGCATCTTCAAGTCCCTTAAGATATTCCAGTTTGCCATTTTTTAGATAATTCTTATGTATCAAGTTTAAAATATCAAGTTTTGAGCGATCGCGTCTTTTTGTTCCTTAAAGATCTACTCTGAAGTTGTTCGCACAGTGTTCAGTTCAGTGTTCAACAGCCATAGTTAATTAAAATACACTTTTTAATAATTCCAAAACCACTTGTTAGTTTCTCCTTATAGCTTGAATTTTAGAATGTTGGCGTTAAGTACCCTAACTGGAAATAACCTATACCCTATATACCCTAAGTACCCTAACTGAAGAATATGAAAATTATTCGAAAACACTTGCTAATAAATACTTATAGATTGTGACTGATGGTGTTAATTGGCTCTCCATCATTATTATGTCAAATTAGGTTCCGCGGATAGCTTCAATAATTTTAATTCTGTTGTTTTCAGTATGGGTGATTTCTCTATTATGGCTTTTGAAGTTTGTACCAAGGGTCCGAAACGAAACGAAAAAAAAACAAAAATGAAAAGTTCCCCGTTTCCTCCACTTCCTCTTTTTAAAAAAAAAATTATTTTTGCTCCGGAGAGAACGAAATGAAAAAGAACTGTTGATATTTGCTTCAATTTCGTTTCGTTCCGCACCCCTAATTTGTATGCTACTTTTCCTTCCCTTCCTTAACCTGGTAAAATGCCACTTAAAAGTTAAAGAAATTACTTTTGACACTGGACCTTTAAATATTAAAAAAAACTTTGGATATGTGAACTAAAATGCCAGTTTCAGGAGTATTTCTTACCATTTCTACAATTGTATATTAAATAGTAAAATTTCCTGTACATTAATTTTGTACCCGGATGTATTTTGGAAAAAAAATAGGCGGATAAGATTGTCAACATCATATCAGGCAAATAATTGCCAAAAAATAATCATTTTTTTTCATTAATTTTCTTTTTATTTTTGACTTTTAACAATAGGGTAATCATCACTTTAATAGAATTGACATGACGGATTTTGAATATAGATATAATAAAGTTTGACTATTCAGTTGTGTTGAGCTATACAAATTTTTATTCTGAACTGAAACTTAGAATTTGTTATTAGAGTTTACTGTGTAAACTCGACGATACCCATATGATCGTATTATAGACATATATCATGCGTTTGAAAGGCAGCTCTTCGAACCTCTTCCAGGACTTTGTCTTAAAAATTAATTACTATTAACAAAGAACAAAAGAGCTCATATAAAAAAAAAGTTGTAAAACAGCTACTCGAAACCAATTTAGTAGACCAAACAAATTTTCCACAAACTTTGGTCATAAAACTAATATACTTTTGCCAACATTTCAAATATCAAGCTATACCAAGTACAGAGTTGTACGGCAGCTACTCGAACTCGTTAAGCAAACTCATACTCATACACTCAAACCCGTGAACATACATAGCTAGATCGATTTACTTTTCAATTCTAATCTGATCCATACCTTTGAATCTATATCTATCCCCCTCCTTCTCTGGCTCACAACGTAATGGCAAAGTTAGTACACCCTTTTGATCTATAGTCATACGGGTATAATGATGTAACATCAATGGCACTTTAATCCAAATTAACTCTAAATAAGCATTGATTAAAAAATAATGTGTATTTAGAGTTTAATAGTACTTATAACAATGAAATGTACAAATAAAGATGCACCTTTTTCTAACCTTATATTTCGGACGATACCTACCCGTATTTTATATAATATTAATGATACAAATTGTGCCAATGGCAATAAAACCCATAAAAGGTCGAAAATTTTGATATAATCATTTTAATATAAAATATATTACAAAAAATACTAATATTTTTCAATATTTTTAGGAAAATTATTAAAAAAAAAGAATAAAGAAAAAAATAATAAATAGTCAATGAAGATAATTGAATTATTTAATCTAAAGATATAATTAAGAAGACGCTAGAGTTTTTCTTAGAAAATTAAGTTAAAATTCCGAACTCTGTAATTTTTTATCACTTTTAACGGTATATGCCTTGAAATATTAGAGAATTTTCAGTTATTTTTCTATCTAACGGATCCTTGACTTATTTAATATGCTGTCTATGTCATGCGGGGTTGCTTCATCTCTGTCTAGTTTGCTATCTGGGTATTCGAAGTTTGTAAAATTATGAATACACAAATTTTAATTTTGTGCGCCATCTCTTATCCTACACAAGAGTTATTTATATATTTATATTAATCTTATCATATATTACGGTATTAACTATTACGATATAATAATACAATTTTACGATATTTAGGTACTGCATTAGTATTTAGTAAATAATTTTATAGCTTTAGTTAATTTAAAATAAAGCCATGTTTATACCGGTGCATACAAATACGAAAACGGGTACATTAAAATTGCTCCTTTGTTTGTAACTCATCGATCTAGACGAGCTTGATATAGTGTCAAAGGTACGCAGCGGGTCAGCATCGAAAAGAAAAGATTTAGCTATGTGTGTCGGTCCATCCATCCGTCCGTCTGTCAGTGTTTCAGCACGATAACTCAAAAACTAAAAGGGATAGAGTTTTGAAATTCACTCAAAGTAATTTTTAGACAATTTGTAGATTCCCTTTTGTTTTTGGTTAAAATTGGACCATAGTTTCGGGGAGTCGCCATACAACTTTTTATGAATTTCTTTAAAACCAATTCTACTAGGAGGATGAAAATTACACAAGCTTAGTTATATAATAGATTAGGCACCTAAATGAAGTTTCAAAATGTTGCAGCTCTATTTTTGGGAGCTGCCATACAAAGTTGTCTATTCGATATCTCTGAATCTAATGAAGCTTCGATATTAAAATTGGGCAAGAGATAAAGTAATAGGGCAAGTTACTTGGCAAAGTTAGACTATGCTATCCAATATGTTTAGTAACAAAAATTTAATAATTATTACCTAAACTTATATGACTTCCTTTTTCAGAAACTTGGGGTCAAAAACTTAAAACGAATATTCTATTTAAAAAAAAAAAAACATAAAATATATATATATATAAATGTATATATTTAATATAAATGGTTTTTATAAAGAAAATAATGTTGAGAAATGTTACTTAGCTATATTTAAACTTTTTTATTTCACAGATGAATCCTATATAATGTTAAGTTAAAGTATTCCGTATAATGTTCAATTAGCGGAAGCATCTAATAAGTTAAAATAATTTGAAACCATATGTATTCTGTTTTTGAAAGTTTTCCGCCTTAGGAAGAGAAGGTTAAAGAACTTTTTAACTTCAACACAAAAATTTTGTATGTCTATTTGTATTAAGAATGACAAAGGTGTACACCTGAAAGCGTTACCGTTTAAAACAAAATAAAAATTATTAAAAAATTATAAGTAATGTGAAATGGTTGCAAAGACTAAAAATAAAAAATAAAATTGGTTGTTAAATGAAATTGCGTGGATGTGCGTAGAGTTGGTCTATGTACTTGTTTTACATCAAATGTCACAATTTTAAAATCAAAGGACTCTACATTTTCAAATCAGAAGAGTATAAAATTTCAAATCAGCTCCTTCTTTTTTCAATCAAAGTAATCATTTTATAAAACATTGGTCTCCATTTTCATTAAAATTGTTCCACATTTTGGGATCTAAAACGCGTGATTTAAAAAACTAGACCCTGGAACTGTAATTGAAACTGAATATAGATTTAAAGTTAAGTGAAGTCCCAAAAGTTGGCACCTTTATTTTTTGGGCCATTATTTCGGGTGAGACTAAAAATCGAACTTCTTAATTTGTCTAGATTCTTTTATTAAAACGGTAAGTACTTATTTTAAACAATACTAATTCGACCATTAGGTTCCAAGATACAGGATATCTTAAAAGAAATCATACAGGATTTTGAAATAAATAAACACCAATTTTATTTAAAATTTGGACTTATATGATTTGAAAACCAGAAAAAAGTATTGAATGTACAAATATTCGGGTCATTATTTTGTGAATATATTTTTGAGAATTTTGGGCTATTGAAGCAATCTGATAAAATATTACGTTAAAAACAAATTATATTCCATCCACAGCATCTTGACAGATTGTAATAACTGAAACTTGAGTTCAGCTACTAAATTAGTTATAAAAATTGGGACTCAATTTAGATGCTATAGTGCTACTAAGAAATATAATTCTTTAAATCTATGGTACACTAAAAAGAATTCAAGAACCCACTCAGAAGAAACAATTGTGTTATGTGTGTATTTGCAGAATCTTGTAAAAAGTTATTTAACATTTTAATAATTGAAACTTAAACTGTTCAACTGAGTTGACTTTGTATAACTGGCTTTACTTGAATTGTATAGGGAGTTACTAAAAATTGTTATTCTTTTGAACCCACGATTCACTTCAGTTTTCTAAAACGTTTGACTAAAGTTATTGTCTAAAAGAAAATTGTTATTTTAAAAAATATTTAACTAGGATTCATAGATTGTATATCAAACAGTAATTTGGCGCATAAAAGTAAAAAAACATTAAAAACTTTTTAACAGATAACAGATGTGAAAAAACAGAAATGTTTTTTTTTATAGGCTTCGAGATTTTTTTTGTTTTGAAGAAGAAATAAAAAAGTTTTTAAGATATATACATATATTTTTTCTTATGTACATATATTGTAAATAAATTAAAAAACTTCGAAAAAAATATTTTTGTTTTTTTAAGATGGTGTATGTGAACTTCTTCAGAATTGAAGAATATGAGACTGTTTTTAACTTCAGAAGTTTTCGTCATTTTTAAGTGATTTCATAAAAAGTTTTTAACTTTCTTAAAAAAACGTGTCTGAAAAAAATGTCAAAAGGTGAATTTTTGTAATTTAAATAAAAGTTTTGAAATTTTGAAAAAAAAATTTGACAATTTTTCAATTCATCAAATTACATTAGAAAGAATGTCTTAAAATATATTTTAATTTGAAATTAAATAAATCATGTAAAATGTACTTGAAATTTAATGTAATTAACGTTCAATTACATTAGAAATTCTTTCAGATAGTTTTTGAGAAGCTTCAGAAACCAGATTTAATTCTTGAGGAATAAATCTTGAATTGTATTTTTGTTATTAAGTAGGATGGGGACTAAATCAAACTTGAAATTAAGAAGAATCAGAGAATTTTTTTTAAATTATAAAATTAATTTTAATTGTTATATAATTCTTTAATAGATTTAAATATAAATTAGTTTATTTTAAAAATCGCCTTTAAACTTTAATTATATACAAAACAAATTAATATTATTGAATATTAACATATTTCTTAATATATTACTTATTTAAATATAATTTACCAAAATCTTATATATTTCGCCTAAACATATGCAATTTATACAAATTATCATTTTAGTACAAATAGCATTATTTAAAATTTTATTCTTGGGTGGATGCTTGGTGTATCTCAAGATTTCTTAAAAATATTTAAATGGAAAGGTTCTTTCAATATTTTGAAGGATTTTTTTTAGTTTTTGATTAAAAATTTTTAAATTATATGTTTAATAAATGTTACTTTAAATCTATTCTTTAATATAATTAAAAAAGAACTTAATAAATAATATTGCTATAACATTATTTATCTAATATTAGTATTCTCTATCCATAATGGTCTCAGTAACTGATGGTTTTAAAATATTGAAGATTATTTATGGTATATTATATTAATATAAATAAATTCTGAATTAATTTAGCTTGGTTTTCATAAATAACTTAATAGCTTTTGAAATGCATAACCTAGAGCATAACTTAATTAGTAGTATTTTCTAATTGAAATTAGATGCACAAACTATTAAGAATTATAAAAAAAAATTTTAAATATTTTAAGTTTAATTATGGTAAAACAATTAAATTTTTACATATTTATAAAATTTCATGTTAAAATAAACTCAAATATACCTGGATAAAAAGTACAGGTAAAAGTTAATTACAACTCAATTAACTATTCAATTAAAATAATTTTATTTAATTAGTATCATCTTTCAATTACACTTATGATTAAAATTAAAAAAGGTAATTTTTAAAATATAAAAACAACAAAAACATGTATCCCCTTTTTTATTGTCCAATTACAAAAAAAAGGTCCGCAATGTTTGCAATAAAACAAGAAGAGCAAATATTGTACTCCAAAATTTAAATTGAAACAAAAGTAACAATATGGAATTTCAATATGTTTTTGAATAAATTTTTTAATAATTTTAGGATATACGAATTAATGGATTTGGTGACAACCTTAAAATTTAAGAATCCTTAAGATAATTGCTCTTTTTCATCATATTTTAACATTAAAAGACTTATTGCACTGTAAAGATATAATTATAAATATGGCAGTAAACAGTCTACAATCTATTTTTAACATAACTTGTTAATATCATACATCAAAGAGCTAGCATAACTCTAATATACATGTTAATTTTAATTTACAACAGTAGTATTAAAATAATTCAGCACCATATACAGGTAAAAGCGCATATTATCCAAAATCCGAAAAACTAAGATTTGATGAATTATTGAACAAAGTATATATATTGCAGCCAAATTTGGATTCCCGTACAACATACAACAAAAGAAAAACCTAGAAAAAAAGTCAAAATATCGACACATTTTTTATAGATGTCCGGTACTAGCCGCATCCCGACTACTCTCATTCGGTCAATCGTTTTTCTAAAACCTTAAAGAGTTTTTTAATTTCGTATCTGAACTTTAAGGGTTGCATATTAAATCGAAATAAAAACGCAGGGACTCTTGCGACTGCAGGCAGATCAAAATGACGCAATCTAGTGCTAATTGGGACTCTTGGGACTGCAGTCAGATCAAAATGACGCAATCTAGTGCTAATTGGGTACTTCCCGCTAATTAGGTACTTCTTGAAGGTCACCATCTTACCTACCTTGTTATAATCCTAAATTAACAGCAAGATATTGAAGAATCTACGCCAGAAATCCACTACAAAAAATGTAGAAAAAGTCAAAGTATCCAAAATTGTGAAACTATTAACTAAATCCCTTAAAATGTTGTAAGTTTAAAAAGATTTTTATTCACCGTATTCTTTTTCACCCATAAATTGGGTTAAAAAAGGTTGTTGTTTAAAAAAAACATTTTTTATTAAAATACCAAATTATATTTTTAGTTTTTAAGCCCTCTGAATAGCCCTAAAGTGAAATTAAAAGCTAAACTGAAAATTAATATTCACACTACTTTTTTTTTTAATTCAACAAGGGTATGGTATACCCAACTTAAATATTTATTAGAACACATTAAGGAGTCATAAAATGTTTAATAAAGTTGCAAAAAAAAAAAAAAGTGATGAAAACTTAAAATAAAATGGTCATAAATTAAAATTTCATATTTGATTAGTTCTTTTTTTTAACAATTATTAGTTGATTAGTTCTTTTTTTGATTAGTTATTTTTTTTTAACAAAAGTTTAGCATTTTTAATAAGCAGATTTAATCAAGGGAAAGTTAAAACTTAAATAGTGACCTAATAAAAAAAGTTATTAAAAATCTTATTTAATTTTTAAAAACTGTTTTAATAAAAATAAATTTTAAAGTATTATTTTTTTAATTAAATTGTGTTTTATTATTTTAGGCCTAAAAAAATCTCCACCGTAAGATACTAAGTGTCTACTATATATTATCATGAATCTTCGAACCATCACCATTTCTAATTTTCTTTCAATTTCGTTTCAAATTCGATTTTTTTATAGACAAATTACATAGCAATGGACAAAATTTAGAATTCTTCAAATTCAAAATAAATTAGCAGGCAAACAGAACTTAAAATCACAGAAAACTAATTTGAATAAAATAAAATTAGATATATTAAAATATTTGATTATTATGATAAATTTTATTATTAGCCACTTTTGTTTTAGAAACAAAACATAAAACTATGCCTAATAACTTATTTTTTAGTAAAATACTATTTTAATAAATTTAATTTTTTTTTTCAGTTTGAAAATCTTCAAGATTTAAGTCCAGGAGGAATTTATATTAACAGAAAGGTTGAACTAACAAACTAATTTACATATATTTCGGGCTCCAGTTGAACATATTTTTAAGCAAATAATAATTTTATTTTTTTTATATTGGTTTTAATTCACAACATCATTGCGAATTTGAAACATATGCTGATCATTTTGAAATATTAGTCGTTTTTTAATGTCGATAACTTGATTTTTAATTAATATATATAAATGGTAGATAAAATATATAATTTTTTATAAAATTAAAAAAAAATCATTGCGTTTTATTTTATTTTAAATCCTCCCCCCTTGTAAAAACGACCACGTTGATGAAACAAATAAATCTTTTAAGATGTAAAAAATTTACTTTAAAATTTCATTAAATGTACCAGGCGATCAGGAATTGAAAATTTAAAGCAAACTAATTATAAAAATAAAATACGTCATTTCCTTGCTTATTTTCGATATATTTTAACTTTTACTTCAAAAAAATTAAAATAGATGTCACTCTCAACATTTTTTTTTAAAAATTTAGTACATTTTTTAAAATTTAGTTTCACTTTTGAAGTCGAATTTCACTATATGTACAAAACTTAAATTATATTCGCCTGACCGTATACATTAGGGGAATATTATTTGGGTTAGCCTAAATGTATGCAACATTGTTATTTAGATATCTGTATTTTCATTTCTATTTTTTTTTTATATTATTTTTACTATATTATTTGGTTGATTTTGTATTAAATTAAAAAGTTCTAAATTGGGGCTTCCAACGCAAAACAAATTCATACCCACAACCTCAGGTTTAAAAGAGGCAAAATTTATGTTATAGACCATTTTCAGACTTAATTCAAATTAATTTAATCTTAGTAAATGGAGCTAAAAATTTTTTGAATTTTCATATTTTTATTTACCTGCTGTTAATTTCAGTTTATGGGCGCCTAGTACATTTTAATGATTTTCAAACTAAAATTAAAATAATACGATTAAAAATTTTAAAAGTTTTTCAAATTATTTTAGAATTTGATCTTGGTTTTGATTAAAGGGCCCTATACTGGAGCTTCCAACACACAATCAAATTCATACCCACAACATCAGGTTTAAAAAAGGCAAAATTTAAATTTTAGACCATTTTAAGATTGAATTCAAATTAATTTAATCTGAGTAAATGGAGGTAAAAATTTGTCAAATTTTTTGAATTTTCATATATTTATTTACCTGCTGTTAATTTCAGTTTATGGGCGCCTAATACATTTTAATGTTTTTCAAACTTGAATTAAAATAATACCATTTAAAAATTTAAAAATTTCTCAAAATATTTTGGAAGTTGATCTTGGTTTTGATTAAGGGGTCCTTAACTGGGGTTCCAACCCAAAACAAATTCATACCCATAATCTCAGGTTTAAAAGAGCAAAATTTATGTATTAGACCATTTTCAGACTTAATTCAAATTAATTTAATCTCAGTAAATGGAGGTAAAAATTTGTCATATTTTTTGAATTTTCATATTTTTATTTACCTGCTGTTAGTTTCAGTTTATGGGCGCCTAGTACATTTTAATGATTTTCAAACTTAACCTAAAATAATACGATTTAAAATTTTTGAAGTTTTTCAATTTATTTTGGAAGTTTATCTTGGTTTTTATTAAAGGTTCCTATACTGGGGCTTCCAACCCAAAACAAATTTATACCCGCAATCTCAGGTTTAAAGGAGGCAAAGTTTATGTTTTAGACCATTTTCAGACTTAATTCAAATTAATTTAATCTCAGTAAATGGAGGTAAAAATTTGTCAAATTTTTTGAATTTTCATATATTTATTTACCTGCTGTTAATTTCAGTTTATGGGCGCCTAGTACATTCAATGATTTTCCAAATTAAATTAAAATAATACGATTTAAAATTTTTAAAGTTTTTCAAAACAAATTCATACCCATAATCTCAGGTTTAAAAGAGGCAAAATTTATGTTTTAGACCATTTTCAGACTTAATTCAAATTAATTTTATCTCAGTAAATGGAGGTAAAAATTTGTCAAATTTTTTGAATTTTAATATATTTATTTACATGCTGTGAATTTCAGTTTATGGGCGCCTAGTACATTTTAATGATTTTCAAACTTAAATTAAAATTATACGATTTTAAAATTTCTCAAAATATTTTGGAAGCTGATCTTGGTTTTGATTAAAGGGTCCTTAACTGGAGTTCCAACCCAAAACAAATTCATACCCATAATCTCAGGTTTAAAAGAGCAAAATTTAAGTTTTAGACCATTTTCAGACTTAATTCAAATTAATTTAATCTCAGTAAATGGAGGTAAAAATTTGTCAAATATTTTGAATTTTAATATATTTATTTACCTGCTGTTAATTTCAGTTTATGGGCGCCTAGTACATTTAATGATTTTCCAAATTAAATTAAAATAATGCGATTTAAAAATTTTAAAATTTCTCAAAATATTTTGGAAGTTGATCTTGGTTTTGATTAAAGGGTCCTTAAATGGGGTTCCAACCCAAAACAGATTCATACCCATAATCTCAGGTTTAAAAGAGTAAAATTTATGTTTTAGACCATTTTCAGACTTAATTCAAATTAATTTAATCTCAGTAAATGGAGGTAAAAATTTGTCAAATTTTTTGAATTTTCATATATTTATTTACCTGCTGTTAATTTCAGTTTATGGGCGCCTAGTACATTTTATTGATTTTCAAACTTGAATTAAAATAATACGATTTAAAATTTTTAAAGTTTTTCAATTTATTTTGGAAGTTGATCTTGGTTTTGATTAAAGGTTCCTAAACTGGGGCTTCCAACCGAAAACAAGTTCTAACCCATAATCTCAGGTTTAAAAGATGCAAAATTTATGTTTTAGACCATTTTCAGACTTAATTCAAATTAATTTAATCTCAGTAAATGGAGGTAAAGATTTGTAAAATTTTTTGAATTTTCATATATTTATTTACCTGCTGTTAATTTCAGTTTATGGGCGCCTAGTACATTTTATTGATTTTCAAACTTGAATTAAAATAATACGATTTAAAATTTTTAAAGTTTTTCAATTTATTTTGGAAGTTGATCTTGGTTTTGATTAAAGGTTCCTAAACTGGGGCTTCCAACCCAAAACAAATTCATACCCATAATCTCAGGTTTAAAAGATGCAAAATTTTTGTTTTAGACCATTTTCAGACTTAATTCAAATTAATTTAAACTCAGTAAATGGAGGTAAAAATTTGTCAAATTTTTTGAATTTTCACATATTTATTTACCTGCTGTTAATTTCAGTTTATGGGCGCCTAGTACATTTAAATGATTTTCAAACTTAAATTAAAATAATACGATTTAAAATTTTTAAAGTTTTTCAATTTATTTTGGAAGTTGATCTTGGTTTTGATTAAAGGTTCCTAAACTGGGGCTTCCAACCCAAAACAAATTCATACCCGCAATCTCAGGTTTAAAAGAGCAAAATTTATGTTTTAGACCATTTTCAGACTTAATTCAAATTAATTTAATCTCAGTAAATGGAGGTAAAAATTTGTCAAATATTTTGAATTTTAATATATTTATTTACCTGCTGTTAATTTCAGTTTATGGGCGCCTAGTACATTTAATGATTTTTCAAATTAAATTAAAATAATGCGATTTAAAAATTTTAAAGTTTCTCAAAATATTTTGGAAGTTGATTTTGGTTTTGATTAAAGGGTCCTTAAATGGGGTTCCAACCCAAAACAAATTCATACAGATAATCTCAGGTTTAAAAGAGCAAAATTTATGTTTTAGACCATTTTCAGACTTAATTCAAATTAATTTAATCTCAGTAAATGGAGCTAAAATTTGTCAAATTTTTTGAATTTTCATATATTTATTTACCTGCTGTTAATTTCAGTTTATGGGCGCCTAGTACATTTAATGATTTTTCAAATTAAATTAAAATAATGCGATTTAAAAATTTTAAAATTTCTCAAAATATTTTGGAAGTTGATTTTGGTTTTGATTAAAGGGTCCTTAAATGGGGTTCCAACCCAAAACAAATTCATACCCATAATCTCAGGTTTAAAAGAGGCAAAGTTTATGTTTTAGACCATGTTCAGACTTAATTCAAATTAATTTAATCTCAGTAAATGGAGGTAAAAATTTATCAAATTTTTTGAATTTTCATATATTTATTTACCTGCTGTTAGTTTCAGTTTATGGGCGCCTAGTACATTTTAATGATTTTCAAACTTAAATTAAAATAATACCATTTAAAAACTTTGAAGTTTTTTAATTTATTTTGGAAGTTGATATTGGTTTTGATTAAAGGTTCCTAAACTGGGACTTCCAACCCAAAACAAATTCATTCCCGCAATCTCAGGTTTAAAAGAGGCAAAGTTTATGTTTTAGACCATTTTCAGACTTAATTCAAATTAATTTAATCTCAGTAAATGGAGGTAAAAATTTGTCAAATTTTTGGAATTTTCATATATTTATTTACCTGCTGTTAATTTCAGTTTATGGGCGCCTAGTACATTCAATGATTTTCCAAATTAAATTAAAATAATACGATTTAAAATTTTTAAAGTTTTTCAAAACAAATTATACCCATAATCTCTGGTTTAAAAGAGTCAAAATTTATGTTTTAGACCATTTTTAGACTTAATTCAAAGTAATTTAATATCAGTAAATGGAGGTAAAAATTTGTCAAATTTTTTGAATTTTAATATATTTATTTACCTGCTGTTAATTTCAGTTTATGGGCGCCTAGTACATTTTAATGATTTTCAAACTTAAATTAAAATTATACGGTTTTAAAATTTCTCAAAATATTTTGGAAGCTGATCTTGGTTTTGATTAAAGGGTCCTTAACTGGAGTTCCAACCCAAAACAAATTCATACCCATAATCTCAGGTTTAAAAGAGCAAAATGTAAGTTTTAGACTATTTTCAGACTTAATTCAAATTAATTTAATCTCACTAAATGGAGGTAAAAATTTGTCAAATATTTTGAATTTTAATATATTTATTTACCTGCTGTTAATTTCAGTTTATGGGCGCCTAGTACATTTAATGATTTTCCAAATTAAATTAAAGTAATGCGATTTAAAAATTTTAAAATTTCTCAAAATATTTTAAAAGAGGAAGTTGATATTGGTTTTGATTAAAGGTTCCTAAACTGGGGCTTCCAACCCAAAACAAATTCATTCCCGCAATCTCAGGTTTAAAAGAGGCAAAGTTTATGTTTTAGACCATTTTCAGACTTAATTCAAATTAATTTAATCTCAGTAAATGGAGGTAAAAATTTGTCAAATTTTTGGAATTTTCATATATTTATTTACCTGCTGTTAATTTCAGTTTATGGGCGCCTAGTACATTCAATGATTTTCCAAATTAAATTAAAATAATACGATTTAAAATTTTTAAAGTTTTTCAAAACAAATTATACCCATAATCTCTGGTTTAAAAGAGTCAAAATTTATGTTTTAGACCATTTTTAGACTTAATTCAAAGTAATTTAATCTCAATAAATGGAGGTAAAAATTTGTCAAATTTTTTGAATTTTAATATATTTATTTACCTGCTGTTAATTTCAGTTTATGGGCGCCTAGTACATTTTAATGATTTTCAAACTTAAATTAAAATTATACGGTTTTAAAATTTCTCAAAATATTTTGGAAGCTGATCTTGGTTTTGATTAAAGGGTCCTTAACTGGAGTTCCAACCCAAAACAAATTCATACCCATAATCTCAGGTTTAAAAGAGCAAAATTTATGTTTTAGACCATTTTCAGACTTAATTCAAATTAATTTAATCTCATTAAATAGAGGTAAAAATTTGTCAAATTTTTTGAATTTTCATATATTTATTTACCTGCTGTTAGTTTCAGTTTATGGGCGCCTAGTACATTTTAATGATTTTCAAACTTAAACTAAAATAATACGATTTAAAATTTTTAAAGTTTTTCAATTTATTTTGGAAGTTGATCTTGGTTTTGATTAAAGGTTCCTAAACTGGGGCTTCCAACCCAAAACAAATTCATACCCGCAATCTCAGGTTTAAAAGATGCAAAGTTTATGTTTTAGACCATTTTCAGACTTAATTCAAATTAATTTAATCTCAGTAAATGGAGATAAAAATTTGTCAAATTCTTTGAAATTTCATATATTTATTTACCTGCTGTTAATTTCAGTTTATGGGCGCCTAGTACATTTAATGATTTTCCAAATTAAATTAAAATATTACGATTTAAA